>QVTF01023105.1:382500-1582500 GCA_003573665.1 Oxygymnocypris stewartii
TATGTTTGTTACAGTGACTTTTAACTACCTAAATACTGAGTGTGGTAAAGCAACAGATTTGTTTTTATATTTCTGCAATCTGCTTTAGTTTGTATGATTTGTTACTGTCTTTCATATTAATGTTTACACCAGGCTTATTTGTCATAATTATTACATGTTTACAAGGCTGGAAGTTCAACAAATCAGTCAATATACTACTTAGATTGTTGTTGTTAAATAAAAATGTCATTCATATTACTTCATACATCATCTAATTTCATTGTAACATACAGGCCTGGCCTACAGAAAAGAACATTTATGTTTAATCTATCTAACATTGTGTTGTTCATACTATACAATGATTTATTGCTTGTCTTTCTTGAAAAATACAGAATATAAAGAGCTTTAAAAAAATATTGCATATTAAATAGCAATCGCAATATTGGTAAAACAAAATTGCAATTAAATTTTCCAAAATCTTTCAGCCCTGACATATCATACACATCTACCCCACAACCCTAATCCTACCCATTGCGTAGTATAAACATGCCAAAGACAATTTTTGCATTTCAATACCTCAAGTTTTTGTTTTTATTTTTGTGTACTATTCATACGCACTTTCATGAGATTGTGAAATTTGGATGTATTACATGTCAAAGCATTTGAAGTGAATAAACTAGTCTTCATTAGCTCACCTGACAAAAAATAGCATCACAGTAACATATATATGACAGATGGCTCATTTTGAGTCGGAATAACTGTCAGACCTCCGAGGGTGAGTTTTGATTGAGTAACTTGTAGATTTCGAATTTAGCAAAAAACCTTTTTTAATGTTCTACTGAAGAAAAAAAAAACTCATATACATATTGGATGGCTTGAGGGTGAGTACATTAACAGCGCATTTTCATTTTTGTGTTAACTATCCCTTTAAAATGAGTGTCTTCATCCAATGGTTATATCTCAGTCTGTGAATGCTTGACCTGCAGTGACCCTGGGATTTTCTACAGTGTGTAAACTGAAGCTCCACAGAGAAATTTGATGTTTATTTGGTCCCCTTTAGGATTACACAAATTCATAACCATGTCTAAATAGATTTATTTCTCATAACCCCCTACTGTGAAAATGTAATATATAATGCACCCACATTCAGCTCAGTAAGCATTTAGTGCAAGCGTTAATTTTCTGAAATATCCCTCACTCTTTTCCATGCCGTTTCTGAGTGCTGGCATTTATTTAACCACAACTTGATTTACAGCAATGTCAGTGTGCCTTCACCCAGAATTCTCTCCGATGAAAATGTGAACCAATCACCCTCAGTGCTGCATTCATTACATCATCTCAGCTGTTATTTACCATGACAGGCTTATCGATCAGTTCTTATTCTGAGTTTATTCCTCTCCATAAAAATATTTTCAACAGAAATATTAGAACTGCATCACTGACCCAAAATCATTATTAAAGGCCGCTGTTAGTGAACATGCTGAGAAATGAGAAATAACTGCTCACTATAGTATGTAAAAGTAGCCATTTCATTTCATTTGGTGTAAAACATATAACTAAACATTAAGTGGACAAAACTGTGTGTGTTTGTTTTGAACTTTTGTTGAATATGTATGTATTTATAGACTTTCATAACTAAGGTTACACGAATTTGAAACTGTCAATTATTTTTAGGGTTGTAATGCTTTTATAGGCCTAATAGATTTTAATTACTTTTTAATTATTTACATTTTTGGCACAATGCAACACTGGAAGAAGGGATGCTAACGTTCTTACTGTCACCATTGTGTTTCAGTTTAACTGGCATAGACACACACACACATACACACATACACATACACATACACACACACACACACACACACACACACACACACACACACACACACACACACACACACACACACACACACACACACACTGTTAAGATGAACTGAGAACAGAGAGAGAAAAAGATTGACATGTCTGAAACATAGTCTTGGGATTTTATTGTATAGCGTGACAGTAGTTTTCCCCTGAAAGAGGGGTGTCTGAAGGTCCACTGCTGTCTTCTACAAAGTAAGTGATTCTTTTGTGGTGACCCAAACTCTCCTCTATCAGTTCATTGTAACTGAGATGTTGTAAGTGATAGCTTGTCCCTGTCAGTGTTTTCTAGTTACCCGCATCTTTGCGATTTGAACTAGACCAAAGTCCCTTTCATTCGGTTCACTTCGTGGCCATCTTGGTTACGGCCTGCAGTGTCATGCAAGAGTCGATCCCCCTTTCTCAGTGCCTGATTAAAATTCTGTATTCTGTTCACATTTATGTATTTATTTATTTATTTGTGTTTATTTATTTAGGCCTTTACTAAATTCTTTTTACTTCACGGTAAACATGTAAATACATTAAATGACCCCTTTAATTATATACAGTTGATGTCAAAAGTTTACAAACACCTTGCAGAATCTGCAAGTAGTATGGGAAGTAAGAGGGATCATACAAAATGCATGCTATTTTTTATTTAGTACTGACCAGATTGGAATAAGATATTTCACTTAAAAGATGTTTACATGTAGTCCACAAGATAAAATAATAGTTGAATTTACAAAAATGACCCCGTTCAAAAGTTTATATACGCTTAATTCTTAATGCTGTGTTGTTACCTGAATGATCCAGAGCTGTGTTTTTTTTGTTTAGTTTGTTCATGAGTCCCTTGTTTGTCCTGAACAGTTAAACTGTCTGCTGTTCTTCGGAAAAATCCTTCAGCTTCCTAATAACACAGTATTAAGAATTATTTATTTTTATTAAAGGGGTCCTATGATGGGGTCATTATTTTCCACATATTTTTCCACATTTTCCGTACATTATTGTTGCTCCTCTATGCTCCGTATTTCTGAAACGCTTTGATTTATACAAAGCTCATCGTTCTGAAAAGCGAGGTGGGCCCTGATTGGCCAGCTATCCAGTGCGTTGTGATTGACCGAATACCTCAAGCGTGTGACGGAAATGTTACGACTCTTATCATATTTGGAAACACACAGCGTCTACACAACATTGCGCTAGCGGCAACAATACTACAGCGAGAATAAAAGTTATGCCTTCTTTTTTTGTGTAAACATTTGGGTGAACACAGTGACGTAAATGTGGGGGCATTGACTTTTATAAAGAATATCTCTTTGGGTTTGAGACTTTAGTTTTAGCTACTTTACGGATCTTGTCTATGAACGAACAGCTTGTAACACTCCAAAGGAAAATTTTGAAATCGCGTCATATAACTAAACATTAAGTAAACATTAATTGTATCGTATTAACAACACAGAATGATCAAACGTTTTTTGGGGGGGTTTCGACTATTTAATTTTAGCTTAGTTTCTCAACCTCCATCATAAAATGACAATTGAACTGTTGAGCATTAATAAAACTCATATAGAAGATCATACAGAATTGTAATTTGTATTTTTTTTTCTTCACACCAAAGCTTCCTCAGCTCTTAATCCCTTTTCACATGCAATTAAAATCTCTCTCTCTTTCTCTCACACACAGCTTGTGCTTTGAAATGAGATCACAGGGTGGCTTGTTCAACAGAGGTTTGTGCGGAAGTGTCATTCAGAACAGCGTGATACACTAATGGGTTTCAATTTTTTGTTACACCCCACCACCTCTGAAACTAAAACAGCCTTTTTTTCTGTTTCTTTTTTACTCTGCATTACCATCATTTGATTTTCTGTCAGTATCGTTGACAACCTAATAATACTGAGTAATAGAAATAAAAAAAATGTATATATATATATATTCAAATAACAGATGCTTTTGCCCAAAGCAACTTAAAATGAGGAAAACAGTCAGGGTTCTGTCACTTCAGTCTTTGTCTGACATGTCAAACAACCCATCAGAGTTCGTTTCATCCAGCGTCACATTTCGGGGCATGGAAATATCACCACAATAACAGACCGGTGTGTAAAACTCTCGGACGTATTTTAAAGATTCTATGCTGCAAACTTTCAATATTTCACATACTTTTGAAAATCCAGCGTTTAGTTGATCCTGATAAGCGCTCGTCGTCACAGTTGTAAACACGACAACTTTCTTCTTTCGCGAAGGGGTTTGGCGTCACGGCATCTTTGTTTCCAGGCAGAACGTTTAAGAACGCGACACACACATCTCCCAGAAATCCTGTATAATTCAACCAATCCGATGACAACTTCAAAACTCCTGAAGTGTTTCCACTTTTGTGTGCCATATGCATCAGACGTTCAGCCAGTGGTCCGTGGTCGTGACGTCTGAGGTTGAGACTAGGAAAAATGAATCGTTGAGCGAATCGTTTGGGAGTCGTTGAGTAAATAAGGTAAAAATAAATGCATATTATAAGACAACGAAATAGGTTTTTTTTAACCTTGCATGCATGTCAACCTGTTGTTGGGGACTCCCGAAACCAAAATATTAACCTTTCATCACCCATAATAGGGGCACTTTAATTTTTCTACTAGTGGTCTGTCTGCTAATAAAGATAAAGTGTCCCACTAATAATCATAAGAGCTTTTCCAATTTCATAGTCAGCCACAATTGTATCATATTGTTTTCTCTCTAGGTAACTTGAAGGTTCCACTCAGGAAGGTTTTGGAATTCTCAGGTGTTCCTTCAGAAAGTGGTGCGGTTATCTGTTATCCAGCAGAACGCGGTCAGAGGGCCACAGCATGAAGCCGATACAGGAATTAGAGGAAGTATTTCAGAACACTTGCTGTTTAATCGGAGATCTCTTGCTCGCTCAATCCCTCTGCTCTGCAATTTGAAACTTGCTGTCATGGGCATTAGAGCAAACTTCAATCCATCCTGCGCTGGCGCTCAAAGAGCCGGGCAGACTGGAGGAAATTGATCAGCACTGTAGTTAAGATTGGGGAGGTAAATATAGCAGTGTGTTGGAACGCTACACCAGGAGATAAGAGTCTGAGTGCTGTGTGATGCCTACCTGATGTTACAAGCTTTATTTTGGAGTCACAAGGACACACACACACACACACACACACACTGACAACTAATACATTGATCATGTAGTTGCTCAGCACACTATACATGTGTCTTTGCATGGATCCAGCTGCCACTCAAGGGCATTACTAGACACAAACGGCATCCGGGGTTTAGGCTATTATTGTCATATCATAATGCAAGGATACCTATGAGATAAATAATGCATAACAGATTTTTAAAAAGTGGTTATCAAAATATATACTATATATCTTTCAGTTGTTAGGGTCGGTAAGATTTTAAAAATATTTTTGAACAAAGTCTCTTATGCTCAACAAGGATGCATTTATTTAATCAGAAATTCAGTAAAAACAGTAATTATGGCAAACATGGAAGTAATCATTTTAATAATTGTCATTTTTAGCATCACTCAGTGTCTCCAGTCTTCAGTGTTACACGATCCTTCAGAAATAATTATAATATGCTGATTTGCAGCTCGATAAATATTTCTTATTATTATCAATGTGGAAAACAGTTATGCTATACATTTATCGGTTGAAACCGTGATTCTTTTTGTTGTTTTTTTAACTTTCAGAAAACCCTGCAGTATTATTTTGGTATTATTTATAAACCATTACAGCTTTTATTAATATTTTGAATTAGCTTCTATTTTTATGCTTTCAGTTTTATTTGTAATTTTATTTAAATTTATAGTAATTTTATTATGTGGTTTGATTTGTTTTATATTAATATTTAGTTTTATTATATTTATTTTTTCAGTTTTAGTTTTTATAATTTTTTTCCACTTAGTTCATTTTAGTGCTTTAAAAATAATAAATGAATAAAAATCATTTATTCTTACACAAAGAAAATATGTTTCCTTATACAGTACATTATGATCAATATATGAAATTATTTAATGCATATTGAAAATATACTGAATGATATATTGTGATAATGCATTACAAAATATTGAATAATGCATATGGAATTATGTGACAGTATATTTACTTATATGTTATGTACTTAATATTATCTTAAATAATACACTTCATAATATATAGATATTTTCAAACATTTGTGTACTATATATATCCCATTTCTGAACCCCGTTTCTACCACTGAATAAAAACATCAAAAAGTTTTTTGCGACTTTTTATCTCACAATTCTGACTTTTTTTCTCATAATTGCGTGACATACACTCGCAATTCTGAAGAATAAAGTCAAAATTGAGAGATATAACCTGGAAACAGGCTTCCATATAAACAAGGTTAATCTTTTCCCTAATGATGAAAAACATTTCTCATAAACATTTCAGCTTTAACAACAGCTCATACTTCACTTGGACAAACTGATCAGCCCCTGGTCAAGTCGACCTCAGTCTTCAGTGGTTTGACTTTGCTGAAGGAGTAAATAAAGTTTCAGATATGAGATTCCACAGGCCTGAGGACAGGTCTACTGATGGAAACTGGACCTTAACTGTATCTGGAGAGAAAAAACTATTATAGGTCATTATGCCCTGAAAGAATATGATGGCAAAACGTACTGCTAGCTCATCGAGTATAAATGTGTGTGTGTGTGTTTGTGTGATATAACAGATGGTGAGCAATGCATTTAGAGGCACTCTAAATTTCAGCAGTGGAAATAAAGGCCAGCTGCGGAACGGAGAGCAACGCGGCAATCACAGAGCATTGTCTCACACTGTCTCATACAAGAAAGCTTCCTCAGCTCTTAATCCCTTTTCACATGCAATTAACATATATATCTCTCTCTCTCACTCTCTTTCTCTCACACACAGCTTGTGCTTTGAAATGAGATCACAGGGTGGCTTGTTCAACAGAGGTTTGTGCGGAAGTGTCATTCAGAACAGCGTGATCCACTAATGGGTTTCAATTTTATGTTACACCCCACCACCTCTGAAACTAGAACAGACTTTTTTTTTCTTTTTTTAACTCTGCATGACCATCATTTAATTGTCTGTCAGTATTGTTGACAACCTAATAATACTGAGCAATAGAAATAAAAAAATGTTTATATATATATATTCATATAACAGATGCTTTTGCCCAAAGCAACTTAAAATGAGGAAAACTGTCAGGGTTCTGTCACTTCAGAAACTTCTAGTTCACTTCTAGTTAATTCATGGTTTTGTGACAGAGCCCTGACATTCCCTTCTTGTCTTGTATTCTGGTGAGCACGCGACTTCGAGTGTGTTCGGATCCCAGCACACTTGTCTTGTTTCAGGCCCAGTTCTGGTTTTGTGTCGGGGGTTCGAACACTCACGCTCCAGGTTTGATCTTGCTGTGGGAGCGTGCAGTTCTCGAGTTCGCTCGGGCTGTGCACTCCTCTGTCCGTGTGCATTCATTGTCTTCGTTTTGCTCTCTCTTCTTTTGTCTTGTTTTGTTTGGCACGCAGCTTGTGTTTTTCACTGGCTGCGAGCTTTCATGTTTGTCATGTTTTGTGTGAACATGCGGCTTATGAGTCTCCTTATTAGCTGCGTGTTCATGTCCCATTTTGCACATGGCTAGTGATTCTGTTTTGCTGGCCATGTGCTTGTGTTTTGTTTTGTGTGAGCACATAGCTTTTGTCATAGTTTCTGTGTGCCATGTGCTCTCAACCCATCTTGTTTCCTGATTATTGGTTAATTTACCCCACCTTTGTGAGCTCGTTACCCTCCTTGTTTGCTCCCTTTATAATCTCCTTGTGTTTTGCAGTCCTGGGCAAGTTTGTCTTCGAATGTTAACTGTGCCTTTTCCAGGCTTGTCTGTCTGTTTTGCCCTACCTGCGTAGTTTTTGTTTATTTAATTTCTGTATTAAATAAAGTCCTTTTCCTCCAGCAGTTGAGTCCTCGCTCTCATCCCTTCCACCCACCCTGACAAAAACAAGCAATTTAGTTTGAAGAAGCCAAAAATATTGAAGATATGTTAAACATCTTTTATTGGAACTGATGTGGTAAAAACCACATCATCCATTTTTTTTTATCCGTAATTTTTTTTTAAAAAGAAAAATACACGATGTCAGGTAAATTTCACCTACGAAAATCCTGACCTTTTTTTTTACTTTCATGTCATTCCAAAGTGCTGTGACTTTCTTTCTTCTGTAGAACAGATATTTTGTGAAATTTCTCTGTTTTGTTTGCTTCATATTTACTTACTCTCAGCTAATCCAATATGTAGATGAGTTTGTTTCTTCATCAGAACAGATTTGGATAAATTTAGCATTACATCAATTATTCACCAGTGTATCCTCTTTAGTGAATGGGTGCCATCAGAATGAGAGTCCAAACATCTGATAAAAACA
Organism: Oxygymnocypris stewartii; assembly: GCA_003573665.1. Lineage (NCBI taxonomy): Eukaryota > Metazoa > Chordata > Actinopteri > Cypriniformes > Cyprinidae > Oxygymnocypris > Oxygymnocypris stewartii. The sequence continues at coordinate 390,722 of QVTF01023105.1, forward strand.
TCACAATAATCCACAATGATTCAGTCAGAGCATCTTCAGCCAATCACAATGGGGTGATTATGTAACTGACTGCTAACCTCAAATGCAAATCCTTCTGTGTCACGTACTTACTACTTCAAGTTTAGATGATCACATCACATGCCTATTAACAATTTATTTTCTGCTATATAATGTTAAGAAATCACACTAAGCCCAAATATGCGAATACATTTTTTTAAATGTGCACAACTCTAGAAATGCAGTTTTTTTTTTGCAACATACGGTTACGTAAATAATGGAATTTATATTTTTGGGTCAGCAATTCCTTTATTTGTGTACCTATAAAGCAATATTGCTTTTATTTAGTAAATACAATTTTAATACAATGAAGAGCGTAACTTAAAGGAATAGTTCACCAAAAATGAAAGTTGCTGAAAATGCAACATTTTTTACAAAATTCTTTGAAGAAAATAAACATCCATCGAGGCATTTAGACTTTGGACTCTCATTCTGACGGCACACATTCGATATAGAGGATCCACTGGTGTGCAAATTTATCTACATCTGAAGGTGTACATTTTCAGCAACTTTCATTTTTGGTGAACTATTCCTTTAAGTTACGCTCTTCATTGTATTAAAATTGTATTTACTAAATAAAAGCAATATTGCTTTATAGGTACACAAATAAAGGAATTGCTGACCCAAAAATATAAATTCCATTATTTACGTAACCGTATGTTGCAAAAAAAAAACTGCATTTCTAGAGTTGTGCACATTTAAAAAAATGTATTCGCATATTTGGGCTTAGTGTGATTTCTTAACATTATATAGCAGAAAATAAATTGTTAATAGGCATGTGATGTGATCATCTAAACTTGAAGTAGTAAGTACGTGACACAGAAGGATTTGCATTTGAGGTTAGCAGTCAGTTACATAATCACCCCATTGTGATTGGCTGAAGATGCTCTGACTGAATCATTGACATGTATTTGATATACATTTTGTTAAAATTGCATTTCAGACTTTTAGAGAGGGAAGTGTTAAATTGGAAGTGGCACACAACTGGCTCATGTTTCTTGGTCTATCTGTCATTCTGTCAGTTATCTGCTTCTCGCTCTCTTTCACTCCCTCATCTATATATATTACTGGAGCATTAGAAGCCAACTTCTGGTGAGACTTCATTAAAAACAAAGAGAGCTGTAAGGGAAGATCTGTTGGAGAAAACAACGGCAACATTTATGTGAAACGGAAAGAGTCAAAGCAAGTGTAATATTCTGGATACATCGTACTGATGCTGTTGTGAATGTGTGGTCAGCTTTGTCCTATTTTCATGTATCTAGTCATTTTACTAACAGCATTACACATCACCAATATAAATAATATTTATTAGTTAATAAAAGTATTAGTAGTTATTTGTGTATGGTGTTTTATTTTTTACACTTTCAATTGAAATTTTACATTGAGTGACAGCATTTAAAACAACTTTTGTGACGTATAAATATTTACCAATTTTTGCAGGTTTTTAGAATATTGAATTTATGGGATTAATAAGTTAAATATATGGTTAGTGTTTTTAATAAACGACAATAGCTAAATATTAAATGGCATCACATTTATTCACCACATTTATACAATTTGACATTATTTCAATCTGTTCTATATAATTTCTGGTATATTCACGTGGAGCATTTAAAAGGGATATGGAGATGGGGGAGGAATCAGAGGAAAACAAATATTATAAGGCGGAATATAAAGTGTGATTTTAGGTGAGGTGTTATTTTAATAATTATTTTAGAATTATTCTTACGCCTAATATTTAAAACCTGGACTTCGTCAAATTAACAAAAATATCATAATTTTATCTTTACTTTATAACTTTTAATCATTCATTACATAAACATTTTTATAAACTTAATATATACATATTAAAAAATTATAATATTTGTATAGTATATATATTTTAAATATATACATGCAATATATACGATATTAAAACAATAATTATTATTATTATGGTTCTGTGAGAACTGTAACAGACATATCATAAAATGTCCATATTGGATGCATCATCATACATCCAAAAGAACAAAAGTGTAAATATTGCACAAAATATTTCTGAGATCAGGATAGCAATGCAGGATAACATTTGGGCCTTGATACGCACATAGACAAGAAGAGACTGTTCGACAGATATGTAAAGCGACCAAGTGTCTTAATAAATACCTAAAAATGCACAAAATCTTTATGTGAGAGAAAGGTTTAGGGGTACAGCTTATTAACTCAGTATAAAATCAACAGAAGTCAATGGAATGTCCCTATCAAACAAATGTGTGTGTTGTGGTAAAGTGAATATGCTTATATGACAATCTGTGTGCTTAATGGACTCTGCTCTAATGGTGTTTATACAGCACTGCTTTTAATGCCTCCAGCTGCATTGTGTTGTGCGTCTAGCAGATGTATCTGTGTGTGTTTATGGCTATGTGTTTGCTAGAACTGTACTATACAGCATGTTTATTCATATGTGAAATAGTACTGTACATGTGCATTTTGTTAGCACAGATGTGTGTTTTTGGGATTCAATTAAAGGGTTTGTGGTTCAATTTTACAGCCTTTACTGACAGATGTTTTCTTTCCAAAATGACTCCGAATGAACAAACTGGAACATGTCATGTGTGAGCGAATTGAATGAACGAGGCAAACCAGAGTGTGTAACTGCTTAACTACCACAGTTTGATGTGTCACTGGAAAAAATAACACAACTTTCTTTTCTGAACTATTTTCGTTCAGCAATTTAGAATTGCTGTTGATGTCACATACTGTAGATAGAGGATTACTAATGTCTATTACTTAAAGGGGTCATATGATGTTGCTAAAAAGAGCATTATTTTGTGTATTTGGTGTAATGCAATGTGTTTATGTGGTTTAAGGTAAAAAAAAAAACAACACATTATTTTCACATACTGTACATTATTGTTGCTCCTTTATGCTCTGCCTTTCTAAAATGCATAGATTGCATAGAAAAGCGAAGAGTACTCTGATTGTCCAGCTATCCAGTACGTTGTCATTGGCCGAATACCTAAAGTGTGAGACGGAAATGTTTCGCCCTTCATCGTATCGTGAAGCCGTGTCCCGGCGCGACGACACAAAAACAATAAAACCCATTATAAACGAGGCATTTGTTGCATCCAGTGGGAACATAATTAATGATTATAATGACTTGTACGGTCTTTCTACGGGTCGCGTTGCATCGCGCCATGTAAACATTACCATGTCTGCATTTGTGATCGTAGAAACTTTTCTGAGAAAATTTTTTATTTTATATTTGATTATTCAATTTCTGTACCCGAATAATGTTAGACTTACCTGAAAAATATAAAGCACTGTTTATATAATTTGTATTTGTTCTATGCTGATTTAACAAAATCACTCCAATCATTGAGTATTTTTTCCAAATAGAGCTATTCCAATCATATGGTGATTTTTTTATACCGTTTTTTCCAATACCGTGCAGCCCTAAATCGAAAGATTATAAAGATTCACTGGGATCAAAATCACTATCGTTGTTGTATTATAAAGGTTCAATACTGCAAGTTATGAGCTATACGTCCAGCCACACAGCTTTACGATGCTGTTTGCTACTGTTCATTGGAACTTTTTTTTTAAATTGAACTATGATGTTATGATTTGTACTTTGATTTTCTTATTTGAAAATAAGAATTGTATTTATATTTAATTTTTTTCTCCCCCAAACAATCTATACTGTATGTAATTTTCACACTATAAAAATGCGGGGCAAAATCGCTTTTGAATGAGCGCTCACTGCTCACTTACGATTTTGCAATCATGCAAGGCAAGGCAAGGCAAGGCAAGGCAAGTTTATTTATATAGCACATTTCATACACGGTGGTAATTCAAAGTGCTTTACATAAAATAAAGTGAAATAATCATTCACAGCAATAAAACAAGGTAGGACTATTCTGTGTAAAGGGAGCACATCTTAAAAGATCAGAAATTTGTCATTGAGCTCAGGATGAGCAGCGAATCAGTTGAGCGGCGAATCCTCCACCATGGTCTTGTCAGTCATCTCTCCTTACTCTCTTCCCATGATCAGTGAAATGACTCCTGTAGCTCGTGTTGGATGCAGTGATGTCAAGTCCGTGTTTTTTTCACGCAATTGGACTACTTTTAAATTGTTGCCGTGGGTTGATTTTCCCCTGTGGGTTAAAGGTTTGAAATATTGCAGAAAATTACATTGGACTGAAATGCTTGTATTGCTTGTAACATTTTGAATTCTACCTATGATAAAACTGCACTAAGTTTTGTGAAGGAGGGCCAATGATAGGAAGCCTTTGAGCTGTGTTTATGACCAATGTGCATAACAGTGACTGTAAAATACGTATTTTAGTTATCAAAATTACATATTTTGAGTTTTGATAGTTGGAATATAGTCATTGTGCTGCTTTGGGCTGTTTTTAACTGCCATGGGCTAGTTGTTTTCACGCAGACCTGGCAACCCTGGCTGTACGGATCAGAGCAGACGCTTTCAGTTTAGAAGAAATATGACAGTGGGGTATGTATATTAGTGCATGTCCAAACACTGTATAGCACCGACTACAGCAGTAAGCCTATAGTGCAAGATCTGCCTTAATTCTGAAAGCCACTGAAAAATCGGAGGCTTCTTGAACTATGCTTAACAACAGAAGTTGCAACCATAGTTGGCTAACTATACTTTCGAGAAATGCACCACTAAACAAGAACCTTCTGTCTGATTTCAGCATTTCAGTATCGAATCAGAATGAATATTTTCCAGAATTAATCACTGGTATATTATAAAGGTCCAACGCAGATTATTATTATTTTTCCCTTCTGTGAATTTAAGTTCAGTCTGTAAAAATGTAAAATGTTTCTACTGTATGTTTTTTTAGATAAAGTTCTGTCAACCACAACTGCTGGTAAAATTCACACATAGTTTTTTATAGATCAAGAGCTGTACTTCAAACCACACAACTTTACAATGTTTGTTGGAAATAAAGATTCACTGAGATCAAAATCCCGGTCACTGGTATATTATAAAGGTCCAAAACAGATCTAGAACATTATTTAATGAAATGTGTTTTTTTTAACTGTAAGTTTTAATTCTGTGACTCCTTTGGTTGCCAGACATCACATTTGCACACTTTATTATTTTTTTTTACGATAAAGAAACTATGCTTCTAACCACAGGTCGAGAGCTGTACTTACAACCACAACTTTATGATGCTGCTTACTAATGTTTGTTTGAACTATAGTTTTGGGAAACACCAAAAGATTGAACTATATCGGTAAAGACAAAACTTGCAACAATAGTTGGCTAACAATTATTTTGGGAAACATCCTTGGACGAGAATCTGCTGACGGACAGTGATTGAACAAAAGCCGTTTCAGTAATGAACCAGGACAAACGTTTCTGGTGAACTGAATTGAAAGATTATAAAGATTCACTGGGATCAAAATCACCATGACTGGTGCCAACTGCTTTATCCCTGCCTCCCTCCATCTCCATCTGTTTCTGCTGCACTGGTGACCATGGCACTACAGTCACATTTCCTTTTCCAACTCAACAACCGCTGGGGACTCAGTAGCCATGCCGCTTTTAACACCCTGTCTTTCCCACTAGGTGGGAAATTGACAACCATGGTCTGGCTGCAATTGCTTTGGCTTATTTCCGCTCTGTTTCCTTTCTGTGTCTTTCTCTTCTGCAGCTTCGATGCCCTCCGCTGCATCTGCGGGACGTCCTACCTGTCCCGCTATCCGCTTGCCTCCCTTTGGTCTCTGATCTTTTGCCTCTTCACATCCCATCTGACCCTCTGCCAGCTTTTAACCCGACCATGAGGTCGTATCTGTGGGCAATAGCTGTGACGGTTCCAGATCTCACTTCCTTTGTCACTTGCTCCTCAGTACATATTCTGGTACACTCGGTGACTCTTCTGTCCTTTCCAGCTGGCTGAGGTGCTACCAGCTATATCCATCTCTTTCCGCTCCCTTCAAGTACGGATATCGACTTGTCTCTCCTCACCTCCTTTTGGAGCTCAGTGTCTATCACGCTATTGCTTATCATGACTTTCTCTCTAAAAATATATCACATTTGTCATATGGCACAAACAACTCTAAACTCTAAAAGCCTTCAGATGTAGACTCATGGGATTTACATAAAGTTTTGAATCACTTGTCTTGTCTTTTGATGTCTTGTCTTTTGATTATTTCATTATGCTCATTCTTAAAAATCTTCAGCATTAATGTGTATCTGTGCTTTTATGTCCCTGAGATTGTTTTTTATTACAACTAACTTTTTTATTTTTATTTTAGGTTTATATTAGAAAACTTATTTTTGATAATATCTTTAATAAATTATATTGTTTCTAGCTTAAAATTTGAAAATCCATAATTATATACAATAGTTTTAAAATAATAAGCAATGTTGAAATCTTTATATAACGTGTGGAAAATTCCAGCTGTCCCACGGCCAGCAGTTTTGCCCCTAAAAAGTAAATTTAAACTTTATTTAAATTAAGTTTCTTAAAGTTTAGATTTATGGACACTTTAATGTGTATTTAATTTGGACCTTGAAATATTATATGATATTTATTTTAATTTTATTAATTTGTATTCATAATATTACATTAGATTAATTTGTTTGTATTATTCATCTATGTATTTATATTTTGTGTAGATATTTTAAATTATTAAATTTCCCACATGGCAAATATTAAAGGTGCTAGCTATGCAAAATACTTAGTCAATGAAACAATAAAATAATCTGTCCTTTTTTCTGATGTTTAATATATAATGTTCATCACAGAATTTTATCAAACAAAATAACCTTGAGGACATAAACGTCATTTATTTTTCTAAATGTCTAGAATGATGGTCCTCAAACAACCGCTCTAATATTGGCCAGAATAAAAACCTCATTTAATTTCCTCAATATACCAGTCAAACACTTTTAATTCCCAAATCACTTATTCCATCCTCCATATCACCAGTGGATGTCCAGAGAGGTTTTCAGACAAAGAAAATCTTGTTTAAAATGTGAATAAAATGTCTAAGTGATTAATATCTCTTTAGGTGGGAAATTAAAGTGACCCTAAATACTTACAGTATACATCATATAATCAAATCTGTTAGAAATTAATAATTCCTACTTCCTCTTGTCTGCATTTCTGTTAAATTGGTCAATAATGTTTCATCCGAGATGCAGGCTACTCTTTGTGATGAATTGCATTGGAAAATGACATACTTTATCATTATTCAAGTGCGTTTTGTCTTCAGGTGAACTGTCCTGCTCTATTGTGTTCAGCCGTCATCTTATAATATAAGGTTTGAGTTTTCAGTAGACTAAAAACAAAAAAACAAAAACAAAAAACAACGTAGGCTCATTGAAGATACATTCCTCTAACTATAGTTACACAAAAAGTGTACCTATAGTATACATACAGTGCATTGCAGTCAGAGCCGATCCTACCTATACGCAGAATACCCAAGCTCTGTAGGGCCCCCGAAACACCAGGGGGCCCCCTTGCTCTCAAAGATGATTTGTGACCCTCTCTGTGAAATCCAGGCTAAAGTCTCACAATCTAATTATGAGATAACAAGCATCAAAGTTTAATTTCTACCATTACTTTCAATATAATTTCAATATTTGACATGACCTTACTCAGTCAATATTAAAGATATAAAGGTTACATTTTCACAGAATGTTCTTTAATATATGAATGATGTTTTTTTTTGTAGAAAACAGCAAATCACAAAAAAATGACTAGCTGGGTTTTCACAGAGAGGGTCACATTTCATTTTAGTTTTTGAATTTGTCCAGCGGCTATGAAAACATGAATCTCTTGCTCGAGACTTAAGAAAATTAGTTGAAAGCATAGCAAGCCACGGAAGAGACACTGTTTTTCAAGCACTATCCACTAGAGCGCGATTTGAGATGGAGTGAAACACGGACAAATGCGTTTCATTCATTCGTTCATAACATATTGTGCTTAAACGGTCAAATACACACAAGTTCATGTTAAAAACAAACATGAGTTATAAAAACAGTTGATTATTTCTGTGAAGGTAAACAGCTGGGGAAAAAATTGCATATTTATATTAGATCTGTGTGGCAGAAGCGTAATATACAGTAAATAAATCAATATATCCTCTGAGGCTGGGAGTCTAAATAGTGTTCTGTGCCAAAGACCAGTTAAAGAACAGTTAACATGCTTTGCTTGAACTTTCGCCATGGTGGTAGAACTGGTACACTGTTGTCGCTTGCGAAAACACAATGACGGCGCCGTGGATGGAAAATTCCAGATTAAGGGACAGTAAAATTATAATAAGATCACCTTTCTATGACAGAGGGGGAGTGAAATCTGAGCGGCTTGTTTTTCACAAGCTTGCAGATAAATGCTTACCAAAAAATTACTGGGTTGTTCTTTTTCATGTTTTCTCCCGATTATAGCACTGTAACACTGAATAAAAGTCAGATTTTCAGGATATGTCACCTTTAAAAGTGTTGCAAAACATGCAAAAAGCAATGCAAAAAGCCATTTGTCTGTTACAGGCACATATTTCCAATGAGCCCTAGTTTTAAAAACAATAACCCTAATAGTGGGTGTGAATGACTGAAGTTTGAGAACTGCTTTAGATACAACATGCTAAGTAATCAACAATACAGAACATTTGCATGCTATTTTAGTGCTGTAGATTTTTAATGACAAGATGTTAAATGACATATTTGACACATGCTGTCTTAACTCTGTGTCAGGTTCGAGAATAACAGTTCTCAGAAGCATTAAACTAAAATTAACAACAAATGACAACAAATAAACTTCTTTAGAGAAACACTTTCCAGAGGCTTTTAAACTGATGAGGTGATAAGGTTTCCAACAATAAAAACCTGCTTAAATGTGTTTCTCATTAGCAAAAAATCGTCCAGTTAATTAATGGAATTGATTCACTCCTCTTGAAGCGTTTCCCCCTGGTGGCTCCAGCAGTGTGTGTATGTGTGTGTGTGGACTGGACGGGGCGCACGGCCAGTTCCTGAGCTAAAAGAGGGATATGTAATTAAGACTGCTTTTCTGTTCACCCACTGCCTTGACAACAGATAACTTTCTTTTTTAAATTTCTTAAAGCCAAAAAGGCCCCATTTTAACTCTTTCTTGATTTATTCATCAGCTGCAGCGATGGTCTCAACACACACAGGTACACTTCTAATGCCTAAAGTATAGTTTATATTCTTATGTATTGGTATGGGAGTTTTTTGCAGACACTTATCCATCCATCCATATATATCCACATATCCATACATCCATCCATCCTAAAAAAAGTATTCTCGTCACTTCATAAAATTCAAATTGAACAACTTATGGCAGATGGACTTCCCTGGCGATGCTTTTCATTCTTTTCTAGACCTCAACAGTGTTAGTTACTTGGCAGTCAATGGGACAGTCACAAGCCTCCTGGTTTTTATCTAAAATATCTTAAATTGTGTTGCTAAGACGAACAAAGCTCTTTTGGAGTTGGAAAGATATGCGGGTAAGTGAATAATGACAAAATTTAAATTTTGGGGTGGAGTAACCCTTTTATACACTGTAAATTAATTCATCCATCCATCTTCCTTCTATCTATTACTTTTTGGTGATGATGTTTGGGAGAAAATAATATATATTTTAAATCTGTTGTATTTTTTTCTCAAATATATTTCAAACTTAATCTTATAACCTTGAGCATTTCAGGCAGAATTGTTTTAGTTTAGTAACTATAATAACTGAGGTATTGATGTGCTTCACATCTGCTTGTACGAGATGTTATGTGAATGTATTTGTTCAGGCATTTCCAATTATTGCGATCAGATGGTTTTATTTCATAGCTGTACAAAATCTGAAAAATTTAAACCCTTGTTGCAGAAGAATGGTTGTGTTTTAGGTGAAGCAGGCAGTGCTTTGCTGTTGTCTAGGACACATCAGGACAGATTAGCATTTAGACTACAAATGTGATGTGCTAAATGAATCATTTTAGCCTCCATTTGCACCTGTATTTAGTGCTGACCTCTTGTGATCACCAGAAAAGGATAATAATATAAGGAGAAAATAAAAAAGAAAGCCCTCATGTTCTCTGAAGCATTATTAATGCTGTGCTAAACCCACATGCACAACTGTACAAGGCCAGAGTAAAGTTAATGCATGGTTGTGCTTTTTTTGTGTGTATGTGTGTGTGTGTGTGTGTGTGTGTGTGTGTGTGTGTGTGTGTGTTTGGATAACATATGGTCCAGAACAGAAGTTGCTACATCACACACATGCACACAAAGGTGCTTCCTCTGATGATAAATGAGTCTGACCCTGTATCTCTCAGCTTGCACAACGGAAGTGCAGCATGCTGTCAGACTGGTGTGGCCTGGCTGTAGATTCAGCTGACGCACACAAAGCCACAAACTCAGACTCACACTCCAATACAAGCGCACTATTCATCCACAAACAGCCATCTGTAAATTAACAGCATCAACAAACTGTCTAGAGCTTGTGTGCTTATTGTTTTTGGCACATAATAAGGTGTTACATTGTGGTTGCTTCAAGAGAAGTTCAGGTTTCTGCTTCATTTTCACAACCATAGACACATTTTTTTTTATCCTTCACAGATTACTGTCATTGTCCATAATTTCTCCAATCAGTCTTACACTCTAAAATGAATAATATTACACTCTGATTTAATCGTTTACATTGTTTAAAATACAGTACAATTCTTAAATTTGGATTTAAAGAACCTTTTGTGAACAGTTCTTAAAATAACCTTTTTTTTGTGTAAGAACATTCTAATAACATTTAAAGGTTTCATAGAAGGTTCTTCATGAAACCATCAATGCTAATAAATAACTTTTAACTTTTAAGAGTGTAAGAATACACTGGATTGGTCAAAATAACAGTCAAATTAAACAGCACAACCGTAACATTGATAAGAATAAATATGTTTCTTGAATGATTTCTGAAGGATCATGTGATACTGAAGACTTGAGTAATGGCTGCATACTAATACTTAATAATTTACATTACAAATTAAATATAATAAAATAGAAGGCATAATTATAGTTAACAATATTAGTGTTTTTACAGTGTTTTCGTTAAAAAAATGCACCCTTGGTGAAAATAACAGACTTTCAAAAACAATCAAAATCGTATTGACTCAAGCCTTTGAACCATACCATTAAAATCCATCATACTATGTAATTATTGCATTTAAAACTGTGATTATCTAAACAATAAGCACAGTCAACCATTAGCTATTTCAATTTTGTGTCAGTGCATGTTTTTTTATATATTTTTTTATAGTTTATCCATTGCAAGGCATTTTGATTCTGAAATTGTATAAATTCTCAATAAACATCCTTTCCTTCAAAAATGTCACATTTTGATGAAAAAAGGACTGAATTCTTCTGTGATGCATGTACAGTATGTCCACGGTTGGACATTGTTATTAGACAAATAAACTAGCGAGTATTTTTCGAATGCAGTTTACTTTGTAAAAGTTCACAAAGGCCTTAGGGTCATTTACATAAGATGCATTCTTGCATTCAAAAACAGCTAGACTGAGCAGAATTGAATGCAGGAAGTCTCAAGACACCAACAGAACTGATCAATAACAGAACCTCAAATATTGATGTTAATAATAAAGTCAGTTTACATGTTCACCAACTGCCCCCTTCTTCTTCAAATAACTTCCCAGCTACTTCAGAAGCACACACACACGCCACTTTTCACTCACATCCACAGCGATTGTTTTACTGCCTACCAACTGTTCATTTAAACTGCATGCATACAAGCTGCTTTTGACATAGTTACCCACACGCTCATGCACACAGATAAACTCACACTCCTTGCTGATCACAGCAGATGTGTCCTTTAGCAGAAGGGTGAATGTAACATTTTATGCTTCTACATTATCCCGTTCCCCGCTTCATCCATAAATATCGCAGGTGCACACTGTACCACATTTTTACCACCATTTTGCTGTCTGAGACAAATTTCAAGAATGGAAAGAAAAAAGACTTTGTTAGGGTGATGACAGACTCCAAACAATGACTTTTTTATGCTTTTCCAGAAGAAACTTTGCTAACATTAGTGTGATTGCTTAACAGAGATGGAAACTCGAGTCTTAGACTTGGATTCGAGTCACACTTAAGTCACATAAATAAAGACTTTGGACTTGACTTTGACTTGCGAACAGCTGACTCGAGACTTGACTTGGACTTGTGACTCGTAAAAAAATGTCATTTGGTATAGAGTTTATATGAATGTATCTCAGAGGAAAGCAGGTCTTAAAAAAAAGTTTAGATGGTATTTACTTTTCATCTTGCATTTGTATAATGCATATTAAACTAGTGTTCATAACCGTCGCCTGCTTTGTTTAGAGCGGCAACCAAGGAAGCAATGTATCATTGCGGTTCAAGCGCCACTTGCTGGTAGAGAGTCAATCTACGTTAATTCAGCCTGTCTGCTGTTTTGTTTCGTGCAGATGTTTGATGTAGAATAGTTTAACAAAACTAACGTCAGACAATTTTGTTTTTGCTTCAAATTTCGAAATAATATAATCCAATTTAGATTAAAAATTGCTCATGCTGGATGTATGCAGCCTCTTTGTTTGGGTTGTGTTGTGTTTAAAATACAGTGGTTGCCTCTCATTTTAATTTGAAAAAGAGCACAGAAAAAGCCTTAGTTTATTTATATGAAATTTAGTTCATTTGTGTAAATCATTTGATTAATTGGGGTTTGTTGTATAATTTAGTTTTGTTTGACATATTTCAATTTTACAAAGAAATGTGAGACATTTTATCTGACAATTAGTAAATGTACACCTTTTCATTTCTAATTTGTCTTAAATTTTGTTACATTTTGTTGTTGTTGTTGTTGTTGTTGTTGTTGTTGTTGTTGAGAAAATCATAACGTGAAATCAGATTTCAAAACTGATTTAGCCTCAATAACTAGCTGAAAGAACTGTTGCTAATAAATAGAACAAAGACTTGAGACGTGACTTGGACTCACCTCAAAGACTTAAGACTTGACTTGGACTCCGCTTTAAAGATTGATACTTGACTTTGATTCCTCCTCAAAGACTTAAGACTTGACTTGGACTTCGCTTTAAAGATTGAGACTTGACTTGGACTCCACCTCAAAGACTTGACTTGACATGGACTCCGATTTAAAGATTGAGACTTGACTTGGATTTGACCTCAAAGACTTAAGACTTGACTTGGACTTGACCTCAAAGACTTAAGACTTGACTTGGACTCCACTTTAAAGATTGAGACTTGACTTGGACTTGATCTCAAAGACTTAAGACTTGACTTGGACTCCGCTTTAAAGATTGAGACTTGACTTGGACTCCACCTTAAAGACTTAAGACTTGACCTGGACTTCGCTTTAAAGATTGAGACTTGACTTGGACTCTACCTCAAAGACTTAAGACTTGACTTGGACTCCGCTTTAAAGATTGAGACTTGATTTGGACCGCTTTAAAGATTGAGACTTGCCTTGGACTTGACCTCAAAGACTTGAAACTTGATTTGGACTTGGACCTCAGAGACTTTTGAAAATGTCTACAACCTACATTGTAGATGTAAAGTCCTGTATTCACTTAACTTATAATACAGCGGCAGGAAAAAAGTGGGTTCTTACGCGTCACAGAAGACAGTCAAAAGTCCGTAAACAAATGCGAGTTTAATTAAAACATAAAAATGACAAACAATCCAGTTGGTTCTTGTGTCCTATGATATAACACTCGTTAAACCTATAACTTGTATTTCCTTAAACGCTTAAACACAAGTTTTATCCATAAAGACAGCAAGACGGTAAGAAAACTGTTTCTCCCTTATTTCTCTGCCCGCACCTATACACCTAGTGTAACGCTCGTGCGTGGCCGTTAAAGAAACAGAACCGAAAATATACATCAGAAACATAAGCAATAACACTGAAACATAAACATAGAAAATATCAAAATTGCCTTTAAAGAAAGTTACAACTAATTATTACTAGCAAATCAACACTCTAAGTTACAATAACAATATACAAATTATTGACATCTTAAATTGGCTCTTACATACATATTTTCGCGAAAACATACCAAATGACCTCTTTTGCAATAATGTATGATTTATAAACATTTTGATGATTGAATCACATAACCAGTTTAATATGTATGGCTTTTCTGGTGGTGTAAACTTGCTTGGTAGCTCACCTGGTACATAATTGGCATTAGGCTATATCGTAGTTGTTTCAAGATAAATGTAAGTTTCTGCTGAATTTTAAATGTTTTATGTAGAGACAAACATAGAGGCATTTTTCTCCTTCACAGATTTATTATCTTTTTTTCCTCCAATCAGGCCTGCGATCTAGAATAAAAAAAATTGACTGGAACATTAATCTTTTCATGGCATTTATGTTTCTTCATGTTTCTTTATTGCTTGCATTCCACCCGTGCAAACAGACATTTCTTGAGCAGCAAATCATAATTTTAGGATGATTTCTGAAGGATCGTGTGTCACTGAAAACTAGAGTAATGGCTGTATACTGCTAAGAAATAAATTACAATTTAAAATACAGTGCCCTCCACTAATATTGGCACCCTTGGTAAATATGACCAAAGGCAGCTGTGAAAATAAATCTGCATTGTTTATCCTTTTTATCTTTCATTCAAAAAATTCACAAAATTCCAACCTATCATTGAAGTAAAACAATTGAAAGTGGGGAGAAAATCTCATGATGAAATAAATGCTTTCACTATTTCATGTTGGCCACAATTATTGGCACCCAATTATTGCAACGTCCTTTTCCCAGGGTAAGAGCTCTGAGTTTTCTCCTATAATGCCTGAAGAGTTTGGAGAACACCAGGGGCGCGGGAACAGGGGGTGCTGAGGGTGCTGCAGCACCCCCTGTTTTTTTTCTGTGGGCAACTGTAAACTGCTGTGAATTTAAAAAAAATAGGCTAAATTTGATATAATAAAGATTCATTTAAACATTTCTATGGTTGCTCCGATGTTTATAACATTTAGTTTACATTGGCTATTTTGCTATCTATTTCTATGTGATCTTCGACATATTTACCGTTTGCCCATTAATTTAACAGTTGTAAGAATTAAAGTAATCAAAGTTATTAAACTGATGCAGGGCTATTTGATGCGCGCGTTGCGCACATCCTGCCAAATCACGCACGCAGCACTGCCAATGCTTGCTTGTATGTTTGTGAATGTTATGTTTGTGTTAATGGATCTGTAGGTTGTGGCTTAAAAGCGGAACATGGAAATATCATCGATGTACTGGAAGAAAAAAAAACATTTTTTTTTTTGTTCTCAGCGATATGAGTCTTTCCCTTCTCCCAAAACAGCTTATAGATACCTATTAAAATAGTTCAGTTTTGTATGTAATGGAAAAGTGATTAGACTATGTTTCGTTTTTTTCTTCTTCATAAAGTTGATTTAGAAAAACCTTGGGAGCATTTTTTGTTCGTTAAATGTTTGTTTTTTCTTTTAAGCAACGACCAAGCGGCCAGCATCAGAGTTGATCGCCTATGTTTGATTAATTTAACCTTATCAAATCATCACGACTTGACTAAAATAAAATCGATAGATAGGCCTATAAACAGTTCAAGCATATCACAGTGTTAGTTTAAATGTTTAACCTATATAAATGTGCAATATCCAACAGTTTGTGTGGAGAGTGGAAGCTGAAGCGAGCTTTACAGGACATGGAGGATTTTTTTCTTACAGTAAAAACAACTTAAAATACGCTGTGTGATTTTTTTTCTCATAAAGGTAAGAGTAATATATCATTTGGAACTGTAATGGGTCTACTTTTATTTGTGTGCATTCACAATATCAACATTGTGCTTTTATAAAATAGGAAAACAGAGAATGCACTTTCTGCCGGTTTTGAACAAGAGCTCTTCAATGATGAACTGAAACTCGGCAACTCGAAACTGGCTCAGAGATATGATAAATATATCTATAGAAAGCTTTAAAATACTACTTTAAAACGAAATAATTCAAAGCAAAGCAAAGCAAAAACTCTTCATTAGCCTAAGTAAACCGTTAAGATGCATATATTTCTCTCTGCACGTGCAATGAGGAGATGGCCAGTAATTTTTCCCGTCACCTCACCATCTAAAATATAAAAATAAGGGAAAGCCTAAAACAGGCCCGATTATAATTGGCGTTTTATTTTAATTGTATTCAATAATAATAAAAAAAAAAGTATGTAAATCTTTGTCCTTGAAATGTAAAGGATTTGCTGCAATGCAATTTTATCTGACTGATAGGCCTATGTGAATTATTTATTGGCCTATCTTTTTAATCCATGCAGCAAATGCTTTAAAAACAGCTTTAAAATTACTTTATTGCATTCCAGATGCTTTTAAAAGAACTTTTCACTATACATTTTAAGGGTTTTTAAGCTTGAATATAGCTTGAATGTAAAACATTGTTATGAATTCATTGTAGCCTATTCCCATTTGTAAAATAGCTAATTGTTGTCTAACACGATCTCATGAAAGTGCATAGGCTATAGCACGATTTTCCGTTTCTATTTGGCGTAATATTTATACGCAGAAATTGACAACCTCCCCCCCCCACAGCACCCCCTACATAAAACACCTTCCCGCGCCCCTGGAGAACACCTGACAAGAGATCAGAGACCATTTTCTTCATACAGAATCTCTCCAGATCCTTCAGATTCACAGCTCCATGACGGTGCTTCTTCTCTTCAGTTCACCTCACTCATTTTCTGTAGGGTTCAGGTCAGAGGACAGAGACAGCAATGGTAAAATATTCATTTTGTGCTCAGTGACCCATTTTTGTGTTTATTTTTATGTTTGTTTTGGATTGTTGTCCTGCTGGAAGATCAAAACATGGCCCATTATAAGATTTCTAACAGAGGCAGTCAGATTTTGATTTTTTATCTGTTGGTATTTGATAGAATCCATGATACCACGTGTCTAAACAAGATGTCCAGGACCTCCAGCAGAAAAACAGGCCCACAACATTAAAGATCCAGCAGTATATTTAACCGTGGACATGGGGTACTTTTTTATCCCTGTTTGTACTAAACTCATCTGGTGGGGTTGCTGCCAAAAAGCTATTTTTTCAGTTTCATCTGACAATAGAAGCCAGTGCCATTTGAAGTTCCAGTCGTGTCTGACAACTGAATTTGCTGGAGTTTGTTTTTGGATGAGTGAGGAGAATTTTTCTTGAAACCCTCCCGAACAACATGTGGTGATTTAGGGGATGTTTGATTTTTTTTTTTTAGGTTTCTGACCCCAAGACTCAACTAATCTCTGCAATTCTCCAGCTGTGATCGTTGGAGAGTCTTTGGCTACTCAAACTCTCCTCCTCAGCATTCATTAGGACGATATAGACACACGTCCTCTTTCAGGCAGATTTTTTACATTTTTAGTTGATTGGAACCTCTTAATTATTACCCTGATGGTGGGAATGGAGATTTTCTATGTTTTAACTCTTTTCTTACAGCCACTTTCTATTTTGTGATGCTCAACAATCTTGTTCTTCACATCAGAAATATATTTTTATTTTATTTCTCATTGTGATGGATGATAAAGGGAATTTGACCTTTGTGTTCCTTATATTTATAATCCTGTGGAACAGAAAGTCATGGCTGGACAATTTCATGTTCCTAGTCACCCTGGTGTGCTAAAAAATGTAAATATGAATGGGAATATACTTCAGAGATATTTTACTCATAAGAATTTCTAGGGGTGCCAATAATTGTGGCCAACATTCATTGGAGAAAAACATTTATTTCATCATGAGATTTTCTCCCCACTTTCAATTGTTTTACTTCAATGATAGGTTAGAATTTTGTGAATTTATTGAGGAAAGATCAAAAGGATAAACAATGCAGATTTATTTTCACAGCCGCCTTTTCTCATATTTATCAAGGGTGCCAATATTAGTGGAGGGCACTGTATATTAAAATATAATACTATTTTTGATCAAATAAATGCGTAAGAGATTTATGCATAAGAAAACATACCTATACATAACAATTCACTGCAGTTTTCAGCTGAATTAAAAAAAAAGTTTGAGTTTGGGTTGCAAAATCATGTGTAAATGAGAATGTCACAACGAGGCACCATTGATATAAAAAGCCCAGTCAATGCTGTCAGTCACGACCAAAGTCTTGTAAGTCAAACAGTTTGACATCTATTGATGTCAAACGGTCTTATTTAGCTTTCAGCTAAAGTCAGATGCACACTGTGCATTTTTTTTGTCCTTTTATGTAGACTGTCAGCTAATAGGACTACAATATGAGTCTTACGACATCAACTGTCTTTCATGTCAGATTGTGTAAAATACTTCACAGCTAAGGACTTTGGTCAAGACTGACACATTGCCTGGCCTTTTCATGTAACTAATCATGTCCCATTCTGACATCCTTATTGACACACAACATTGAATTGGTACCACACAAACTCAAGTGAGATTATTTTGCTAATGATGGCAATTTTTGCCTGGAAATGAAACATAAAAAGACAATTCATTTCATACAATCTGACAAGCAAAAAAAAGGCAGCATACACCTAGTTTAAAAGGATAGATGAGCACCGAGGGGATGAAGACATGGCCAAATGGTCTAATTAAAACTAAACTGTGGCTGTTGCCTGTAATTTTTCCGATTTGCATGCGATGTCGCTGAAAATGAGTAGGGATGATTAGAAGACATGAAACTGAAGGAGCGCTAATGATTGCAAGAGAGGGAGTTTTGCTAGAGAGTGGAATGAGACACAAACACAAAGCACAAGAAAATGCAGATTGCGTGCTTATGTACAAAAGAAACATACATTAAATGAGGTCAGGTGTTTATTTATTTAAAAACATTCAC
Source organism: Oxygymnocypris stewartii (assembly GCA_003573665.1). NCBI lineage: Eukaryota > Metazoa > Chordata > Actinopteri > Cypriniformes > Cyprinidae > Oxygymnocypris > Oxygymnocypris stewartii. Next base: position 409,603 of record QVTF01023105.1, read on the forward strand.
TCTAGAAGATATCCTTGTGGTGGTGTGGTTGATTCTCAGCTGCTGCTCGTGGGGATTGTCAGCACTTGTGAAATGGCCCAAATAACAGCAACACATTCTTTAAAACATGCATGATGTGACACCAATTTTAATACATGCTTATGGCAAGAAACCTTATTCTGAGCCGCTCTGAGAAATGTTCTTTACTGTTCCAGCGATAATACAGTAGCTGTTGATGTCTGAAGAACTCGGTTAGTCATCTTATTAAAACAAGGCACATATGTATCTTCATAAAACCAGATACACTGTGTAGTCAAAATGCATTGTCAAATTCATGTTTTGGAAAAGTGAATTGAAACTGGTGTGCCCGATGTGAAGAGAAGGCGAATTTACACTACCATTACCTTTGTAATCATTCTTTGTCATCCTGACAAACAAACTGCCGTGGACAAATAGTGATACGCAGAGCTATTTCCCATACAGAATTTTAACATATGACATATTACTCTATATCAAGACTGATACTGCCGTATGTTACCTATAAGTCCTTATATAATTTTTACATACGTATATTCTCTGTGTAAATGTAGATATAAGTTTATATATAACATTCCCATGGTAAAATTTGTATTTATTTTTAATTTTTTAATTTTGTTTTTATATACAGTACATACAGTAAATAAATAATATCTATATGATGATTTGTATATGGCATATGTAGCAAACAATATATATGTTTATATGCTACAACATATTTACAAAAATCTGGATGTTTATATACTTTTTTGTAGGTTTGAATTTTATTTCACGTTTTATTTTGGATGGAAATACATGCACATATCAGTGGCGAGTGGTGACTCTTTAAACCGGGTATGCTAAGGGTAAATCCCATTTCTCTGTCTTACCCCTTCCCCTTCGTCTTACCCCTAGCCCTTGTCCCTCGAAACCGAGTGGTAAGCGCTAGTGGTGAAAACATACCCCTATGAAATGAGACACCACTCGGTTACGGTTACGTCATCATACATCGTCACAAGCTGGCTGCTACGTCACCAGAGGCGACAAGTGTTGATCACAAACTTGCCGTCTGCAAGTGTATGTCGATTGCGTGGGTTTTAGTGATGTTTTTCTCTAGTCAGAGAAATGTGAGGACTGTTGTGCAAACCAGCAATGTAACATTAGCGTGGAAAAATAGCGATTTTTTTAAACGTATCGATTAAGAAAATGGTTGCAAATATATATGTACAGGACTGTGTAGAGCACAAAACAAGACTGTCGTAATTTTAAATAAATTATTTAAGCCGAAATACTCTCTGAATGATCTGGCCGCAGTGTGTTCTGGGTACCCCTTGGTTTAAAGTTAGCTTGCGAAAATTCTTGGTTTTAAGAGGTATCTACCCCTTCCGCTAACCCCTACCCCTCAATCAAAATGAGAATTGGGACAGCCCTTACTCTCACGTGAACGCGCAAAACTAAGGGGAAGGGGTAAGGGGAAGGGGTAAGACAGAGAATTGGGATTCACCCTAAGTGCTAAGATTAAGACCCCTCTCCTCTCCTCATCGCTTTTAGGACACACTCAAAGAGGAAAACACCTCTTTAGGTAGGTGTTGATTTAAAAGTATGCACATTCCTGCCTTAGGCTATTTGTAAATTAAATTAATCTCCAATCCTTCTGCTATCATTTCATGTTTATCCATAGTTATTCGAATGCTAAAAAACAGCTGATTTAAGTAAAAACCGCCAAATAACGTTTAAACCGTAGTTGCGTTATGTTTTCTCTTTCGGCTTCGCTACTGTTCGGACGCTCTTGCTTATTGCTCTGCGCTTTACTCCCTATTTTTGTACTTTTCTCAGATCTCTCTAAGATTTTAACTTCAGCAGATCAGCACAGTGCTCAAACGACACATTTTTTGGAAAAAGAAGGCTCTTTGCCTCCCACTGCCAGCAGCTTACATTCAGGAGACGGGAAAACACAGCTGTCTACATTCAAACAGACGAGAGAAGATGCCTCTTGTGGAATCAACATGCTGTATGAACTGCCACAGACTTCTACAAAGGATTGTGGTTATTGAAACAAAGTTACTTGCTGGACTTCCAAAACAGGTGGAACACACAGCAGATCGTCATCATGGACCCCCTCAGCATAAAGCCGGTGAGTCTTGTGAATCTAGTGAATTTCAACAGTTTATACCAAGTGTAGAGGATCAAGCTGAAACTGATCAACAGACTAATCAATGGCACAAACAGGGAGCGAAACCCAAAGGCACTCGAGACATCAGATTGTCACGAGTATCTCATAATCCTGCCATAGCATCCTCTACCCCAGATACGGCTATCACAAGACTTGTAAACACTGGTATTCTACAACCCCATATAATGTACATCTTTAGAACAGATTTTATACATTAATGAATGTGGGTGAGAAATCCTCAAATGTGACTAAACATGGATTGAATCAGCCAGAAGCTAACATTGCTACTAGCAGACGCTCAATTTCAAGCAAACAGCGGCACTCAGCTCAGAGCACAGCCGAGTCCAGGACTCTGATAGTAGGTGACTCTATTATCAGAAACATCAGTAGCAGGACTACAATGACATGCTGCTTTCCTCAAGCAACTGTCTCTGATGTGAACAAGGAACTTCAGAACATCCCGATGAAACACAAGACTGCAAATTTAAGTGATGTTTTATTAACAAGTTTCGGGAGGAGCACGCGCAGATAATTAACACAGCCAATTCATCATCAGTAATCACATCACTTATCCAATAAACTCTAGAGAATCCCTATAAATAATCAAGCAGCCTTACCTCCATTATCTCTCGTCTTCCAGAATCCCTCCACCACCCCAACTCCTCACCTCCAGTCCGTTTCCACCCCAGCATGGGGAAGGGGGGAGCTTCTGGGTCCGGGCTAAATGCCGAGCTCGGACACCTCTCCCCGGGCGAGGGAAGTACCCCGGGCTCGGGAACGATTACCGAGCTCGGAGCCCTCTCCTCGGACAGCACGCCAAATACGCATACCATTTATTCAGTTCATTATATGTAAGTGTGAACTCGTGAATTATCATCCATGTGGGGAAGAATGATATTCGGAAAGAGCAGTCAGAACTCCTTAAAAAGGATTTCACTGAACTCTTTGAAACACTTCAAAGACTTGAAGTTCAGTTGTTCATCAGTGGACCACTTCCAGCAAGGGGAACAAACATGTTTTCATGGCTGCTTGGGCTGAATACATGGTTACAAAAATTCTGCGGAATAAAAGGAGTCAACGTCATCGACAACTTCAATATTTTCAGTGGTGTGTGGCAATCCACTCGGCCTATATGGCACACACACCTGAACAGAGTATGAGTGACCACAGGACTTCATATCAGCATCAGAGTCATCATGTGGTTGACAAATCCCACAAGGACACTGATAAGACCATGCAGCCAAAACAACCACTGCTCATAGACATCCCAGCTGAGCCCTTCCCACAGAGCTCCCCACAAACAGATTGTGACGTACTACAACAGCTCCAAGACTCAGCACCCAAGGACGACTTTCTGGAAAACAGCCAGGGAAGCCAGGACAACATTTCACAGCCACCGTAAACACCAGAGCCACGCTCATCAGACACATTATCTCTATCTCCAACATCTCCACTTCTAAGCTTCTCACAGAAAATGGAGAAACTGGTGTATGCTGGGACCAAACTCTCCCACTCCTTTGCTGCAAGCCCCCAGATATCAAAAACAAAAAAGGCGGGCCACCCAACCACCAAAGACTGCAGGCCCAGCTCTCCTTCCTCCTCCTGTGAGAGCTCTCTGACCACTGCCACAACGCCAGGGCCCAAACCCTCCTCTATCGGCTGTAGGCATACCAAAAACAACTGATAACAGCACTCAGTGATATGTGTCGGGTCCCCGCTACATTAGCAGCAACATTCACAAATTTTTACAGAGCAAACGGGAACCCAGTGTGCCTATAGCCTCCTCTATTTTATTTGTTATCACGTGATAGAAAGTCTAAGGCCTTCTCAAGCCGTACGGCTGACCATCAAACCTGCAGCCTGTAATGCATCAGTCTAAGATTGCTGTAGAGACAAAATGTAAATCCATCAAGTTAGCATTTTTAAACATTCGCTCACTAAAAAATGTATGATTTCTGATCAATGATTTAATAGCCACAAACAACCTGGATTTTATGTTTCTTAATGAAACATGGCTAGAAGACAGCTGCAGTGCAACAGTACTAAATGAAACAGCCCCTCCTAACTGGTGGAGGTGGGGGTGTATCTGCACTATTTAAAGATGTTTACCAATGCAAGCAAGTGCAATTTGGTCAGTACTTGTCTTTTGAATACCTAGGTATTGTGCTGAAAGGTGCTCAACGCATTCTGTTTATAATTATTTGCAGGCCTCCAAAATACTCTTCAGCCTTTGTTGAAGATTTCACAGAACTGTTTTCAATGATTTCCCCAGAGTTGGACTGTTTTACTATTGCAGGAGATTTTCATATTCACATAGATAATGCAGAAATCAAAACTACAAAATAAATTATAACACTTTTGACCTGATTCAGCATGTGCATGGACCCACACACATTCGTGGACACACTCTAGATTTACTCATCAGTAGAGGTCTAAACATTTCATCCATTGTTATTAAGGATGTAGCATTATCTGATCACTTCTGTATTTTCTTTGATATATTGATCTCTGTTACCATTGAATCTAGATTTGTCTCTGTCAGAAAGAGATGCATTAACAAGAACACTAGTGAGCTATTTATGAAGGCTATATCTTTAACACCAATCATTTCTGCAGACTCTGTTGATCTTCTAATGGATTTATTTAACTCAAAAGTTGAGAATGTTATTGATGATATTGCCCCCGCGAAAGTAAAAAATCATGTTGGAGATAATCAACAGCATTTCAGAGTATGAAAGGACAATGCAGAGAAGCTGAGCGGATGTGGCGGAAGACGAAACTTGAAATTCACTATAGCATCTATAAAGACAGCCGTCATGCTTTCAATATGGAACTAGCCACAGCTAGACTGACCTTCTTCTCAAACCTTATACACAGTAACTTAAACAGCACTCGCACTCTTTTGCTACTGTTGAGAGACTGTCAAACCCCCCAAGTCAGATTCCCAGTGAAATGCTCTCCGACAGCAAATGCAACGAGTTTGCTTCCTTCTTTTCTGAGAAGATCAATAATATCATAACGGAGATTGGCACATCTTCTAGTTATGCAGAGGTCACATAGATTTGACCGCAATTTCCAAAAGAAGTGACTATGTCTGTTTTAGAATAAACTAATAGTGACATTTTGGAAGAAATAGTACTGCACCTTAAATCGTCAACCTGCTATCTTGACACACTTCCCACATCTTTTTTTTCAAAAGTGTGATTACCTGTTTAGAAGCAGATATCTTAGAAGTGGTGAAGGCCTCACTTCTTTCTGGGACTTTTCCAAACTCCCTGAAAACTGCAGTTGTTAAGCCCCTTCTGAAAAAGCACAATCTTGATTACACCATGTTGAGAAACTATAGACCAATATCAAATCTTCCTTTCATAGGTAAGATTATTGAAACGGTCGTTTTTAATCAGCTGAACAAATACTTATATTCAACTGGATTCCTGGACAATTTTCAATCTGGTTTCCGAGTGCATGACAACACAGAGACAGTGCTTATTAAGATAATACATTATATTCCCCTTAATTCTGATTCTGGCAGTGCTGGTACTACTAGATCTTAGTGCTGCGTTTGACACTTTCGATCATAACATACTTCTACAGAGACTGGAAAACTGGGTCAGGCTATTTGGGATGGTACACAAATGGTTCAGGTCATACTTAGAAGGGAGAGGTTATTATGTGAGTATAGGAGAGCAGAATTCTCAGTGGACGTCCATGACATATGGAGTCATGGCTCAATTCTTGCACCACTTTTGTTTAGCCTGTATATGCTCCCACTAAGTAAAATAATGATAAAGAACCAAATTACCTATCACAGCTATGCTGATGATACCCAGATTTACCTAGCCTTATCTCCAAATGACTATAGACCCATTGACTCACTCTGCCAATGCATTGATGAAATTAACAGTTGGATTTGCCAGAACTTTCTTCAGTTAAATAAGGAGAAAACAGAAGTAATTGCATTTGGAAAAAAAATGAAGTTCTCAAGGTGAATGCATACCTTGACTCTAGGGGTCAAACAACTAAAAATCAAGTCAAAAATCTTGGGGTGATTATGGAGACAGACCTTAGTTTTAGTAGTCATGTCAAATGCTGCAAGGATTCTGACTAGAACCAGAAAATCTGAGCATATCATACCAGTCCTCAGGTCCTTACACTGGCTTACAGTTACATTTATAATTTATTTTAAAGTACCTTTACTCGTTTATAAATCACTCAATGGCCTAGGACCTAAATACATTGCAGATGTATATAATATACAATATGAATATAAACCTAACAGACCACTCAGATCAGTAGGATCGAGTTAGTTAGAAATACCAAGGGTTCACACAAAACAAGGGGAGTCCGCTTTTAGCTATTTTGGCGCCCGCAGTTGGAATCAGTTTCCAGAAGAGATCAGATGTGCTAAAACATTAGCCACATTTAAATCCAGACTCAAAACTCATCTTTTTAGCTGTGTATTTGTTGAATGAGCACTGTGCTACGTCTGAACTTATTGCACTATGTATAATCATTTTCTATTCTTAACTGTTTTAAATTCATTCATCATCAATTTGTATATAATTTAGTTTTTATTGTTGTGATTATACATGTTTTTTTTATTCCATTTTTTTATTATTATTTTAATGTCTATTTCACTTCCTTTTATGTAAAGCACTTTGAATTACCACTGTATATGAAATGTGCTATATAAATAAACTTGCCTTGCCTTGCCTGACGTAATATTCAGAGCATTGTGAGATGGGGGATTCCCCGGGTCTACATGTCTCTGCATCAACTGAATGAATTTTATTTTATTTTATTTATATTTTATTCCCAGTGAATAGGAGGTAAAACTCCCACCCGGATGACAATAATAGACCATGCAAAATGACACAAAATAAAAGAATACATTTTTTTTATAAAAAAATAAATAATAATATCATCTTTAAAATATTGCCAAGTAACGTTGCAAACAACAATACTTTAACTGTAATCAACACAAGTATACGGAAAACAAAGGTATTGTTTCCTATTTTTTTCCTGATGTTTCTTATTATTTCCAATTTTACTTAGGCATGTTGACAATAACGTCTTAAACATTGTCTATGACCAGATATGTTTTTAGTGGACTTTCAAAATTTGCTTTGCTTGAGAAAGCATGAAAATACACAGTTATGATGTTTGTTTTTTTCATATGATTTCATCGGGTTAGTTTTGCATCAAACACCATGTCATTTTCGGCAATCGAGATCTGGCTGCAACAGTGCATTTTTTTGCTTGGCCGAGCGCTTTGTGAACAGCTTACCTCGCTCATGAAATCACGCGCATACCAGCAAAACATTGAGAACGCACTACAATCCTGACGAGTCATAGCCACAGAGCGGAGGCCCAAAGCTGCTGAGAATCCGCTTACCCAGAAGCTTCTCCTATAGAGGGCGCAATAGGATAATAAATCCACATTTACGCTCCGTTTCCAAACAGTTAAACTTACAAACTAATTCATATTCTGAATGCGCTCCACAAGACATGTGTGATTATATTACTGGATGCTCGAAATTGAACGGCAGAATGCACGTTTTAAACCGCTTATTGTACAGGTAATAGGGATGGGCATTTTAAGCAAAAGTAATATTCGATAATCGCTGGGTATTATTCGATTATTATTCGAAAATCGCACCCCACCCTCGCACACACACACACACACACAAACACACACACACACACACACACACACAGAGAGAGAGAGAGGGGGAGAGAGACCATCCAGGCCTTCAATCTGTATGATAACAAACTGTTTAATTAATTAGAGAATAGTCTATCTTAACCCAAGAAAATCAATGGTTGTAAAGTATGAGTGCTGAAACATATTAATATAACATAACCGAAGGACGGCATTTATTAACAGAACAGTCCGTCGATTATCAACTGCTCATAAGGCTATACATTTCTATTTTAAAAATGAGCATGAACATTCATATTATTAAAAAGAAAATCTTAAATCTGATTAATGCATCAATGAATATTAGGCGTAAAACATATTGCGCGCTAAACAGAATATCATTCTTAAAACATATTACGCGCTAAAACATATTGGGAACCGCCTGAATGACGGCACTTATTATGTGAACATAAATTTTAACGTCTGTCTTCATAACAATAACCTATTTCATATATATAAATATATTAAATGAACATGTTCACATGCTCGGGAAGAAGACGAGAGTGTTGTTCACAATTAGTTCGGTGAACTTTGAATTGAAACAAGGGAAGGAATAAAGATCCCTGCAGCTTCTCAGAATTCTCCGCCTGAGTCCGACCAGAGCCCGTGTCTTTCTCTCTCTCTCTCTAGCTGAGCCATTTAAATAGTTCAGTTTTGGTTTCTAATAGCAAATTGGTCATTATTTTGTTTCATTTTTTTATTAATTTAATTTAGAAATATGATTGGAACATCTTATTTTTGTTAAATTCAAGTTTTTGTTTTTTTAAATACCAAGCGGCCAGCGCAAGTTTGTTCAGTTTATCCTTCTCAAATAAATAACTAAATAATTAACGTCATAATATTTTAAGAATAAAGTCAAAATTACGATCATAAAATCATGTTACATTGCCTGAAGTTAAAATTACACCTGTATACTCTGCCAAAAAAAAAAAAAATAAGTGTGGCATCCAACCTGTCATTCTTCACATTTAACACGAAAAACAACACAAATAATTTGCATATAAATATAATATATCAACCAGTGGAATATTACGTTATTATTTCGGCAAAAAACTAATAATTTGAATGCAGGGAGCTCGTCACGGCTTCATTAATGGGAAACAGGACGTGAAGGCGGCAGAGAAGCACTCTGTGGAGTGCATCGTTTTGTTAACTTTAGTTTATTATTTTGAGTTGTTTGGGACGCTGTAACAAACGGCCCTCTCACAATGTAATGCTTAACAGGTCTATTGTTCACGCAATCAGAATGCACGTATCAGAAGTTCCGTTCTCCGGCGTGGTTAGTGCTCACACTATGTGTGCCGCGCCCGAGTGCCGACAGTGCAGTTTGTGTGCAAGCACGGAACAGAAGATGCTCTAAAATAAAACAAACAAATATCCTGTTGATCGGTGCATCTGTACTCCAGTATATAAATTCAATATAGATTAATTATTGCTAAAGTTACTTGCCAAGAGAGGTAGACATACTTCATGTATTTGCCCGTTCAGGCGGCTCGCGTGTGTCAGAGACGCGGCTGTCGGTGCTCGCACTGTTCACACAGAACAGAACACAGCGCGCATGTACTAGTTGTCTTTTGCACCCAAATGCTTTTTAATCGCTTACATTTTTAAACAAACAAGTCTTAAAAACGCATGCAAATGATACAATTTAGTGACCACCTGCAGTGGCCCGATCTGGCAAATGACAAATCCGAGCGTCCTTTACGCCATCGGACAGTCTTTATTGTCAAGCCCTGGTATACCTTTAGAAAATAATCGCACAACCTAATCGATATTCTATAATTAAATCGAATATTCGAATATTCGAAAACCGTGACCATCCCTAACAGGTAAGTTAATCACATTCTAATCTAATGCGCTGCTGCACTGTAACGCACACATAGAGGCTCCATACAGTAACGCGTACAATATATCACTCGCATAGAATCATTCAGCGCGAAAATGTATTGTCGACACTGTTCGGTGATTTTTTTCTTTAAAATAGCTTAGAAACTGAAAAGTTCAAGCATATATTTCTTAATAACTAAATCCCACAGCTTCACTACTAGTAGAGAGAGCTGCCAGGTAGAATTAATTCACACACGCAACCGCTCTCACTAATGCATACCTTCATATGAATGTAATCTTTACTGTACTACTTATCTGTATCTGATTTAGAACGAGCAGGAATCTGTGAGAAATATAATGACCCAAAGACTAAAGAAATTATAAAAATAAGCTGTTATTGGTGCAATAGTCATGTGGGCAGCGCTGTGTCATATTTCTTAGCTGTGCACAAGGCGTTTGTCACAGCTCCAGACTTATTTGTTCATTAATGATGTCATCAGCGACTAGTCGACTTCGACTTGACTTTCATCACATAAAAGTCACATAAAAATCTGAAGTCGTTCAACCCCTAGTACATATATGTCCAAAAATCTATTACACATGCATAAACATACTTATTGTTTTATGGGCTAGATATATATGTTTATATTTGATATTGTTTTAATTTCTAATAGGTTTCATATATGTTTTTACGTCATATGACAATATATTTCATGTGGAAATATAAAAACATATATAATAAATTACATTTGTGTATGGGTATTTTACACATGTAAAATTTGCACCTCTTCCTGTGAAGATTAGCTGAAGAGGTTTTATCGTCATACTGTGTGAATATTGACTCATTAGATTCTCATTAGACATTTTCTTAAAAGTGTATTCTTAACTGTGTACCTCTCTCTGGGTCAGTGGCGAAGCTACGGGTGGGTCCGGCTGGGCTATGGCCCACCTATTGAGGAGCTGTAATTTTCCAGATTAATGTTATTTATTCAACGATATTAATAAGAAACGTGTAGGTTCACTATAACGTATGGATAACTTAACTTATGTAACATATATGTACTTTCAAATATGTAACCCTCTCTGTGAAATCCAGGCTAAAGTCTCAAAATCTAATTATGAGAAAACAAGCATCAAAATTTGATTTCTACCATTCATTTCACTACAATTTCAATCTTTGACATGACCTTACTCAGTCAATATAAAAGATATAAAGGTAAAATTTTCACAGAATGTTTTTTACCATATGACGGACGATTTTCTGTAGAAAACAGCAAATCACACAAAAATTACTTTAGCTGAGTTTTTACAGAGAGGGTCACATATATTTAATGTGAGTTTTCATGGTCAATTACAGGCAGTTTCTCAATGTCCGCTCTTCCTATAGGTGCATACGCTTGTCAAATTGATGATTTGTCAGTTTCTGTTAGTCCCACCCACAATTATGTTAACGACCTGAGGACGATTGCGATTAGAATGGCCAAATTACCCTGCTGGTAAATGCCATGAATGCACTACCAGATGCAAACAGCTTCTCTCCCTGTTGATAGTCATTCAAAATTAGCAGTTTATTCTGCCAGAATACAACTTTTTGTAATCAAAATATAAAATGCTAATATTTCCTTAAATCATTGTTGATCTGCATCTATCTGGTCAAAAAGACAGTAGACAGAACCAAATTCCCACCCTATATTTATTTTATTTTCCAATAATCCATTTCACTCTGATGTACATCACAATATGGAATAAAATATATTTTGCTACTTCCGTTTTATTGCAAAGTGTGAAACAGCTCTAGCAGGTCAGAATAGTTCCTAGTGAAGGGCTTAGGACTGTACATGTGATGCCATTAGCCAACCAGTTTTATTTTGACATTATTTTCATTTTGTCCAGATCGATCAATAAAATGGCTTATATGGCTCCAGTGTCTGGCAAAAAAAATAGCATGCGTACCAGACGCGATTTCTTTAAGACTGCAAGGGAAGCTCAGCTTCCCCTATAATTGTCAAAAAATGAATGGTCAAATATATGTACTATTATGTTAACATTTTATTGACTAAAAATGCGTTAAACACGTTCATCTCGAACGAAAACAATTTCGTTCAGAATCAGCTACTTAGGTCGGCTGACTCGATTTCCTTCTCATTCATTCCCGTAGCGTACAGTGCATTACTCTGTTGAAGCCCAGCGTCCATTGACTTCAATGGGGCTGCTTTAAACAGTTTTTTTCAGTGCTTAGAAACAAGACGGTCATTGGATAATGCTGCGATTATGTCCCGCCCACGGACGCTCAGCGTCTCTGGGATGAATGGAGGAGTGGGCTGGCCCGGACTCCGAGCGTCTGCGTGATGATTGGAGGGTCTGTCGAAAGACTGCATCTCCTTTTGATTGACAGCGATTTTGTACTATAAAAGTCACTGACACTGAAGCTATTCGAGCTCAGTCCCATCGCGGAAGTGTAGTCGAAAGACAAACTGCTGCAACCTATTTCTTGGTATTTGCTTGGTGAAATTGCTAGCCAATTTTCATCATACATTTCACCCAGATTCCTTGTTTCAGTTCAACCTAATTCCCATATTTCGAGTTTAATATCTTTTTTTAGATCGTTTGTTCATTCATTCATTCATTCATACATACAGTAGGCTAGAAAATTTTCTTGAAAAGGAATGTTGGGCAGAATTTAGGTATAAATAAATGGTACATTTTTATGATGTTGGCCAAAAATGAGCTTCCCCTCTTTGAAAGACCAGCAGCCGCCACTGATGCGTACGTATATCTGTACAAACTCATTCATATGTTTTCAATGGGTATGTTTAAAGGAAGGGTTAGGGGTGGATCTTCATGTGTACTTTTTCCTAAAGACATCATTTCAATTCATACAAAATCACCACCTCGTAAAACTGTTTTTTTTTACTGTGAAACTGAGTTGGTAACTTCTATTGAGATTAATGGGAATGTTAACAGACAGCTTTATCTAGGTATTAGACCTCTTTATTTTGAACTAAGCAGGTCTATGAAGCAAACAAATGAATCGTTTCACCCCTGGCCTCCATCATGCTTGTAGGGTTCTGGATGTTGTTTTTGGTTGTGCTCTGGTTGAGGCAATAGATGCTGATTCATTAACACTGTTGTTTGCTCCGTGAGCCTGACTGACAGCAGTAGCGAGTTCCTGTTCTTCCTTTCATTCCCTCACATCTCCTCATGCCCCACTCATTTAACCCTCCTCCAAGAGCCGTTTCAGTCAGGTGAGACTCTCACCTCTCTACAACGTGTGAGCGAGACAGCGAGGTCGAGCAAACAGCTTGGGACAAAATAACAAGCATGTTTCAATGTGATGCGTTGTTCACCCTCAATTTCACACATTCTCTTTTTCTTTCCTTCACTAGCAGCTGAGTCGAAGGGTTGTCAGGGCTGTAAGGTGGAGGATTGTGGGTAATTACTCAAACAGCTGGACAACCATGGAAAGGGCAATGGCATGACACAGGCTACATCCAAATCACATGCCTCCCTATTATTTAGTGGGCAAAAAAAAAGTAAGTCAAAGAGCAGCAAGTCCAAATTCACAGTATTCTTAAAGCAGAGGCATTCATAAAATCACGGAATCTATTATTCAAAAGAAGTACCTAGTCAGAGAGTGTGCGACTTTGGATGCGGCCATAGCCCTGGATGTGCAAATAAAAAATGATGGCTGACAGGCTTGTGACTTCTTATACTGTAGAATACTTACTATAAAACTTGAAAAAATTTAAGCATATACTAATAATTACGGTGTCAAGTAAAACATAACTCGTCTTGCATCTAAAGTGTATTACTTAACTTTTATAGTTTGAGAATAATAACTGGTTTTAGTCCTCTAATCTGTTTAATATTAGGATTTGTCATTGGAATTCTTTATGACAGCTTATTCTCTGCACTTACTCTCTGACAAGTGACTGTAATATCACTGTCAATCATCTCATCTTGAGCTCTGACACTTGCTGCAGCAGCAAGTTCATTGACTTGGACAGATCTGTAATATTTACGAAGAACGTTTACCTTTCAAACCATGCATATGTGTGTATTTTTGTTTTAAAAACATTTTCACACATACTAATTTGATGTCAAGAGACAATGTTTTATTAATGTGTGTTTTTGTACTATAGTTTATATTAAAATGTATGATTTGTTGGAAATAAAAGCATGAAGCTCCATCTCTAAACATAACCTTAAGCACAGGCATTAACAGACTGTACAAAACTGTAAGAACAAAAGTGTAGGAATTGTCAATCATCTCAACTTGAGCTTTGACCGCTGCATTTACAGCTAATTCATTGACTCGGATGGATATGTTATATGTATCACTAACCGTGCATACATGGGTATTTCTGTATAAAATCAAATATGTGTACAAACTTTATTACACATCTACCAACTAGATCACCAAAAACAAAATACCTTAGTGTTGCCAACTTACCATTGGTACATGCTACATTAAGCGACTTCTCAAACCCCTTTAGCATTTTTTTCCCCCTAAAAAATATTTTTAACACGCACCCCCAGCCCCCCCATTTTTTCTTGGGCTACATGCCAGGGTCTTGCAGCAGGACCCTCAGCACCACTACTTCCCACGGTAATGTTAGCAACAAATCTAGAAACATCTTGGACAAACTTTATCTAGTTGCCTGGTCAGTACCTGGATGGGAGCACTCCTGGGAAAACTAGGTTGCTGTTGGAAGATGTGTAAGTGAGGCCAGCAGGGGGGTGCTCACCCTGTGGTCTGTGTAGGTCCTAACTCCCCAGTATAGAGACGGGGACGTACGTACCTGAAGCAACATAATAAAAACGCAGCATACATACATATATCATCGTAATAAAAATGTGCCAGGGTTTACTTATTGAACCCTTGTTTTAGCAACACTCAGTGGACATTTATCTTTGAAACTGGGGCGAAACGTGCAGTAAGGTATGTAAAAAAAAGTTTTGCTAAAAAATGCCCCCATGTACGTTTATACCATGAGACCAGGGGCCTGTACCATGATTGTAGATGAACAAATTCAGAGTTATAGGATAAGTTTTGAGTTGATAGAACCAAACCACTCAATCTGGCTTTGTTGGTACCATGAAGCTGATCATCAACTTTCTCTGTCAACTCAGGCTTGATCCTGAGTTAATGGAGCGTGTGCACATGAATGTGACATCAGCGGCGAACAGCCAATCACAACACAGAGCAAGTGTGATTCACTTTAGCGAGAGAGCCAGCGAGATTCAAAACTTGTTTGTTAAAGTTTAAGAGATTAAAGAATATGAGGAATTTAAATGCATTTCCACTGAAGTAATTGTCCATGAAAGAGAAATTCAGAAAGAGAAAAAATTATGGAAATGATCTTGCTCTATCAGTGCAGTAACAAGTAAAACTTGTGAAGTTACTTTATATAGTTGATAATATATAGTGATACTGACCCCAACACGTAAGGTCACATTTTGCCATTTTTAAAGTGTTAGTTATTGATTCTACCAATTATTTATACTATATAGGATCTGTAAATGTTAATATTCATTTAAAATATATGCTTTATAATAATTGTTAAGCTAAAAGTGCTTGTGTGTATGTAATGGAGTAATAATAATATAAATCATGAAAATTGTAATTATCATTAAAGCGACATGTGTCACTTTGCTTACATCTGATTGGTCAAATTTCAGTTTGAGATCTCTAACTCAGAACACAACCTGCCCCGGAGCAGATTAGCTGTGGAGTGTAAGTTACTGTGGCAATGGACTCAGCTAAAGGCCAAGCCACTTTCATGGTACTTAAAACCCAGGATTGATGCAAACTAAACTGAAACTTACCTGGCTAGCCAGCTAATCCGGCTTCATGGTACAGGCCCCAGGTTGGTTTATTTGTGTGCACTCACAATAACAACAAAACATTGCGCTTTTGTAAAATGAAGAAAGCACACAGGTTGTACTCTCTGCCATCTTGATTTGTGAACTTGAGCGCGAAACTCTCTGAATGTTTGTCTTACAGACATAAAAATATATATAGAGAGTGAAAGGTCTACTTTAAAATAAACCAATTCAAATAAAAAAACAAATATTCTCAGATTATGTAATCTGCATGAAACATGCATAAAGGCTCATCCACTACTGCGAAGATGACGAGTTAGTGTCGCCGACATCATCTCTTAAACCGAAAACAAAGAAAGCATTAGTTGATCATTAAATTATTAATTCGTGAGCTATGGCAAGCTTTATGCATGTTCTTGAGCGTTTATAGGCTATATAGGCAATTAAAGGCTTATTATAATGATTTAAATAGTTTATTAATAAATGTGTGATTAATCGACTAATGCTTAAAAATGAACGACTACTAGTTGACCATAAAAATCTTTAGTCGAGTGACAACAAAAACAGAAAAATGTATAAATGAAAATGTTTTATTTTAAATTTGACTGTATCAAAATACATATGTGAGCACAGAGAGGAGAGAAACAAACACATTTAAAAGCTGGATACTTGGCAGAATGTAGATATGATACAGTTGAGTCATAAATATGCTAATTAGCAAGTGATATCATTTAGTGACACGTAGTGACTTTTTAAATGGGCTTTAGCTACTTTTCATTGAAAGAAGTTGGCAACAGAAGCATAAACAGATTGTATACAATTTTATAAATGAGATTGGATGAATTCATACAACAAATTAAGCTCAGATGAGCTTTATTTGTCACATACACAATTATACAGAGTATAATGAGGAGTGAAATGTGTTCTCTGCATTTAACCCATCCAAGTGGAGCAGTGGGCAGCCGACTGTGCAGCACCCGGGGAGCAGTTGGGGGTTTGGTGCCTTGCTCAAGGGTCTCACCTCAGTCATGGACACTTCCTGCCAGAGCCGGGATTCGAACCCACAACTTTGGGTTACCTCGGGTTTCAAGTCCAACGCTCTATCCATTAGGCCACGACTGCCCCATAAAATACAAATTAGTTCACCAAAACAGCACTTACAGGTCCTGTGGTCCCAAATCCTGTGAACCCATGTTCTGTGGTCCCATGTCTTGTGATCCCAAGTTTGGTGGTCTCATAAATAGTGGTCCCAAGTCCAGTGATCTAGCTCCCATGTCTGGGGGTCTAAAGTCCGGTGGTCCCAAAGGTCCATCCACATAAATAGTGATCCCAAGTCCAGTGATCTAGCTCCCATGTCTGGGGGTCTAAAGTCAGGTGGTCCCAAAGGTCCATCCACAGTCTATGGCCCTGCATGTAATAGTAAGCGCTGTCTGTTGTGTTTGGGCTGCACATACCTCTGAAGCTCCTCCCGAGGCAGCATCATCCACTGTATCTCCTCCCATTTGCTCTTGAGCTCTCTGTCATGACCAAGGAGGTCATCTCTGAAACCTCTGCCTGTCCTGTTGTGGCCAAAGAGGCCATGTCTGACCTCTGACGCCAGCTCCACCTAGGCTACCTGAACAGCCAGCGCTGCATTGACTCCCCCCTCCGCTGGCTCCGTCCTGGCTCCCCATTCGTCTGGACCTGCTGAAGTCTCCAGGCCCACGTCCACTTCACAGGCCTGGCCTACCATCCCTCCCCCCATTCCACCTCCACTCCACTCCACTCCACCCCACCACCCTCCTGGACTCTTGGGTTGCGTTGGGGATTTGTTGGCGTATGGATGCCGGTTGAGTATATTATGGTTTTGGTCTGTTGTCTGTTTTTGTGTTTAAATTTTAGTTAGCTCACCAACAAAAAGTACATTGGTTGTGGATTTGAACCCAGGTTTCCTCACATAAACAAACACTAATTAAGTCATAATAGATTGTACATTAACTCTCACGACTATTGCAGTCACATAATACAATTATGCAGTGTAGGGTTAAAAATGCATTCAAATTGGCTGCTTGCTTGCACTTGGAGGAGAGGGTGGGATGAGTGAAAATGTGGTGTCCTAAAGCTACGTCTAAGATCTGGTACACAGAAATCTTTTATTCTTATATCTTTATCCATCTTTCTCTTATTTTGTTGCTTCATGCGACTTGTATTGCAACTCTCTCCTCTATTATTTCTTGCTTTCTCAGAAAAAACAGGCCTGAGGAAAACAACTTCCAAGCAGTCTTCAAACCCTGTAATGAGCGAACAAGCAAAGCTCAGGGTTTAGAGAAACAGACACCTGCTCTCCATCATTCAGGTGCTTCTGTCTTTGATTCTGCCCGTGAAGCACTTTGATTTCTGTTGGGGATTTCACGCATGTTTTTTGAATGTCAAACCCCTACAGAACTACAAAGTGAAGTGACTATTCAGATCCCATTAAATAAAGATGCAGGACCACTTAAGGGCCTCTTCAATCTCAGGTAAGATCTTGACTGAATCATTCAAACAGTCAAAGCGAATAAACCGTAAAATACACCTTACAAAAGAAGTGTCTTGATTAGCTAAACTGCAAAGCTTCTGAAAACGATTGACCACTTTAAATCGTTCATACCATGAAGAATCACATTTTCCTTGATCTTTTGAGATAAAAGAGTTCACTGTACTGTGAGCATATATAGTAACTTTCAGAACTCAAAACTTCAAGTGAACAAAGATGAAACCAAGCTGCAACAATGACTTGTTCTAGACTTCTACAACTTTTTCCAGTCAGAGTGAAGAATTTTTAAACAATTATTATATTTCAACACACAAGTCCTGTTTGCATGGGTCAGAGATATAATGCCCTTTTTTATTTTTGTCTGTACATTTATTCCAAAATACATGAAAAAATGAAATAAAATAAAAACTTGGATACACCTCATCTATGACAAGCATGTTTTTTAAGCAACTTTTTACCATATCTGAAACAATAAATAGCTGTCAGACAGTATGCTACAGTAGGTATTGATTTTGAGTGTGTGCCAGTGTATACATTGAGTATAACCTATGGTATAGACTGGGCTGTGTGTGTGTGTGTGTGTGTGTGTGTGTGTGTGTGTGTGTGTGTGTGTGTGTGTGTGTGTGTGTGTGTGTGTGTGTGTGTGTGTGTGTGTGTGTGTGTGTTTATTGATTGCTTGCTTGGCCCAAGGGTGTATGGATAAAAGCTCTGGTCCATAATGAAAATGACTGGAATCGAATGAGTCACACAGTAAATAGTGTGAAGCTGATACATGACTCGCAGGCACTAATGGCACTGACATAAATCCATTGCCAACGTTACCTATAGCTTATGCTCTGAAAGCACCTCACATTCAGCCTTCGCTGTCCCAGAAATCCCAAGATATTTTGCATGCATCGCATTATTTTAACTCAAAGGAAGTTGTTCCTTTCCTTTGTCCTTCATATGATCCGCATTATATAATATTTTCCCATTTGAATTAAAAAGTAATACAAAACAAGATGTTTGAACAAGAGAGAAAATAATACAATTGCAAAATGTCTGTACAAATTTTTTTTTTTTTAATATAATCATTTATCTTACCTATTTTCATGCTTTTTAATATTTGTTTATTTTATTTACAAAGAAATTCTACAAACTCCTTTTGAGTGAATCATTATAATCTATCCTCAATATTGTTGCTGAAGCATAAATCATTCTCACTATTAAATCAGATTATAATGTGTTGCAAAAATTATATTACCATAATCATTTGAACAGCAAGAATATAGTTGATGCCACTGTCTATTTAAATAAATAAATACAGTAAACATCTTTTTTGCTACACAGCTTCGAAATGGAAACATTTATAGTTTCTAAATTTATAGCAACACTGACCAACCTGGTCTGTGAAAAACAGCATATAGTACAATTCAAAAGTGGAATGAATTAATAAACGAATTAATTAATTAATAAAGCTTAAGTGCTACCATCAACACTAAACAGAAATGTCCTCCTTTTAACTCATATTATATTGTATATCAATTAACATTAAACAAACAAAACATTATTGTATTGATACACTTTTAATTTGATGTCATATTAAATTAGATTCATCATGTATTTATTTAATACATGTAATATAGCTCACTTTGAGATCTATTGAATCTGATATTAATAAAACATTAGATTGATATTGGATTAACTGGTATGCGATATGCTGTCTATCTGGTGTAACTGTGTTATCGGCTCACATTAACCAAAACGAATTATTACATTAATATAATAAGTATTAATATAATAATTTATATAATAGTTATTATATAAATACATTTATCAGTTTAAATTTATCCTGGGCCTCATTAACAACGATGACGAGGCCGCATACTTTAGAGGAGGTAGAGCAGGGCCGTGCAGAGACCTTTGGAGGGGCAGGTGCTCAAAATATAAAAGGGGCACATGAAACAAGGCTTTAAATAGGGCTGTGCACAAAATATCATAACAGCAATGTATAGTGACACATTCCTTGCTGATATGCGTATTGATGCGGATGCTTCTGTATTGATACAGTAGCAAATGCCATGATGCAGTTTAGAAAAAGAAACAAAACAGAAAAGTTTTAAGTTTAAAAGTTAAATAATATTTTCTTTGCACCTGCCTCAAGCAGCTCCTTCTTTTTTGTTTTATTCTTCTCTCTTTGCGAGGCATCTTTGCACTGCAGAACACACACACACACACACACACACACACACACACACACACACACACACACACACACATTTTTTTTAAATCTATAAGGGCCATATCTTCTTCACACTGCACTGTGATGTCAGGTCAGGTATATTATTCCTTTTCTACTGACATTTTGTTATTTATTTCCAGAGAGATGTTATTGTCTTTACAGGCTAAGATGTTTTTGCTATTGTAAACACTACTTGTTGCTTTTATAGAAAAAAAATGTGTCATATTTAAAATATAATTGTATTCTAATCCTGTTCTGAATTTATTCATTTTTGAATGATATAATAATTAAAAACAGGATTGATAAGTAAAATTCGGAGAATGAGAAAATCAGTATAGCCTTGTTTTACCAGTGTTGAGGTAATTACTTTAAGGCACTCTACATTTTTAAATAAATACTGTGACAAAAAAGGTAAAAGTATGAATAGATTTTAGTCAAATGACATTAAAAAGACCTGACCCTTCCACCCCCATGAAACTTTTCTCCCTTAAATAGCACGAATGAAGTGAACACCTTTGTTTATGGTGCTGCTGCTGTGTATAATGTTAGAAATGGCATTTGCTGCAGGCTAAACACAGCGATTTAAACAAAATCTGTGCAATGCATGTTCTCTTCACGTTGTTCTTGTAAAATAATAATAATGATAAGTAAACAAGCATACCACTCCGCTGAGAACCCCACTTACTTAAGCTGCAACCATCGCGCGGACGATATTGAAGTGGTGCCGAGGGATCGTTCGGATGAGGTCGTCAGGTGAAAGGTTATCATGTGGGTGATTTTATTTACGGCTAAATTATTAATCATTAATTTTACTAATAGTTACATTGGGCAGGCCTTCACAGAAGGGTGTATAATAAAAAAAAAAAAAAAAAAAAAATTGCCTTGACAAAAGGGCACTTTGGGCATCATGGGGCAAAGGGGCAGGTGCTCAAGCACCCTCCGCCCCCCCCCCTCTGCACGTGCCTGAGGTAGAGAGACTCACATCATGGTGCCAGGACAACTGTCTCTCTCTGAACGTGAGCAAAACTAAGGAGCTGATCGTAGACTTCAGGAAGAGACAGCAGCAGCCCTACACTTCATTTCCGGCTTTGCTACCGTTCGGACGCTCTTGCTATTGCTCTGCGCTTTGCTCCCTATTTTTGTTCTTTTCTCAGATCTTTCTAAGATTTTTACTTCAGCAGATCAGCACAGTGCTCAAACAAGACGTTTTTTTTGGAAAAAGAGGACTTTTTGCCTCCCACTGCCAGCAGTTTACATTCCGGAGACCGATAAATACAGCTGTCTACATTCAAACAGATGAGAGAAAATGCCTACTTGCTGCACGAACTGCCACAAACTTCTACAAAGGATTGTGGTTCTTGAAACAAAGTTATTTGCTGGACTTCCAAAACAGACGGAACATACAGCAGACGGTCACCACGGACCCCCTCAGCATACAGCCGGTGAGTCCTGTGAATCTAGTGAATCTCAACAGTTTATACCAAGTGTAGAGGAACAAGCCGAAACTGATCGACGGACTAATCGATGGCACAAACAGGGAGCGAGACCCAAAGGCTCTCGAGACATCAGATTGTCACGAGTATCTCGTATTGCTGCTGTAGCATCCTCTACCCCAGATACGGCTATGACAAGACTTGTAAGCACTGGTATTCTACAACCCCCTATACATCTTGAGAACAGATTTGAAGCATTGATGAATGTGGATGAGGAATCCCAAAATATGACAAAACTCGGATCGAATCAGCCAGCAGCTAACATTGCTACTAACAGGCGCTCAAGGTCGAGCAGACAGCGGCATTCAGCTCAAAGCGCAGCCGAGCCCAGGACTCTGATAGTGGGCGACTCTATTATTAGAAACGTCAGAACCAGGACTGCTACTACCTGCTGCTTTCCTCAAGCAACCGTTTCTGACGTGAACAAGGAACTTCGGAGCATTGTGATGAACCACAAGACTGCTAATCGAGTCATCATCCATGTGGGTAAGAATGATATACGGAAAAGGCAGTCAGAAATGCTAAAGCAAGATTTCAGTGAACTCTTTGAAACACTTAAAAGACTTGAAGTTCAGTCGTTCATCAGTGGACCACTCCCAGCAAGGGGAACTAACATGTTTTCACGGTTGCTTGGGCTGAATACATGGCTACAAAGAACCTGCAGTACAAAAGGAGTCAACTTCATCGACAACTTCAATATTTTCTGGGGCCACAGACAGCTGTTCAAACTGGATGGCCTCCACCCAAACAAACTTGGTGCAAGAGTGCTAAAAGACAATTTCTATTTCTCCCTCCGTCATCCTTCAGTGGTGTGTGCCAATCCACTCACACAGTCACCTGGACAGAATATGAGTGACCACAGGACTTCATATCAGCTTCCGAGTCATTATGTGGTTGAAGAATTCCACAAGGATACTGATAATGCCACACAGCCAAAACAAGCACTGCTCATGGACATCCCGGCTGAGCCCTGCCCACAGAGCTCATCACATGCAGACTGTGACGTATCACAACAGCTCCAAGACTCAGCACCCAAGGACAACTTTCTGGAAAACAGCCTGGGATGCCATGACAACACATTACAGTCACCGGAAACATCAGAGCTAGAGCCCCGCTCACCAGACACACTATCCCTCTCTCCAGCACCTGGACAGAATATGCCCCGCTCACCAGACACTCTATCCCTCTCTCCAGCATCTCCACTTCTAAGCTTTTCACAGAAAATGGAGGAATTGGTGTATGCTGGGACCAAACTCTCTGCAAGCCCGCAGATATCAACTAAAAAACGGCGGGCCCCCCAACCACCAAAGACTGTAGGCTCAGCTCTCCCGCCTCCTCCTGTGAGAGCTCTCCGACCGCTGCCACAACGCAAGGGCCCAAACCCTCCTCCATCTGCTGTAGGTGAACCAAAAACAACTGATAACAGCTCTCAGTGATATGTGTCGGGTCCCCGCTATACTAGCAGCAACATTCACAAATGTTTACAAAACAAGCGGGAACCCAGTGTGCCTGTAGCCTTCTCTATTTCTGTTTTATCACGTGATAGAAGGTCTAAGGCCTTCAAAAGGCGTACGGCTGACCCATCTAATTTGCGGCCTGTTATGCATCAGTCTAAGATTGCTGTAGAGACAAAATGTAATTCCATTAAGTTAGCATTTTTAAACACTCGCTCACTAAAAAATAAATCATTTGTGATAAATGATTTAATAACCACAAACAACCTGGATTTTATGTTTCTAATTGAAACATGGCTGGAAGACAACTGCAGTGCAACAGTCCTCACTGAAACAGCCCCTCCTAACTTTAATTTTATAAGTGTCTGCAGGACTGTTAGGAGAGGTGGAGGTGTAGCTGCTCTGTTTAAAGATGTTTATCAATGCAAGCAAGTGTCATTTGGTCAGTACTTGTCTTTTGAATATCTAGGTATTGTGCTAAAAGGTGCCCCACGGATTCTGTTTATTATTATTTACAGGCCCCCAAAATACTCCCCAGCCTTTGTTGAAGAGTTCACAGAACTGTTATCAATGATTTCCTCAGAGTTTGACTGTTTTGCTATTGCAGGGGATTTTAATATTCACATAGACAATGCTGAAATCAAAACTACTAAAGAAATTATAACTGTTTTAAACACTTTTGACCTGATTCAGCATGTGCACGGACCGACACACAATCGTGGACACACTCTAGATTTACTCATAAGTAGAGGTCTAAACATTTCATCCATTGTCATTAAGGATGTAGCTCTGTCTGATCACTTCTGTATTTTCTTTGATATATTGACCTCTGTCACCACTGAATCTAGATCTGTCTCTGTCAGAAAGAGATGCATTAATGAGAACACTAGTGTGCTATTTATGAAGGCAATATCTTTAACACCAAGCATTTCTGCAGACTCTGTTGATCTTCTCCTGGATTCATTTGACTCAAAAGTTAAGAATGTTATTGATGATATTGCACCGATAAAGGTCAGCAAGAAGAATGGCAGACAAAAATCATTTTGGAGAAAATCAACAGCAGTTCAGAATATGAAAAGACAATGCAGAAAAGCTGAGCGGATGTGGCGGAAGACGAAACTAGAAATACACTATAGCATCTATAAAGACAGCCTTCATGCTTTCAATTTGGAACTAGCCACAGCTAGACAGACCTTCTTCTCAAACCTTATAAACAGTAACTTAAACAACACTCGCACTCTTTTTGCTACTGTTGAGAGACTGACAAACCCCCCAAGTCAGATTCCCAGTGAAATGCTCTCTGACAGCAAATGCAATGAGTTTGCTTCCTTCTTTTCAGAGAAGATCAGTAATATCAGGAAGGAGATTGGCACATCTTCCTGTAATACAGAGGTCACACAGATTCGACAGCAATCTCAAAAAGAAGTGACTATGTCTGGTTTTAAAACAATTGATAGCAAAATTTTGGAAGAAATAGTACAGCATCTTAAATCGTCAACCTGCTATCTTGACACACTTCCCACATCTTTTTTCAAAAGTGTGCTTAACTGTTTAGAAGGAGATCTCTTAGAAGTGGTAAACACCTCACTTCTTTCTGGGACTTTTCCAAACTCCCTGAAAACTGCAGTTGTTAAGCCCCTTCTGAAAAAGCGGAATCTTGATAACACTGTGTTGAGCAACTATAGACCAATATCAAATCTTCCTTTCATAGGTAAGATTATTGAAAAGGTAGTTTTTAATCAGCTGAACAACTACTTAAACTCAAATGGATACCTGGATAATTTTCAATCTGGTTTCCGCGTGCATCACAGCACAGAGACAGCACTCATTAAGATAATAAATGATATTCGCTTTAATTCTGATTCTGGCAAAATATCAGTGCTGGTACTACTAGATCTTAGTGCTGCGTTTGACACTGTCGATCATAACATACTTCTAGAGAGACTGGAAAACTGGGTCGGGCTTTCTGGGATGGCACTCAAATGGTTCAGGTCATACTTAGAAGGGAGAGGTTATTATGTGAGTATAGGAGAGCATAAGTCTAAGTGGACGTCCATGACATGTGGAGTCCCACAAGGCTCTATTCTTGCACCACTCTTGTTTAGCCTGTATATGCTCCCACTAAGTCAGATAATGAGGAAGAACCAAATTGCCTATCACAGCTATGCTGATGATACCCAGATCTACCTAGCATTATCTCCAAATGACTATAGCCCCATTGACTCTCTCTGCCAATGCATTGATGAAATTAACAGTTGGATGTGCCAAAACTTTCTTCAGTTAAACAAGGAGAAAACTGAAGTCATTGCATTTGGAAACAAAGATGAAGTTCTCAAGGTGAATGCATACCTTGACTCTAGGGGTCAAACAACTAAAAATCAAGTCAGAAATCTTGGGGTGATTCTGGAGACAGACCTTAGTTTTAGTAGTCATGTCAAAGCAGTAACTAAATCAGCATACTATCATCTCAAAAACATTGCAAGAATTAGATGTTTTGTTTCCAGTCAAGACTTGGAGAAACTTGTTCATGCCTTTATCACCAGCAGGGTGGATTATTGTAATGGTCTCCTCACCGGCCTTCCAAAGAAGACCATTAGACAGCTGCAGCTCATCCAGAACGCTGCTGCCAGGATTCTGACTAGAACCAGAAAATCTGAGCACATCACACCAGTCCTCAGGTCCTTACACTGGCTTCCAGTTACATTTAGGATTGATTTTAAAGTACTTTTACTCGTTTATAAGTCACTCAATGGTATAGGACCTAAATATATGTCAGATATGCTCACTGAATATAAACCTAACAGACCACTCAGATCATTAGGATCGAGTCAGTTAGAAATACCAAGGGTTCACACAAAACAAGGGGAGTCCGCTTTTAGCTATTATGCCGCCCGCAGCTGGAACCAGCTTCCAGAAGAGATCAGATGTGCTAAAACATTAGCCACATTTAAATCCAGTCTCAAAACTCATCTATTTAGCTGTGCATTTGTTGAATGAGCGCTGTGCTACGTCCGAACTGACTGCATTATTTTATGTATAATCCTTTTCTATTTAACTGTTTTAAATTTCATTTTAAATCAATTTCTATATAATTTTAAATTTCCTTATTTTATTATTTTTAACTCCTTGTTATTTCACTTTCTTTTATGTAAAGCACTTTGAATTACCACTGTGTATGAAATGTGCTATACAAATAAACTTGCCTTGCCTTGCCTTACACTCCTCTTATGATCAGTGGGACCCCTGTGGAGAGGGTGAGTAGCTTCAAGTACCTCGGTGTAAACATCTCCGAGGACCTGACATGGACTACACACATTCATACTCAGGTTAAGAAAGCCAGGCAAAGACTGTACCATCTGCGACAGCTGAGGAAATTCAGGGTCTCACCAGCTATCCTGAAAACTTTCTATTCAGGGGCCATAGAAAGTGTACTGACTCAGTGCATCTCAGTGTGGTATGGTAATTCCTAAAACCAGGACTGCAAAGCTCTACAGAGAGTCGTGCGCTTAGTTGAGCGCATCTCAGGGTCTACTCTCCCTTCTCTGCAGGACATCTACCTCAAACGCTGTAAAAGCAGAGCCGCTAAAATCATCAAAGACTCAAATCACCCCGGTAACCATCTTTTCCGTTTACTGCCATCTGGCAAGCGCTTCAGGAGCATGATGGCAAAAACTGAGAGACTGAGGAGGAGCTTCTTCCCTCAGGCCATCAGGCTCCTTAACACAAACTCTGTTTCATAAACATTTACAAGACTCATTATTAACTGTAAAAAAACAAAAACATTAATATTCTCATCATCCGTATTGCTGCTATTTGTACATACCCAGTACATCCCGTTTGCACATCCCTCTCATCCCTCTTGTTTATATTACTATTTATTAAGTCCCATATACTGTTTTTCCACATCTTACTTGTTTTGCACATCTTACTTGTGTTGCACATCTTACTTGTTTTTGCACTTGTCTTTATTCTATAGCACATTTAACTTGTATTTTTTACTTTTTTTTCTCTTTTTTACCTATATATATGCTCTTGTGTGGTGTTACTTATATATTTTTATTCTTTGCACTGTCCACTGAGCGGACCTGATTTGATCTACATTTCACTTTTGATTATACCTTGTATAATTTATTATGTGACAAATAAAGAAACCTTGAATTGGGAACCTTGAATTAAAAAGGCAAAACGAGGCAATTCTGTGACATTTTTGCTTTTCAAAACTTGACAAAATATGCCATCAACACCAACTGATCCTTGATGTCTGCAAATAAAGAAAGATAGATATTAGGAAAAAGGGAGGAAAAGACCATGTAAGGGGAAAAATGTAGGCAGAAAGACAGACTTCGTTTTCTTATCAAAGCACTGTAGCAAAGTGTCAGAGGATTGAGAAATATGCATTGAATGGAGGCAATTACTTGAGCCAAATGTGTCTATTCTGAAGGAGACAATGCAGCACAAATCATGCTGGAAGATGAATGTGTCTCTACAAGAACTGAAATTGAAATATTTATGTTATGAGTGAGCATGGTTTTTCAAATACAACTTTAGAACGAAAATTTTACTTCAGCTTTCTTCTTGAAACACAACTTCTTGAAATGAAACACTTAGCAGCCATTGGTTAACAGCTGACATTCAAGGTCCTCCATGAATAAAAAGTGCTTTGTTTGGGATCATTAAAGGCATAGTTCACCCAAAAATGTTAATTAGCTGAAAATTTGCATCACAGATGTAGATAAGTGTGTTTCTTCAACAGAACAGATTTGGAGAAATTTGGCATTACATCACTTCAGTGAATGGGTACCATCAAAATGGGAGTCCCAACAGCTGATAGAAACATCACGATAATCCACACAAATCTAGTCCATCAGTTAACGTCTTGTGAAGATAAAAGCTGTGTGTTTACCTTTAAAGGAAAAATTTATAATTTCTAAACTACCAAATGGAACTGCAAACACAATGGCTGTTTTCAAACAAGTTTCCCATTCACTCCCTACATCTGTCATTGGTTGACAGTCAGCTGGACCCTCACCTCTCACTATTTGTTGAGCCAGTGTTGCACTTGCAAATAATACAACACAAACAAATACAGAAATGCACTACAATTTCTGGCAACACAACCAAATACAGAAACATGCTGCAAATACAGAAATGCAATGCACATACTGACAATCCAGCCAAATATAGAAGTGTGCCGCAAATATTCACAATGCAACTAAATTCCGAAACATGCCACAAAACGTACAATGCAAACAAATAGAGAAACATGCTGCAAATACTCGCAATGCAACCAAACATATTATTAGGAAATATTAGGAAAAATGGAGGAAATTACAATGTAAGGACAAAAATGTTGGCAAAAAGATAGCATTTGACATAATAGAGAAATGTGCTGCAAATACGCACAATGCAAACAAATACAGAAAATTGTTGCAAATACTCAGAATATTTGATAGCATTTGGTAGCATTGTGAGTATTTACAACACATTTTTTGTCAAACTGATGAAGAATTTAAATTAGCTGTTTCTTGCGTTGCAATGCAGTAAAGCTCTCTCGGCCACTGTACAACCTTCCTGATTATGTTTCCTAACACACTTAAGTACGATAAAAAGTATAAGTAGCTTGCAGTTAAGTGCTTGAAAACATTACATTCAGTTTGCTCTAAGCCACTAAACACTAATTTGGATTTCATGGGGTTTTTAAGGACCAAATGTTCAATGCTGTAGTGCAGAACAGTGAAGCCTTACTCAAAAATGGATGTCCTTTATAATTTAAACATATGTTTGTTGATTTTCTTTAGTAAACTTGTTTGTGTCTAGGACTGACCATAAGCTCCACCCCCACCACCTCTTTTAGCTGCTAATATGTTAATGTAACTCAAACTTATGTCTTGTGTATGACAGATAAATGTATGAATAAATTATAATTTTTGCTCATCTAATGTATCATTTAAGGAGACCAGAGAGAAATGGAGTGAAAGAAAGCAACTGTAAGACGGTGAGAAACGTGAAGAGAGAACAAAATAACATTTCGATTTTCTCTCTATTCTTTTGCAGTCTTTGTTGATTTTATGATTAAACAATGACTATCATGTCGCCTCTTCCTCGTGTCCTTCTCTTTTTCTGCTTCATTCTCATCAGATTGATCATCATTTCTATGAAGTTGGCTGGCTAACTGGATGTCACATTGTACCGACATGATGAATGTTGGTGTGGCAATACTGCGTGTCCAATCAAATCAGCTTGTATCATCAGAACATTGCTCACAGCAGGATAAATAACACAACAGATTCCAGAAGTAACATCTGATATCATAATTTAAAAGAGACACAGCCATCTTTTGATGTGCACTGCAGAACATTGAACATTCAGCACAACATCTGCATTTACAAGAAAAATCTACTCTACATTAACCACACCATAATTTTTTAGAAGTTGTTGGATAATTTATTATAATTACTACAATAACTGGGGGAATAACAAAGCCAGGAAATGACTGCAATGTAGATGTGCTTATGTATGTATATCCAGTGGTTGAATTGTAAATACATTTAAGAGGGGTGTGGTGGTGGTGGTGGGGGGGGGGGTTGTTTGTTATTCCTGTGGCTAATTTTACACAATGATTACAAAATTTATAAAGGTTTTTATTTAATGACAAAATAGCCGTATTAAATGAACCAATGTTTATAAGGTTTTTTTTCTTTCTGAGGCCTGAAATTGAGACATTTTGGTCAATATTGATAATTAAACAACATTTTGCTGAATGTGTTTTTGTGTTTGCACCTTGGCTGCAAGTCCTTGTTTTAATAAATGACTTACTGAATCATTCATATAAAACGATTCATACAAAACGGCTGATTCAATAGAAACGAAACAAGTGAAACCATCGGAATGGACTGTTGAATCACTGGCTGACTGATTCATTCACGAGATGAAACACAGTGTTGCTATGCACTGTTGTATAAAACTAACAGCACATTTGTGTTCACGGCCTCACGCACATGTGCTGATATACAGTAAAGTACATTGCTTTTGCAATGAATATAAAAACGTAAAAACTCATACATGGGTATTTTTTTTGTTTAATTGCTGGAATTATAAGGGCATTCTAACTGTTTTCTAACGTGCTTCATCACGCAGTGAATGCTTTTGGACTCTCAAGAGTTTTTTTTTTCATTTTTCTTTTTCCTCAAAGTTGGAAAATGTCAGCTCTCCTATCATGTCTCAGTCTCCCACACACATTATGTCAGGAGAATGTCTAATCAAGGAAAAATCATACCTTCTGTCATCTTCTTATTAAAGAATTTCAGAAGTTGGGCTTGAACCATTTTGCGTGAAAAATTATGAAATGGATTCTGCTCGTGCGCAGTGCAGCTTGTTACAGTAACGTTACCAAGGTCTGATTGGCCAATATGCATTATTTAGTTTGTGGATCATCATAAGTAGAGAATTTTAACATTTCATGTGCATGATAAGTTTTACGAAAAACACAATATTATGTAATTTTAAGGGGATGGTGGTTTTATAGAGGGGATGCTTTTTGTCATTTTTTCAGCAAGGGGGATATCAAACCCCCGCATCCCCCCTCAATTCGAGCCCTGTGTATATCTCAATAGTTAGCTGTGTCTCTTCTACCGCACCAGGACACCAGCGCACTGAACACTCTTTGTTTGCTAAATGAAATGGGACAAAATTAATCTTGACAAACGATACATCATTCTGAAGGTCTAAGAATGAATCAGGGATAGTTCACACAAAAATGATGTGAAAAAAACAATATGTCATCATTTACTTACCCTCCAGTTGTTCCAAACCTGTATGAATTTATGCATTAATTAATGTATTTATTTATTCTGCTGAACACATGATTTGAAGAATGTTGGTAACCAAACAGTTGATGATAGCCATTGATTCCATTCCATGTGGAAGAAAAATACCATGGAAGTCAATGGCAACCAGCAACTGTTTGGTTACCAACACAATTTTCATTTTTGGGGGAATTATCCCAACTGTAATAGTGTAATATTGGTTATATGTAATGTCATAATTATTTATATTGTTTGTGAAATATGTTTAAAGCACACTGCCAAATGTAATTTATGATAAACTTAAATATACTTTACTATAATTTCTATTTAGACTTATATTTCATGTACTTAAATATGTATATTTGAAATTACACACTTGTAGCAAAGAAAATTGTTACTTAGTACATTTAACTTTAAATGTAGTATTGAATTACTGTACTTGCTAAAGTTAAAATTACTGTATGATCAAGTACTTGTGTTTTAGTCAGCATATCAAAATAAGTGTTCTTCTATAAACCATGACAAAAGATGTTTAAATTATGAATGATTTAAGGTACAACTTTTAATCTGACAATTTTACAAAGTGCAAATATGTGTTACGAAACAGTCATACATGTATAATCTTTTTAAGTACACTTAACGGGTCTTTTATTTCAGTAATATTAGATTGTCTACAAGTTTAAAAAGTGTACTTTAAAAATTTTAAGTGCACTTCATTTTCAGCATACTTTTATGCAGACTCTTCAACATCCATTGTGGCATGAATATATTATGTTTGTGTGCGTGTGCGTGTGTGCGTGTAAAAACAAACAAACTCTGACTTTCAAAAAATATTTTGGCAGATATAATATTATTTCTGCATTATAAAGTATAATAATATCACATGTACTGCAAAGAGCAGTCTTCAAATCTGAGTCAATCACTAAGTTTAGCTTATTTTCTCCATGTAACAGTGCAACTAATGGTGTTGTGTAACAGTATTAAACTGGCTAGGATAAAATGAATTCAAGTAAATAAACTTCATGTTCCCAGTGGAAGGGAACAGCAATCTCAATAATGAAAACTCAACTATGTACAATGCAGCATTATATATTAATTTGCATTATGACAGAAAATGCCAGCAGTAATCAGCTAGATTCTGAATATACAAAAGTTAATATTGTAAGAAATTACAGTAAAGCAATATTATACAGTGTACATTTTGAAGGTCATTGTGGTGAAACACAAATGCCATTGATTTGTCATTACAGAAATCAGTTGTCTCAAATTATTTTCTGACTTTTACTTGCTAGCCTTAACCACTCTCCAAGATCGTATTTGAATCAGAATTAATTGTTTGGTGTAAATTAGCTAAGCTTTCAGCGCTAACTGGAATTCGAAGAGGAGACAGGTAGTTAGCAGACATAAGTGCATAAGCCATTATGGTGATCTATAGACAGTGAAGATGCTGGGAATCTATGAGCGAAGCTGTCTGTGTGAAGCACTGCAATTGTGTGTGTGTGTGTGTGTGTGTGTGTGTGTGTGTGTGTGTGTGTGTGTGTGTGTGTGTGTGTGTGTGTGTGTGTGTGCGTGCGTGCGTGCGTGCGTGCGTGCGTGCGTGCGTGCGTGCGTGCGTGCGTGTGTGTGTGCGTGTGTGTTCTCCTCGGATAAAAAGGAGAAAGTAAGGACTATCACAAATGTCATAGAATAGAACAATTATACAAGTTTTCCTTTTAATATTACCACTTTTGATAAAACTATGAGAAATATTGTTTTAACAAGATGGGAAACTTGTCATTTTGACTATTTGGAAATGCTGCTAATTTTATTTTATACAGTAAAAGTAAATACAATTAGTAACGATAACTGGAAGTTAATTGTCCGTGACAGTTAACAGCTGACAAACACTAAGCGAGATATTTATTTTCCCCTCAGCTATTAATGCTAAATTTTGAGCTGATTACAAGAATACATTTGGAAGAATAGTTGCATCTCATATAGATGTGTGCACCTGGTGTAATCATACTGTACAACAGATGAACAGATTTCATTCTCATTGATGTAACAATTATAAAATGTAAATCACGACTCAGCTTATGTTGCATGTGTATTAGATTGCTCATGTGGCTGGTTTGTTATGCATTTAGTCTTCGTCTATTTCCACTGTAATATTCATAGTTATTTTCATTAGTTATTCGCCCACCCGTTGTTAAATACATTAACTATAAAGTGATCAGGGATGACATAATATTGAAGGCAAATGCTTAGAAATTAGCATTTTAGCACTTCCAGTCCTGAAATCACTGGATTTTTTTAAATTGGTTTTTGGTTAAATGTCTGAAGTAACAAATTAACACAAGCTCAATATATTTTCATGTTTTATTCTATGATACAAGATACCCCTTGCTTTTATTGTCTTAAAAAAGGTATTGCTAACAAGTGGATAAATGGGACTTTTAGGTTTTCTGGGACATTAAACCTAGTATTACAACATAGTTCATTTATAACCTATATTTAGCTTTTTATTTCTGCCGATTGTATTAAATTTTATAACACAATTTATATGTAAAATTGGTGTTCATGAGGATTATCATGACGAACAAAACATGTAAGAATCATACACATGTATTGATCACAGAGCTTATTTTTTGCACTAAACGAAATGCCAATGAAAAAAATCAGGTAACGCTTTAGATTACAACACGCAAAGAACTACGCAAGCATGCTGAATTTACATTGTATGTTTTTGTTATTATAGTGAACCTATAAAGAACATACGTGTAGGTATAAGGGAACAATGTGTTACGTTTAGCTAATAAGGGTATAACAACCAGATATGCAAAGAACTGTAAAGATAAGTTACAGTAACTTTTTTTGTAATTATAGTGTACCTATTCAGTACCTCCGTGTAGGTATAGAGAAATTATATGCAATGTTTGGGGAATAAAGAGGTAACATGAAAATTACAAATGATTTATACTGTAAGTAAGGGGTACTTATTCTCAAATTGTGTGGTATGTATGACCTAACAGCAATCTTATGTTTGGGAGTGATTTAGAAAGATGATATACTTTTTATAATTTTATATTGATATTTTATTATAGGCCTAGGTATTTTTTTACCATTCTACTTTAAAGGAAACATGATGCAGATTACTGAACAACAAAACTGGACATCTAGTGAAATGAGTTAATGAGCTTCTGCTATGATTTATTAATTCACGAGTCTACTTACCTTATGAAAGCTTATTGGTCAATCTCAGCCACACCAGCAACTTCCCAACACCACTATCACCAAATAACTTTCAAGTCAAGTTGAGCTTTATTGTCATTCTGCTACATGTGTGGACATACAGTGGAATGAAACGTTGTGCCTCACCGGACCACGGTGCTACATAAATACAGGCATACAACAATGAAGTACAAAAGAACACTATAAACCTACTGACAGATTTTGCCTATAAATATACTATATATAAATGTTAACCTATACGTAGACAAAAAAAATGCAAAATATACAAACTGTAAGAATGATTCAAATGAATACTGTACTTGTGCAGAGAGAAACATCGTAAGTCAAGCAGCTGGCTGGTGAACAGTGTAAGATGATTTGTAGTGCATGAGCATGTAAACATACATATACTGTTGAATATTTTTGCATGATATACCACCAAGATTCAATGCAGCTTAAAACAAGCTTACCTCTTTCCAGCTGTTTGTAGAAAAAAATACATGATATAACATTTGTATTTCAGTGGATGTATACTGATGTTTTTCTAGCAAATAAAAAAAAAATTTAATTTGGCCAGCAAACAATTAAATGAAAACTAGAGCAATATTTGTCTCTGTAATTACTGTGCAAATATACACTTGTTCAAGTCAAACTTGTCACGAGCGCCGCAAACACAGACTCGATCATCTCAAGCACCATTCCAGCTGTTTCCAGTTCACAGTCACCACAGTTACTGGTCCAGTTTTAAACGTACACACTCCAGACAGTTTCAAAGTTGCCCCTCGTCTGCGCTTCGATTACTTTTCTCCTATTTTCCACACGTTCCCATCTTTAGCACCACACACGGATTTCGTCGCACACAGAACCGTTCGCGTTTGAACTCACGTGACTTTCTGTATGCTCTCTTTAACATCCTTCACATTCCTAACCCAGCACGTCAGGTTACGTATTACTGATATCAACCCAAATTGGGTCAAATCAAGTCAGCAACCTAACCCAACAGTCTAAACGAGCCTTTGGATTGAAACAATAACCCAGCGTGTTTTATATGTGTAAGCTATAAAAAGTGCACAGTGTATGTTTTTGCTAAATTGCTTGCAAAATATAAGATTGTTAGGACATACATATCACATAATATTAGAATAGGTACACCTTAGTTTCAAAATATATACAGTAGAAATAATTTCTATTTGTAAGCACAATTTTTGTTATGTAGTGCCATTTAAGTGGGCATTAAAATTATATGATATCAAATTGACAGATGGAAACTGTTAAAAACCTAGCGTGTAATAGTAATGCCTTATTGTAGCTAATCAAAACAGTTTTTCTTAACCAGTTAGCACTATGCTAAACAAGTTAGCTAAAGTCCTAACGATAACTAATGATAGCTGTTATCATCCAGACGACTATAACGAAAAATAAATAAAGCTTATCATGATATCTTTTGATTGTTGTTCAGCTTTATATCTCTCGCTCTGGCTCTTTTTACATGGTCAGAAATTATTCTTTTGACAGGTTCAGTCTGGATCAAAAGACAAACTCTTCATGATCTTGGGACTTCACAGTCAAGCCACTGCTCTTCTTTCAGGACCGGAGGACATGAGTTCTCTCCCACTGGGCCAGGGGGCTGTCAGAACCAATCATGTTATAGGCCCCAGGGCTCTGTCCAGAGGGATGACCTCATCGTCTTACTGAGTGGTTAATATCCCAGCATGCTCTCTTGCTCAGAGTTCAAGAGCGGGGATCAGATAGAATCAGGGCACAACCGCAACAACTACTACACGCGATTCTTCATTATTCATACTTCTGCATCATTAAAATCACACAAGTGGTAGGAAGCAACTTCATCTCGGTCTGTTAAACAAATTCATTAGATTTTTAAGCAGAAGCTTGTTTGTGGTCTGCTTCACAGAGGCAGTCAATAAAAAATGAAGCATCCCACTTTCCATTTAGACTTATTCATGAAAGTATGAAAATGAATGTATTTTACATTACAAGCATTATAGTACCACAGCTAAAAATATCTAAATGGATGGTTGACTGTTGTTTTTTTCTAGGCTTGATTGTGTTTATGGGGTGCAGTCTAACATGTGTTAATACTTTGTAAAAAAATATATATATATATATATATATATATATATTCACATAATTTACCTTTATTCCACACCGCTCTGTCCATTCTCCTATAAACTCGCTGATCATTTCCTGGTTTTATGAAGCCCCTCCCTCAGAAAACGCAATGGGCTCAGATTGGTTAGCTGGTCCAGTGTGTTGTGATTGGCTAAACTGCCTCTATAGCACGTCTAAACGTCACGCCCCTGAGCTCAGCGGCATGTGCTCCGGTTTCCGTGGCGGACTGGCCATCTGGAGCACCGGGAGTTTTCCCGGTGGGTTGCTGTACAAAGTGGGCTGGCCCTTTGCGTAATATATATAAAAATGGATTGTAGTAAATGTATGTATATCATCGGCTTAATTATTATCAGTTATTATTTGTGATCAATTATTAATAATGGTTTTATTATTGGTATAATGCTTCTCAGCTAAAGAACAGCATTTATTTGAAATATGAGTACTTCGTAATGTGTAAATGAAGAGTTAATTTGCAAAAACAGATAATTGCAATTAATCTCAATCAAACTGCAGTTGGGTTATTTTGACTACTTAAAAAAAACAGCTAACTAACACAATAAAATACAATAAAAACATAATTTTTAAAAACAGTTATCTGTTTTTGCAAAGAAACTCTTCAAGTATCTTTACTGTCACTTAAATCAATGTAATCAAAGTCCCTTTTTGTATTCTATAATCTTTGATACAATGCAACATTGATGAAGACAAATATTAATTTATATTTTTATATATTTAATCTTACCCAAGACTGAATGGGATCCCATTTTCCACAAAACAAATATGAAGCAGCACAGCAGTTTCCAACATTCATAATAATCAGAAATGTGTCTTGAGCAGCAAATCAGCACATGAGAATGATTTCTGAAGGATCATGTGACACTGAAGACTGGAGAAATGATGCTGAAAAATCAGCTTTGATCACTGCAATCAATAATATTTTACAATATATTTGCACAGAAAACAGCTATTTTAAATTGTAACATTATATATCCCACAGTACTGTTTACTGTATTTTTCAGCATCAGAATAATTTGTATACTCTTTTCCACAATTGAAGCTCTATTCCTTAAAATGATAGATGTCAAGCTCCCGCAAAAGCACAAATCCTGTATATGACCAATAGAAAGGCATCCTAAAAACAGTCCGCATTCTGCACTGTTCAAGTCTTCTAGATGATTCCAGAGCATTGTGTCATATGGACTGATAATATAGGTATTTAACTTTAGTGATATTAAACTGTCCCTCATAAAAAAATATTTACAAGTATTTACTATTTGCCATTTACCAGAAAAGACAAATTGTACTGTAAAGAAGTATGCCACTCATCTGTGGCGTGGTGCGGTGTGTTGCGGATCGGGTTTGGTGGGTCGCTCTATGCCGAAAGGTCCAGAGCCACTTTTTGGCCCGAGTTCGCCCCTGCTCCGGTTGTATTGTAAACATGGATATTAGTAAATAGGATTGTATTTATTAGTAATATTAGTAAAGAGGATTGCGCAGAATCTGTGCAAGCACGGCTCTCAATGGAATGTTTTTTGTTGTCTCTGAAGGATATAATCCTCCTTTAAGTGTTATGTAATCAATTGTATTGTGGGATTTATTATAAATGTTTCTAGATATGTTGCTTGCTGGTATGCAGAGCTTCAGAACCAATACTGGAGAGTGCTTTCTGTTAGATTGTGGATGTGAGTACAAGGGTGTGGGCAGCTATGAGTCCATCAAGAAGAAAGCTGTTGGAATGTGTGGACACACACATAACAAGTCCATCAATTACTTGGAGAAACTGGTGCTTGGCACGAACTGGGGGTATGCGTGTTAAGTGTTGTTTTGCAGGACCCAAGGGAGAAACAGGAGGAGAATGCTGATTGGAGGAGCGTTGGACGGTTCTGGCGGCCAATGAGAAGACAACACACGTCGACAGATATTATAAATGTTCTGCGAAAATGTTTTCCTGGGTTGGTTCTTTTGTAATACGCTTTGTCTGAGACAACCCAGATCTGTACTTTGGTGATTTCTGGTAGAATAAACTCCAATACTTTGACTTTTGAAGCCTCCTTCTATTTTTGAACACGCAGGACATTTTCTAGTCCAACATCTCATACTTTTAGATATGCTGTTATATGTAAATGCTACTGCTTCTGTTAGTTTTTAATATACAGTTTTACCCTGATTAAAGCTTTAATACAGTACGGCAACTGCACGCGCATTCGTGTGTAACACTTCTCATTGCATGTGAAAATATAAATGGAACAGTTCATTGTTGGAGCTGAGCTGATGTTCTGAATGAGAAATAGTGAGATGCAGAGCAGAGATAGATGCAGAGCAGGGCGATACAAGCAACATAACTGAGAGCTAGAGCTGTTTATCACTAGCAAAGTCACGATACGATACATATCACGATACAGATGCCAATGTACGATATGTATCACGATATGGGACTGCACTGAATTTCACCTCGGAAGAATTTAGTGAGACAGCTGTTAATTAAACACTGCGTACCATAGGGCCAGTGCTAACTAGGCAGTTGGACCTGCATTTTGAAGGGCCTCCATAACTGTACCACAGTACAATATGGGTAATGGCATATGTTTAATGTTTACATTGGGCACTCCCCACCAGGTACAATATTCTGATTGTTTGTATCTTGTTTTTAACCCCGTAAATAATAATGTACTCATTCTAATAAATTAATATTGTAATGTGCTCATTAATATATTAAAAAAATAGGTTTTGGAAGGTTGCTGGTAGGTTATGATTGCACAAATTAACGCACCCTTTGCTGCATGTTCATAAAAAGCCATGTAAGCTATTCTATTATCACCCTAAATGTAATTAATATTGGTATGAGAAATGTTAACAATATATTAGCTTAAAATATTTCTTTTTAAGAAGCCCTTAAAAAATGATCTCCAGAATAAGGTGGCTCAGGGTTTGTAGACTCTGTGGGCCCTATCAAATACTAGGCGCAATGCGGCGCCAGGCAGGACGCAAGTGTTTTTTGCTAGTTTCAGCCCGACCCAGTTATCATTTTCATGTCCTGCGGCAAATGCATTTTGAGGTGTTTTCAGGCACATTATTGGTGTGTTTTGCTATTTTGAGGCAACTGAAATAGATTGCACCATTGACCAACTAAAACCCAGTCTAAAGTCAATGGCGCAGAATTTTGTTGTTGTTATTATTTAAAGAGCGTATGTTTTATGCACCTATAGGCGGGTCCACAATGCACGTACATTTTTTCTTATTACACACACAGGGATGCGCAGCACCACACAAACATGGCAAATATTAAAAATGTAAGGATTGCAATGTACACGATTATTATTGTGTAGGCTGTATATGAATCTAAAAATGCCTACGTCATAATGGCTAGTCATTGCATATATCAGAATTATCCTATCTATTTTCTCGCACACGGTCAGCTCCGTTTCCTCTCTGGAGACGCGTTCAGTCTTTTCGCTTGCAAATTCCGCCGTGTAAATAGTGAATACGCCATGGTGCGAGTGCAACTGGCTCTTAAAGGGAATGGGAGATGAGACTCTGATAGGTTTATTTCACAAAATGATTGGCCAAAACGCACCCATTCCTCATTACAACAATAGGGACAAACCTTTTTAGGACATGCACCAGGTGTGCTGACTGTTTTGTTAAACTAGCAGAAGTGAAGTCAAGTTTCTAAGTGCACCTGCACCATGCGCTTATATCATTAAAATAGGGCCCTATGATTTGCGGTCTCTCTGTGTTGTTTTGCAGGCGTTGCTTCTTTTTCATGCGTGGCAGTATATCTCATCTCTCAAAAAAAAAAATCAGACCTATGGGGTACAGTTTTAACAGGCAGTTTGAATAATGCCATGTTTCTCTGAGAGACGTTTTTAGTGTTGTCAATTTTAATGTAAGAAGCTGCATCTCCATTTCAGAGCCGTGATTCAGTTAAGATTTAGACCTAATAAACCTTTCAGATCAGTTTTCAAAATAACACTGTAAACCTGTTCTTCAACTAGACACGATTTGAAGGTAACTGTTTGGTTTTCTGTCATGGGCAGTACATTATTTAAAGCATTTAAGAGCCCTGACTCCATTAACTTTAATTTATGCTTCATGGCTAAATGAGCCAACAGGGGCCAGACAGATAGTAAAGAGAGGTCAGCTATATTAGACCAACCTGCTAAAGAAGGATACATGTTTGAAATAGCATACTACCATATAACTTGTACCGTTTTTACAATGTGCACAGAATGCAGTTTCTCTCTATACTTAAATCCTAGATGACATACTAGGTAGTTGAAGTAACATTTCAAGCAGTGTTCAAGCAGTAAATTTAATGCAGGATCTAGAACAAATCTGATCGTGATTAAACCAGAAAAATGCAAAATAAATGAACAAAAACAATTTTTAAAACTTGGGCTCCTAAATATCCGATCACTCACA
The DNA here is from genome assembly GCA_003573665.1 of Oxygymnocypris stewartii. NCBI lineage: Eukaryota > Metazoa > Chordata > Actinopteri > Cypriniformes > Cyprinidae > Oxygymnocypris > Oxygymnocypris stewartii. The sequence continues at coordinate 450,374 of QVTF01023105.1, forward strand.
CCGAAAGCAGTTATTGTAAATGAAATAATCACAGATAATAGTTTTGATGTACTCTGTCTGACTGAAACCTGGCTTAAAACAAATGATTATTTTGGTCTAAATGAATCTACTCCACCAAGCTACTGTTATAAGCACGAGCCTCGTCAGACTGGTCGTGGCGGCGGTGTCGCAACAATATATAGTGATATTCTCAATGTTACTCAGAAAACAGGATACAGGTTTGACTCATTCGAAATACTTATGCTCAATGTTAAACTGTCAGATAAGCAAAATAAATCTGTCCTATCTCTTGCTCTGGCTACTGTGTATAGACCGCCAGGGCCATATACAGATTTTCTAAAAGAATTTGCAGATTTCCTCTCAGACCTATTGGTTACTGTTGATAAAGCACTAATTGTTGGAGATTTTAACATTCACATTGATAATACAAATGATGCGTTAGGACTTGCGTTTACTGACCTAATAAACTCTTTTGGTGTCAAGCAAAATGTCACCGGGCCCACACATCGTTTTAATCATACGCTAGATTTAATAATATCGCATGGAATTGATCTAACTGATATAGATATCATACCTCAAAGTGATGATGTTACTGACCATTTCCTTGTATCGTGCATGCTGCATATTACTGATATTAACTATATGGCTCCGCGTTATCGCCCAGGCAGAATTATTATTCCAGCCACTAAAGACAGATTCACAAATAACCTGCCTGATTTATCTCAACTGCTCTGTGTACCCATAAATACAGATGAACTAGACACAATTACTAGCAACATGGGAACTATCTTCTCCAATACGTTAGAAACTGTTGCACCCATCAAATTAAAAAAGGTTAGAGAAAAACGTGCTGCGCCATGGTACAACAGTTATACCCATTCTCTCAAGAAAGAAACTCGTATTCTTGAGCGCAAATGGAGAAAAAGTAACTTGGAAGTCTTTAGAATTGCGTGGAAAAACAGTATGTCCAGCTATAGACAGGCTCTAAAAACTGCAAGAACCGAGTATATCCGCAAACTCATAGATAATCACCAAAACAATCCAAGGTTTTTATTTAGCACAGTGGCTAGATTAACAAATAAACAGATGTCACCCGATCTAAATATTCCCTCACAGTTTAATAGTAATGACTTTATGAATTTCTTTACTGATAAAATAGATAATATCAGAAATACAATAACAAACGTAGATTCTACAGCGTCTAGTACTTCAGCATCATTCATCGCGCCCAAAGAAAAACTGCAGTGCTTTACAACTATAGGACAGGATGAGCTAAATAAACTTATCACTGCATCTAAACCAACAACATGTTTATTAGATCCTGTACCAACTAAACTATTGAAAGAGTTGTTACCTGTTGCAGAACAACCGCTTCTCAATATTATTAACTCCTCGCTATCTTTAGGTCACGTCCCAAAACCATTTAAGCTGGCAGTTATTAAGCCTCTTATTAAGAAACCAAAATTAGATCCTTGTGAACTGGCAAATTACAGACCCATTTCAAATCTTCCGTTTATGTCGAAAATATTAGAAAAAGTAGTGTCTGCTCAATTGTGCTCCTTTTTGCAAAAAAATTATATCTATGAAGAATTTCAGTCAGGTTTCAGGCCCCGCCATAGCACAGAAACTGCACTTGTTAAAATTACAAATGACTTGCTTCTTGCGTCAGACAAAGGCTACATCTCATTGCTAGTTTTACTTGATCTTAGTGCTGCGTTCGACACTATTGATCATGACATACTGATAGATCGATTACAAAACTATACAGGTGTTCAAGGGCAGGCTCTAAGCTGGATTAGATCCTACCTGTCCGATCGCTACCACTTTGTTTATTTAAATGGGGAGTCATCCCAATTATCACCAGTAAAGTATGGAGTACCACAAGGATCTGTCCTAGGTCCTCTATTATTTTCATTATATATGCTGCCCCTTGGTAATATTATTAGACAAATACGGGATTAGTTTCCATTGTTATGCTGATGACACTCAACTATATATCTCAACAAAACCAGATGAAACTTCTAAACTATCTAAGCTAACAGAGTGTGTTAAAAATATAAAAGATTGGATGACCAGTAATTTTCTCCTATTAAATTCAGATAAGACCGAGATATTACTTATTGGACCTAAAAACAGTACACAGAATCTCTTGGATTACAATTTGCAACTAGACGGATGTAATGTTACTTCCTCTACAGTTAAAAACCTGGGTGTTATATTAGACAGCAACCTATCTTTTGAAAATCATATTTCCAATGTTACAAAAACAGCATTCTTCCATCTTAGAAACATTTCCAAGCTACGGAACATGTTAAGTGTTGCTGATGCAGAAAAGTTAGTTCATGCATTCATGACCTCTAGACTGGACTATTGTAATGCACTGCTAGGTGGTTGTCCTGCATCTTCAATAAACAAGCTACAGATAGTACAAAATGCTGCGGCTAGAGTCCTTACCAGGTCAAGAAAATATGACCATATTACTCCAATCTTACAGTCTCTGCACTGGCTACCTATTAAGTTTCGTATCAGTTACAAAATATTCTTACTTGCCTATAAGGCCCTAAATGATTTAGCTCCTGCGTACCAAACTAATCTTCTATCACGCTACAATCCAACCCGCTCCCTTAGGTCGCAAAACTCTGGACTCTTGGTAGTACCTAGGATAGCAAAGTCCACAAAAGGAGGTAGAACTTTTTCATATCTGGCTCCTAAACTATGGAATAGCCTTCCTGAAAACGTTCGGGGTTCAGACACACTCTCTCTGTTTAAATCTAGATTAAAGACGCATCTCTTTAGCCAAGCATTCATATAATGCATCTCACAATCTTGTACTGCCAGTCTATCTGAACAAATGCACATTATTATGCTTTAGCTTGGGTTATACTGATAATTTCATCCAGGGTTATTCCTGGATGGAGCCGCTGCTACGCTAATTGTCTTACTGTTTCTATGTTACTGCCACGGGATTAACATCCCGTGGTAGTTAGGAATTACACAAGCTTCAGTCTGGATCCTACCCTTAAACGATAGAGATGACCGAACACCTGAGAAGAGACGATGACAACCCCTCCGAGGACCTCCGAGATGAGCCCCAGAGACAGATCTCCAGTGAGGACCTCGTCACCTAGACATCCATCGGGGAAAGACCCCCGGAACCAGTGGACCACTTACACTCTGACTTTGCTGCAGTTGGAACAAACTACTGATTCGTCTGGCCGGAGGGGAACTGGCCCCCCGACTGAGCCTGGTTTCTCCCAAGGTTTTTTCTCCATTCTGTCACCGATGGAGTTTTCGTTCCTTGCCGCTGTCGCCTCTGGCTTGCTCAGTTGGGGACACTTCATTTCCAGCACAATCATCGACTTGATTGCACAGATATTATTTAAACTGAACTAAGCTGGACAATGCCATTACTAAATTCAATAATGAAATGCATTCAGCTGATAATTGAGTGTTAAATCCTGTCATTTTACATTATTGACAAAATTTGCCTATTTTAATATTGTGCAGTGCTTTGTTACAATTTGTATTGTTAAAGGCGCTATATAAATAAAGGTGACTTGACTGACTTGACTTGTCCTGATGTATAAAATTATGGCTTTTTTTCTCTCTTTTCTAACTTAAGCAGTTTTTCGACCTCATATTAATTGAGAAAATGCATGTAATATTTGAAGAAAAAACTGATGATGAGTGAGTAAAAACAAAAACGAATTTGGAGCAGGGGTTTTGCCTTTTCATTTCATAAGTCGACCACACACTACTGCTAGATAATATCAGGTGCCTTCAGCAGACCTCTCTCATCTCTACATGTGAGGGGATAAGACTGAATAGATGATTGAAGCTTGAACTGTAATATTAAGGTGTTATTTTGTGGTCCTGCTCTCGTGTCTGTAGTCATGGTGAAAGCTCTGTCTGGGGCTGAACTGGAGTAATTGGGGCTCATCAGCAGATTGCTGTTGGTAGAGTCTGTTAGGGCATGAAGTGTGATTGAGGACAGGCTGGAGCTGTAATACCAGCTAATTAGCAGCTGTGTAAAACAGTTTCTCAAACATCGTCAGCCCTCCACTGCACAGCGATAGAGCTACATTTAACAGACCCTCCAGACTCTTCATTAGCTCCTCTCACCCTGACAGAGAGATAAAGCAGGGTCACGTCTTGTAAAACAGAAGATGATAAAGATTTTGAGATTTTACCAGCCTCATAGTAGGAAAAGTTTGAATATGTGTGCATCTTTTCTCTCAACATAAATGTAATTCATTGTTGCATCTGGTAACACTTTTAATAACTTTAACAAATAACTAACAAGCATCATATAATGCTAAGTTAATGTATGTTCACCTAGCTACAAATATGAGATAATAGGGTAAATGTTTACTAATTAACTCACTGAACATCAATTTTAAATTTATATATGATCATGCACTTTAAAAAATCTATAAATTATTTCAACATATGTTATATACTGATATATTGGTGTTTTAAGCAATAAACTAGTTGTTTAAACTGACTAAAAAGATTTATTCAGCATCTAATGTGATAACAAATGTGATAAAATGCCTTTTTTACAGTGTGTATGTAGATTTTTCTAAATTATTTCTAAATTATTTATGAATCATTTGTTCATGTTCTTGCAGTACTCAAACTAATATCGAAACTATTCATCATCCGTAATTCATCATCCGGCGCGCATTCAAAATAAACAAAGAAACGAAGGCGCAGTTTGATGACGGCGTGACTGAGTGTGGAATCATAGGAGTTGGTCTCTTCATCCCCACAGCCGATTCAATCCGACGTGACCCGGGCAGAAATCATGTTCATGGATGAGCTAATGTATTAAAGATTTATTAAAATCGTAGTATGAAGCAGAGTGAGGCAGAAAGCCTCCGAAGCGAAAAAGAGGCCTGAGCACAAGAGACAAAGAAAGCAGCGAAGTTTTTATTATGCCACAGTCGACCGCTTCCACTCCTTCCAGTCTAGCGTATGTGAGGTAAACAGTGCTGTTTTATCATACTGGATACATTTAAAGTTACTCTGTGTGGTTGTCACATGTTTTAAAACGCACAAAACGCATTAAAAATGTGTTTGGTGTTTCCATGTTTTCTACAAAACAAAGCCAGAAATCGTGGGTGTATGATGTCATTGGCAGGCGAAGCAAGGGCACTATGAACACGGTCTGTTTCACTAGTTAAAATTGATTATTTATCTGGATTTAAACATTCTTCGAAACATTTGGGATAATGTAAGTACACAAGTTAGCAAAATATATATAACACTGTTCTAGTGATTTTTAGATATTTTAATAAAAAATATCTTACATATTGTGCTTTTAACATTTAAGTAATGTGATTAGTTAGAAGCATTTATATTCTTCCTAAAGATGATCGAGAGGATGTTGGCACAGCTGAGATGATATGCATATTTCCATTCCCAAATGCATTGTCCTAAGCTAGGGGTGTCCAAACTAGTTCCTGGAGGGCCACTCCCTTGCGTTCCATTCGGAAGGTCTCATCCCTATTCCCTAATCCATTCAAAAGGTTTACCATTCCGGAATGAGAGCTTCGAAGGGTTGAAGGGTGTAGGGGACCAAACAACTTATTCTTGAAGTGCCCTTCTGCATCATCATCACACGGAGACGCCGTCATCATGCAAAGAATTAGTGCAAATGATCATGGGGCTCGAAGCGTCCATCAGTTGTACCCTTGAAATCCTTCATTCCGAAGGGCCCTTTGAAGTGTCTAATTTTGAGCACTTCGGTTTGGAACCACACTTCAATATGGCGGCCATTATTGTTTTCATTTCAAAGTGCCCATCAGAGGGCGATATATCCCGTTTGGAACGCAGAGACTATCCTGCTGAGTTCAGCTCTAACCCCAATTAAACACACCTGAACCAGGTAATCAAGGTTTTCAGACTCAGTAGAAACTTCCAGGCAAGCAAGTTGGAGCAGGTTGGAATTAAAATCTACAGGACACTGGCCCTTCAGGAGCAAGATTGGACATCCCCATCCTAAGCAGTGCGGTCCGTGTACGTTTTTATAGTTTGTTTTTCAATTTGAAATGAAATAAGCAGAAACAATAAAAACATTTTTTTTCCATTTGTTCAAAAAAAAAAAAAAAATACGAGATATTGACTTGATATTTGTGGGGTTTTTTGTTCACAGGCTTCAAAATTAGTTTTCCCTTTGTGGGCGGTCATGAAAATAGAGGACTATTTTTTTATTAAAAGTCAGTAATATTACAGCCAATGAACAATTCAATTCAATTCAAGATTATTTGAATAGCACTTTTTATGATACAATCGTTACAAAGCAGCTTTACAGGAAATTAAGTTTCTACAATAGATTCATATATTGTAGAAACTTAATATATTTAACTTATGAGAAAATTTGGTTAATTCTGTATACTGTCTAAGGGTTGGCTTCCTCTGAGTTCCTCTGAGGGGTTGGCATCGTCTCTTCTCAGGTGTTCGGTCATCTCAGATAATTTAAGGGTTGGATCCAGACTAAAGATTGCGTAATTCTAGTCACGGCAGAAACAGAGAAACAAATAGAGGCATAATTAGCGTAATTGTTGTTCCATCCAAGCAAAAATTTTTTGTTCAACCCAAGCTAAAGCATAATAATGTGCATTTGATCAGATATACTGGCAGTACAAGATTATGAGATGCATTATATGAATGCTTGGCTAAAGAGATGTGTCTTTAATCTAGATTTAAATAGAGAGAGTGTGTCTGAACCCCGAACATTATCAGGAAGGCTATTCCAGAGTTTGGGAGCCAAATATAAAAAAAGTTCCACCTCCTTTAGTGGACTTTGCTATCCTAGGTACTACCAAGAGTCCAGAGTTTTGCGACCTTAGGGAGCGGGTTGGATTGTAGCATGATATAAGACTAGTTAGGTACGCAGGAGCTAAATCATTTAGGGCCTTATAGGCAAGTAAGAATATTTTGTAACTGATACGGAACTTAATAGGTAGCCAGTGCAGAGACTGTAAGATTGGAGTAATATGATCATATTTTTTTGACCTGGTAAGGACTCTAGCTGCAGCATTGTGTGCTATATCTAGCTTGTTTATTGAAGATACAGGACAACCACCTAGCAGTGCATTACAATAGTCCAGTCTAGAGGTCATGAATGCATGAACTAGCTTTTCTTCATCAGAAACACTTAACAAGTTATGTAGCTTGACAATGTTTCTAAGATGGAAGAATGCTGTTTTTGTAACATGGGAAATATGATTTTCAAAAGATAGGTTGCTGTCAAATATAACACCCAGATTTTTGGCTGTAGAGGAAGTAACAGTTCATCCGTCTAGTTGCAAATTGCGATCCAAGAGATTCTGTGTACTGTTTTTGTTCCAAAAAGTAATATCTCTGTCTTATCTGAACTTAGTAGGAGAAAATTATTGGCCATCCAATCTTTTACATGATTAACTATTCCGTTACCTTAGATAATTTAGAAGTTTCATCTGGTCTAGTTGAGATATACAGCTGTATAGTTGAGTATCATCAGAATAACAATGGAAATTGTTATGAACTATTAATATAAACATAACAGCAGATGACTGTTATTTTGCTGAAAGAGCAGAGGATGACTTCACGGGCTCAGATTTGGTTGACCTATCGGCGGAAAGGGGTGTGTCATGACAATGTTCATGTGTCATGTTCACAAAGGGAAAACTAATTTTAAATTAATTTCTGCTTATTTCATTTCAAATAGAAAAACAAACTATCAAAACGTACACGGACCGCACTGCTTAAGACGGGAATGTCAAATCTTGCTCCTGAAGGGCCAGTGTCCTGCAGATTTAAATTCCAACCTACTCCACAACTTGCTTGCCTGGAAGTTCCTAGTGAGTCTGAAGACATTTATTAGCTGTTTCAGGTGTATTTAATTAGGGTTAGAGCTGAACTCTGAAGGACAGTGCAGTGGCCCTCCGGGAACAAGTTTGGACACCCCTAGTTTAGGACAATGAATTTCATCTCAGCTGTGCAAACATCCTCTCGATCATCAGACTTAGAAGAAAGACAGCTGTAGCTGCATATTGCTGGATAATGTGATTTTCTGAAGTTTTGTCAATTAGGAAAAATAATAGTTACTTTACAAGACGCTTTAGTGTGTTATGGCTTATGCAGACACGTTGCATATCATTAAACAAAGAAACAATAAAATTTGTTTTTTTTTGTGCTTTCAAAGGAATCAACTTAGAAATCATGTCATCTGATTCTTATGACTTCCAAATTAGTTCTGTTGCTTCATTGAAAAGCACCAGTTAAAACATTGTCATTTTAAACATGTAATGCTTTTACTTCTGAAGTTGGCCGTTCAGTACCTTTTTTTTTTTAAATAAGGTTCAGCAGCTGTGTCAACTGCACACTGTACTCTCACAATATTGTCTGCAAAGGCTGGTTCATGTGCTTCTGTTAATACTGCCTGCTAATGTCCCAAGTGCCCTTCTTCAAATCAGCACGTTATGAATGAAATCACTTTCTATTTGCCAAATCAATTTGTGAATAGTTTCGATTAAAGCCCCACTCCCATACGGCTTAAAGCCGAGAGCTTTTCAGAAGGACAATAGCCGAGAGTCTCCAAGAGGCTGAGAGAGGCCGTGATTTTTCAGCTCCAACCACCATGAATCAGATTAAATATTACATGAAGGCTAAGCGTCTTTCTGGCAGCCTGGGAGTGGTTTAGTTTCACTGAATCCTGCTCGTCTGAATACTGGGTACATTGATACACTGACTCGGTTAAACACCTCTGAACAGAGCTTGAAGAAATCCAGGCTAATTGCACTGCAGTTTGTCAGTGAGATTTCACAGAATTGCAACTAGATTCAGGCCAATGGTAGAGGGTGTTTCACACTAAAAATCTGAAGCAGCTGGTTTCATATTGGGCTGGAGTCCAGATATTTCATAATGAAGACCATTGAGTGGGTAATTAGTGAGAGAGCGGCATCAACCCAATCTTTTTTGTGAATCATTGGGGAATTTGTATGAAATTGTTTTATTTGAGTCAAACAGAAACATATTTGGGTGAAAAAACAAGCAGTAAAGCCGTAAAAAGATTGTACAGGCACATCCAAATTAGATGCACAAATGTACATATTTATATACTGTATATTTGTCACCATTTCACCCAAAAATGTAATAGGTACGGATTGCCATGTTGGTAGTACACACTCTCATCCGAAGTACACTTTAATTAGGTTAGTACATGTCATGTTATGCTGCAGGAATCCATTGTAAACACTGATTGTTTGCATGTTGCTTGGCAAACATAATCTCATGAGAAGATTTACCTATTTTTTGTTTAGTGAGTTTTTAGCAAATTAGTGTGAATTTGTAGTGAATTTTAGTTGTACAAAACATGATTTTTTAGGAACAAAAAAACCCCTAACAATCAGTTGGGGCGTAAGCAGATTGTTACAAAAACATATAAATAAGTTTGATTAAATCAAATTAATTAGAATTTGCCACCAATTTACCAAAATTTAAAATAGTTACTAATTGCAATGGGCCATATTCATGAAACGTGTGTAAATGTATGAGTAAATTTTGAGTAATTTGTGCATAAAAACAGACCTTCCTGAAAACTCACAAACACTTCATAAAGATCTGATTGTTAAACATGTATATGTTAATGAATTCCAATCATTCGTAAATAGGGCACTCGTGCATGCTCATTCACAATTAGCATTGTTACATGCTATGAATTACAGCTATGCAAATTGCATGTCCAGGAACGCATTGGAATATTCTGGTCTACTTCTTTCTCAAAAAAACAAAGACCATATGCCTAACAATAAAAATTATCTTCTGAAAACGACTAGCTGGTGGCGCTTGAAAACGTTTTGGTGGCACATCGTTTTTTCAGCTGAGATGCTTTGGTTGCTATGATTTGGAATATCCATGGCGGCAACGTATTACTAGTATCTAATTTTTATGAATTGTACTAAATATAAAAAAGCAGTAACCAGTAAATATCGACTTTTCCATTGTTGTAGTCAGTCATAGTACAAATAGGATGGTTGGTCGGTATTTGTTCCGCTCCTCCTCTATTTACGGCTGGGTAAACAGTCAAGTCACCTTTATTTATATAGCACTTTTAACAATACAAATTGTAACAAAGCAACTGCACAATATCATAATAGAAAAATAGTGTGTCAATAATGTAAAATGACAAGATTTAACACTCAATTTTCAGATGAAGGCATTTCATTATTGAATTTAGCCAAACTGCCAAAACAGTGACAGTGACGAGCTCTTCATTTTGCAGTTATCAACTCAGCTACAAAAAAATAAACAAAAAAAACTTTACAAAGAGGACAAGGGCAAATTAACTTGCATTTTTATTTTGAAAGTTTACGGAACGGCTTTACGAACGATTTGTACAAAAAAAATTGTCTTTCATGAGTGAGGCCCAATGAGAGTGTATTGGTAGTACATGCTTTCATTCTAAAGTACGCTTTTATTACTATCCTCAAACTGCCTTGATCAAGTTTGATTTACTTTTGTAATGTTACACAATGCTGCATGCGTTCACCGTTTTCAGTTGCCAAGCAGCATTGCAACTAGAATTCAACAGATGTGTAAATTATTGGCTATTTTACAATGAATTCAGCCATGGTTTATCCAGTAAAATATGTATGGTTTACTATTTCGAGGGTGTGGTTTTTAATAATTAAAAAAAATATATAAAGTTTTTAATTATCTTATTAAGATGCCACAGATGCCAAACATTTAAATTATTTATTCTCTGGATGATTTGTTGTTTCTGTCAAATAAATAATTAAGCAAGTAAATAAGCAGTCCAAGTCAGTAAGTAAATTTAGGGCCAGGACAATAAAAAGGGCAAATTAGAAAAAGACCGCAATGCTATAAAAGCACAGATGGGAGTGGTAAGGTCTGCAGGTGATCTACTCATTCCGTGCACATTAAAGAACACAGTTCTTTTCTAAAATCTACCAAGAGCTGTGTATCTAAAAAAATCTACCAAATCTACCAAAATTACTGTAGGTAGCAAACAAGCAGAACCCATGATAACCAGGGGCAGGTCATCTACTAACTACACATGCGCAACTGAGGTTAAGATATCTTAGTCATGCCAACTCTCTAGAGAGACTGTAAAATCTTTGGTCTTGGAGGACTAGATCTACTACACTGCTGCTGCCGAGCAAGTGGACTTGCCTCTGCAGTCACACTTTATTGTAAGGTCCAATCAGGGGCAGACTTAACCAATAGGCGAGGTAAGCGGCCACTTAGGGCCCCGGGGAATCAGGGCGCCCCGATCTGATATTCGTGAAACATACTTGGCAAATGCACCAGTATGCATTTGTGTAATGGAGAGCGTCAAATGTTCACTCACCGCTCAAAATGGTGTTTTTGATCAGGTGTGGAGTTCTGCAAGCTTGTGAATCCTCTCATTATAACAGCGTGTAGATAAGATGTAAATGAGAGATTCATTGTGCAGAGAGCTTATTATTGGAATGTCGTGAGATCGCAATGAACTGAAGTGAGTGACAGCTTTTAGTGATTATAGACGGAGCGCTCTTAGCGCACATTCTAAGCTGTTTTGACTGTCTCAGAACAGATATATTCACCTCCGTAAAGAAATTATTGTGTTTAAAGTCATATTTTTATTTGTCTTGATGTTTAAAAATGACTCTCTTGTGTGCTTTTCCTAGGCGCACCAGCGCAAACTATAAATGCAAATGAACTATAAACTAAAAATGCGTATAAATGCACAAATGCAACGACTGGAGATTTTCGCTTAATAGATTACATTTTAGATTTGTTTCTCGGTAAACCCTAACGTATGCCTTAAGAACACTTAACATACGGAACAAGTTGCATGGGATAATTTTTATCACATTTTAATCCTTTTTGTAAAAAGATTGAAGAAGTTTACAATTCATTAAATGGACATGTGCAAGCATTTGTTTATATAATGTCTTCCTTTGTGATCTGAAAAAAAATAAGGTAGCCTAATATGGCTTTAGAATATCATCATATTGACTAATTATTTAGGCTATTTAAGTAGTGAATGGGGTAATAGTTATAATAAATAATAGTTATAGCTATAATAAGAGAGAGCTAGCGAGCAAAATAAGGGTTAGGTGAAAAAGAGCATATAGCTATTATGTCCCGTACCTGAAATTTGCTCAGGGCCCCCAAATCACTAAGTGGTCCCCTGGGTCCAATTCTCTCTATATTAACAAACAATTAACTATGACTTTTGCCACAATACATTCCTAATTTGCTGCTTATTAATAGTTAGTAAGGTAGTTGTTAAGTTTAGGTATGGGGTAGGATTAGGGATGTAGAATATGGTCAGAATATGGGCTTTATAAGCACTAATAAACAGCCAATATGTTAATAATAGGCATGCTAATAAGCAACTAGTTAATAGGGAGAACTGGTCCCTGTACTTAAATGTTACCGCTTCTGCTAAAAGCTTGGATCATAAAATTAAAAGGAAACATGGTGCTGCTGCTAGAGATACAACGATCCCTGTAGCAGATCTAGGCGGTTGGTGCTGGGGAGGTGGTGGGCTAAAATGAGGACACGCATGATGCTGAGACATAGCATTCATTGAATACGTCCTGGTTATATAGGAAAACAGTAATGAGTATGTGAATCTGATTGGCTGGGAGCATTAAACTGAATGAACCAATTAGAACAAATAAAGTTAACCTAACCTAACACAAGTAGAGTTTCATGGCTGAACTATTCATGCTTTTTGGGAGGGTAAATAATGGCGCAAATACTAGTAAATTCAGTACCGCCCACTTTAGTAAAGCACCTTACATGATTTATTTAAATACTCTCCTCCCGGAAAAATATAACTCCAACTAAGGCAAAAGCAGTAACTAAAATAATCCGATCTATGCCTTTTTGTTGTTTATTTTTCACTGAATGTCTTTAGTAAATCCTGACAGTATTTTTTAATGCATTAAGAGGATGCACTGGTGCAAGTTGTAAGTAAATCCAACCCTAGGGACACTTCCATTTTTCAACATTTTGCTGTTAAATTTCAAGCAAAAATAACTATGATTCATAACATTACAGTGTTGTGAAATTAACTATATAAGGTTTTGGTCATACTGCCCACCCCTTCGAGCATTAAACAAGCCAAACTTCAGGTACCAGGCCTAAGAATTTAACCACTGCACATCATTCCCTGTTGAGCACAGGCATCGGGCCATAGGCTAAACGCTGTATACAAGTATAGGGATATAGGCTTGGCCACTTATTGTAAGCTTTATAAAATAAACCAAGAACAGGAGAATAAATAAAACAGTGGTCTTCAACAAGGTTCTCCAGGGCACCTGGCAGCCCGCATGGAGCCTGTGAGTCACCAACAGAGCACATTATATGAAAATCCACAGATTCATTCTTATTTTCCATTCATTTATTTTTTCATAATACTTACATAAAATTCTCAAGTGCTTTTTAATATTTCATTAATAATTTAGATTTTTTTTATGTCTGCCTTATCATAGGCAACTCAGAAACCATTACTTGTGAAAGTGATGTTTTAATTGGAGTAACAAGGTTGTGTGTAATTACTTGCGTATACTTACACCATATTATGACAAATAATTACAGTGTTTTCAGTTCGACAGCTGCCTCATTCAGCTTTTGTCCAGCTGCAGAAAATGTCATGCTTTCCATAGTTCCATAGGAAAGAATCAGCAATTGTTCATCATTATTAACCGTGTTTGCCCAGTGTTTTTGTATTATTTTCATTCTGTTGCTTTAGTAAAGCAGGACTGAGTCATTTGTATCATTTGGTTTGACTTTACCTTGTGAAAAAGAAGTACAGTATACTTCAGGATAGTTTTATAAAAAGAATAATAATACATTATATGCTCTAAGAGAATATACTTAAGTCGAATCTGGTTGTTTTGCTAATGCAATTGCATGCTAATTGCAATTATATGAAAATGCATTATAGTTTTTTAATTTTAAAATTTAAATTTAATTTAATTTTTTTACATTTAATTTTAATTTTATAATTTTTAATAAATGCAGTTACCTGAACCTTAGATGCCTTTGATGCTTTTTTGAACCAATGTAAGGAGGATTTAAGTAAATTTGTATATGCTATTTCATAATTACATATTGTCTGCCAATGTACTGACAGGCATAACTAAAATATACTTTACAGAATTTTTTTGGGGAAATTTGTGTCATGTATTTAAATATTTTTGTAATTACACATTTGTAATGACGCAATTTAGTACATTTAAGAAATATTTAATTTCTATTGAATAACACAAATTAAATGATATAATGTGCTTTAGTATAGTAGTCAACACATACAGTACAGATCCAACAGAAAACAAAATCTACTATTTATAAAAAGTTTATAATCCTGAGAGATAATGAATCACTGAGGCAGAATATCAAGACATTTCATTATTATTCCTTGGACACGTGGTAGTGTGCTATCCATGCCACCTGGGGTGCTATGGCACAATATTCTTTTAAAATCCATTTTCTCTTTCAGGTGAACTTCAGCGGATATGTTAAAGATAAAATACAAAATATAATATAGAGAAATAATGACATAGTTTAATGGCTCATGTCTGAAGGCAAGTCTATCACCCCCTTGAGTCACCTACTAAAGTTTGTTTGCATTGCATGACTTCATCCCTCAGGTGTTGGGTTTGTAATGTATGGCATGATGTTTTTGGCCTCAGCAAAAGCACCACTTGGTGTCTGTCATTTTTATAACCTTATAAAACTTGGCGGACACAGGGGAGTCTATCTCGTTTTCTCTCAGCCATGTGACACAGTGAGAGCTGAGTGTGATAGGAAGAGATCTGAACAACTTTAAGCTGACAGATTTAGATAAAAAATGCTATCTTCAGAATATTTATATAAATCTCTTTCTATTGCCATTCCATGAAGCGGTGGTGGGGGACATGTCTTGCTGGTCTTCGTTGGTTTACGGTTGTCAGGATGATCTCTTAACCTGACCAAACTGGAGTTCACCTGATTTAGCAAAATGTATTTATTTATCATTATACTGCACATTCGGGTTTAGAGCAAGTTTAAAAGTGAGTGAGGCAATACTGTACAAGTATAACACAATATATAATCAAAAAAATCATGTGGAGATTTGGGAAGTCAGATTCACATTAGTGAACCACCATGTGATTCATTTAAAATGTACATTAACCTATTAAAGCCACGCCAGCAGCTATATTTACCTCTGTTTGTGTAGTGATGTTCAAAATAATGTAGGCCTATATTATGTATTGCAATAATATTACATAAACAAACACATAAATAAAAAATAGATTATGTTTATCATTGACATTTAGGTCAGTGATGCTTCTTTTGTAAATTTTTTCATTTATTATTACATTAAAATGCAATAGGCATGTTTTAGTTTCTATATTAAAATTAATATTGATATCTTTGAAGGTCCTGATTTCATAATGAAGACAAAATCTTGTAAATAAAGAAATAAATAAAAAAATCATAACATCCTATTAGTTTTTAGATGTTTTGTCCTGTTATTTCTTTCAATTTCCTAGAATTTACTTCAATTCTTGTTAATACTTAAAAAAACAAAACTAAGTCATGTTGTGTGACCAGCAAAAATCATGTTGTTCATTCATTAAATTAATTAAACCTTGTTATTTATTTATTTGTTTGTCCATCTGTCTGTCTGTCAAAAACAATTTAAATACATTTAAACCAAATTAATACATTCGACCAAATTACAACATTTCATGCTGTCACTAAAATAACATAAATGTTAATATAAAATAAATAATATTTGTTGCAAATTAACCGTTATAATTGTAATAAATTTATGATCTATTATTTTTTTTAAATATTCAGTTTCTTTAATAGCTTCAATGTAGTTACTTTTTGTCATTAACTTGTAGTGTAGCAAGCTATATTTTCAAATGAGTATCTTGACTGTATCTGAATTCGTTTAAATTAGCTTATGAGTAGCTTGCTAGAACTGATTTGAAACAACACGATATATAGATGGGGATTCAAGTTTTGCCTTTACATTTAAACAGGCATTGAATGCATTTAATTTAGTTTAGATTAGTTTAAATTTGTATTTAATTTAAAATGTGTATATATATATATATATATATATATATCACATGTAAACAAGCATTGAATAAAACAGATCCAAATATGTTCTAACTTTCAGACCTATGGCTGTTAAGTTTTCCTAATAAGTTCTTTTAAATGCTCATATTAGCGCTCCCCCCAGTCTCCAACTGTTTCACACAGCTCGGTGCTCAAATTGCGTACCGCCTCACTCATTTATGTCTAGTTATCGCTTAAATAGTTTTTGTTTTCCTCTCTGAGCCTAATGTAAACAATCAGGTTTCACATCACATTTCAATATTGCCCCATTATCTCATCTCATCTCAGACGCTCCATGTATTTTCTTCGGTTACCGTGGTGATCCTCCTTCGTGAGGTTGTCATCACAACTGTTATTGGTATTCCACCTGTGGTTCAATTCCTGACTAATGGCTGCCCCCGATAGAGCCACTCACAATTATACACCTCGAGCGCGGCGCTTCGCCTTCAGCAGCTGCATGAGAGCACAGGACTGTGAGAGACTTGTGAGGTCTGTGCTGACGCTTGTCACTGAGGAAGTCTGTAACACCTGGAGAAAGATTTGCGGTAGCATTCCCGCTAATCTCAATGGCAGTTGCTCTACTGGCACTTTGTAATAATTTCAAATTAAAAGTTGTACTTTAAGGTACATTTTTAATCTGTATAATTTGAAATCTGTTTTAAAATTGTTTTATTAATGTTTGGTCTGTGTTGACTAATATACTAAAGCACAAATACTTGATTATTTTAATTTAGGGTGATACTCGATATTACATTTAAAATATATATTACAATTATTTAAAATTAATATATTTTAAAGGTACTAAATAGCAACATAATCAATACAAATGTGTATTTAAAATAAATACAGGACATCAGTACTGGCTGTAAAGCGTTACTACTATATATCCATGTGAATACTGTATTTTTGTGCAATGCAGCTTTGTTGAGCATAAGATACTTAATCTTGTGCATATGTGGGAAGGTTGAGATCTGACTCTCCGTGTATTCATTGTATTTTAAATGCATACATAGTACATAAATAAAGTTATTGTATAACATATCACAATACACTTTGCTTGACCGGCAGGATATTGTACTCTTTACGTATGTGCTGCAGATCAGATCTTTCTAATCTCATCTTCTGCTCCATCTTTTCATAAACATCAACATTAAATATTTAATATGTTTTTTTTTCTTTCTTTTCTTCTCAACATGTCAGAAGATTGCAAGTCTAACCTTCTCAAATGGTCGTATCGATTGAACTGTTCCCTGGAATCTCATTTTGAAATTTCTTCCAACCAGAGAGAAGCTTTTCCATCATGTTCCAGTCAGAACATGAGCTGTGCAGAGATCTCTGCTCATGACTAAAATAAATAAAGACCTGGAGCACAGAGGCTCAATGTCACACACAGCGGCTCTCCAGATTATTAGAAAATACTGCTCAATGTCCTGCTGACGAGACTAGCTTTGGTTGGTCCAAAGCACACCACCCTTATCCAAAACAGGTTACACATAAGCAAACTTTTGTGACAAAAAGTCCCAGTAGAAGGAATAAGTTGTCACAATCAAATCTACACACACACACACACACACACACAAATAACCATGTTTGACTTCGATCATGTTGAAACTTCTTCCTCAGTTAAAGCTGCAGACCATAACTTTTTTTGGTTAAAAATTATCCAAAATAATTTTTTTAGCAAGTGCATAACCAGCAAGTGTTCAAAACTCCTTACCTTAGACGGATTCACAATGGTAAGCTTGTAATAATGTTTTCTAATTTGAGTGGTACCTGTAGGTTTTTGCAGGAAATGCGAGCATGCCACCGTTTGTCATTACATCATAGGGCTGTCGCGGTTAGGAAATTTCCCTTGCAGTTATTATGGGTGGCTCAATAGCACGATATGCGGTATTACCGCCGTTTAAAAAAAAAACAACTTAAATATCATGATTTTACTGCATACAAAGCTCTATTGCTGAGTTATTATGTAGCATATATTGTTGCTTTTTAACTGACAGAGAGACACGTTTTAAAACATTTTTGTTTATTTTTTAATGCCAAACAACAATAAGAACATGCCTTTTCCAATTTAAAAAACGAAATAAATCAAATAACTCTAAAGTAGGCTATCACATGAAAACAAACAATAAGAAAATCCTTTTTTCAATTTGAAAAATGAAAGAATTCTAAAGTATCACATGAAAATAAAGTGTTGGCCTAAGTGAAAATACAGAGAATAAACGAAATATTAGGCCTAATTAAGCCTTAACACGGTCATCCAAAACTCTTCTGATAGCCGGGATTTGCTCCAAAACCCTGTCCACCATTTTCTGTTTGGTGCCCCATCTCGTAGCGCAGTCCTAAACAGAGTATTGACCGTTAAATCGTTGAATAAAAATTAGCCAATGACAACATCTACTATTTAGGCTAATTAGCCTACCAAAATAAAAATATAGGCTACATTTTAAATTATTATTCGTTTCAATATATTTTACTAAACAAAAAATACTATTAAATAATCCCGACTGCAAAAGAATGCATATTCATTAAATGTGCACAGACAGATATATGGACATTAAATTGAGCTGAATTAGCCTAAATATGGGTTCCCTTTCGAAAGGGAGCGTCTCAGGTTACGCATGTAACTATGGTTCCCTGAGAATAGGGAACGGGACGCTGCATCTCTTTGCCATGCTTCGGTCTTTTCCGCATCTGCTTCAGACAAAGAAGTGGATGAGGTATTACACAGGTGCTATTTTATACCTGCAGTCGTTACTTCATAGGCTGCCGCCTGCCAATGTCAAGTTCATTGTTGTTTTTTCATTCATGCTTCAGACATGGGTCACGCTGAAGGCGTTCCCATAGCGGCCTCTAGAGGACTCAGTGTCCTCTAGGGAACGTCTAGGTTACGTACGTAACCCCCGTTCCCTGATGGAGGGAACGGAGACGTTATGTCGTGACGACATAGGGGATTTACTTGGAAGCCCCGAACATCTCTGACTAAGAGAAAACGCCAATGAAATTGGCTAGTGGATTTTGCATACCTGAGCCACTCCCCGTGCATACGGGTATAAAAGGGCGACAGGTGCATCCACTCATTAGGTTTTACGCTGAGGAGCCGAGACGAGTCCCTGGCAACCAGCGATGGTTCAAGATTGTGGCATGGGGACATAACGTCTCCGTTCCCTCCATCAGGGAACGGGGGTTACGTACGTAACCTAGACGTTCCCTATCTGTCGGTCACTACGAGTTATGTCGTGACGACATAGGGGTCCTATGGAAGCGCCACAAGCTGAACCCCGTCACAACCTTGTGGCATGCAGATGTTGACAAGCGAGTGCGTGACAGACAAATGCCATGCAAGAGGTTGCAACCTTCCTACTGCTCCAGTGCAAATTCGCTAACCTTGGTGCCCACCGGGACCACTGAGTACATCGCTGCTGGAGATAGCCAAGCCGCTGTTCCTTTCCCCACGGTATCGGAAGGGATTTCGACCTTCAGTGAAAGACAGCTTCAGGTCTTTCCTATTTGTTGTTTACAGCTTGTCGTAACGGCAGGGAAGCGAGCCTTCCAGAGAAGGGCGCTACGGAGGCCACATCCTGCCCGAAGGGAGGTAACATGTGGAGACTGGCCCAGGCTTGGGGCAGTACTACATACGACTGGACTCTGGGGCAGATCCTACCTAGGAGTAGGGAGGAGGGCTGCCAGCAGAACCTGACAGAAGCTCTGTCACAGGGAAGACACGGGTTTACCGTGAGGGAAACCTTACCATGGAAGAATACACATATGGGATTACCCGAAGGGGAATCAGGCCATACGGCCACCTAGCCCAGTACAGGGGCTGACCGGAGACCCGGGCGAGCTAACACCAGTACTGGGCCTGGCGTCAGACTGCTCCGCCCAGTCTGACTGCCGGGGGTGCTTGGAGGATTCCACCAGGGTTCACCGTCCGGGGAACTGAACTGGGGGAGAAAAAGGCGCTCGTATCCCCGGGTGAGGGGGAATGGCGCAGCAAGCGTGACACCGGCCAGTTCTTCCCGCCAATTACTTACCCAACACACGGGAAGAAACTGGCTCAACGCGGAGATTGTAGAATCTTGCGAAGGTGTTCGGTGTCGCCCAGCCCGCAGCTCTGCAGATGTCTGCCAAAGAGGCGCCTTGCGCCAACGCATGGGAGGAGGCAACACTCCTGGTGGAGTGAGCCCTCACCCCCAGGGGGCACGGCTCGCCTTGCGACTGGTACGCCAAGGCGACGGCCTCCACTATCCAGTGGGCCAACCTCTGTTTGGAGACAGCCTTCCCTTTCTGCTGCCCTCCGTGGCAGACAAAGAGCTGCTCGGAGCTTCTGATGCGGGTCACGTATATGCGCAATGCTCTTACGGGACACAGCAACGCTAAGGCTGGATCTGCCTCCTCCGAGGGCAGTGCTTGCAGGTTCACCACCTGATCGCGGAAGGGCGTGGTGGGAACCTTGGGCACGTATCCAGGCCGGGGTCTCAAGACAACGTGAGAGTAGACCGGCCCGAACACAAGGCACTCTTCGCTTACCGAAAACGCCTGGAGGTCCCCGACCCGTTTGATGGAAGTGAGCGCGGTCAGGAGCGCTGTCTTAAGAGACAGGAACTTCAGCTCGACTGAGTCCAGCGGCTCAAAGGGGCCCCTCTGAAGTCCAGCCAGGACGATAGAGAGGTCCCAAGAGGGCACAAGGGGAGGCCTGGAGGGATTCATCCTCCTGGCCCCCTTCAGGAACCTCACGATGAGATCATGCTTTCCCAGGGACCGGCCGTCCACTGCATCGTGGTGAGCCGCAATAGCGGCTACATACACTTTCAAGGTGGAGGGTGACAGCCTACGCTCCAACCTTTCTTGCAGGAAAGAAAGCACTACTCCGATCGTGCATCTTCGGGGGTCTTCTCGGCGAGAAGAACACCAGGTCGCGAACAGACTCCATTTCAGTGCGTAGGTTTGCCTTGTTGAAGGAGCTCTAGCCTGAATGATGGTCTCTACCACCGCCGGTGGTAGACCAGTCAAGTCTGCCGCGTCCCGTCCAGGAGCCACACATGGAGGTTCCATAGATCTGGACGCGGGTGCCATATGGTGCCGAGCCCCTGAGAAAGGAGGTCCTTCCTCAGAGGAATGCGCCAGGGAGGTGCTGTCGCGTGGGAAATGAGTTCGGGAAACCAGGTCCGGGTGGGCCAATGGGGCGCAACCAGCAGGACCTGCTCCTCGTCCTCCCTGAGCTTGCACAATGTCTGTGCGAGTAGGCTCACTGGGGGAAACGCATATTTGCGTAAGGCCCGAGGCCAGCTGTGTGCCAGTGCGTCTGTGCCGAGGGGGCCCTCGGTCAGGGAGAAGTACAGCTGGCAGTGGGAGGACTCGGGGGAGGCAAACAGGTCTACCTGAGCTTCCCCGAATCGACTCCAGATCAGCCGGATCGTCTCGGGATGGAGTCGCCACTCTCCGGGGAACGTGAGCTGTCGTGAGAGCGCGTCGGCCGCACGATTGAGCTGCCCCGGGATGTGAACAGCACGCAGTGACTTGAACTGCGTGTGACTCCAGAGGAGGAGATGGCGGGCGAGCTGTGACATGCGGTGTGATCGTATACCCCCCAGCCGGTTGATATACGAGACCGCCGCAGTGTTGTCCGTGCGGACTAGCACGTGCTTGCCCAACAGCAGTGGCCGGAACTGCCGCAAGGCTAAATTCACTGCCCACAGCTCCAGGCAGTTGATGTGCCAAAGCAGTCGGGGCCCTGTCCAGAGCCCCGAGGCTGCCTGCCCGTTGCATGTAGCGCCCCAGCCCGTGCTGGAGGCATCTGTTGTGACAACAGTATGCCGGGACACTTGTTCTAGGGGCACCCCGGCCCGTAGAAAGGCAAGGTCTGTCCAGGGGCTGAGGGAGCGGCGACACTGCTGGGAGATACCTACTCGCAGTGTACCGCGGCGCCATGCCCACCTCGGGACCCGGGAGTGTAGCCAGTGCTGAAGTGGTCTCATATGAAGCAATCCGAGCGGCGTGACTGCAGCTGCGGATGCCATATGCCCCAGGAGCCTCTGAAACTGTTTCAGTGGTACCACATTCCCGCTTCTGAAGGAACTCAGGCAGTTCAGCACTGCTTGGGCACGTTCCTCCGTGAGGCGTGCCGTCATACTCACCGAGTCTAACTCCACACCGAGAAAAGAGATTCTCTGCACAGGGGAGAGCTTGCTCTTTTCCCAGTTGACCCGAAGCCCCAGCTGGCTGAGGTGCCGGAGCACCAAGTCCCTGTGATCGCCCAACTGCTCTCTGGATTGGGCTAGGATAAGCCAATCGTCGAGGTAGTTGAGGATCCTGACGCCCACTTCCCGTAACGGGGTAAGGGCGCCCTCTACAACCTTCGTGAACACACGGGGAGACAGGGAGAGCCCGAAGGGGAGGACCCTGTACTGCCATGCCCGACCTTCGAACGCAAACCGTAGAAACGGTCTGTGTCGTGGAAGGATCGAAACGTGAAAGGTTGTGAGCCACGCCCCGCTCCGAGAGACCAATCGTTCAGCCGTGAGGGCTCGGGACTGGGCGGTCTGTTGACCTCCAGCCCGATGCTCACGGCTGCCCGGGCAAGCATGGCCGTCAGCTCTGGGTCCGGTGCGGCGGTGGCGACAACACCCGAGGGGGGCAGCCCCACCGCACCTTCATCCTCAGAGGACGTGAACCCATCCCCCGATGCTGCGATCGACATCCTATCTACAGATGGCGTACCGAATGAAATGCTGGGCGCCCCGTGGGACAGACCAGCGAAATCACCCGGGAACCGGACGGGATGTTCGCTGCGTGAGGAGTAAGAGGTCCGTGGGGGCGTGCCCGGCGGAGAGGCTCTTACTGTAACCCTCAGATCTCCCAGAGCGTCAGCCGGCGATCCTCTGCTCGAGCCAGAGAGATCAGCACGGGTGGCGGCAGAGGGTGCCAATCCTTTCATAAAGGAAAGGCGAGATCGCAGCGAAATCATGCTCATACGCCCACAACAGACGCATGAGTCATCCACGAACGCAGCTTCAGCGTGTCGGCGGCCCAGACACTGAAGACAACGATCGTGTCCGTCATCCGCAGACAGAAAACGACCGCAACCAGAAGGACACGGACGAAACGGCATCTTGAAAAAGACGCGATCGTCCGTGATTTGCTCTTTTAGAATTGGCTCTCTCAGTTGAAGTGCCCAGGGGAATCGCTGATGAGAGGGACTCCGCTGATCGCACCGTTACGCCAACCGGGAACAAAACAAAGATGAACGGCTTTGTGGAGATCAGCACTCTTCTCATCCACTCGGCTCCGAAGCAAAAATCTAATGAGTGGATGCACCTGTCGCCCTTTTATTACCCGTATGCACGGGGAGTGGCTCAGGTATGCAAAATCCACTAGCCAATTTCATTGGCGTTTTCTCTTAGTCAGAGATGTTCGGGGCTTCCAAGTAAATCCCCTATGTCGTCACGACATAACTCTTAGTGACCGACAGATAGGGAACCATGGTTACATGCGTAATCTGAGGAGTTTTTTTTCCACTAAAAACTGTTCTTGAGTAAGAGTAAAAGTACCCATCTTTAAATATACTCCAAAAGTATTAGTTACCCCCAAAAAATACTCAAGTAAATGTAACGAAGTAAATGTAACTCGTTACTACTCACCTCTGTCCCTTACTTTGTTTTTTCAGTGGATAAGTTATTTAATTACAGTAACGCTTACAGTTACTTAGTAATGCGTTACACCTAACACTGTTTGGCAGACAAATATTACATAATATCTGAAGTAATCTTGCTTCTCAAGTAAATCTTGATTTAAGAACATTTAGACGTGTGATGGAAATCAATGAATAATAAATGATTACAATAAATATTTAGTTTTAATTTATGATAATTAAGTATAATTGTATTCTTTAACTTTTTCCAGCTCTTCCCGGCTTTTTAATTTCAGCCAATGCTTACTGATAATTTCCCTTCTGATTTGATTTATGTCTTTCTTCTATAGGCCTATTAATTAGTGCCATGGTTTAGTAAATCATATGCATGCTGTTTTGCCCATCATGACTGTAAGTGAACCCATAGGAAAACCTGCAGATAATAATTATATCTCATGCTAAGAATAGACCTGAGGGATGGAACCCTGACCTGAGGTAATGAAAATAAAATATTTTTTGTCTCAGCAGAACACTCGCTTATTAAAGCTTAATAAACCAGAGAGACACTATGTTACAGTATTTTACCATTCCTAATGGGTGTTCTTATGCACAACATTAAGCAGAGTGACGAAACCGTAAACCCTGCTTGTTTTCAAAGCGTTGCAGCTAATTGATGTAGCATAAGGTGGATCTTAGTAACGTTCCAGTTCACGGGTCACACCACACCAATCTATTGCATTATCCACCGCAAGCTGCTTCTGGAACCGCTGTTACACATATGCCGTTTGAATAGTTTTATAAGATATCGTCACAGTTTGTCAAGAGAGATGCAGACAGTTACCTTCCACTAGCGCTCTGGGCCTTCTGATCTACAGGAAATAGGGCAGACTTGTGTTTGTGACAGTTTTGTGCAGTATTTGAAAGTTCTTTGCCTTACATTTTATGCAAGCTTCAAGCAAGCTTCCTAAACACATCCCAGTTTTCAATTGGTCGGTCAAACAGGTAGCTCCGCCCCTTAATTAATATTATTGGTTGAGACAGAGGTTGGCATTTCGAGCCACTCAAACCATTTAAACTGCATCATTGTGGAAATCAATCTATATGTATGGCTCATTTAAATTTTCCTTTTGACAAATATATACAGCTTTAATTGCATATGAATCTCAGCGCAAATTACAGGCTTTGAAACGTGTTGTGTACAGCGCTATTGTTTCCTCACAAATTAGTATCATCGGGATGTTCAATGAGGCTGTGATGTGAAAATATTCATTAACTCCACATGCTTGTTAAGTGTGTACGTAATTTCAATCCATTTTAAGAAGAGGTCCCATGGTGCTTTGAGGTTTGATGTTTGTTCTATGGGTTTGCTTATGTTTCGATCTGATGCACAAATAATTGTACCATTTCTGTGTATCTATAAAATGTTAAGGGCTCATCTGACTTTTAAATTTTTCATATCAGTTGTTTAAGTGACGTATGATATTTCCTTAAAGCTGTTTGAATGCTTCCTGGTAGTTTCACAGTCAATATACGCATGGAACAATAACCCAGCAACTTGAAAATACAACAATAAACATGAAGAATATGGAATAAATGGGCAAGTGAAATATCACCTTTAAAGAAATCCAATTAAACATGCAATTGAATTGGTTGCAGATGTATCCAAGTGTGTGTGTGTTGTGTGTGTGTGTGTGTGTGTGTGTGTGTGTGTGTGTGTGTGTGTGTGATTTGCAGATATAAAATTATGTGTTTCTATAAATTGTAACATGAAAATAGTTTTTATTTTTAGATGTATAGATTCAAATACAATTAAACATGCAAAAATGAATTATTATTAGGCCAAAATAATAATAAAAAATTTAAATGTATAATATTATAATAAAATGTATCAAATAAAATGTATGATAAGAAATGATGGTTTATTTATAGATGTGTAGAATAAACATAAAAATAAATATATGCAAATTAATTACTAATTAACTAATAAATGAATAAATAAATGTGCCAATATGAACTGAAGTAAAGCTATATTATGCTTGCAGTATAACACATGTTCAAATCAATATAAGTTTCATTGTTCAAAATGTGTGTGCATACTTGCTTTTTGTTTTCTTGACTTTTTAAAAAGCAAATTCAACAATAATCATTCTAACATATCTGCCAATTTATTGACTGACACTTTTTTTAGGGTTCAGGGGCTCAAACGGCCATTTAATGCACTTACACCAAGAAACGGCTCTGCTTTTCAGCATAATTGTTCCACATGCTTTAATAATGTAGCTGAGCAGAGACATTATATAGATAACAGACAGTGGAGTCTAGATACCTTGCTAAAATATGCATGTTTAATAGGAGATGCTCCCTGAAAACGCTCCATTAATCCAGGTTTGGGTTACAGTTGAACCGGCCGAGCTTTTCCACGCTTCTCAAACTCATGTAATCAATCATTGGAGGGCTCTGTGGCGTATATTAATGCAGGACTCAATAGAGCTCTACTGAAAAAGCATCTGTGTAAATCAAATCCATGGCTGATATCCTGAGCACCACCCCCCCCCCCACACCCACACCCACACACACACACACACACTCCCAGTCAAACAAACCATGCATTTTCTGTCAGTAGCACATCTAAACCGAGTGGTACCCTGATGCTGATCCGTTATTCTCAAAGCTTCCTCTTTTTTATTAAAAGGGTCATACAACTTAATACCACAGCAAAATCACTGGATATGTATTCTATAGTTCTTTAGAAAACCATATACTGATGCATTAATTAAGCAGAAGTGTTGCCAAGGATATAAATTACATAGTGTCATATTATTTCAGGCGAAGGCCACTTTGTGGACTGACAGATGTAGCAAAGACACCCAGTTACATATTATATAAAAATTAATAGTGTTGCATTGGCCTGTAAATATGTGTACATAATAATGTGTTGACATGTTTTGTTACGAATATGTTACGATTTACAGAATGTTACAATTGTATACGATTGTTTGCACACGCACGCACGCATATATATATATATATATATATATATATATATATATATATATATATATACACAGGTGCTGGTCATATAATTAGAATATCATCAAAAAGTTGATTTATTTCACTAATTCCATTCAAAAAGTGAAACTTGTATAATGTATACATTCATTCCACACAGACTGATATGTTTCAAGTGTTTATTTATTTTAATTTTGATGATTATAACTGACAACTAATGAAAACCCCAAATTCAGTATCTCAGAAAATTAGAATATTATGAAAAGGTTCAATATTGAAGACACCTGGTGCCACACTCTAATCAGCTAATTAACTCGAAACACCTGCAAAGGCCTTTAAATGGTCTCTCAGTCTAGTTCTGTAGGCTACACAATCATGGGGAAGACTGCTGACTTGACAGTTGTCCAAAATATGACCATTGACACCTTGCACAAGTAGGGCAAGACACAAAAGGTCATTGCAAAAGAGGCTGGCTGTTCACAGAGCTCTGTGTCCAAGCACATTAATAGAGAGGCGAATGGAAGGAAAAGATGTGGTAGAAAAAAAGTGTACAAGCAATAGGGATAACCGCACCCTGGAGAGGATTGTGAAACAAAACCCATTCAAAAATGTGGGGGAGATTCACAAAGAGTGGACTGCAGCTGGAGTCAGTGCTTCAAGTGCTTCAAGCACACAGACGTATTCAAGACATGGGCTTCAGCTGTCGCATTCCTTGTGTCAAGCCACTCTTGAACAACAGACAGCATCAGAAGCGTCTCGCCTGGGCTAAAGACAAAAAGGACTGGACTGCTGCTGAGTGGTCCAAAGTTATGTTCTCTGATGAAAGTAAATTTTGCATTTCCTTTGGAAATCAGGGTCCCAGAGTCTGGAGGAAGAGAGGAGAGGCATAGAATCCACGTTGCTTGAGGTCCAGTGTAAAGTTTCCACAGTCAGTGATGGTTTAGGGTGCCATGTCATCTGCTGGTGTTTGTCCACTGTGTTTTCTGAGGTCCAAGGTCAACACAGCCGTATACCAGGAAGTTTTAGAGCACTTCATACTTCCTGCTGCTAACCAACTTTATGGAGATGCAGATTTAATTTTCCAACAGGACTTGGCACCTGCACACAGTGCCAAAGCTACCAGTACTTGGTTTAAGGACCATGGTATCCCTGTTCTTAATTGGCCAGCAAACTCGCCTGACCTTAACCCCATAGAAAATCTATGGGGTATTGTGAAGAGGAAGATGCGATATGCCAGACCCAACAATGCAGAAGAGCTGAAGGCCACTATCAGAGCAACCTGGGCTCTCATAACACCTGAGCAGTGCCACAGATTGATCGAATCCATGCCACGCCGCATTGCTGCAGTAATTCAGGCAAAAGGAGCCCCAACTAAGTATTGAGTGCTGTACATGCTCATACTTTTCATGTTCATACTTTTCAGTTAGCCAAGATTTCTAAAAATCCTTTCTTTGTATTGGTCTTAAGTAATATTCTAATTTTCTGTGATACTGAATTTGGGGTTTTCATTAGTTGTCAGTTATAATCATCAAAATTAAAAGAAATAAACACTTGAAATATATCAGTCCGTGTGGAATGAATGTATACATCATACAAGTTTCACTTTTTGAATGGAATTAGTGAAATAAATCAACTTTTTGATGATATTCTAATTATATGACAAGCACCTGTATATATATATATATATCTTTTTATTAACAAATCTATATTTTGTGAGCTACAGTCATGTATATATTACATTATTTATATATTTTTTTGTAAATAAACTTTAGTTTATTTAGCTTATTATAAATTTGAATTGAATCAAATTTGAAGTTACTTTTGATTTGATTTTGTATATTTATATATTATATATTATTTTCAGCAAAAATATAGGAGGACAATTAAGAAGTAAGCTGAATTTAGCTTATTTAGTTTCATTAAATTACTTTTTTTTGTTAAAAGCTTGCCTGTATTATTTTATTTTATTTATTTTTTACTCTGTAATAGCTGTAAATAAAGTTTCTGTTAGACTTAGTTTGCTGTGTATCTTTAGTTTAAGCGTAGCACTCAGGCTCACAGCTCAAGAGCTGGATTTCAGACAGGTCAGCAAAAGCTGCTGTGTGTATCACGTCTGATAAACACTTGAGTCTGAGATAAGTCAATGTACAGCAGTCTTCCAGAGTCAAAGTGTGCAGACCTCTCGACAAACACACTGCTGACTCGCTCTATTCACTGAGCTGCCAGAGTGAAACGCTGAGAGAGGATCGCCACATGTACACAATGCAGAGAGAGGAAACACTTCTCAACACTTGTCTTTCTCACTCTCCCCTTCAGCGTGAGTGCTCTACTGTACCTCTGTCTCTTACAGGCATAGTTCACTAAAGAGAGCTCATTTTGACAGAGTAGCACATATACCAGAGTTTTTTTTTCATACATTATGTGCTACATAATAGCTTTATAAGCACTTGGGTCAGTGAGAAAAAAATATATCTAGTCCGCTCTGAATGTGCACAAACTACTAATGGAGATGTAATAGAGGGTAATTGAAGTGTCACACCCACAGATGTGGTTTTCTGCAGAAACCAGGTGGGTGAAGTTGATGGCCGCAGGTAAAAACAAGATGAAAATTTAGTTAGAGCTGAAATTGTATTCATGTTATGTTATATGTATGCAGTTGCGAGGGATTTATCCACACCGCCTTATTAATGGTGATCTGTTTACCAGGGGAAGGCGTTTAAAACTCTTAGATTATATCTTATATCTTTTACCTGTAGTTTAGAGTGAAACTACTCAGCAGAGCAGAAAATCAGTGATAATATTACCCACCACCCTGCTATTTTTAAGCGTACAATTATTTACAATGCATTAAATGGAAAAACAATCAATGTTTTCCATTTTCATTACGTGAGACACGGTTTAAAGCTTTGATCTCACAGCAAGACATCAACAGCAATGTTACGGTCAGTTAACTCAGAGACAAAAATTATATGATCACATAATGCAGCTTTGTAAATGCCCCCGAGTAGCCACAATGGATTCCTCTGTCTATAAAGCAGATTGTACACACGTTCAGCAGTTTCATGCATAAAGTCATATTTCCCAAATTAATATTTGATTACATTTGGAATGGAATCCTAATGCACTATAATTGTTTTGTATATATATATATATATAACAGCATATGCAGCAATACATTCAAACTATAGTATGGTTCAATGTCACATGGTTTAAGTTATGTTGGAATTATGTTTGTTAATTTATTTTCCCATAGTTTTTTTCTTTCTTTTTTTCAGGAGTCAGATCTAATTATGGGTAATTTCAAAGAGATACATTTATTAAATTGCATTTTTGGTTCTTATTTTTGCCCAAATTGTCTGCCAGTTCGTATATGGCATTATGTAAAAACAAACATTTAAATATTTACTCTCTATTGTTCAAAAGTTTGAGGTCAGTAAGATTTTCTTTTTTCTTTCACAACATACGGATGAGATGTCAGTCAGCTGTGTCAGCAGCAGTCGTTTCGCGCTGGAAATTTCTTCGCCTTGCATAACATAAATACATTTTATTCATTATAAAACTAAGTGTAATTACATTTTTTGTTAAAATATATTTTCTAATCTCAGTAATAGCAGTTTTTAGAGTGAACTTGGCTTTAATAAATATAATATTGGTTACATTGTTAATGTAAACATATAAAATAGAATGACATGAATGACATGCACTTATTAACATGAATTACCTCAGGTAAAAATGTAATACCTCAGGTTTCAAAACAAACTGTGTGAATAAATTAATTACAGGAGTTGCACCACATTGCCCCATTAAACGCATTTAACCCAGGTCTGTTCCTCCAGAGTGGTGCAGCACACGGCCTTAAAACATTACAGCATGGCCCTACAGCCACTGTCTTACATCATGAGCTTTAGACAGAGGCAGATCTCAATTAGAGTGTGAAAGAGAACAAGCAAACTCAGGTCCCTCCTCATTAACCTTTGTCTGTAGCTTCCTTATTACTAGGCCAGACCTGCTCTCTGAATCCTCATTACAACAGAGCGAGACCCTCGAAAGATCAGCTGTCGGGATAGTGTGATGTTGTAGTTTGCCGTTCTATCCTCCGCTTCCACCTCTCACGCATCCTGCGGTTTTCTCTCTCTGTCTAATAAAAGCCTCTGAGAGAATTTGAATGTTTCTCTGCGAGTGTATGTGTGACATTTAAAGGCTGTAATTATGGTGGGAGTTAGATGGAGGGGTTTTAAAGGGGAGCGTGTTGAGGGCATGCGATGAATTAGATTAGGTTAGGTTGGGTTAGGACCGACTGCTGTGTTCACGTTAATCAAGACGGCGTCTATGACGTCCTCTTCCTCTGCTGCTCCTTTTATGAAATTTTAAAGGAGTAACTCACTCATAAATGACAATTCTGCCATTATTTACTAAACCTCATGTCATTTTTAATCCACTGGGAGCCATTCACACAGGACGTGTTCTGAGGAATAATAAAAAAGCACAGCGTACAATGAACAGGAATGAAAAGCTACTGTTTTCGAAATAGAAAAAAAAAATCTCAGTGCCTACTCTGATGTTGTTGACATATACTTGCCTCACCATTGGCTTATGAAGCCCTGCAAATGCAGAAAAAAAAACGTAGTTGTCATGGCCTCAAATTAACAATTTGTTTCCACAGTTTATAATGTTTTTGCCTGTGTTTTATTAATTATTTGCCTTATTTTAGTTAAACCATGCCCTCCCCCCCATTTTTAGGCGATGTTGTACTAATCCATTCTTTGTTCTTTGAACTAAATAGCAAGTTCAAAATTCTTAATTTGTGGCCATAATATATATTTTTTTTCTGCCTGGTCTCATGGCATTTATGTACCTGGGTGCACATTTTAGCAAGACGTGAAATACATATCAATAAGTACATATTACTGCAGTTTCCAAAATAAATGAACACAAGAGGCAGTAAAGCTCCGACGCCTTTTATTCATTTCACACTAATTTACAGAGTTTCGATTAAAAAAAGTGTAATTTTTGCACAATTACTTGAAGAATATCATGTCATGACATCAAAACAATATTAATATGTGGGGAAAATTGAAAACTAATGCTTTTGAACGTTAACATCAGACATCCAGCTTAATATCTATGGGTTTTCATAGACGGTAAGTTTGGTCGGTTGCTCACGGTGTACGGAGACGGAATTAAGAGGCGAGGAGCTCTGGTTCGAATCCCGTGTAATCACGGTTTGACAAAGCAGTTCAAATCTGCATATAAGGAAGTTGAAATGGCACAGTTGCATCAACAAATATGTTTTTATATCAGTTTTGCATTTGTTAACACTATCGGGTAGGTTTAGTGTTGGGTTTGGTGTAGGGCATATTTCCAACAAGATAGAACATAAACTTTTAGTGACAGTCCCCAGATATTTGAATTCTGAACCGAAGTAATAAAAACACATCAATACATACCTATGTCAAAATAATAAAAACGTGCCAGGGTTTATGTATTGAATCCGAGTTTTAGTGCCACTCAGTGGACATTTGGTCATATTTTGTTATATCATTTTTGGATGAACTATTCCATTAAAGTTATTTCAGCCTCAGACATTTCGAACAGTAAAGAGCTTTCCAGTGCATCAAGATAAACAGCTTGACTTTATCATAGTGAATATTGATTGAGGTTTAGCCTTAGTAGTCGGAAGCTTTTTCTCCTTCACGTCACAGAGATAAATATATCCTGGTTCACATTAAATTAGTCTTTATCTTGATTATAAAAAGCATATAAAGAAGTATCGGTGTCCAAAACCAGACTCAGAATGTGCCTGAAAAAAAAATACTGCTATACCAAGAATATCAATTTGGTCTGTTGATCCTTGAAACTTTACATGTATGCATTTGCTAGATTTGTATTTATTATTTTGCAAAGTAACTAATAGTGCATTAAAACAGTGTATTTGATTCTAACTCAGACTTTGCAACTTGTAGGCTAGATTTTAAATAAGAATAAAAAGATTTGTCAGAAGCTTAGCGGTCATGACATGCGGTAGTTGAATTTTTACTTCTGTTTCTGATTGTATATGGGTTTGCATGAAAGTTGTGTATCTTCAAAATTGTTATGGTTTGTGAAAAAATCAGCACCATTTTGTTTCTTCCACAGTGGTTTCACAATTATTCACAAAATAAACAAAACAAACTATTCGTTGCTATACATGTCAGATGATCTGTTCCTCTCATGGATGTTTTAGTATGTGTGTAAAAGTAGAACAAATAAGTGTGTTCTCATTTTTGTACGCACATGTTGGTGGTGTAGCTTTCTATTCTCTACAGTACTTGGGCAAGTATACTCTCATAAAACACATTTGAATTAATATTTGAAGCAAATGGGTGAATTTTTTATAACACTTATGTTCTGAAAAACATACAAGTTTTATGTGAAGATCTAGAGTCAGGAGACAAAAACTTGAGTCAGTTTACACATTTAACTGCTGAAAAGACAACAGACACAGATCTTAAGAAATTAAATTAACTATGATGAATTTTAGATCTTTACTGTGGAGGAATGTGATATTTCTGTACTCTTCTCTCAGTGTATAAGACTGATATGTTTTTTTGATGCTGCCCAGGAGAGTAGTGTTTTTCTCCATAATAAGCGTCTGCGTTGAGACCGGGACACCTGCTGTGGAAATATTTACCGGTGCATTAAAGTGCCCCCACACACTCTTTCTTCCTCTCTCATTTGCACCGGCTGTCCCAAATGCACTTACAAACAGAACGGGTGGTCGTCGGTAAAACCCAGCTCAGAGTCGCTGTCAGTTTTATTGATTAAAGCTGCACCGAGTAAAAGAGGTGAGTCCGACCCCTCAGAGAGAGATCTATTCAGCCAGCCGTCTAGGAAATGCTCACAACAAAAAAGCTACATTAAAAAGAATTTGGTGACTGCCATGTTATTCTCTCGTGAGGTTTAGCTGTCGGCCCCGCTTGTCAAAAAGTAAAAAAGTAATTCTTCAAAATAACATTTTAAGAGTGCTTGTTAAATCTGAAGCATGTGATTTCTGCAGCAGCGGGGACACCTATAAGTCCTCACTGCAGACCGTAGCACAATGATGAAGTGGATCACTCTCTTAAAAATAAAGGTTCCAAAAGGGGGTTTCAAAGTGATGCCGTACAACAGGGGTGTTCGATCCTGCTCCTGGAGGAATACTTTCAGCTCCAGCAAGCCTGCTTGAAAGTTTCTAGTGATCCTGAAGAGCTTGGTTAACTGGTTCAGGTCTGTTAAATTAGAATTGGATCTAAACGGTCCCTCCAGGAATGGGATTGGATACCCCTGCCATACAAGACCCATTTTTTGGTTTTCTAAAGAGCCTTATGAACAGTTATTTACTCTTGAGCTGTGCTGGAAATCCTTTAGATCATTTGGTGTTAAAAATGACCACCTTTTTGAAAATTGCTTGTAAATCTTTTAGTATTACATTGAATGGAACCACCACAAGGGTTATATGTAGAAAAATGTAATTAAGCCAAATGAAAATAAATAAACAAATAAATAAATACATTTGGTGACATCATGGATGTTGTAATATGCACAAGCAAAAATATTTGTTTAATGTCATAGACATTATTTGGGTCAAATGAATGTAGTTCATTGGTCACAAAAACTAATGTTTTAGTTCTAAGAACAAAATAAAAAAATATATTATTATTATTATATTTAACAAAAATGATTATGTTGGAACTCATATTGTAATATTGTGAAATAAAAAGTCTGATTGTGAGATAAAATGTCACGCACGACCTGATTTTGCCGCGTTAGATGTGTTCCTGGGTCAACATATTGTTGCAACTGTCAGGAATCAATCAGGCTCATTTACATCCACAACACAAAGATCACACTCACCTGAATACTAATCACCTGCACCTGCCATCAATCAGCAATCCAACAATCACTGAGCACTACAAAGGAACACACTTCACCTCCATTCCCTGTCGAACCTTGAACTAGGAAAGACCCACTAACCTGCTCTCTGTGCATTTCAGAACTATTGTTCCAGAAATACTTCCAGTTTGCTCCTGCAGTACCACCTTGTGTTACTCACCTGTTTCCCTCGTCCTGAGACTCCACACCCCCCTTGGTGTTCCATGTCCTGCATTCCTTATATTGTGCACTCATACCACATTCCAGTCTACCGTTCTCTGGAAGAGAGAAGAAGGTCATTCTTCAGTATTATTCTCACAGTACCTGTTTGTGCATCTGAACTTACCTGCAGTCCAACGAAAGCTTCAATAAAAGTTGTTCTGAATACTTCTAATCTTGTGATCGAGTATATATCCTGACAGAAGGTTCGACCATAAAACCGATATGGATTCAGGACAACCCGATCCAGGGACCAATCCAGCTGGAAATCCTCTGCTCGAGATGGCATGGGCACGGAGCTGCAGCGATCCCCACTTCCGCACCTATCGCTTCTTCCCCGGTGTATATTTCCAGTCCGATGGTGAAACCAGCGCCCTTCTCTGGCCGGGAAGAAGATTGCAGTGGATTTCTCCTTCAATGCTCTAGAGGTACAACCTTACCAGTTCCCCACTGAACGTTCAAAAATCTCTTTCATCATTTCACTCCTATCTGGCCGAGCACTTCAATGGGCAGAAACCTTGTGGAATCGAACAGGACCGGTTACGGATTCTCTTCAAAATTTCATAACACACTTCAAAGAAGTCTTTGGTTGTCCCATAGGTGACTCATCAGTTGGTGAACAATTATATCATCTCCAACAAGGCCAAATGTCTGTCACAGATTATGCTTTGAAGTTTAGAACTCTTGCCGTTGCGAGTGGATGGGACGAGAGAGCACTCAT
Source organism: Oxygymnocypris stewartii (assembly GCA_003573665.1). Lineage (NCBI taxonomy): Eukaryota > Metazoa > Chordata > Actinopteri > Cypriniformes > Cyprinidae > Oxygymnocypris > Oxygymnocypris stewartii. Next base: position 485,962 of record QVTF01023105.1, read on the forward strand.
CACTACTTACCGTCAAGGATTGAATCCAGCCCTCAGGTTACACCTCGCAATTTATGATGACGTCATGGGCATTGAGAAGTTTATTCAACAATCTATCCGAGTCTCCCGTCGAGTTCAAAATTGTTATCCTGATCGCCACCAATCATCATATGCATTCTCATCCAGACCTGCTGAGAATCCAGATATCCGTGGGGTTGAGCCTATGCAAGTTGACCAGACCCCTCTTTCTCCATCTGAAAGAACTAGACGCATGACCAATAATCTCTGTCTGTATTGTGGAGACAACACCCATTACACCGGTGTCTGCCCTGTTCGTCCACCTCGTCTCTTGGTGAGCTCGATGACAATCAGTTCCCTCCATGTTGCGCCACTATCCACCATCGTATCGTTGATTTCTGCTGATGTTATCATTTCGGTTACAGCCCTCATCGATTCGGGGTCAGCAGGTAACTTCATCTCGGGCGACCTCTGCCGGCAACTTCAACTCCCGAAGACTCTCTCTCCAACCCCGTACACCGCCAAATCAGTGACCGGAAAAGCCTTGAATCCAGGGTATGTGAAACACCGAATAAAACCAATCACGTTAAGAGTAGGCTGTTTACACTAAGAACCATTCACTCCTCTGGTCTTAGAAAATTCTACTTCTGCGATCATTCTTGGTAGACCCTGGCTCATCCAGCACAATCCCGAGGTTTCATGGAAGAACGGAGATATTCTGCGCTGGGGGTCTACATGTTTCTCTACTTGCTTCCCAAAACTTCCAAGGCCTGTCCCTCCTTCGCCCAAGGTTATTCCCATCGCCATGACATCTATTGAGAGTCCTAAAGAAAAACAGTCCACAGCCATTCCCTCCTGTTATGCTTCCTTCGCAGACGTGTTTAGTCCTGAAAAAGCATCTCATCTTCCCCCACACTGACCTTGGGATTGCGCGATTGACCTGGTAAAATGGTGCCTCGCAGTCACGTTTATTCACTCTCCATCCCAGAACAACGAGCCATGGAAGAATATATCCAAGAAGCCTTAAATCAGGGGTACATTCGTCCTTCTGTTTCCCCAGCAGCATCTAGTTTCTTCTTCGTGGCAAAGAAAGACGGGGGCCTAAGACCTTGCATCGATTACCGTGCCCTTAACAAGATCACCGTAAAATTCCGGTACCCACTTCCTCTCGTACCAACATCACTCGAACAACTACGAGGTGCTAGGATCTTCACCAAATTAGACCTCAGGAGTGCATATAATCTCATTCGGATCCGAGATGGGGATGAGTGGAAGACTGCATTCATTACCCCGTCAGGTCACTACGAGTACCTCGTTATGCCGTATGGACTGGTCAACGCCCCTTCGGTGTTTCAAGATTTCATGAACGAGGTACTCCGTGATTTCCTCAACAAATTTGTAATTGTTTATATCGATGATATTCTGATCTTCTCCCAAGACGAATCTGCACATCGACGACATGTCTCCAAAGTTCTCCAACGATTACGAGATCACTCCCTCTTCCTGAAAGCAGAGAAATGTCTTTTCCACCAAGAATCAGTTGCCTTCCTTGGGTATGTCGTGAGTAAGCAGGGGGTACAGATGGACGATGGAAAGGTCACAGCAATCACTTCATGGCCCACGCCGCAAACAGTAAAAGAACTCCAACGATTCCTTGGCTTCGCGAATTTCTATCGCAGATTTATTAACAATTACAGTACCCTAACTTCTTCACTTACCTCTCTTCTGAAAGGGAAACCGAAGTCCCTGTCCTGGGACCCTGACGCAGACCATGCCTTTCAAACATTGAAGAACAAATTCATCACTGCTCCTCTTCTACGTCACCCAAACCCAGATCTCGCCTTCATCGTGGAAGTCGATGCCTCCACGACTGGAGTAGGTGCCATACTATCTCAACATCAGGAGAATGCCCATAAACCTCTTCCCTGTGCATTCTTTTCAAAAAAATTGTCACCAGCTGAACAGAACTATGACGTGGGTAACCGAGAACTCCTCGCCATTAAATTGGCTCTGGAGGAGTGGAGACATTGGCTCGAAGGGGCACAACATCCATTCATGGTGCTGACCGATCATAAGAATCTCCAGTATCTCAAAGAAGCCAAAAGACTAAACCCACGTCAAGCCCGCTGGGCTTTATTCTTCACCCGGTTCCACTTCCATATTACCTATCGTCCAGGAACCAAGAACATCCGTGCAGATGCCTTGTCCCGTCTCCATGCCATTCCAGGTACCGTTGACGAGCCCGAAACAGTCCTGCCCACTGAAGTTTTTGTTAACCCTATTCAATGGGACATTGATGATCAGATCCAAGAAGCTAAAAGACAAGAACCTACCCCACCGGGATGCCCTGACAACCTCACGTACGTTCCCAACGATCATCGAATCCGTTCATTCGTCAGTTGGTACAGGTCATCCCGGAGCAACACAAACTTACACCCTTCTACAACAACGATATTGGTGGCCAGGCATGAGAGAGCAAGTACAACGTTTCGTCCAGGGATGTCAAGTTTGCGCTGTATCGAAGATTCCACGTCACTTAACTTCTGGGAAACTTTTACCTCTACCAATTCCTCAACGGCCATGGTCACATCTTGGCATTGATTTCATTACCGACTTACCTCCATCAGGAGGCAACACCTGCATTCTCATTATAGTCGACAGATTCTCCAAAGCCTGTAAACTGATTCCCTTACCAGGTCTCCCTACAGCCCTTGTGACAGCTGAGAGTCTCTTCAACCAGGTTTTTCGTCATTTTGGCATCCCTGAGGACATTGTGTCCGATCGAGGACCCCAGTTTATCTCACGGGTTTGGAAAGCTTTCTTTTCTCTTCTCGGAGTTACGATAAGTTTAACATCGGGGTACCATCCTCAGGCTAATGGACAAACTGAGAGAAAGGTTCAAGAGATAAATCGTTTCCTCCGTACGTTCTGTTAAAACCATCAAGACACATGGAATCAATTCCTCGCCTGGGCAGAATACGCCCAAAACTCATTGCATCAGACCACCACCGGACTAACTCCCTTCCAATGTTTCCTTGGTTTCCAGCCACCACTGTTTCCTTGGTCCGGTGAGCCTTCCGAGGTCCCTTCGGTTAATTACTGGTTTCGAGAGAGTGAGAGAGTGTGGAATGACGCCCACCGTCATCTCCAGCAGGCCATACGCAGACATAAAAGATTTGCGGATACACGATGAAATGACACGCCCACGTTTGAACCTGGCCAACTTGTCTGGCTCTCGACACGAGACATTCGTCTACGTCAGCCCTGCCGTAAACTAAGTCCCCGATATATCGGACCCTTCAAAATTCTCCACCAAATCAATCCAGTCACATATAAGCTCCTCCTCCCTCCTCACCTCAAGATTCACCCAGTTTTTCATGTCACTCCTGAAACCTCACTATCCTTCTATTCTTCCTCCCACCACAGAACCTGATCCTGACCACACTCCTTCCATACCCACCATCGAAGAAGATCCCATCTATTCTGTCCATGAAATTCTGGACTCCCGACGTCGGGGTGGTCGATTGGAATACCTTGTCGATTGGGAAGGTTATGGGCCAGAAGAAAGATCTTGGGTTCTCCGAGACGATATCCTAGACCCGGCTCTGCTCACTGAATTCCACCAACAGCATCCACATCGACCAGCCCCCCGACCTCGAAGCAGACCACCACGATGTCGGGGTCCTCGGTCCGCTGGCGCAGACCCTGGAGGGGGGGGTAATGTCAGGAATCAATCAGGCTCATTTACATCCACAACACAAAGATCACACTCACCTGAATACTAATCACCTGCACCTGCCATCAATCAGCAATCCAACAATCACTGAGCACTACAAAGGAACACACTTCACCTCCATTCCCTGTCGAACCTTGAACTAGGAAAGACCCACTAACCTGCTCTCTGTGCATTTCAGAACTATTGTTCCAGAAATACTTCCAGTTTGCTCCTGCAGTACCACCTTGTGTTACTCACCTGTTTCCCTCGTCCTGAGACTCCACACCCCCCTTGGTGTTCCATGTCCTGCATTCCTTATATTGTGCACTCATACCACATTACAGTCTACCGTTCTCTGGAAGAGAGAAGAAGGTCATTCTTCAGTATTATTCTCACAGTACCTGTTTGTGCATCTGAACTTACCTGCAGTCCAACGAAAGCTTCAATAAAAGTTGTTCTGAATACTTCTAATCTTGTGATCGAGTATATATCCTGACAGCAACATTTTAATGCAAATATTTTATCTTGACCATTTCCCTACATCTAAACCTAACCTTACCCATGAGTAATCCTAAAATCAGAGGAAATGATAGATGAATGACACTGATGTAAAAGCACCAAACACTGATTGTAAGCCTAAACTTTAAAAATTATAAACTTGTTCTTCAAATCTGATTGGTTAATAACAATGTTGTTCCAGGGTCAACAAAGATGTTGATCCAGGAACATGTCGCACTTGGTAAAATCGGGTTCTGCATAATGGCACATTGTTATAAAATTATAATTATGAGAAATCTCCACGTTTCTTGAACAATCCCACCATCCTCTATGGTTTGGACAGACAGTCCTTTTGTGACAAGATTTCAGCAGAGTTTTAAAATGGATGTGCAGGATGGCAGATTTTCTATAATGGATAGTTCTGCACATCTGTCTGCACTTTTGCTCTCTTGTGAATGCTGTGATTTGGTGTTACTTTTTGCAGACACATACAGCTTTTTGTTTGCAAACTTTTCAGTCAGTCACTGTGCCTTTCCCCCCGTTCTCTTTCTGCACACATGTTCTTGTGAGATTCTATTTTCTCTCCTGTTTTTAAATCTTTCTCTGCTTTTGTCTCAGCAGGCTTTTGAGGTTGTATCAGGTTGAGCTGGCACAATGCAGTTTTTTTTTGTTTTTTTTTGCTTGTCTGTGATTCTCCATGTTCCACTCTGTTCTCACATTGCCAAAATAAGAATGAGAAGAATACAAATATACAGCCATTCTGTGCTTTGATTAATTGATGCATTAGTACTAAAGGATCACAGATTGCTGCAGTGATGCTCTGTTGTTACCAGGGTCATACACAATTCAGATAAAATTCACATTCTTTTTTTTTTTGTAAGAAAACAAGATTTATTAAAGCAAACAAGATAAATTAAAATTTGATATACCCTCAGGCCAGCCAAAATGTATATGAGTTTGTTTCTTCATTGCATGAGATTTGGGAGAAATATTGCATTACATCACTTGCTCTCCAATGGATGCTCTGCAGTGAATGGTTGCCGTCAGAATGTGAGTCCAAACAGCTGATAAAAACATCACAGTAATCCACATTAATTCATCAATGAATGAAATGATGAGGCAAAAATCTGTGTTTGTAATAAACAAAATACCATCACTTCTGCAAAAAAAGCAATATTATAGATAGAGGACTTTTATTTTAGCTGGAAGCAACAATCTGAAGTTAGAAAAGTCTTAATGATGGTTTTGTTTATTACAAACAGTTGTTTTACTTCGGTACAATCATATAGATTAAGGTGATGTCATAGAACAGTAGTGCTGGATTTTATAATTTTACACTTTTAAATATAACAAATTCTGTTCTATTTGTAATTTAACTTTAATTCCATGGTGAACGAACACTTCATTTCACAGATGCTGTAATTTGTGGTAGGCCTACACATTATTTTTATACTGTTACATACTATTTATACAAATAATACTCAATACTGAGTAATATTAATGAACTATGCTATATACTTATTGTAGGGTTAATGTTACGGCCAAAGTTTGTTTTAGGGTTATTTGCTTTTTGCGTAATTTATTATTACCAGTATTTAGCATTTCTATCATTTTCAGCAATTCAACATCCTGTTGTTTCTGTCCTGTCCTCTTCTGGTGTGAATGTGTGGAAGTGTGCAGTATCTCAGTGTGTTTGTGTCTCTGTACTGTATGATCAAATCAGTGACCTGTGGTGAAAATTACTCACCCGTCCGCTGACATGAATGCGGATTCCCAGATGCTTGGCGTTGTTGTGGAAACATCTATTTTCCACAGCTTGGATTCTGTTGTCTCTATGCCATTTGGTTTCCCAGCATGTAGTGCAGGGTGGATAAACTGCAGTTGTTTTTTTGTTGGCACTTTAGTTGCATGTGTTGTAATGTTCAGAGTTTGTTTATCTCAAATTTAGTTGATCTTAAATTATGTCCAATATGGATTTTCTTTTCTAAATGTTTTGAATGGGATGGTTCTTTTATTTTTTGTGTGAAAGCGCAGTGCTGCCTGATGTTGTGGTATCACTGAGGTTCTGTAGGATGTGTGAAACAAGCTTCGCACATCGCTTGATGATTTGTAGCTTCATGCTCCATTGTTGGATGGCACCTTAAACTGAGGATGTCTTGGAATGTGACACCTTTATTCTCACCTGTTTTCACAGCTCTGAGTTACTCCTGTTCTCCTCCTGCACCAACAGCAGAGGGAAAGACCACCAAAACCTTAAAACATCTCAGCTGCTGATGGGCCATGTGCCCTGTGTGTGTTACTGTACCTTAAACACTATGGCACTAAGAATGCCATTGTCGTAGATTTGATTACCTGGGAACACACAAATTGATAAAAATTAGATTTCTTTAAGATACTTTTAAAGAATATGTAAGGTTTTTGGATACGTAATTATAAATGTAAATGTCATTTATTATGTATATTATGTAATTTTATGAATCTGTTGTCTTAGAAATATGGTTCAAATATACTGCTGAAAGCACTAAAAAGCATTTATAATATACTAAAATACACTTTCTGTTAAATTGCATGACTTGCATGTATTGTATTTAAATATATTGTACTGATAATGTTACAAATTAGAACAAGAAAAGCAAAGCTGGCACATCACAACTCCAAAAGTAGAAAATATGTATTTATGTTCTCAGCACAGGTGACATTTTAAGCCTAAAAGCTCTTCTTCAGACAATAAATAAATACATAGCTCAGCTCTTATATACAGCACAAACATAATTCACATGATAACCCACATAATCCACAAAAAAACACAAGGGCAATCAGAAAATCACCAAACATAAGGGCGACTACAAATGTTAAAATGTAGTACGTTTAAAATAGATTAACTTTAAATGCATTACCAAAATAAACAATACAGATTGTTAAAATTATTTAATATTTACATTGAATAAAACTATTAATCTGACAGACTGGTCACCACTAGGGGTTACACAGACTAGTCGACTTCAGTGCTCTGCCATGACGCTTTAAGCTTAAAGTCGACTAGTCGCTGGTCCTATAGAGGGCGCAATAGAATAATAAATCCACATTTACGCTCCGTTTCCAAACAGTTCAAATTACAAACTAATTCATACTCTGAATGCGCTCCACAAGACGTGTGATTATATTACTGGATGCTCGAAATTCAGAATGCAAGTTTTAAACAGCTTATTGTACAGGTAAGTGAATCACGTTCTAATCTAATGCGCTGCTGCACTGTAACGCACACACATAGCATACAGACAGTAGCGCGTACAATACATCAGGCTCAGATCGCACGCACAGAATCATTCAGCGCGAAAATGTATTGTCAACACTGTTCTATGATTTCTCGATAAAATAGCTAAGAAACTGAAAATTTCAAGCATATTCAATTCAATTCAAGATTATTTGTATAGCGCTTTTTACGATACAATCAGAGATTAGAGTTTAATTAATTCAATTAGAGAAGATAGTTCCCATGTTGCTAGTAATTGTGTCTAGTTCATCTGTATTTATGGGTACACAGAGCAGTTGAGATAAATCAGGCAGATTTGTGAATCTGTCTTTAGTGGCTGGAATAATAATTCTGCCTGGACCATAACGCGGAGCCATATAGTTAATATCAGTAATATGCAGCATGCATGATACAAGGAAATGGTCAGTAACATCATCACTTTGAGGTATGATATCTATATCAGTTAGATCAATTCCATGCGATATTATTAAATCTAGCGTATGATTAAAACGATGTGTCGGCCCGGTGACATTTTGCTTGACACCAAAAGAGTTTATTAGGTCAGTAAACGCAAGTCCTAACGCATCATTTGTATTATCAACGTGAATGTTAAAATCTCCAACAATTAGTGCTTTATCAACATTAACCAATAGGTCTGAGAGGAAATCTGCAAATTCTTTTAGAAAATCTGTATATGGCCCTGGCAGTCTATACACAGTAGCCAGAGCAAGAGATAGGACAGATTTATTTTGCTTATCTGACAGTTTAACATTGAGCATAAGTATTTCGAATGAGTCAAACCTGTATCCTGTTTTCTGAGTAACATTGAGAATATCACTATATACTGTTGCGACACCGCCGCCACGCCCAGTCTCACGAGGCTCGTGCTTATAACAGTAGCTTGGTGGAGTAGATTCATTTAGACCAAAATAATCATTTGTTTTAAGCCAGGTTTCAGTCAGACAGAGTACATCAAAACTATTATCTATGATCATTTCATTTACAATAACTGCTTTCGGTGTGAGTGATCGGATATTTAGGAGCCCAAGTTTTAAAAATTGTTTTTGTTCATTTATTTTGCATTTTTCTGGTTTAATCACGATCAGATTTGTTCTAGATCCTGCATTAAATTTATATTTTGAACTCACTATTCGGGGAACATACACAGTGTGTATAGATTGGACACTGCAAGTACCTTTATCATTTAAGTGGGTAGAACAAAAGTCATCATAGCTGTTATTGGAGAATTGGCTTACTAGTCAGATGGAGCGTAGCGTCCTGGTGATGTTGTCCGACAGGAGTTCCGCACCGACTCTGCTGGGGTGCAGGCCATCAGCACGAAATAGCCAAGGACGCTCCCAGAAAAGATTCCAATTATTAACAAAGATAATTTTCTGCTCTTTACACCATGAAAACAACCATTCATTTAAAGCAAACAGTCTACTGAACTTTTCGTGTCCTCGTCGATACGTGGGAAGAGGTCCTGACACGATGATCGTCGCCGCGGGCGATGTGCTGCGTACCATCTCAATCAGGCTCCTGAAGTCCCTCTTCAGTGTCTCCGTCTGCCGCAGCTTGGTGTCGTTAGCCCCCGCGTGAATCACAACAGCTGCACGCTCTCGTCATCCTTCAGGATCGCAATATCTGCACAGAAACATCAAGAACACGAGCACCAGGGAGACAATGAGTGTGCACTTTACCTTTAGCTAACGTAGCACGGACATGCCGGACGATTGAGTCTCCGATGACCACAGCGTCACGATCAGTCTCGCAGAGAGGGGCGAAGCGGTTCCGGGATGAGATGTCGAAGACTGGAGGGGGAGAAGTTGTCGCCCGGGGCCTGGATCGCGTCTTCCGCTGCTGCACCCAGGGTCCGTGGTTTCCCGGCGCCGGAGTGAAGGCCATCTGTGACGATCGCGTCCCGGGTGCACGGGGCCTGTGCAGAGAAACACACGGAGTAGAGGTGGTGGGAGTGTTAGCAGCGTGCTGCATACATACCCCGAACTTATGAGCATCAGCCCGAGATGTTTCCAGCGTTGCTTTCCGTTTCCTCAGCTGGGCCTGTTTCCCAAGCAGCTCGTGGATCCGTCTCTCCACGGCCTCCAGCTCCAGCTGCTCCGAATGCAGCTCGAACGTGTCCTCACCTGCACACAAAGGTAGGCACATATCCGCCCTTAAAGCAAGTAACAGTGAAACAATGTTAAATGTGTGAATGCATGTGTGAAAAGGGGTATTAGCTGTGTTAGCGGCACCCGCGCTGGCTTTGCTAACGGGCTATAAGCTAATAGCGGACTCGGGAAATTAAAATAAAACTTGCGATAACAAGCTGCTCTGATTATTCTCGTTGCAGAATGCGATCGGGGATATATTCACACGTTATAGAAACAAAAATTATTGTGTATAAAATCGGAATTTAAGATAGAAAATAGACGATAAATAATTGGCTTGACGGAGATTCAATTCAGAACATGCATCAGCGACAAACCGGAAGTCTGTCTGACGACACAATGTCCCAGCCCCTAACACTAGTGGCCTATGACTATGTAAGCCTTGGCTACCACGCTGACGAGCTTAACACTAGTGGCCTATGACTGTGAGCCTTGGCTACCACGCCGACCGGCTTAACACTAGTGGCCCAGGACTATGTGAGCCTTGGCTACCACGCCGACCGGCTTAACACTAGTGGCCTACGACTATGTGAGCCTTGGCTACCACGCCGACCGGCTTAACACTAGTGGCCTATGACTATGTGAGCCTTGGCTACCACGCCGACCGGCTTAACACTAGTGGCCTACGACTATGTGAGCCTTGGCTACCACGCCGACCGGCTTAACACTAGTGGCCTACGACTATGTGAGCCTTGGCTACCACGCCGACCGGCTTAACACTAGTGGCCTACGACTATGTGAGCCTTGGCTACCACGCTGACCGGCTTAACACTAGTGGCCTACGACTATGTGTACCTGGGCTACCACGCCGACCGGCTTCACACTAGTGGCCTACGACTATGTGAGCCTTGGCTACCACGCTGACCAGCTTAACACTAGTGGCCTACGACTATTTGTACCTGGGCTACCACGCTGACTGGCTTAAATCTAATTAGACATGCACTATGTGTAATGTTAATTAACTACATGGATATACATTGCAATCCAATAGATAAGACCCCAGCATACACCTGAGCAAATATCATAATTTTGTCATTTGATATCTGCTGTTATTTTCTAGACTCATCAGTCCCAGTGGCAGCATAACAGCTGGTTGATTCATGTTCGTACAATGATGAGACGGACAAAGTTAGCCGATGCATGCCTTTTACTCTCTAGTGTAGATAAAAGTTATCAGGGTTACAATGCACACATCTCCTGGGTGGACTGACTTGAAAAAACTGAAATAAAATATGTTCTTTCTCTGTTTTCTGAGCTAGACAGCATGGCTAGAACACACATCACACGAGCACATTTCTCCGAACTACACTACCCTTATTGCATTTAATTCAGAACTACATACACCATAGATAGTGATCTTAAGCAGGACTCTAGAGTGCGACCAATTTAATTTCTCAATGGTGCGAAAATGGTGCGACCAGCCGTTCAAAAAAAAAAAATGTCTCTGCGACTCTGAAAGTCTCCCTGTGGTTCAACAACAGACGCACGTTAGGCCCATATCGTGGTCTAAACCAAGACCGATTGTGAAGGGCGGACCCCCCTCTGATTGGCCATGGTCCAGATATTCCTGTACGTGTGTGTACGTCTGAAAACGTGTGTGCTGCTGCAGTCAGACAGAGAAAGAGGTAAGTAGTAGAGATGCGTGCAGTGTTGCCAACTTAGCTGTGTCTTTTCAGAGCCCCCTAGTTTTTGCTGGAAGATCCTGTCTCTTTCTGTCTTCCGGTTTGAGTGAACGCTGGCGTGTCTGACTGCCGCTGTTCCCGGGTTAATTATTCTAAGCATTTTATCATTTTAACGATATATTTGGATCTACTTACACGTTCGAAGTGTTTGCCTGTTTTTCCTTTCCTAAAAATACTCATAATTACTTTATGCGAGTTCTGGCGTTTGCGGTGGATGGTCTCGTGACGGGGTTCGTGAGATTCGATGCGCGACGGCTTGGGATCTACTGCTCTCGGCCGGATTCTGTGCCGCTGGATGCGGTGAAGTTTCGATTCGCGACGTCCCTGGATACTGCTCTCGGCTGGCTGGTGTGCCGCTGGGTGTGGTGAAGTTTCGATTCGCGACGTCCCTGGATACTGCTCTCGGCTGGCTGGTGTGCCGCTGGGTGTGGTGAGGCTCGAATCGTGCCTAGTCAGTGCTGACTGTGGTATTTTGCAAGGATGAAGTTTCTCTTACTCACTGCTCTGGTATGGTGCATATGTGCTACTGCTTTTAGTTCTCCCTACCTTGTTGTTTCGGATGTTGATTATTATACTTGGGTAGTTATGACTTTCTTCTATTCATCCTTGGATTTGCATAAACTGAACTGTTCATATCCTCTTCCCGCGGACATTTTTAAATCCTGTGCTTCTTTGGAAATTCTGCGCCGTCCTCGATATGTCCACCGAGGATCTCGTCGCAGTATTTGTAAGGGCGCGCAGTTCGCCTCCAGGAACAGTATCCCAGTATTAATTTCATCACGTCGTTCATTATCAAAGACGGAATCCCGGTCTGTAAATCCACTAAATCTCTCTTCAATTAAGTTATCATCGTCAAATGCTGTAAATGCTGTGTCACAGACGGTGAAGATGGCCTTGTTAAATGCGAGGTCTTTATCAAACAAATCATTTATTTTAAACGACTTCTTCATTACAAAGTCGCTTGATTTTTTATTTGTGACTGAGACATGGCTGCAACAGAATGATTTTTTATCTCTTGGTGAACTTGCTCCTCCGGACTGTGAATTTTTTAGCACTCCAAGGCATACTGGTCACGGTGGTGGTGTTGCTACTGTTTTTAAAAGCAATTTTAAAAACAAAAAATTGCATACTGATGTATACTCCAGTTTTGAGGTACAGTTAATGAGAATCGATATAGGGGGCCCTGTGTTATGTGCACTGGTTTACAGGCCTCCAAAATACAACAAAGATTTTATTCAACAATTCTCAGAGTTTCTTGCTGATATCGTGTCTCATTGTGATAGATTGTTGATTCTAGGAGATTTTAATATTCACCTCTGTTGTCCATCCAAACCTTTGGTGAAAGAGTTTTTACTCCTTATTGATTCCATGAATCTGTCACAATTTGTGTCTAGCCCTACTCACAATTTGGGTCACACATTAGATTTGGTGTTGTCGTATGGCTTCCCAATAACAAATTTGAGAGTGATTGATGCTGCCTTTTCAGACCATTTGCCAATTGTGTTTGAATCTGTCTGTGTTTCCACCACCCCTACTTGCTCTCAGCCTGTAAGCTACTCTCGTTTTATTCAGCCTCTCACTGCCAGTTTATTCTCAGAGCACTATCTAGCAAACTTTGCAGATGCCACCTCTTTTGACAAATTAAACACGGAAGAGATGTTGCAGGTTTTTACTAATTCCTGTTCCATTTCTATTGATTCTGTTGCTCCCCTTAAGCCTAGGAAAGCGAAGAGAAACAAAACTTCTCAGCCTTGGTTAGATGCTAACACCCGTGCTCTCAGACAGGAGTGTCGTAAGGCAGAGCGAAAATGGAAAAGGGACAAACTCCAAGTCTCATATCAGTGTTTAAGGGCATGTTTAACTAGTTATCAAAAATCAGTCAAAGAGGCTAAGTTTGAATTTCTTTCTAAACTTATTACTGAAAATGTGAATCGACCGAGAATGCTGTTTAAGACTTTTGATTTGGTACTAAATCCCATACCTGCCCCGTCTCTTGACCCATCTCGGGAGACCTGTGAGAACTTTTTAAAAATTTTTGACAACAAAGTACGGGATATCAGAGCTTCTATTAAGCCATCGATATTTGATCCTCCATTGAGCTGTTCACCTACACAGTTCTTAACCTGCTTTCACCCCATTTCCTCTGTACAGCTAGCTGGTATTGTTTCTAAGGTTAAATTGTCGACCTGTGAGTCTGATATCATTCCAGCTCGTCTACTTAAGGAAGTGTTTGCAACCTTGAGTCCGGCCGTAACAGCTATCATTAATAACTCTTTGGAAAGTGGAGTTGTACCTGCTAGTTTTAAACATGCTATAGTCCATCCTCTGTTAAAGAAATCTCATCTTGACCAATCTATTTTCAGTAATTTCAGGCCTATTTCCAAATTGCCTTTTATCTCAAAATTGTTAGAGAGAGCTGTCTACAGCCAGCTGGATTCCTACATTAGTATGTCCAATGTCCTGGACACTTTCCAGTCGGGTTTTAGATCACTACACAGCACTGAAACTGCATTGCTGAAAGTCAGCAATGACCTTCTGCAAATTCTTGATACTGGTTCTGATGCGGTACTTGTTTTGTTGGATCTTAGTGCGGCATTTGACACAATTGATCATAGTATTTTGTTACAGCGACTGGAAAAGTGGGTGGGTATTCAGGGTACCGCTCTGCAGTGGTTGGCCTCGTATCTTAAAGATAGAACCTTCTCAGTGAGTATTGGGAACTTTTCTTCTTCATCAGCTCCTTTGTTATGTGGCGTGCCCCAAGGTTCCATCTTAGGCCCTCTTCTCTTTTCACTATACATGCTTCCTTTGGGAGCTATTTTTAAGAAATATAAGATCTCCTACCACTGCTATGCTGATGATACACAGTTTTATCTTCCAGCAAAAACTGACGGCAGTGGCTCTTTGGATGTGCTTGACGACTGTTTTGAGGAGATAAAAGGTTGGATGGCTGATAATTTTCTACAATTAAACGAAAGCAAAAGTGAAATTTTGATTTTAGGTCACTCTAGAAATTCATCCGATTTTAATTTAGGGTCCCTTTCCGCTAGTGTTCAACCCTATGTAAGAAATCTTGGGGTTACATTTGATTCGTCTCTAAAATTCGATAAACAAATTAGTACAGTGGTAAAGGGCAGCTTTTTCCATCTTAGATCCATTGCTAAGTTGAAACAGTTGTTGCCTCATAAAGACTTGGAGACTGTAATACATGCTTTCATAACATCTCGCTTGGACTACTGTAATTCCCTTTATTGGGGACTGCCTCAATCGGCGATTTCTCGCCTACAAATTGTCCAGAATGCTGCAGCGAGGCTTCTCACTGGAACAAGAAAGAAGGATCACATTTCTCCTATCCTAGCATCTTTACATTGGCTTCCTGTAAAGTTTAGAATCGATTTTAAAATAGCTGTTTATGTGTACAAGGCGTTAGCCGGCCTTGCACCGAAATATATCAGTGACCTTCTGATTGCTTACTCTCCTCAAAGAGCTCTTAGGTCCAGTAATCAGTTTCTTTTAACGGTCCCACGTTGTCGCTGCAAAACCAAGGGTGGCCGGGCTTTTTCAGCTGCAGCCCCGAAACTCTGGAATAGTCTGCCTGTAAATGTGAGACTCGCTCCTTCACTAGCTAGTTTTAAGTCTGCTCTTAAATCTTACTTGTTCTCCCTGGCTTTTGAATAATGCCCTCTTAAGGCTCTGTTGCCAACTTGGCTTAGATTTTTTATTTATTTTTATTTTTTTTTTTATAATCTGTTTTTGTTGTATTATATTTGTTGTACAGCACTTTGGTGCAACTCTGTTGTTTTTAAACGTGCTATAGAAATAAACTTTGACTTGACTTGACCTAGCAACTTTTTTTGCAAAAAAGCGACTAGTGACAAATCTAGCAACTTCTTGGACAAACGTTAGCGAATCTCTGTGATCGTTGGTTCTGCTGCAGCGGCGCGAGATCAGAGTGCACGCAGCTCTTTCTCTTTCTCTGCTCTGTTCAGTGAGCGTCTGAGAGGAGCAGCCAGTTCAGTTAAAAGATATATTATTGATTCTCTAATTTTACATGCAAATATAGCCGAAATCACAGCACAGGAATTGTCTTTGTCTTGTCTTATATTGTGTATTATTTGATTTCATCAGACAACGGCTCAATAAAATTATAAATTAGGATTTTTGTGCACACTAGCTTCTTGGAAGGGAGAGCTGGTTATGTATTCTTAAAGGGATGTGTTTCAGTCACTATTTCATATTTATCCCATTGACTGACAAGAGAAACAGTGAAATATATAAAGTAAAACAGTTTTATACCTCAAACGCTGCAAAAGCAGAGCTGCTAAAATCATCAAGGACTCAAATCACCCCGGTAACCGTCTTTTCTTTCTACTGCCATCTGGCAAGCGCTTCAGGAGCATGATGGCAAAAACTGAGAGACTTAGGAGGAGCTTCTTCCCTCAGGCCATCAGGCTCCTAAACTCAAACTCAGTCTCATAACATTTACAAGACTCAATTTAATAATCAGTAAAATATTCACTATTCTCCATCATCCGCATTGCTGCTATGTGTATAAACCCGTTACAACCTGTTTGCACATTCCTCTTGCACATCCCTGTTTATATTATTATTTATTAAGTCCAAAGTATACTGTATAGCACATGTTATTTTATTGCACAGTTTACTCTTTATTTTATTTTATTTTTTACCTATATTTATATATATTATCTTGTGTTGTGTTACGTATTTTGCACTGTCCATTGAGCGGACCTGGCCTGATTTACATGTCACTATGGATTATATTCTGTATAATTGAGTACGTGACGAATAAAATAACCTTGAACCTTATTGAGAATTTGGCTGCATTAAAATACAGTATGAGCACAGAGAGACAGAACAGAACAGTTTTATTTTCTGTAAATACTTTTTTTTAAATAATGTTTAGTGAAATTATTTGGTAGTCTGAGCTGGAAGATCTGATAAGAATCAGTGTAGAGGGGCCAAGTCTGGAAGATTGTGATGTTAGAGAGAGTGTGGCCAGATGGTTTAGCCAAGGCCAAAGATCATGAAGGCCAATCTACAGGAGTTGGCCATCCGAGGGGCATGTGACTGCAATGGAGGATAGTCCATAAGACATTGAGCCATGAGATGTTCAGTTTGACGCCCTTAAAACACTTAATTTAGATTTTATTTTTATTTAATTTATCTTGAGATGTTTTAAGTTTAAATCTCAGCTCAGTGAAGCACTTTAAACACCTTTTCAGTAAGTTACCTTTCTTGTAGAATTGTGCTTCAAATAAAGAACTTTATGTTGACCAGATTGTTAATTAATCGTTTACTAGTCAATATTGCCTATATAAAAATTTGGGTGCACCTAACTTTTGTGCTCGTGCACCTAAGAAAAAAAGTTAGGCGCACCAGTGCAAAAAGTTAGTCTAGAGCCCTGTTAAGCAATAACTCTTAATTCCCTTCTTCCGCAACACTCTCATTGATGACTGTGATAAGCACGTGTTTCTGACGCTGCTTGCTGCTGAAATCAACCAAACACTCATCACAATGAAAACATTGACCTTAGAAATAACAAGTGAGAACATTGACATTACGCCGATGTATATGGTTAACCCCAGTTAAAATGCATATACAAGAATACTTATTTAGTTTAACCTGTTTTCATGTCCGTTACTATCAGTGTGTCCTCAGAGCAATTACATGCTCTACTGCCTTTGCTCCAGCTGTAGCTGTATAAACCCAGATGCTAAATGCTTCTGCTAATATGCTCAATATTTCACTGCTGCATACGATGCAAACTGCTAATATTACACTTAGTTTAAACTTGTTTATTGTTGCTCATTTTTGTATTAAATTAGGCAGACCACTCGAAAATAAACTTGATAAAAAGAGCATTCACTTATCTTAGATGTTGATTTCAGCTGTTCTGAAGTGCGCTGCCAAACTGCTACAGCAAACAAAAGCCAGATATTTTAATATTGAGCAGTGAACTCATTGGCTACTGATTTGGGATAAAACCAATCAACTGTACCATGTGATAATAATAATAATAATAATAATAATAATAATAATAATAATAATGCATTACATTTATATAGCGCTTTTCTGCTTTTCAAAGTGCTCTACATTGTGAGGGGGGTATCTCCTCAACCTAGCCGTATACAAACTGGTTGATGTCACATGACCAGCCCAATATTATTTGGTTCATTTAAATTATCTTTTGCTAATGGACACATTATTATATTTTTAAGTTAACCATGACTGACTACAAAAACATTTTTTTTACACAGAAAACCTTCATCCACACCACTAGGTGTCAGTATATATATATATATATATATATATATATATATATAAAGACATACTTATTATATTGGGTAGGTTTAGGTGTAGTGCAGATGGTACGTTATTTTAAAACGTCACAGAACATTAGAATTGTAGTGCCACTCAATGGACAATTCAAGTTAGAACTGCAGTGAAACCAAGAAGACAAGTGTGGCCTTATTTAGCTTAATTTAGTTCAATGTTGTTTCAGTTTAGTTCAATAACTTTTTTAGTTTTGCAAATGTAATCAATTATGAAACAAATTCAGTTCAGCGAAAAAGCAGCTCTACAGAAGACAATTGTGTCATTATTTAGCTCAATATTTGTTTCAGTGTCTGTGCATTTAAATGAATAACATGACTGAATATTAATGATCTATTATCTGTTATATATCTGTTATATAACCCCAACTGAGCAAGCAAAAGGTGACAGTAGCGAGCACATTTACAATGTTTTATAAAAAATATATGGAGGCAAATAAGGCTTGTATTGTTATGTTAGTGCATGATTAAAAATATAATGAACTATTCTTCATTTTTGTGTTTAGTGAAAAGCATTATATAATGTATGTCTTAACAGTATTTTATTTTTGCTTTATTGCACATTTTGAATATTCTTGGCATGATTCATACTTTAATTTTAAACCATCTCGGAGGGAGTACATTAATAATAATATTAAAAGAAACTATCACCAAACAGATGATACATATCAGGATATAGACCTATTTTTTTCAGATATATCATTCAGTCCAGTCACTATTCCCTCTATAGAGTCAATCCAAAGAGGCAGACCGATAACCGAAATCACGTTCGCCACATATGGTAAGTGCATGAGCTAATCCTCAACGTGTTTTTATCTCTCCTGGCCTTCTTCTCAGAGGAAATCAGTGTGTGTGTGTGTGTGTGTGTGTGTGTGTGTGTGTACGTGGCCAGGCTGAATGGCCATGACAGACAGATAGAGCCGCTTTCATTCTCCATCCCGTGATCCTGCTTGTCCCATTAACAAAGCAGATACATTCTGTCAGAGTGCAGTTTATCCCAAAGCTTTTCCCTGTTTCAGTGAGGGCTGAGCGGCTCTGCTAACTGCCTTTGTCACACACACAATGCTGCAAGATCTCCTGAGGGCCACGCGGGATCACCACACAGAGAATCCACAGAGGAGCTGCACTCACAGTGACAATTCAATTGAGGGGCTCTGAGCTGCGTGTGTGTGGCACGTGAAAGGCTTTGAGTGGGTTTACTTGCCATTCGATCTATGAACATTCTCAGGTAAGCAATTCTGGGAGAATTTAATTATTGAGGAGCATCTGGATGAATCACCATAATTTTAAGAATGAAGAAGCCATTCGTGTTAGTGTTGAATTCAATATATTAGAAAAAAAAAGGAAAGTGAAATATTGTCCAGATTTATAACATTCATTCAGAACTGAAGTAGGAAGCGTGAATTGGATTTGGATTAAATGAAATAAAATGAAAACCAAATTACTCAAATACATTTATATAGTTTTTTTTTTTTTGTCTTTGTTTATGGAAACTGTTTTTCATAGCTGTCATGTATTCGTGACCTGCTCTGTGGCTCTATTGCTGTTGCTCTGTTGCTGGTTCTTGTCCAGACTGGGGATGCCAGGAGGAGGAGTGTGATAATAACAGAACACTGCTGAAGTGCTAATGCTTATTGAGCCACATCAGCACTGCCATAAATCCAGCTCTGACATCCATCCATTCAGTCATCCAGCATTCACATATGACAATGAATATTCTGTCAGATTCAGTGACATCCCCATTTAAAAAAAAAGTTTAACATTGCTCCTGTGCTGGCTTGCAATTATATATATATGTATATATGTATATATATATATATGCATATATAATGACTACAAGAATTACAGTGCTACAAGACACTTTCAGTTTTAGTCGATAAAAATATTTTTGGCCTGTTTGGCCAGACACAATGGAAAGAATGAGAGAAAAGGAAGGACAAAAAGATAAGCCTGAAGAAGACTCCCTGCTCTGCCACTCGGGGTTTGAACCGGCCAGATGATGGGATTATCCAGAACCCCGGCTGCCAAAAGAGCCCCCTCTCTCTTTCTGATGCAGCTGTTCTGGCTCCAGCATTGCCAGAAGATGCATTCAGCGGGACACACAGCCAAAACACACACACACACACACACACACACACACACACACACACACACACACACCCACGCACGCACACACACACACACACACACACACTGTTCCTGAGAGGTTCTTTAGCTAAAAAGCTAATTTCACTGAATCATCAGTCAAGCCCAGCCAGCAAATAACACTGAGTTAGCAATAACTTCGCCAATACTGCCTGCATGCTGCAGTAATTATTAATTTACTGAATGAAAAGAGTGTGTAAGGGAGAGAAAGTTGAGGAAAGCAGGAAAATATTTGGTTGCTCTGTGAAAAGCACACAGCTGTCGCTAAATATTTTGTATACTTGGCCATATATCTTAAATAGTCTCGAGAAAAATACATCAATATTTGTAAAACTCAAATAATCCTCAGTTTGTTCACCAAGCTCTTTCTTTCTGGTCTCAATAGTCCAGTTATTACATTAAATAAAAAATAAACATGAACTAAGATAAAAGTATTTTTATTTTAATGTAATGATATTTATTATTTTTTACATTTGTATTATTTATTATTTTATTATATTTATTATATTATACTTTTATTTCACATTTCTCATCAGATTCATTTGATATGCTAAAATAGCTAAAACTGAAATAAATAAAAAATAATACGAATTATACATATTCCAAAATAATAAATGAACAAACAAACAAATAAGCCTAATAAAAAAAGCATACATTGAAAGCAAATATATAAAACCAAAAACTAATTCAAAATATTAATACAAAAATAAATAGAGACATGTTTTATTGTAGATATAAGTAATATATCTACAATACAGTGGTTCAACTGTAATTTTATGAAGCTACGAGAATACTTCAAATTCAGCCCATTGCAAGGGATCTGCTAGTAGTGGGCACTCATGCAAAATAATCAATGACGTAAATCTGAGTCAACAAGATGGAGGGAAATTAGCAATGGAAAGGCATTAAAAATACTGGAATGCAGCCCTGCTTCTGGAAATCAGATCTACAGTACCTACCTGCTGAGTTAAATTCCAACACTATCCAACACACCTGTCTGTAATTATCAAGTGCTCCTGAAGATCTTAATTAGCCTGCTAGGTTGTGTTTGATCAGGTTTGGAGCTGAACTTTGCACGAAGGTAGATCTCCAGAAACAGGCTTGGACACTGCTGCACTACGCTCTTAAAAATAAAGCTTCATTATTGTTTCTATGTAGAACATTTAACATCCGTGGAGCATTTCCATTCCAAAAAAATTACTTATAGTGAAAAAAGCTTATTTTGATTATTAACATTTTCTTCACACTAAGAAAACCTTAAAACTGAAATGATGGTGTAGAATCTCCTCAACCTTAAAATATGAAAATATCAACTCCACACATTCTTAGCCACGGAAGTATGCAAAGTAACCATTCCTTGGTGAACTGAACGAATGTGCTTGAGTATGGTGCGATGCATATGTGACTGATGTCTGGAAGGTCTCCAGCAACAGTCCTGGCCAGAGTTAAAGGTGCAGATGGAAACCGACTGTAACAAGCCAAGCAGTAAATTAGCCTGCTAACATTAGCACACGTCTTAATGATACACTCCAGCACTTAACCTGCAGGGTTGAAACTTTAGCAAAGCCCCTGCCAAAATGAGTGTGCTTATGTTCTTTTAGTTTTCTTACGGCTGCAGCAAGTACAAGGAGGACTGTATCTGTGTTATTTGGTTTGAATGTGTGTTTCAGTAACCAAACATTCCAAAAAGTATAACTCAATATATGTTGTATGGCTGAGAAATTAAATAAGCATTGTGCATTTTAGATTATTTATTTATTAATGTATTTATTTATGTGACAAGGTCTTAGAAATGTAGTCTTTGTATTCATGTTGGTTACATTTTGTTTTGGAAAACGTTTATCATTTTCAAGAACAATTTAAATGTACCAGTTTAATTATTATAATTTTTTTATTTAATGCGCGTAACATTACGTAAAAAAGTAATATTTTATTTATACCTTCAATGTAATTATACACATATATCTTGATTTAACAAAAAATAAATAGTAGCCTACCTCGCCTTATAACAAAGGTCAGATTATTTACTATTTTAGAGACATTTTTGGGACTTTATTTATTTATTTATTTATTTAATTACAAGCAGTAAAGCAGTTTTACTAATGCCAAAGTGCATAAAATGGGTTTATGTATTTATGTTTTATTTTATGAGCCACACAACCTTATATTTGAAGATGAAATGGCATTTACTCAAAGTGTAAGTTAAGAATCATTTACACACAATAGTGGAAATGACCTTTAATACATATGGAGGTGCTATAGGTTACACTGAAGCCTTCAATCTTCAGTTTGAACCCTTCACTGGAGAAGATTGAGTAGTAAAGAGCAGGAACTGTATAAGGAAGGTTAAGATGTATGCGCACACATCTGTGCTTCAGAAATGGCCGGGAACAGGTGAGAGACCTGTGCTGTGCCCCACTGTTCGCTGAGCTCTGCAGTGCAGGTGTGTTCTATTCTGGGCTGCTGCATGATTTTGGCTCCAGGCCCACTGTCAGATTTGGCTCTGCTGTCGGGAAGATATTTTATGGGAGGGTCTGTGACATTTACAATAGTGTCAGTGAGAGGAACAGGTGTGTGATGCAGCTGTACTGGAAAAGATAGAGACAAAGTGATTAAGCAGAAGGATACAGAGAAAAATGAAGAGGAAAAGTTTATAGTAGTTACAGGGATTGTTCACGCAAATATGAAAGTTATTTCATTATTTATTCACCCCCATGTTATTCCCTAAGTCAGGGGTCATCAAACTTGATCCTGGAGGCCCCGTGTCCTGCAGAGTTTAGCTCCAACTTGCCTCAACACACTTGCTAAGTTTCAAGTATACATAGTAAGAGCTTGATTAGCTGCTTCAGGTGTGTTTAATTAGGGTTGAAGCTAAACTCTGCAGGGACACCGGCCCTCCAGGACCGAACTTGGTGACCCCTGTCCTAAGTGATGAGGCACGTTCAGCTTCAGATGGAGTTGAATATATTGAAGAGGTGGGAATAGCTGCACTGTGGACTCAAGTGAGGAAGGAAGCAGGAGAACACATGTATTCCAGATATCATGTGTTTTCTAGGTCAATGAATAAAGGCTTTTGCGCCATTTCTGTATTTTCTGGAACATCTGGAGGAGTGTGCTCATGTTTCAGTTTCTCTTGTGAAACACGGGTGCTTAATTGTACAACATGTATAACATGCATTTTTACTGTACTTGGAATAATAACTTCAGTTTACTTAAAGAGTACACTTTTATGATTGTTTCTTTGGACTTTGCACTTAATAATTAAAAAATAATAATAATATTAAAAAATACTTTAAAGTGCATTATTTATTTTAATGTCTGTTTTAATAATGTTTTGTCATGTTTTAAAAAAGTAGACTTATTTTGTTATGTTGACTAACATACTATAGCACATGCAAAGAAATGTATTATAATTTCACCTGTAGTGTGTTATTCAATATTACACTTAATGTAATCATTTTAAATGTATTAAATTGCAAATTCTTCATTACAGATGTGTGATTTCAAATATATTTACATACATGGCTTTCAGGTTTTAGCAGAAACTGCATAGTTATATTGTATTCATAAATGCTTGTCAGTAAGTTTGGCAGTTCACTTTAACCATATTTCAAGACAATAAAAGCAATTTCGAAATATATGTAATGTAAAGTTAGGACTTCGCAATTTATTCTATTGTCTTAAGTTCAACTAATTGCATTTAATATAAAGTGACACATTTTTGTTTAATTACAATTAACCTGCAGCTGACTGTCTCAATATGTTATTTTAAAGTATATTATTTGTGTAATACATACTCTTTTTTAAAGGTATGCTAAAGCCTTTCTTTACATCTGCTGTGCTTGTTTATATACATACAGTACAGTACTGTATATGTATATAAAACTGTATAAATGTATATAAAATTTGCGCACTGTCAAAAGTGATGTTGCTTTTTAGTTACCCTTTTCATTTTCTGAATCAAAAATTGTATTTTAATTTTATAATAACTAATAATTAGGTTATTTAAAAAAAAAAAAGTTTAGTTTGACATTGGCTTAACATTCAAATGAATACAGCTGGATTTTACAAACTCTTAAGTCACTTTGTACAACAAGTCACTTTTTACAGTGCAGGTTGAAAATGTCCTCCCAGCAGGGAATCTCCCAGCAGGTGCCTCGATAATTTGCTTCAAAATTATCTTGGTGTGTAATTGGTCTCTGTGGTGATAAGCTATTATGATTTGCATATGCTGCTATTCTCTGGAAAGTTTGTCAGCAGTTAATCACTGCCATAATGACTTGCTTAAACCGGTGACCGCACCACTGCCATGGAAATTAAAGGTCACCGTGTACCTTTTTCTGTCCAACTTGCTTTTAGCAATCCCAAAACGCACTCGCTCGCACCCACTCGTGCTAGAGTTAGCCCCCCTTTTACAGCTTTTTGCTCTTTCATTCTTCGCCGTGTTGAAGGATTCGCTCACCCAAAAATACTAATTTTGTCTTAATTTACTCACCGTCATGTCATTCCAAATCTGCACGACTTACTTTTTGCGTGAAACACAAAAGGTGCATTTGATACCAAGTCTCTGTGATAAAGCTGTAAGTCTCAAAAAGCATCATGAATGCGGACCATGAGACTTTCTGTACCAGAAAGAAAGAAAGCCATATGGTTTGGAATGACATGAGGTTAAGTAAATTATTACTGAATTTTCATTTCTTCATGAACTATCCTTTTAAACAGCGATGCCCCAGGTAAATCTAATCCAGGCTGTCAGTTTCTTCAGATTTTGTGTGCTGCTCTCTTTACATATTATTTATTTTTCCTCCTGGTTTGGAGTGAAATATTGAACCAGAACTATTGAACGGAGCTGAACAGATCTCTGGCTGTGTGAATGGTTATGATATGAGCTAGCCTGAAGCACAGGAAGCTCATGAATACTGCTCTACAGCCTGCAGTTTTTCCTTTGCCTGTTCATAGCATCATTTACCAGGGACAAATTACAAACAAGCAGCACATTTACAACAGATTTACCCAACAGCAGCTAGATTTCTGAAAATCGAGCACACACCATGAAGTGTTTCAGAGCTTTGGGTGGGAAAAATAACAGGTCTTTAATCAGGACGCTTCTGCTAATTGATTTTTATAAAAGGTTTTTGATCTTCAGCATGCTTAAGCCATTGATGGATATTATTCCCAAAGTAGTTTCTTTCTTATCTTGCTTATACACTGAATGCAATTCGTTATATTTTGAGTGTAAGATGATTTAAATATGGCATATTGGTGGGGTTATATATTTTATAACTCCCATAGAAATCCATGCAAAGGGGTTATTTTCTATGAGGCGCCGCCTAGGATTTAAATCAAACTTCGCTTATCAACACATACATAAAACACGTGCATACACCTATAAACACTCGCACATACATATAAACTTCCATGCATATACACCTATAAACACTCGCACATACACACAAACTTCCATGCGCATATACACCTATAAACACCAGTATTTCCACTATTGAAAATATTGTTTAAGGCGAGATATTGGCAAATATATTCAAATACATTCAGTCAGTTTGCCCATTAGGCAAATCACGTTATTAATAATAAACAATGATATACTGTACATAGTTTGTATTTAGTATAGTATTTTAATAATAATGTCGTATGGGCGTCGGAACCATTGTGTGGATGGGACAGGAATATTATTGGACTTTTTGAGACCCACTTTTACCGTCTCTCGTTCATGTGTGTGCACTTTTCATTCAAATCAGTTCCACACGACATGACGAATGATAAATTAATAAATTAAACTTAATTTAGCTACAGCCTCCACAATGCTGCTTCCTCAAATCTATTGCACATGGCTCATTCAGAGTCCATAGAAATGAAACAGCAAAGTAAACAATTGAGCGTACCTGCTGCTCCGATACACCTAATCCTCCTACCCGATACTTTATTTAAACTTTTCGATTATTTATTTTATTTTTTATTGAAAACAACTGTCTTTCCAATATAATAAAAGATGTGAGGGAGAATGATTTCGGAAAAACGCGGACACGAACTCGGGTGTCTCACGTCACAAACACTGATGGTACATGCTTTACCTTTTACGTCATTGAAAATTCACGGATTAGCTGTGTTTTTGTATTTTTAACATTAGTGGACAGAGGTAAATAACACCTGTCAAACAATGTGGACTATTTACACTTTATGTGAATAGACACTCCGTTCTTTAAAAGGCACCAGACTACAGAAAATGGCAAATACTTCAGTATTTTTTTTTCTGGGGGAGGACCCACTCACATTTATTTAGCTTCCGACACCCACATAACGTTGCAAGCCAGGTTAGCGTATTCCTTAAGCTTTACGCGTAATTAAACTCATTACGTTCTTATTCTGGATCTGTTTGTCTATACATCGTATGCTTTATTAATAATGTGTTTATTGGTTTGGTCTTTTAATGCATTAAGCTACGTTAAGAATTTTCAATTTTCAAATGTCCCAGCATCTGGAGATGCTGCCGGAAAGTGCCGCTGCTTCCTTTTACACTGAAATGCCTTCCTTTTACACTGAAATGCCTTCCGTTTACAGTGAAATGCCTTCCGTTTGCACTGAAAAGTTCACGCACATCTACATATGAAATCCCTTGCATACACGTATATACTCAGCTGAAGCATGTATGGGTGTGTATGCGTGCAGTGAGTTTATATGTATGTGCGAGTGTTTATAGGTGTATATGCATGGAAGTTTGTATGTATGTGCGAGTGTTTATAGGTGTATATGCATGGAAGTTTGTATGTATGTGCGAGTGTTTATAGGTGTATATGCATGGAAGTTTATATGTATGTGCGAGTGTTTATAGGTGTATATGCATGGAAGTTTGTATGTATGTGCGAGTGTTTATAGGTGTATATGCATGGAAGTTTGTATGTATGTGCGAGTGTTTATAGGTGTATATGCATGGAAGTTTGTATGTATGTGTGAGTGTTTATAGGTGTATATGCATGGAAGTTTGTATGTATGTGCGAGTGTTTATAGGTGTATATGCATGGAAGTTTATATGTATGTGCGAGTGTTTATAGGTGTATATGCATGGAAGTTTGTATGTATGTGCGAGTGTTTATAGGTGTATATGCATGGAAGTTTATATGTATGTGCGAGTGTTTATAGGTGTATATGCATGGAAGTTTATATGTATGTGCGAGTGTTTATAGGTGTATATGCATGGAAGTTTGTATGTATGTGCGAGTGTTTATAGGTGTATATGCATGGAAGTTTATATACATGTGCGAGTGTTTATAGGTGTATGCACGTGTTTTATGTATGTGTTGATAAGCGAAGTTTGATTTAAAACCTAGGCGGCGCCTGATAATTTTCACCACTTATTTAAGGTGCAAAATTAATTGCACATTAGATACAAAAACAGCATGATGAATGGAAAACCAACCCATGACATAACATCAAAAACTTGTCAAAAGATGTTTTGTGCCAGTTGTTTCTAATGTATGATCGAGCCTTCAGAAACTTTGCTTGCCTGGAGGCTAAAGGGAAAGTTCACCCAAAAATTAACATTCTGTCACTGTTTAATCACCTATCATTAAAAACTAGGGATGCATTGATCCGATACTCTGGATTGGTATCGGCTCCAATCCGGTCATTTTCTGCGGATGAGGTATCGGTCAGACAAGACCGATCCAAATACGATGTTGTGCGTATACTATTCTGTGCTGTTGTTAAGCCCCACGAAAACACATAAACATCATAAAGCACCATAAAGTTTTCGTGCATTATATTTCAAGTGTTCTGAAGCTGTTTCATAGTTTAATCCGAGTTGCAGAATAATATTTAAGTCGTTAAGTTCACATAAACTCTTCTTTCCGCTGCATCTGTCTGTCTGTCATCCTCCATTCAGCATTCAAACCGCGCGTCGCGTTCGGTTACTACAGTCAAACTCTCTTCAAGAGTGCACAGTCACTGAGGTTTAAAACTGTTAAAAGAACAGGCTCAATAAACTAACGCACAGATTTAATAGAGTACTTATCAATATATCTTCCCCCTGTACTTTTCTTTTCTATGCGGACTCAGAGGGCTGTGCAGCATGTGTGCTGTAACTCCGTGTTGTTTTAAGAGCATCATTCTGCGAACGGGATGTGCATACTGCGCTGTAATGAGCCTTTCGTTTTACAATACTTTAGCGCAATGAAACTGCTCCTGAATAGAATGAATATCATACCATCATCCTTCCCAGCTAACACACGTAGTACAATTTATGTGAATTATTGGTACTGTACTGTACTTTTATTGTCCTGTAGCATGCTTATAGTTTCTGCGTTTTGAAGTGATGTACAGCGCGGTGCCGCGTTCGCGCGTGCCATAGAAGAGTGCGCGTTACCAGCACACTATAACAACTGACAGGACAGGATGGTTAGTTTTTAGAGGTGAGAGAGACTTTTTATTTCATAACGTGTTATGAAAATAACGTGGAATAATGACACTGACATTAAACCTGTCAACATCTCATCTGACCTCAGATACTGAATTGGGACAGCGTGTTTTTCTCAGGCACTCTTTCTTTACTTAAACTGCATCTGAATCAGATGATCTGACAGAAGTGTCAACAGCGTTCATGCACGTATTTTAAAATAAAAGTCTCGCATCAGAAAACCATTTAGAATTACGTTTTTTGTTGATGTCGTTTCTTTTGCTGTAAACAATCCGCGACCCTCTCAGAACGATCTCGCAACCTACTTTTGGGCTGCATACCCAGCACTTTTGACCGACCAGTTGAGAAGCACTGTAATAGATTGTGTTTAACACACATAAGAGTGACGATTGGGTCAACACAGAGAAGTATAGAAATTCTAAGTTTTTCTAAACTTAGAAATTCTAAAACAACAACATTACAAAAACTGCTGGTATCGGATTGGATTGGTATCGGCCGATCCTCAGAATTCGGATCGGATCGGTTCTGAAAAAATGGTATCGTTGCATCCCTATTCAAAACTTATTCAAATCTCTGTCTACTGTAAAAAAGAATAGGATACATTTTGTAAAATGTACTGGCTGCTGTTTTCCATACAATTGCAATGATGAGCTTCAAATGCAAAAAAGCACCATGCACATGAAAGTGACTCGTGCAGTGCTGGTCCTCCCTTTACTCAAAGAGTGCAAGTTGCATAGAATGAAGTTTTTGGTTTCATGGTGAGGTTCCAGAGCAACGTCTTTGAAGATATGTTGAGAAATACAACAATGAATGCATCCTGAATGCAAGGACGAATGAAGATGTGAGGAGCCTTTTCAGCTGCTGATACTGGTGAGATGCTTCATTGTAAAAAGTCAGTTAATGATTTGGAGCATGGGAGAATATTGCAAAAGCTTCCCACAATTGAACAGTTGTTATCTAAAGAGGAGCAGATTGTTTTTTTAACAAGACAATGCTCCTGCCCACATTGCAAAGGCAACCAAAAAGTGGCTTGAGAACCATCAGGCTCATGTTTTGGCCTAGTCAGAGTCCAGATTTGAACCCTATAGAGAATTTCTGGTCTCACATTAAACTCCAACTATAAATTAGAGACATTTTTTAACTACTTATGAACTGTTTGAAGTCATCAGTATTGAGTGAAACAACATTGACTCTTCTTCACGTAAAAAGCTGTTTGCATGTTAACCCTTACAGCTTAAACATTTAAAGAAAACAAAGAGAAAATCTATACTGCACTGCATTATTTTATCTGTATTTCAGCAATTATTGCTAATTTCTTGACCATTGATTTATGGTTAAAATGGTAAAATATGAACTATTAAAAGCTAAACATCAATCCAATCCGATAAGGAATAAATAAGGCCAGTTTGTGATGTACGGTGGCTAATTAGTACACAACACAACGAAATCTCCACAACACAATAAATTAGCCCAACACAATGGAAACAAGTTACAACACAATGAAAGTAGCACAACACAACATAAAGAAGCCACAACACAACAAAATGAGCCCAACGCAATGGAAACAAGTCACAACACAATGAAATCAGCACAACACAACATAAAGAAGCCACAACACAACAAAATGAGC
This sequence comes from Oxygymnocypris stewartii, assembly GCA_003573665.1. NCBI lineage: Eukaryota > Metazoa > Chordata > Actinopteri > Cypriniformes > Cyprinidae > Oxygymnocypris > Oxygymnocypris stewartii. Next base: position 515,831 of record QVTF01023105.1, read on the forward strand.
ACAACACAACTGTAAGTACATGTACTGTAAAATAAAGTACAACTGAAATTGCAAATTGTAGTTGATACAAATAATTATATTAACTTTCCAAAAGGCCACAAAAAAGCATATCCATTAGGAAAAACAACTCGAACCATTGCATTTCAGTGTGTGCTGAAAAATATTTTATTGGTTGCATGATGAATGTGGAAGACTATTAGAAATGAAATAGTGACTGTGCATCATTTTTCAACTTAGCTTTGCTTTTTCCATCTGCTATTTTGGCTCTGAATAACATCAGTATATTAAAGCGGCAAGCAGTCAAACAGTTGGCTGAATAACACACCATGTACATTCAGATAAAAGACCATGTATTTGTTAATCTTTTCCTAAACTATGCAGAGACTTTGTTATGCACCAGTAAGTGTTGTATAAATAAATGTTTTAAGTTTAATCTGTTATGTGTTTATATGTTTCTTACAACTGATTCTAAACCAAAACCAAATTCTGCATAAATCAAAGTTAATGCTTTATTATTATAATATTTCTTTTCATGACCAAGATATTATGCCGTTAGGCAAAGGTACTCAGGGACAGCAACACCAAAGCAAATATCCATGCAGTTCTTGTAGATTCCTCGCATACACATTCATGTAGGTTTAAATGTCTGTGCCTTGTGGTTTTACTTTTGGAAGTACACTTTCGGGTGAATTTCAATTGGATTTTGAGTCAGAATATGGATAAAGATCTAGTCTGAATTGAGTCTGGGTCTTACAGGGTCTGGTCTTTACAACATTACTAATGCACAACACCAATGCTAAAATGTCACTGAGATTAGCATATATATTGCATATTTTGGAATGAGAAAGGGCATCTTGTTGACAATATTTAAGGTGTGAATGTATCCCTTTCCCAAAATCACACACGCTGTTGCACAAAGGGCATCTCTGACAGAAGGTGAAATCCCTTGTTTCCTTCCAAATGATCCTTTTTTCTCCGGTTTCAAGTACACACACACATCTTACTTTCTTTCTTTCTTTCTTTCTTTCTTTCTTTCTTTCTTTCTTTCTTTCTTTCTTTCTTTCTTTCTTTCTTTCTTTCTTTCTTTCTTCTTTCTTTCTTTCTTTCTTCTTTCTTTCTTTCTATCTCTGTGTGTGTGTGTGTGCATATATATATATATATATATACTGTATATATTCCCTTCTTCTTATGGACACACATTTACACATCTGCTGTTGGATTTTTCTCACTTTCTCAAGTGCACAAGGCTAAATTCTCCATCATATAATCCAAGAATGCAATCTGTTATTTAACTTTCTTGGGCTTCTATTTGTTTGTTGATGCTATTGATGCTATATAGTTTATAGGAAACGTACCGTGGTTTGCTTCTCTGTCTGAAAACAGACATTATTAGGTTTTCTTTGGTATCATCAATACTGTGAAAATCACACACTATTATTTTTTAATTATGTTATTTTCTATATAACGAAATCAACATGTTAAATTGGCACTGTATGTAAAATGAAACCCAAGTACATATTTTCTGTTCTCAATACACTTTAGGCTATTAGCACAAACATATGTACACTAAGTAAAGAGCAGGAAGGCTTGAGAGACGTACTTTCAGTGTCAGATAATGTGAAGACAGAAGGGATAAAAATGTCCATCCCTTCATCTATCTGTTCCTATATTTGCCTTAATCAGAGCGTCAGGATCAAGTTTCTCTCCTCAGCACGGCCCCGGCCCCGGCCCTCCTTCTATTCCAGTTTCTTGCAGTCTGTCAAATACTGTGTTTGTTTGCACACTTGTGTAGTAAACATCACTGAAATTCATGGGGTCCTGTTTAGACATGTTTAGAGGACCCCCTCATTTGCATTTGTCTGATATGTTGAAAATCTTTATTTGAAACTGAAATGTATAATGTTCAAGTCTCTTGTGCTCACTATGGCAGCATTTATTTGATAAAAAATACAGTAAAAACAGCAACTTTTCTATTTTAACATTTTGAATTGTAAATGTGATGAGAGAGTTTGGGGTTAGTTTTTTTTTAAAGAAAAAAGTTTGAATTAAATTATTGTGCATTAAATTATAATGTTACAAAACATTATATTTCAAACAAATTATGCTATTTAAAAATTTCATCAAAGAATCCTTATAAAAATGTATCATGATTTCCACATAAATATTAAGCAGCAAAAACAGATTTCAAAATTGATAAGAACAATTATTTATAATTACCAAGAATAACTGATAATAACTGAACATGCAATTAGCATATTAGAATGATTTCTGAAGGATTATGTGACACTGAAAATTCAGATTTGCCATCATAATAATTAATGAAAATGAGAAATATATTAACATTGTCTTTATTTTACTGTCTTTACTATATTTTTGATTAAATAAATACACACACACACACACATATATATACTGTATATATGCAATGTGGTATACATTGCATATACACAAAAAAATACTTTTTAAAATGGAAAATACTTTTTTTTTGGTTTGTTTAAAGCTTGTTAACCTGCACCGTCCTGGCGCACTGGATGCTCTCTGTTTGCACATGTCATTGTTTACAAATAGATTAAATGAAACGGGACAAAATTTATCTTGACAACTATATGTTATTCTGAAGGTCTAAGCCTCAATCATTGACGATAGAGTGCTGTTTTTCGATGGAAAGCTTATAAGGAATGTATTTGCTAAATTTGTGTAAGCAGTAACATCAAACCATCCATAATACAAAAGCAGTACACACCAGCTTCGTGTAATATTGAGTCACAAACGCATCCACTGCTGTAAATCCCGGTTTAGTTAGAGAGGTAAGGGTCCACAGAACAACATCCCATCATGCACTTTAGTCCAATGAAGCAATAATGCTGTTATATGGACGGATATTCCTTTGTTTACATCTCCATTCTTCAGGGAGAGTTATTGTTTGTATCCGTTATGAAATAACTCCCGCTCAAAAAACTGCGTCTTGGTTGTAAAAAAACAAATGGGTGTTAGACACAGAATGAGACACAGAATGAAAGTGGAAAAAAAAGCAGATTCTTTTTTACTTGAATTCTCACGCTGTGACGTACCTGTCATCTGGTGGGGTCGGAACTCAGCGATCGGCTTTTTGACAAAAAAGAAACCGTTTTTTTCAACATTTTTAATATATGTGTATGTGTGTTTTGTGGGGAATGTGGCTGTATCTGTATGATTAGCATCTGTTTGGATGATAATCAGCTGTGATTACTGAATGAGGGAAGTATGAATGCCGATCAACCGTTATGGACTATATGGCCCATATCTGTATGATTATCATCTGTATTACCGCACATCGGTGTGTGATTGCTGACTATTACCACCAATCGGTGTAAATGTCTGGCCATATCAGTGTATGTCTGCAATCAAATTATGTACGTGAGGATGTACTACATAAAAAGCAATGTTTTTTTTGTTGGTTTTTTATTACTCAAATTACACTTATTGTATTTTTAGTGGTCAAATAAATCACTTATATGATGTCTAAGATTATGTCTATAATAATTGTATTATTGAAAAACATACATTGGTATATATAATGACTAAAATAGTTAAATAGCTTGTAGAAGTCTTCAATACATTTGGTAAATAAATATTTTTCCTCAAACGTGGGGGGGGGGATCTCTGGAAAATCTAATTTTTCATGGTATCTTCTTCCGATTTTAAATATAAACTCATGAGACACGTGACTTTAAATCCATTACATTTCTGGATTGCTCCAGGACTTATTTCATGTATTTTTATATGAAATAATAATTATATATATTTTTTTATTCAGTGTGGTACACTTTTTTCAAAGCACTTCAGTCTCTATACTTTTTATATCTTTGAGCATTATCAACTCTGGATGATGGATAGTAAAGTCCAAAGGGTCTTCTTTCCAAAGACACCAACATTGTGTGTGTAGCACACTGAAGTCAGCAACTTATATCATTTTAAGTTTGGTACGTCTTTTTTAGCTGTGAGTCCCAAAATGGGGGTGCTGGCTAACAGGTTAATAGAATGTCTCCTTATTTTCAGAGTAAAGTTCAGTGTAGATATATTTCTGATAACCTTTCTATAATATTTATGACTCTTTTTTATGTTTATTTTTTGTGAAATTGCATAGCTAGTTCACACTGCTACATCAAATAGAAAGACGTGCCTGATTGTCACAACACCTTATTAATCATTTGCAGGACTGCAGCGCATTTTTGCTTGCAGCTATGGTTGATTAATTATTTTCAATTATTAATTATGCTCAATTATGTTCAAAGCAAAGAAATAAGAATCAAGGTGATCATTTGTAGCCAGTCATATTTAGAGTAATGCATTTTTAGTTTGAATGCACCTTCTGTTGAGTTCCATTCAAGTCTTTTTTTCAGTTCACCCAGCGGTCATTGTAATAAAGCCCTCATGCAGCACACAAGTACAGCCGCTATCTGTTAAAATGACTCTAATATGCCAAACTGCTGGATAAACTTACATTTATATAACGTCAATTAGCAATAAAATATGTACAAAAAATGTGTCAGAAATTTAGCTTATTTTGTCAAAAATAAAGATGACCCTTGTGAAAAAGAAGTATACTTTAAAAGTAAGAGTAAAAAGATGATTTATGAAATAATATACTTAAAAGGAATATACAGGGTGAACTGTAATGTTTTCAGGCATGCTATTTGCAATTAATTGATATATTAGCAATTAAATGAACATTACAGGGCTTATTTGACCTTAAGATGGACATCTAATTTTATAATTACTTCTATGAAAATACAATGGTGTGTTTGAAATAGTTTAACCGCATTGTTGAATGTACTGACAAGCATTTTTGTTAAAATAAAACACACATGAATGTAATTTACATTGCAATTTGTATAATTAAAAATACAATCAAGTACGTTGTACTATGTGCTTTAGTATGTTAGTTAACACATCAAGAAATGTGCTTCGTTACAACACAACATTTTAAAACATCTTGATTTAAAATGGGATTTGAAGTAGTATCAGCAAAGATTTGCTGTTATAAAAAGCCTCCTATTTGTAGGGGCTGAAGATCTCCCATTGTGCAAAAAACAAAAATAAAAAATAACTCCATCATCATTATTTTAAATATTAAATAACTTTACCAAAGTGGTCTCATAATGACTGTTCCATTTGCAAAATATGCCTGCACTAACATTTAAGATCTAAGATATGCACTGTACTAAAAACAGACCAGCTCATGAGCTCTTATAAAATAAAAAACAATAGGTTATGAAAAGCCAGACGGTATTTACCATCTATTTAAATACATTCATCCAGGGTGTTTTACTGCGTACAGTCTGAGATTCTGAAATAGGCTCCAGCATCCCTGCTGTAAAGAGAGGGGTCAGGGCGTTGAGATCCAAATGCAGCTTTATTAATCAACAAGAGGAGGTGTGACAAAGCCCCTGTTTGTCACTGCTGAGGGAGCGGCACTGCCCTGAACACACACACCCACACCCACACCCACACACACACACACACACACACACACACACACACACACACACACACACACACACCCCTGTAATTTCGGCTTTCGGCGAAGTGAGTGCATGCGCTGAACCGATTGCCCACGGACATTTCTCCACATCACAGTTTCCACCGTCGCATACCCATTCACCTCACACACATTATCCGCGTCTTATCTTTTGTCCTTTTGTCTACGTTCGAGTGTTTGTTTGTTTGTCAGGAAGTAGTCGGTCTTTCGGTGGGTGAACGCTGCGTCGGCCAAACCGAGCGGACAGAGGGTGCCTGCTTTTAAAGGCACAGTGGGTCGCGTCGGCGCAGTGCCGCCGAAAGCCGGTGAAACCATCGTCTGTTTGTAACAGGGATTAGGTATAAATTATGTGTTCATTATTTATGTGTTTATGTGTTTCAATAATGAGGAATATGTATGTTTGGATTTATTACCGGTAAATAATTATTATATAGTGAAGATTTAATGAATGTTTGAAGTGTGGGGAATATAAAATGTGTAAACATACCTGAATACTTACCTGTTGCTGAGTGATGCCAAAGAAGGGGTGGAGTCTGGCCTATAAAAAGGGAGGCCAGACTCACACAAAGGGGCTTGTTCAAGGTTTCTTTATTTATTTGTCACATGATAAATTATACAGGGTATAATCAAAAGTGAAATGTAATCAAATCAGGTCCGCTCAGTGGACAGTGCAAAGAATAAAAAAAAAATTATATAAAAGTAACACCACACAAGAGCATATATATATAGGTAAAAAAAGAAATAAAAAGTAAAATGTGCAATAGAATAAAGAAAAGTGCAAAACAGTAAGATGTGCAAAACAAATAGGATGTGCAAAAACAGTATATGGGAGCAAAAAAAGTATATGGGACTTGTTAACCAAGTCGGCGAGAGTGTTACAGCGGTACCTCAAGCAAACCCGTATTTTTGTATAGTGTGGATATGGTGTGTATTTGTAAATATAGTTTTTCATCTTTATTTTTCTATTTGTTGTTTCTTTGGTACTTTGGTATATTTTTGTGCACACCTGTATATATTCTTCACTGTGTGCAGCTGTGTGATCAGTGCAATGAATGATTAGTGCAATCAGCTGGGAGTGTGTGCGTCGTAAGTGCAGTGAATGATGGAGGTTGTAGTCTGAGGTGGAGTGATGTGCAGCTGTAGTGTGGTGCAAGAGTCCATGTGGTGGAATGGCAACCAGATTCATGACAGAGCCCCCCCCCCCCAAAGACACTTCACACATGGGGGAGGGAACGGAGGGCCAGGTCCATGTGGGGCAAATGAGACAAGAGCCCACCAGGGCGGGGCGGACGAGACAGCAGAGACGTGAAGTGACACTGGGTAAACCACTGTGGCGTGACGAGACTCTGGTAGGTCGGCGGGGACGTGAGGTGACTCTGGCAGATCGGCGGAGACGTGAAGTGACTCTGGCAGGTCAGCGGAGACGTGAAGTGACTCTGGCAGGTCGGCGGAGACGTGAAGTGACTCTGGCAGGTCGTCGGAGACGTGAAGTGACTCTGGCAGGTCGGCGGAGATGTGAAGTGACTCTGGCAGGTCGGCGGAGACGTGAAGTGTCTCTGGCAGGTCAGGCGCCCACCAGGGCGGAGCAGACGAGACAGGCACCCACCAGGGCAGAGCAGACGAGACAGGCGCCCAACAGGGCGGAGCAGACGAGACAGGCGCCCAACAGGGCAGAGCAGACGAGACAAGCGCCCACCAGGGCGGAGCAGACGAGACAGGCGCCCAACAGGACGGAGCAGATGAGACAGGCGCCCACCAGGGCAGAGCAGACGAGACAGGCGCCCACCAGGGCAGAGCTGAGACCCACGGCAGAGACTGGGACCTAGAGGAAACTGAGACACAAGAGACAGAGAGAGCACATATAGTCTCAAGGACAGAGGTAGGGAGTTTTCTAGGTGGCCATAGTAGATCCGGGGCCTCGGGCAGCCATGATGGATCAGGGGACTCGGGCGGCCCTGGCGGATCTGGGGACTCCGTGGGTCGGTAGGCAGGTGGCCCCCCCAAAACAATTTCCTTGGGGAAAACCACAACCTCGAGGGGGCGCTCTGGAGGCACTGAGTCTCGGGGGCGCTCGGAAAGCGCTAAACTGGACGGAACCAGCGGAGAAGGTGAGCTGGACGGGGCCAGCAGGGGCTCTGGAAAGCCGGACGGAACCAGCAGGGGCTCTGGAGAGCTGGACGGGACCAGCAGGGGCCCTGGAGAGCCGGACTCTGTGAGCTCCTGAAACGGAGCGGACTCTGTGAGCTCCTGGGACGGAGCGGACTCTGCGAGCTCCTGGGACGGAGCGGACAATACTGCGGACCTGGGGATGCCAGCTGCTCGCACCGACACCAGTGGTGGGTCCAACACATTAGCAATCAGTCCTGGCCAAAGAGGCTCATCCGCAGGCGTGGTAGCCATCCTGGCCGGGGACTCCAGCTTGGCAGGCATGACGAGGGCAGACCCCGGCTTGGCAGGCATGACGAGAGCAGACCCCGGCTTGGCAGGCGTGACGAGGGCAGACCCCGGCTTGGCAGGGGTGACGTGAGACTCTGGACGACCAGCTGAGGCGTGGTGCGACTCTGGATGACCAGCTGAGATTTGACTGGATTTACGATAATCAGCTGTGACTTGACTTTGCTCCTGACTGGCAGCAATGACATGTGGGGTGTTGTTGTGGCCACCATTTTGCGATCGTGCTCTGGTGCGTCCGCCATTACATGAGTGAGTGCGGTGTCGTGTTCCTCCTCCGCAACACCCACAGTAAACGAAGAGCCAGCACACAGCAAAGCATAGTCCATAAAATCCTTCAAACTACAATGAAACTGCCCTTCAGGTAAGTATGACTTAATGGGCTCACTTAAACCAAAACGAAAAATGTCTTTTAATGCAACCTCAAACGGTACCTTGCAAGATATTTTGTAGAATTTAGTGACGTACTCCTCAATAGGCGAACTCCCCTGTTTCAGGTCGAGCAGCTGGTTGAATGGTTCCATACCTGGCCAGGGTTCCTTAGGAAAGCTGCTGGATAGCTGTTTGGCGAAGTCTTCTGTAAAGAGAGGGGTCAGGGCGTTGAGATCCAAATGCAGCTTTATTAATCAACAAGAGGAGGTCAGACAGGCAAGGTTCAGAGACAGCAACAGGTGTAATGAAGGCAAGGCAGAATCAGCAACAGGGGCAATGCAAAGGTCGGGGCAGGCAGCAGTAAGGAATTTAGTAAATCCAATTCTGGTTCTGGTTCCTCTTAACAATTCTAGTTCCTAAATGGTTCTGTTAACTAAAGATTAAACTTTTGTTAAATAAATATTTGATTGATTGATCGGTTGATTGCTTGATTGATTGGGTGATTGATAAATTAATGAATGAATGTAATTTCTTGCAGTCTGGTATTTTGTCTTGATTATACATGTGTTCAAAATAATAGCAGTGTGTTTAAAAAAAGTGATTAAAGCTCAAAACTATTATAATAACTTTTACTTCAATACACACAAATGCATTGGGAACACTTCACATTCTATTATAAATCAAAACACGAAGAAAACTTTAGCCAATTAGATTTTTACAGAAAGAGTTCAAAGAGTTCATAAAGTCAAACATTTACTGTATAAACAAAAAAATGCTTTAAGATTTAGCTTTCTTGTGAATGACTGAACTGATATTTAGTTGTATAGACACGGTTTCTGAGAACTGCTTCACATCTATGTTGCATGGAGTCTGGAACCTGTGAACAGGTATTCCAGCCCAGGACTATTGCACTACATACTAGAATTGACCTATCGGTAAGCCCCTCCCATCGAACGCAGACTAGCCAATGGCAGTCGAGTATCAGTTGCACGGGGAGCGGAACTTGGACATCTTTAGGTTCCAGTGCCATAGAGAAACATTGGAAGATCCGAAGCTTGCATCGGTTTTATGGGGTTTATGCTTCAAAAATTGACAAATTATTTGCCTGGGGTACTTGTAACACTGAGTCAGGGTATCCTGAGAGGATGGGCAATATAATTTATTTTATTACATTTCCTGAATCCAAACAAAACAGAGCAACATATTCCTAAGTATTCAACCCCAATACAAATGAAGACAAAAAATGTCATTTTCTGGTTGTCATACACTCATTTAATTACAATTTTCATCTACTCAAGCAGAACGTTAATGTCATATTGCGCTTTATGGTATCTCTGGCTAAAACTAGCTAACGTTAAAGTTAGTGAGTCCATGCTAACGTACAAACCTAAATAGTGAACTGTTCTCGCGTCTTGTAGTTCAAAAACATATAATAATAACAATAATAATAATAATATAATAATTTGTTACATTTATATGGCGCTTTTCTGGGTACTCAAAGCACTTTACATAGAAGGGGGTATCTCTTCAACCACCACCGGTGTGCAGCATCCACCTGGATGATGCCACGGCAGCCATAGTGCGCCGGAACACTCACCACACACCAGCTTTGGGATTTTTTAATGACCACAGAGAGTCAGGACCTCGGTTTAACGTCTCATCCGAAGGACGGTGCTTTTGACAGTATAGTGTCGAAAACTATAAACGAAGGTCTACATTTCACTGCCTCTCCATATTAAACTGGTTAAATGTAAATTAATTTAATCGTACCCTGCGATACATGAACAGTGTTGATCCTGCATGTTGTCATCCGCGATCGTGATGACCGACCGTAATATGAGACTTCTCCCGATTGCATTGTGATCTGTAAACCCTCGCTTCGAGTTACCCACCGTATTTATTTTTAAATATTTTATCAATCCCTCCATGAAATATTTAATTCCCAATTGGTGGCATTCTGTGTCCAGAATTGTGCAAAAACATTGTGGGACAATTTTTTCAGACTGCATCTATCATTGTAAGACAGTGAGCAACTCGTTTGTTTGTCCGAGGGAGCAACAGTAACTAAGGGGGCGGGGCTTACCGCTAGGTCAATTCCTCTGCATTTCTTGGTTTTGCCTCAGGAACAAGATTTTTGATGTTACCCCATACGTTTTCTATTGGATTAAGGTCTGGAGATTGGGCTGGCCACTCCACAACATGAATTGTGTTGGTCTGAAACAAAGATGCTGCTCGCTTACTGGTGTGTTTGGGGTTGTTGTCTTGTTGAAACACTAATTTCAAGGGAATTGCCTCTTCGGCATAAGGCAACATAACTTTTTAAGTAATTTAATGTACTCAAACTGATCCATGATCCCTGGAATGCAACAAATTGTAGTATGTATGAGAAACAGCCCCATATCATGATGCTTGCGCCACCATGCTTCACTTTCTTCACAGTGTACTGTTGCTGTTGGACTTTGCGGGGGATTCTTGCCGACGGCTTGGCTTCACATTGGCGTCTTCTAATTGTTACAGTACTCACAGGTAACTTTAGACTTCCTTTGATCACCCTGGAGTTGACCATTGGCACATGAGTCTTTTCCATTTTGGCTATTCTTCTATCCATTCTAATGGCAGTTTTCCATTTTCTTCCACGTCTTTCTGGATTTGGTTGCCAATTTAAAGCATTTGATATCATTTTAGCTGAGAATCATATCATTTTCTGCACTTCTTTATATGTTTTGCCCTCTCTAATCAATTTTTTAATCAAAGTACAATGTTCTTCTGAACAATGTCTGGAATGACCCTTTTTTACTCAGATTTTCAGAGAGAAATGCACGGTACAACATTTGTTGCCTTCGTCCTTAAATAAGGGCCACTTGTTTGACCCCAGTTTTTTCACAGTATGATTTACTTCTCTAATTGAACTCCACACTCTTATTATTTTGACCACCCCATTTTCAATTAATGATTCAATTACACAATCAACAGCATGCATGTCGTGACTGTTGGGTCTGTTGGTTTTCTATCACTCTACCACACATACTAGTAAAATATTTGTCATGTAGAAATATATTTTCTACCAAAAAACAGTGATTAATCTGGTTAGTTATGTTGGACTGCTATTATTATGAACATAACTATATATAGATGTAAAAAAATTACCCCCCCCCAAAAAATGACATTTTATTCTTTTTTTTTTTTTTACTGTGAACAATCAGCCTGCTGATTGTAGTTTCAAAAGCCTTAAATACAAAATAATTAAGTTCTATCATCTGAGAGTTTAGCATGGTAATTATCACGTAGCAGATCTATACAGGTGGAGCTGGGAAAGATGGAGGGTTTCTGAAGTGCGCTGCAACCACTACAGTTGTCCTGTCCCAAATGGCACACTAAACCCTCTGGGTCCTCCTCTGAGTCCGCACTTTCGTGACGTAATGCCACTTTGACTGTCAGGTAGAATCTGCTGCTGAGCTCCCCCAGTGCGGGCTCAGCAGAAGTGCAGATCGAGGGCGCATAACGGAGCTCGCGAGCACCCTTCTGAACACTAAAATTAGGAATGGGACACCCCCACAGTCTTGTGGACTTAACGGCCATTGTAAGTCCGTAAGACTGCAAGTGCACATGAAGTGTTCCATTTGGGACAGGGCCAGTAAACACTAGCCGAGTATTTGAATGTTGAGCAGCAGCTTATTGGCTGCTGATGCGAAATGAAACCAATCAGCTGTGCCATGTGAATGATGATGTGATTATATCAGATTGAATTAGAACCTGCGCCATCTGGTGCTTCATGACAGAACTTTGTATTAGTAAGCTGTATTATGTAAGCTGTATTGTATGTATAATTAAATAAATAAATGAGGAATCAGTTAGACTACACTAATTTTGCTGTATGTTTTTTTTATTCAGTAAAAAGAGCAGCTCATTAAAGAGTCATATTATTGTTTGGACTACACTGGTTTTGCTGTATGCATCTGATTCACTAAAGGGAATTAGCTCATAAGAGTCATTCATTATCTGACTACATTGTAATTAATTATTAATTGGACTATATTTTTGGCCTATGTGTTTGATTTGCAGCTCATAAGAGTAATTTTATTAAGTTTTGGATGGACTACTTTGTTTGTGATGTACAGTGTGTGTTTGATTCACTAATAATCCTGTTATTAGTGTTCCTGTGGCTCAGTGGTTAGAGCATTGCATTAGCAGTGCCAAGGTTGTGTGTTCGAGTCCCAGGGAACACATGTACTGACAAAAAAAAAAAAAAATGTATTACCTGAATGCACTGTAAGTCGCTTTGGATAAAAGCGTCTGCTAAATGCATAAATGTAAATGTCATAACAGCAACCGATGAGAGACATTTGTAAGATAATCGGTTGGATTACATTGGTTGTGTTATATGTGTTTGATTCACTAAAAAGGGCCAGGTTTTAAGTATCTTTTAATCAAGAATCAGTTGATATTCACACATAAATATTGATCAGTGTACATACATTGGAAACGTAACTGTACTTGTTTGACGGGTGAGAGCAAATTTCATTGTTCTTATGCAATGAACAAGTATATTTTGAGGGGGTGGAACCAACATCCTTCTGGTTACTAGTCCTACGTTTTAATAACTACACCATTATTGTCCTCTTTTGTCACAATAGCCTGTTAAAATTCACTTCTGAAAATACTGTAAAATAAGTGCATAAAGTCAGTTTCTCAATACTGTATATATGATCTTATATCAAGTTGAAGTCAGATACAAGACTTTAAATTTAAATGTCATGGTTTGTCTCATACAAATGGCACGCATATTTTATGTGACAACACCTCTGCAATGATTGCTGTACCATAATACCATAAAACCATAATACATTTCGCTGAGGTTTATCATTATGACTTGTTTTAAGGTTTGACAGCATGTCAGAAAGGTCCCACACTGTGCGTGACGCTAAATGAAGATGTGTCGGAGCTATTTTCTGCCGACCTTTGGAAGTCTAACCTTATTTTTTCTCTCAGTTTCATATTCTTGAATCAGTAGGATGGAAGGCAATCATGAATTGTAGTAAACAACTTCAGGCTGATCTTGTAAAAAAACGCCATTTATTTTTCCCCGTCTGATCTCTAAATGACTCAGCCTCCCCATTTCTCATGCTGGCGGACGCCATTGTGTTGTGCAGTAAATGTTCAGTGCGTAAATGTTTTGTGTGTAGAGTGTCAGCAGTCTTGTTCAGGGGACTTGATTGCTGGGTTCTGATTCAGGCATATCAGACAAACGCAAACTCACAGCTTTATTGTTCTGACAAACACACATGCAGAGCACTGGCTTTTGTGACTTAGATTGCATGCTGATATGCAAAATGCATCCCAGAAATCCATGAGGTGCATATAACAAAAAAAAAATCATTTTTCTGACATTTCTTTAGTGCTCAGTGGGGATGGGTGATACAGCTAAAACTAGGGATTGGTATCGTTAAGGTTTTAACGGTATTACTACTCTTACCGATTCTGTTTATCGATTCGGTACTTTAACGGTATTCTTATCTGTACTTTTTGTTATATATATATATATACACAGTGTTGGGGAAAGTTACTTTTAAAAGTAATGCATTACAATATTGCGTTACTCCCTAAAAAAGTAACTAATTACGTTACTTAGTTACTTTTTATGTAAATTAATGCATTACATTACTTTTGCGTTACTTTTTAAATATGAGCAGGGTTTGATTGTTTGTTTTTGATACAATAACTTCTATTTATAGCAAATGTAAAAATCATTTCACACCAAAAAGTGTAATGAATAAACCTCAGGCTGAAGGAAGAGTAAATCACGAAGAATAAGTTCAACACTCTTCAGCAGTAAAAAAACAATGAAGCACAATTGTTAGATTATCTAAATCATTTTTGCTTATTAGTATGGTTGTACTGGATCATCAAAGGTCATCAGCAAAGACATTGATAAAATGGGATTAGATAAATTTGTATTGTTTAACATATTTAATTATTGCAGGTTTGCGTCATATTCTGAGTTTGCATTTCACTGTTTGAATTCTTTTTGATGAATACTGAATCAGTTTTTTTTGCGAGTGGGATGAATTAATACACATTCACATTTAGTCTCTAGAACTACAGTAAGATCATGTTCACACAGCGCACTGTCAGTCAATAAATGGGAAAACAAAATAACTGGCATTCCTTATCTGTCGGTCACTATGAGTTATGTCGTGACAACATAGGGGATTTACTTGGAAGCCCCAATCATCTCTGACTAAAGATAAAAAAATGAAATTGGCTAGTGGATTTTGCATACCTGAGGCACTCCCCGTGCATACGGGTATAAAAGGGCGACAGGTGCATCCATTGATTAGATTTTTGCTTCAGAGCCAAGTGGATGAGAAGAGTGCTGATCTCCACAAAGCCATTCATCTTTGTTTTGTTCCTGGTTGGCGTAACGGTGCGATCAGCGGAGTCCCTCTCATCAGCGATTCCCCTGGGCACCTCAACTAAGAGAGCAAATTCTAAAAGAGCAAATCACGGACGATCGAGTCTTTTTCAAGATGCCGCTTCGTCCGTGTCCTTCTGGTTGCGGTCGTTTCCTGTCTGCGGATGACGGACACGATCATTGTCTTCAGTGTCTGGGCTTCCAACACGCTGAAGATGCGTGGATGACTCATGCGCCTGTTGTGGGCGTAAGAGCTTGATTTCGCTGCGATCTCGCCTTTCCTTTCTGAAAGGATTGGCACCCTCTGCCGCCACCCGTGGTGGTCTCTCTGGCTCAAGCAGAGGATCGCCGGCTGGTGCTCTAGAAGATCTGAGGCTGACAGTAAGAGCCTCTCCGCCGGGTACGTCCCTACGGACCTCTTACTCCTCACGCAGCAAACATCCCATCCGGTACCCGGGTGATTTCGCTGGTCCGTCCCTCGGGGCACCCAGCATTTAATTTGGTGCGCCATCTGTGGATAGGATGTCGATAGCAGCATCGGGGATGGGTTCACATCCTCTGAGGATGAAGGTGCGGTGGGGCTGTCCCCCTCGGGTGTTGTCGCCACCACCACACCGGAACCAGAGCTGACGGCCATGCTTGCCCGGGCAGCCGTGAGTATCGGGCTGGAGGTCAACAGACCGCCCAGTCCCGAGCCCTCGCTGCTGGATGATTGGTTCCTCGGAGTGGGGTTTCTTCAGAAGCTCTGAGCGGCTCTTTGTCTGCCACGGTGGTCAGCAGTAAGAGAAGGCTGTCTCCAAACAGAGGTTGGCCCACTGGATAGTGGAGGCCTTCGCCTTGGCATACCAATCTCAAGGCGAACCGTGCCCCCTGGGGGTGAGGGCTCACTCCACTCGGAGTGTTGCCTCCTCCCATGCGTTGGCGCACAGTGCCTCTTTGGCAGACATCTGCAGAACTGCGGGCTGGGCGACACCGAACACCTTCGCAAGATCCTACAGTCGCCGCGTTGAGCCAGTTTCTTCCCGTGTGTTGTGTAACAGGTAATGGGCGGGAAGAACTGGCCAGTGTCACGCTTGCTGCGCCATTCCCCCTCACCCGGGGATACGAGCACCTTTTTCCTCCTCCAGTTCAGTTCCCCGGACGGTGAACACAGGTGGAATCCTCCAAGCACCCCCGGCAGTCAGACTGGACGGAGCAGTCTGACGCCAGGCCCAGTACTGGTGTTAGCTCGCCCAGGTTTCCGGTCAGCCCCTGTACTGGACTAGGTATCCGTATGGCCTGATTCCACTTCGGGTAATCCCATATGTGTATTCTTCCATGGTAAGGTTTCCCTCACTGTAAACCCGTGTCTTCTCTTTGACAGAGCTTCTGTCAGGTTCTGCTGGCAGCTCTCCTCCCTACTCCTAAGTAGGATCTGCCCCAGAGTCCAGTCGTATGTAGTATTGCCCCAAGCCTGGGCCAGTCCATATCAGTGTCTCCACATGTTACCTCCCTTTGGGCAGGATGTGGCCTCCGTAGCTCCCTTCTCCGGAAGGCTTGCTTCCCTGCCATTACGGCAAGCTGCAACAGCAATTAGGAAAGACCTGAAGCCGTGTTTCACTGAAGGTCGAAATCCCTTCCGATTTGCGTGGGGAAAGGAACAGCAGCTTGGCTATCTCCAGCAGCGATGTACTCAGTGGTCCCGGTGGGCACTAAGGTCAGCGAATTTGTGCTGGGGCGGAAGGAAGGTTGCAAACTCTTGCATGGCATTTGTCTGCTCGCTTGTCAACATCTGCATGCCACAAGGTTGTGACGGGGTTCAGTCATAGGACCCCTATGTCGTCACGACATAACTCGTAGTGACCGTGTGATGCAGAGACCTTATTTGCCTTCCATCACTGCTTTACTGTGTTCGAGTTGGGCCTACTTGAATGAATTTCTGATCCAGCCGAGTGGGCGTTGCAGTAAGTGTACTCTAGAGAGTGCTAATTTTAGCGGGTGTATTGTAAATGTTTGTGTAAGTGTTTTGATTTACTCGTTTTGATTTGCATTATTATTTGTATTTATTTATTTAGACTCTTTTTTCTAAATCTCATGGGTAAGTCAACAGTTTATTTTATATTATAGAAATGGTATGTTCCAATTTGGGGAGAGCGGGAAACTGTGTATTTAAGATGGCCGTCACTACTATTAGGGGGAGGGACGGATAAAGAGCTTGTGAATGAGATTGTGCTGTGAAGCATGTAAAACTCTAGCCTCAGTGAATTGGAGGGGAGTTAGTACTGTTCTTAGTACTTAGCAGTTTATACTGTTTTTAAATCAATCTGTGTTTTAAGCTCTCAAACCTATTTATTTGCACATCTGCTCTAAATAAACATCTTTTTGGACGCCAACTTCGCTCCACTTTTTGTGCACCTCCTTGTGACTGCCCGGGTCGTTATCATAGACCGACAGATAGGGAACGTCTAGGTTACGTACGCAACCATCAGGGAACGGAGACGTTATGTCCCCATGCCACAATCTTGAACCATCGCTGGTTGCCAGGGACTCGTCTCGGCTCCTCAGCGTAAAACCAATCAGTGGATGCACCTGTCACCCTTTTACACCTGTATGCACGGGGAGTGGCTCAGGTATGCAAAATCCACTAGCCAATTTCATTGGCGTTTTCTCTTTAGTCAGAGATGATCAGGGCTTCCAAGTAAATCCCCTATGTCGTCACGACATAACGTCTCCGTTCCCTCCATCAAGGAACGGGGGTTACGTACATAACCTAGACGTTACTTTTTTGAAATAGTAACTCAGATATTTTCCTGAAAATTTAAAAGTAATGTGTTCATTTATTAGTTTCTTCAAAAGAAATCTAAATGTAATCAAATGTAAATGAACTGCATAGTTTTCACTGTATGTATTGATAGATTGATGCTTATTAAAGCTATAACGTTATACAAATTAACAGCTGTGAGTGAGTTTCTCTTTGCGTTTTGTTCTTTGATAAACATTGATGGCCCAAGCGCCAGTCTGTCACTTTTAGACAATATATTGACATACATCAGATGTATTTCTCCCAACCATTCTCATCCACTTAAGACAAACTGTATTTAAGTGAATACTCTCCAAGCCTGCCATTTTGACATATTTTTATGTATTTGATAATTTCGACGTGCCCAAAGCTCAAAGTGTAATTTGCTTGTCCGTTTTGGAGCGCTCCGTGCAGTCGCACACACACACACACACACACACACACACGCTTCAGCCTGGGGAACAGCGTCTCTCGTGCAGATTGTGCTTTCAACGTTTTATTATCAAACATGTCCCGCAATTTAGCAAGATTAAAGACGCATTTTACAACAATCACCGATTGAGCTTATTCTGACGTTAAGTTTGGTTTTAGGGAGGAACAAACGTGGAATGCTGTTTCAAAATCGAAATAAAACAATTAAATTAGCAGCCACAGCCACAGCCACAGGCCTAAAGTGTAATCAGGCCTAAATTGTAATCATGTTTAGTTCTCTCTTCTATCATGATTAAAAAAAGTTTTCATGTCACGCGTACTGAAGCTCCTCCAGCATGAGCACGATCTCGCTTCTGAATTGTGAATAGCAAAAATGTATCATAGACAAATGTTTGAATATTAATGTATAGACAAACAGCTGTTGACTCTGGTTAGATAGAATTTGCAAGATAATGTGCATATATAGCAATAATAAATGTATGTGTTTTCTTAATATCTCCAGTACCGATAGCCGCACCATTAACGTCAGAGCTTGTCGATACTCCGGTCTTTCATTATTTAGCCCCGGGGTCGATTAAATACCGGGATTCAGTACCCATGCCTAACTAAAACTGTGTCTAAATATTTTTTCCCAGTAAAACGGCATATTTCTTTAATTTATTTTGCATATTCAATATATCGCCTAGTCCTAAAACTTACCACCCACTGAATACACATACAAATGCAAAAACGCACTTGCACACATACTTACACCCACCTGTACCTGTAAATTGTGGAGCTCTAATAAACATTTATCAAGTCAGTGGACCAAATTAATTCGGACAAAAATGGATAATAAACACACTTGCATACTCACAACCAAAGCCATCCACTTTAAAATGTGTGTTATCTCTTAAACAGCCATCTGTGTAATAACATCTATCTTTATCTCTCTCTCTCTCGCTCTCTCACACACACACACACACACACACACACACACACACACACACACACACACACACACACACACACACACGTGTACAATATAAAGCAGATGAGGACAGACAACCATCTTTCCTCCCAGCTGTTCTTTTCTTCGCTGCAGTTTGCCAATGTTTATTTCCTGACCTTAAGAACTGGCAAAGACATACACTCGTGTGCATACAGTATGTGTTGTGAGGTTGTCATGTCAGTATATTCTGTGTTAATGTACAGTACATGTTCATGTGTTTATAGCATTTTCACATGGTGAATAATATTACTAAGATGTACACTTTAGGTGCTAATATGTACTTAAAAATTCCACTTGAAAATTTCAGAACTCAAAACTTTCTCGTTTGTCTAGAAACAGCTTATATTTAAGCCAGTCTGCCAAAATGACAGTTTGTGGAATGTGCCACTTTATAATGTAATAGTGTGGCTAAACACCACCTCCACAGAAGAAGATCAATGTCTGCTTCTACATCGCTGCCTGTTTAGCCCCGCCCACCGATGTAGGCTGTCAAACATACAGTACAAATCTGTTAGCCAATCATAGCAGTGGGCGTTTACTTCCAAGTCTACAATCTGTCACGCATATTCAAACAGAGCGTTCTGATGAGAGGGGTTACAAACAGGACAGAAAATAGCCTATTACTTAGAACAGTTAAATTTAAAACAGTTAAAGATTTAACTGTTGCAACGGGTCATGTAACAGTTAGTCTCACATTGCCAGACCTCCAGAGTGAAGGCAGAAGGTCAGGACTCTATCACAAGTAATATGTAATATAAATCACAATAATTTATTACTTCTAAATTATGTTTTGTTTTTGTTTTCAAAATGCCAAAAGCTTGATAACATTACCAGTAGACCTCAGAGAACAGTACAAAATAATAAAAAGGCAGTGCGTGACCCCTTTTAGGTACTAATATGTATAAACTACAAGGGAAAGATTGAAAGTCAGTAATCAGGAGGAAAATTGAAAAGTTAAGTTATTTAGCAAGGATGCATTAAATGAATCAAAATTACATATTACTATAATAAATGTTTCTTTAGCAGCAAATTAGCATATTAAAATGATTTGTGAAGAATCATGATACTGAAGACTGGAGTAATGATGCTGAAAATTCAGCTTTGTCATTACAGAAATTTTAAAATATGTTCAAATACAAAATAGTTATTTTAAGTAATAATATTTCTCAAATGTACAGTTTTTACAATATGATATATTGAAATCTTGTAAAAATCCATTGGAGAGTCTCTATTTGGTGATATTTTCTAAATAATTATATGCAGTAAATTTATACAATTAAAGTAGTATGGTACTTATTTGTTCTAATTATTACAATGGCATACTTTTCACCCTGAAATGTAGTGGTAAATTGCTGTTTTAATGTTTTTTAATAATAAAATAAATATGATTTGGTTAATTGATTGCATATTCTCAGCCTCAAACGCCTTGCCTACAGACATTATCTGATATCAGTATCTGATGCATATGGCACACAAAAAGGGAAACACTACGGGAGTTTTCAAGTCGTCATCTGATTGGTTGAATTCTATGTGTTTTCACTTTCTATAATGTCCCACCTGGAAACAAAACCATTGTGATGCCGAACCCCGTCATGGAAGAAGAAAGCCATTGTGCTTACAACTGTAACAACGATTTCTTACAGTATTAGGATCAACTAAACACTGGATTTTGCCACATGAAGTTCGAGGCATATTCTTTTGATGGCTTAAGATATGGTTCTTGATTGCATTATTTATTGGCTGAATGCCAGACTGTTATTGTAGACATCAACATTATGTTTTCACACTCCTAAACATGATGCTGAACAAAACAAACTGATAGGTTATTTTATATGTCAGTCAGACGGTCTCTTGGGCGATAGACTTGTGATAGAGTCCTGACCTTCTGCCTTCACTCTGGAGGTCTGGCGATGTGAGACTAACTGTTACATGACCCGTTGCAACAGTTAAATCTTTAACTGTTTTAAATTAAAAAGCACATCAGACTCCTAGCTCCATTTGCTCACATTTATTTTAGCCAAACTGAATTCTAATGTGATTTATTGGTGTACAATTGTTCCATACGGCATTTGCAGTGCCCTTCAGACTGAACCTGTGTGTTCTCTACAGTTTGGAATCTCACAGATGGTCCACTTCACTGAGCACTATATGGACCGACATTTATGTATTGAACTGCATTATGTCTACACATTCACATACATAAAAAACATACTTAAAAAAGGCACTTATGCCATCCATTTCAGTAATAAAATATAATTTTGGTCGACTTTTTTCCTTTCCAGTCCCAGATGTGGGTGGCGATACTCAGACTTAATGAGATCTGGATGTCTTTTTTCTTTTCCTCTTTTCCACAGCTGTGCTGCTCTCAAGGACGTCCTCTCAGCCCTGTTCCTCACCAGGGCCCCCGGGGGCCGAAACACTCTGCCTACTGATGCTGGATGTTACAATCTGAGAGAGAAAAACAGCAGGGATGTGTATGACAAGCCTCACTCAAACTGACAAGTGATTTCTTTTTGGCTGTTCTGCATACAGAGATTCTCTGCCATTTTTCATATTCAATACCATTTTCAGTATTTAGCTTCACCCAAACTGGCTCCTCAATATGATACATTTTCTAATTTCTGGGTACCTTTAGAACAGCTTTTGCGTAATAAATAAATATACATGTTGGGACATTTTTTTGTTTCAATTTTAATAAAATGAAAACTAAAATAATTTCGAAACACATGAGCCAATATTTTATTCACAACAGAACACAGTTAAGATAACAAATGTTTAAACTGAGATATTTTACAATTTATGCTCAAAATTAGCTAATTTCAAATTTGATGTCTGCTGCAGGTCTCAAAATAGTTGGGACGGGGGCATGTGTAGCATCTCCTCTTCTTCTCAAAATAGTTTGAAGACGTCTGGGCATCAAGATTATGAGTTTGTGGAGTTTTGGTGTTGGAATTTGGTCCCATCATTGCCTGATATAGGTTTCCACCTGCTGAAGAGTTTGTGGTCATCTTTGATGTATTTTGCATTTAATGATCTCTATAGGTGAAAGATCTGGACTGCAGGCAGGCCAGTTCAGCAGCCGGACTCATCTACTATGAAGTCATGTTGTTGTAATAGCTGCAGTATGTGGTTTTACATTGTCCTGCTGAAATACACAAGGCCTTCCCTGAAATAGATGTCATCTGGAGGGGAGTATATGTTATACCTTTATATACACCTTTCAGCATTCATAGTGCCTTTCAAAACATGCAAGCTGTCAATACCGTATGCACTTATGCACCCCCATACCATCAGAGATGCTGGATTTTGAGCTGAATGCTGATTACACACTGGACAGTCTCCCTCCTCTTTAGCCCGGAGAACACAGCGTCCGTAATTTCCAACAAGAATGTCAAATTTGGACTAATCTGACCATAGAACACTTTTCTACTTTGAAACAGTCCATTTTAAATGAGCCTGGGCCCACAGGACACGACGGCGCTTCTGGGCAATGTTCATATTTGGCTTCCTTTTTGCATGAAAGAGCTTTAGCTGGCATCTGCAGATGGCATGGCGGATTGTGTTTACAGAAAGTGGTTTCTGGAAGTATCCCTGGGCCTATTTAATAATGTCAATGGCAGAGATATGCCGAAGAGTGATGCAGTGTCGTCTGAGGGCCCGAAGACCACGGGCATCCAACAAAGGTCTTCGGCCTTGTCCCTTACTCACATAGATTTCTCAATTTTCTCTTAATCTTTTGATGTTATCCACTGTAGATGATGAGATTTGCAAAGCCTAAGCAATTTGACGTTGAGGAACGTTTTTAAAGTATTCCACAGTCTTTTTACACACTCTTTCACAGATCGGAGAGTCTCTGCCCATCTTTACTTCTGAGAGACTCTGCCTCTCTAAGACATCCTTTTTATAGCTAATCATGTTACAGGCCTGATGTCAATTAACTTAATTAGTTGCTAGATGTTCTCCCAGCTGAATCTTTTCAAAATGTCTTGCTTTTTTGAGACCTCTAGCAGGCATAACATTTTAAATGATGTATCCATTTAAACATTTGTTATGTTCTCTGTGTTCTATTGTGAATAAAATATTGACTCATGTGATTTGAAAGTATTTTAGTTTTCATTTTATTACAATTTTAAAAACGTCCCAACATATCCGGAATTCGGGTTTTATTTAAATAATTTTGGGCTGTTTTCTTATTTTTGGCTATTTCCTTCAAATCAATCAATCAATCAATCAATCAATCAATCAATCAATCAATCAAATAAATCCACTAAACCAGAAATATGTATTTAATTATTAAGTTATTTAATTATTTAATTATTAGGAATTGCATTTACAATATTCAGTTTTACATATGTGAAATGTAGCTGTTGGTTTGTTTATTTATTTGTAATATTTAATTATATTTAATCAAGACTGATCTCTCAGTCATGATTAAAAGGGGTGCTTTATGCAATGTTTATTATTATCATTAGTAGTAGTAGTAGTAGTAATTTTTAAAATGTGGTCAACAAACCTAGTCACTCACAAAATATGAATACATTGTTAGCATGTGTCATAATAGGCAATGAGTTGGGAGGATATTAGATTTATTCGTGGAGTAATTATTTCGAGTAATTATTTCTAAATGTGCATTTCTGCCATAAGCCTTGTTAACAGTAGCTCTGTGGGTCCTGGCCTGATTAGCATACTGATCTAAAGGTTATTCCATTGCTGAACACAGGCTCTGTTATCCCTTGGGGTCTGAGGGAAATTAATTTCTGATATCCTGCATTCACTGACTTGTAACCATAGGTTGATACAAAACTGAGATGAAAGAAGAGGACAAAGAGAAAGAAATGGTGTCATATGAGATATAGTGGACATTGTTTGGAGGGCCCTAAAGAGTGTGACTCTATAGAGAGACATGGAAAGGCAGGACCAAAGACATTTACCTTTACATTTTATTTGAACACATATGGACACAGTAAAAATGTCTAAGTGTAATTTCAAAAGCTAACAAATGATGACATTTTTAGTAAAGGAATTTAGTTCTTCTCAAGTTCACCCAGTTCATCAAATCAACTATGAACATTTTCATGGACATATTGGTGACTTTTAACCAGTGGTGAACATTAAGTAATTATTTTTACTTTACTTTACTTTCAAGTTTATGTACTTTATCAGAGTATTTGTTTTCGGAAAAGAAAGAAAGAAGGAAAGACAAGAAAATTAGTAGACAAAATAGAAATACAATAGAGGGTGCTAGTGTTAGAGAAACTGTAGATGTGTCACTAGCCATTTCTTGAAGATGGCAAATTAAAACTGAATAAATCGCCACCCGCTCTGAGATGCAACAACGATCCAATTTATTCTTTCTAGTGAACCTTTTGGATCAGTTCACAAATTACACTGAATGATTCATTTGCAAATAAGACTGATTCTTTAGTCAACAATTTACTGATTCTATGATAAAGAACCTAGATATCATCAGAGCTTGACTGTGAATATAACCAGTGAAAAGTCAATCAATAATGCTTTTTTAGTAAATTACTAAAGTCAAGTACTAATGCATTATCAATTAATAATGCATTAGTGTCACTAAACTAAACCTACTGTAAAATGGCGAGCTGTTAAATCAGCCCGGTCTCATGTTTGTACGTAGGTATTAACACGAAACATTTACAATTAGATAAGTATTTTGAGCTAAAAACAATCAAAATATTTACTTATCTTTTTATATCATTAAGACATTTGTATCAATAAATGTTTATAATTTTATCAATGAGCGATCAATAAGCAATAATTCCACTCATACATCTAAACCTAAACATAGCTATTTCTGTATAGTATAAAAAACACGACAGACATAAATGCAATTACAATCATTTATTTAGTGCAAAAATGTCAAAAGCACTACCAAATGTAATCCAAATGACGATGTGTTGCAGCTGCAGTCCTCTCTGGTGGAATAAAGCAGGTTTGTGTGAGGTGCAGAGCAGAATTTATGTTGTTAATCTCTGAAAATAGTATCCAGATTATTTTCCTGATCCTCTTGCTCTCAGTAAACTCAGTAAAGTGGCGTGTGTGTTTGCATCATTCAAACACACAACTCACCAGAAACACGCCATGTCGCAATCTGTGACGAAAGTAGGCGAGAGCTAATGAGCGGTCGATTATCCTGCCGTAAACCCTGTTGTTTGAAGCAGCAATATTTGAATTCGTAACGAGCGTGTCAGTCAGCATGGGCTTTGCTGTTTACGGTAACCGGACTCACTGCTCGGGAATGTAGATGAAGATCACTGAATGAATGCTTAGATTTCGGTCTGTTCCTCGCAGTCGTATGGATTCTGAAGATCTGGATTACAGCGCACTAATACAATTGTTTCATTTTGTAATTAAATTGCGGTTTTGGTGTTTTTATAGTTCTATTAGTCACAGCATGTCGGAGAAATCGCTTTTTGTGGCCCATGGCAAACCAAGTAAATATTACATGACAAGTAAAGGTTAAACGACTTCAAATGTTATTTATTTTAAGTTTTAAAGTGAAGTCTTGAAGTTCTATTATTGGAAACGAGCTGGCAGCAGAAATCACACAACAAAAGGAAATATTATAATTTCATATTAAGTAAACAAGTAAACAATTTAACGATGCACTTAAAAAAAAGGTAATTGATATGACAACTAAAAACAACTATAGATGTCGTCGAAACATCAGTTTTGTATGCTTAAATGCTGAAAATAGGTACGTATTGTACGTTTTAGTGCCTGTAAAATCGTAAGCAAATTTACGTTTTATAGAACCAGATTTTACGTAAAATACATACGAATTATCATGAGATCAAATACAACTGAAATGCTTAAATGTGGTTTCTCCAAAGCTGTTCTTATGAACAAGCATACTCACCTCGGATGGCCTGAGGGTGAGAAAATATTCAACAAATTTTCATTTTGGCTGAACTATTCCTTTAAGAAATGATAAAGCATTACAGCGAGTAAATCAGCTGTCTGTAACTCTTCGAGGTTTAATTTTTTCCATCTGGTCAATGACTCGAGAGTCTTTTTTTGTTATCTTTCTCTTACTCTCTTACTGTTTTTCCCCTTCTTCCTCTCGCCCTGGTTTTTCTGTGATAACAAGGCAGTATTTTGTGATGAGTAATGTTCTGGCTTCAGTCTACTTGATCAATACAAGCTGAAATTCACAAACAATGGAAAGCACTGTGATCATTAAAACCATATGGATTATGATTAAAGCACACAGACAGAGAGTGAGAATGGATGGGAGGGAAGGTGGAGATTGGAAATATTTCCACAGTGCTCACTTTGTCACAAAGGAGATAAGCGTTTGGACTGAAAACAAAAGCTCATGAGGCCGTTTGACCTGTTATGATTTACGTGAGTCTTTGTCTCTCTGTTTGTCACTGAATTAAAACCAGGCCATCAAGAATGAGCAGATCAGACTCATTTAATCACTGCCATACCTACTTCAGTTATTCAAAGCTCGAAGGTAGATGAATAACAGTCACTAAACTTTTAATTGCTTTCTATATAAACCTGCATAAAATGGAGTTATTTGGCCAATGTAAAGATCAATGCGTTTTCAAGAGGCTATGACAAATAAAAACCATGTTGTAAAAGCCATGTGACTGATCTATCGCCTGTGAGATACTGTAGAGATTATGGAAATATTTATGTTTCTTGAGCGTTTGAACTCTTCTCTATCATTTGTCTTTGCCTACATGCAGGAAAGTAATTAAAAAAATTATGTGTTGGAAAACTGCATCAGAAATTGTCAGCATTTAGAGTGAGATCGATTCATGTGTTGATGAACTTGTTTGCATTGCTCATGTTGTTCATGATATGATGTATTATACAAGGCTACAGTTTGTAAATACTATCTACTCCGAGACTGACTTTATTGTCAAAACATAATTTTATTTCATTTTTACCAGCAATGCATGTCATTTCTGATTGGATAAAAAGCCAGTTGTGCAGCTCTCTAATGACATAGGATACAGCAGTTAGTATACTATCACCAACACAGTGAATACACTATAAAAAACTGGATGTGTGAGTGAATGCATCACGAACACGTGTGTTTTTGTGTTGTTTATTCTACACAGTGGAGACCAAATGTCCCCACAAGGATAGTAAAATAGTTGTACACCAATAGTTGTACAAAGCGCTTTACATTCATTTGGGGGTCTCTCCTCAACCACCACCAGTGTGCAGCATCCACTTGGATGATGTGACGCACATTGTACAATTTGTACATTGTACAAATATGTACAAATGGGGATGTACCATTGGGGACAAATCAAAATGCAGTGAACTGTATTGTAAAAGACTTTACAAAAGTCAATTTTTTAAGTTTTATATTGCATTTAGAATACAATGATAAATATGTATTTAACCCCTGGTTTCACAGACAAGGCTTAGTTATCTCTGAAGCTCACTTGAATTTGCTTTATCATTAGATGTGACGTTATGGTGCATTTGAAGATTTGAAGCCTGTCTGAAACCAGTTTGCTTTGGTTGTTTTCGCACAGATCAACGGTCGACTGAGCAGTAGACTTTGGATTCAGACACAGCCCTTATTTGCTTCAGTCAATGAAACAAACCTAAAAACTTAAATGTGTTTGAAAGAAAGATGAAGAGAAAGAGAGAGATGTTGATGTTAAAGCCTCTTTTTTTGTGAGTCTCTATTGCCCTTTATAAATATTACACATCCTTTGCATTGTAAATTTCTAATGAGGACTGCAGTGTTCACTGCTAGGTTTTTAGCTCTGCCTGTCCACTGACAGATTATGAATAATTGATTAGTATGATAATTAATCTGCATGGAAGTCACTAGGGAGGTGGACCTGTCCAAGACAGACAGCTGAACTTGTGTGAATGCAGTGCTGGATGTTCATCATCATAACACACCGAGTAGCCATTCTGAGTAGACACCATTTAGTATAAAGTCAAATTTCCTAAACTAAAAGTCATTGTTTAGACCAAAGCTGTCTTATTGTTTATAAACAAGTAATTTTATGAAAAATTAATGAAAATATGCTAAACAATATGTTATCTTTATCCAAAATTAAAAAGCTAAAGTTTAAGTAATACAATTTTAAATGTAAATTTTAATGTAGCTAACCTTAAACTTAAAAAAATGCAACGTAGTACACCTTTATTAAAGGGGTCATATGACATTGCTAAAAAGAACATTCTTTTTTTGTATTTGCTGTAATGCACTCTGTTTATGCGGTTTAAGGTTAAAAAACACATTAGTTTCACATACTGTTCATTATTGTTGCTCCTCTATGCTCCACCTTTCTAAAACGCGCATATTTTTGCACAACTCATCGTTTTGAGAAGCGAGTCGTGCTTTGATTGGCCAGCTATCCAGTGCGTTGTGATTGACCGAATACCTCAAGCGTGAGACAGAAATGTTATGCCCCTCACCGTATTGTGATGCCGTGTCCCGGCGCAACAACACAAAAACAATGAAACCCATTATAAATTTGGCATTTGTTGCATTCAGTGGGGACATAATAACTGATTATAATGACTTTTACTGTCTTTTTTACGCGTCGCGTTGCATCGTGCCGCGTAAACATTACTATGTCTGCATTTGTGCACTACTCTACAAGCACTACTCTACACTGCTCAAAACTCGCATTTGAATAGTCAGTGGCAAATTCTTTAAATAAGAAAACATACTTACAGGCTGTGAGTCAGAAGCGTCAGACTGTCCTTGCAAAGTTGGAATCGCGCCACTTTATAGAAACAGGCATTGTGCAAGCCAGCATTGTAGGCTACTCTTCCAGGTTCAGGAAATAGTCCTCCGTAAAATGTGCTGTACACACTCTAATATTTGGGTTGAACTGTTCTGGAACAGTGTTGTAAATACAACTTAACCACTGATTTCTAGTTGTGTCCTCTTTTGTAAGCCCAAACAAAGTACTTTCACTTTCACAGCGAAATGCAGTGTCTCCAGGACATAGTGCCGGCAGCAGCAACAATACTACAGTGAGAATAATAGTTCCACCTTCTTTCTTTGCGTATACATTTGGGCGGTGTTTTGCAAATCATCCCACACCGTGACGTAGACTTGTGGGGGCGTGTTTGAATGAGCCGTTTTAGGTGGGCATGGTCGAGTCTTAACTTTTGCCAAGAATATCTCTTTGATTTTGAGACTTTAGTCTTTGCAACTTCAGGGATCTCATCTATGCATAAAGGGCTTGTAACACTCCAAAGAGAAAGGAAAACTGGATATTGCATCATATGACCACTTTAATACTGCAATAAAATAAATACATTTTGATTGTAAATATCTTACTCTCAACACTACAATGGCAGTATGTAACTATTTTCTGTTTTGGTAAATTGATGGCTAAACTAAATTCATACAGTCTCATTAATATGTTTTTTGTATGATTTGCTTACGCCTGACTGATGGATACCTGTAGTTTTACACATGACTCTATGTTATAGAAAAATGCAACACTATGGTATTTCAGTATATACCATGGTATCGGAAAAAATAGCTTTTACTACAACATTCTTTGGAATAATCATTGCACTGCCGCAGTATATATTGTATTAATTTATTTTTATTTAATTTTTTTTTGTCTCTATTATCCTTACCTGCAAAGTAGTTCACAAGCTGGTGTTGAACAAATGAATCCGAACAGGTTTTCAAGGGTTTCATTTTACTGGATTGTGGGAAAATATCTACTTAACCTAGTGCTGTTTTCGAGCTTTCCAAATGATTCAGTGAGACAGTGTCCACATGATTCAAACAAACTTGCGAACAGATTGAGACTGTTTTGTTCTAATTCGTATGACCTTTTCAATAAGAAGTGATTCAAACCTGAATCATCGCTAGTTCTGATTCTAAAGAGCCAATAAAAATATGGCACACATTTGACTGCTGAATTGTTGTGAGGTAAATATTTAACGTTGTGGCGTTTGTGAGCATTACAACTCTACTTTATCAATAAAGTCTACTGAAAAGCTACATGATTTACTATCTAAGTTAAGCTAATAGCTTTGCTAATTTTGACAACACTGCTGTCTAAACCTTGGCACAGCATCCTAACTTTGTGAAATACTGTTAGTACTCCGTTAACATTTGCATATTTAAGGAAAAATAAATATAGCTAGCTATCTATCTAGCTATCTCTCTAGCTAGCTAGATAGATAGATAAAGAATGATCATGATAAATAAATATTTATTTTGAGCCTTATTTCTATGAGTGAAATAAAGATATTATAAAATGTTAATTATACAGTGCTAGACTAGAGTGTGTGTGTCTGAGTGGACAGTTGTGGGTGGTTTATAAGTAGTGTGTCAGTGTCGACATTGTGCCAAAAGTGTGTGTATGTGTGTGTTTGGTTTGTAAGTGGTTATTATTCAAGCATTTATTTACTGACAGGCACCCGCTGCCATGAATATTTCATATTTGATGTACAGCACGATTCCATCTGATAAAAACGACTGATTAAAAAGAAAGAAAATCAATAAGACCATGATGGGCGAGAGCGGTGGAACGATAGAGTGTTAAGCCACGGAAGACGATCCTCTCTTCTAGTGCTGAGGAGAACGAAATCTCATCAGACAAGCATACTTCTGTCAAGGTCAAACACACAGGGGCTCCCAGCTCTTGTTTGCCTTATTTTTCCATCTATCTCTCTCTCTCTCTCTCTCTCTCTCTCTCTCTCTCTCTCTCTCTCTCTCTCTGTTGCATGCTGGGAGTGCGAGGTGGAGTGGAGCGTGTGTTTGAGAGCGTTGAGTGATTGTGTTCTTTCACTATTTCTTTTTCTTAATACTTTTTTTTGTTTTGTTTTTTACACATGTATTGATTTTTTTCTCTTGCAAATATAGTGTAGACAGTAGTGGGAGAGGTTTTTTTTTTTTTTTGGGTACGCACGACTTATAAGTCGCTGCATGGTGTCCGTCCAAGTGAAAGGAGCACCAACTCTGTCGCTCCGTAATGGGTGCAGGTGTGTACCTGACCCTGGGGTGACAATAGAGGAAATGCTCCTGATCATCGGAGAAAAAGTTGGGTTTGAGAACATTGTTTCCGCGTCGCGGATGAACAAGGCTGTGGTTGTGTTTTTTAAATCTGAGCTACTGGTCAATGAGTTGACTGTGAGCGGAATTTGGGTGAAATAAATGTTTGTTCCGGTAACCCCGCTATCTGCTTCAGCAACGAAAGTTACCATCTCTAATGTCCCACCTTTTGTAAGTAATGAGGCCATCCTAAAAGAACTTCAGAGGTTTGGTAAGATCGCAAGCCCCGTAAAAAACGATCCCCCTTGGATGTAAAAATGTCGCGCTAAAACATGTTCTCTCTTTTAGACGGCAGATTTACATGTTTTTGAACTCCCCGGAACGTACATGGGAAGTTTCTTTCCGTGTCACTCATGGAGAGAGCTCTTTCATGATATATGCCAGTACTGACAGCTTGAGATGTTTCGAATGCGGGGATTTGGGCCATAAACGCCTCACATGTCCACATAAAAAGGAACAACGCGCGTCCACATCTCGAGCTGAGATGAATAACATAGAAACACAGAGTTCTCAGGAGCGGGTTAAAGGGGTCACAGATGAAGCGAGAGAGCAGCAGCAGGAGGTGAGTGAGCTTAATGTTAATATTGGCGATGTGGAAAAACCTGGCTGCAGCACTGCTGTTGACAAAGATGTGAGTGTATGTGTTGATGTTGATGAACATAAAGCTCAAAGTGAAACTGAGGATATGTGTGAGGGTGTTATTGCAGGAGAGGCAGGTGCTTCAGAAGGAAATATGGTTGAGGAAATGGAGGATTTGTCTCAGTGTACTGATGATGGGTTAAGAGATGATGATGAGCAATGGTCTGATGCTGCAAAAAATGGGTGATAATGATTTATACACTCTAGATCAAATCAAATAATTTCCTTGACGAAACTAAAGAAAAAACTGGAGTCGAGATAAGTGACTTTTTTCCTGATATTGAAAAGTTTGTTTCTTCTGTTATGGTGGTTAGGAGAACAAGTAATTATGAAGAACTGTCTCAACAGAAACGCTTCCGTCTTAAGAAGCACTTAACTGTCACAAGATCAGGTAAAATGTCAGGTAAAGCAAAGGAAAAATCTAAATAGTTATGATGTTTAAGAACTTCTGTTTCTTTCTTTATGTTTTCCTCTTTCTATCTCTCTTCATGATGGAAACCTTGAGGGTGGGATCCTTAAACATAAATGGATTGAGGGAGGAAAAAAAGGGAAACTTATTGTTAGAATTCATAAGAATAGTTTTTTTTGCAAGAGACCCACAGTACTGTTAGTAATGAAGTTGATTGGGGTTTGTGGTGGGAAGGGGAGAGAGTGCTTAGTCATGGGACCAATCTTAGTGCTGGGGTGGCAGTGCTTTTTTCTCCTGCTCTTAAAGTTAACATTTTGAGCAAAATTGAAATAGAGCCAGGAAGACTGGTAGCTGTCAGAGCTGAAATCAGAAACCTCTCTTTCTTATTTGTTAGTATTTACGCTCCCAATAATGGAGCAGATAGACTACAACTATTTGTTAAACTAGCATTTTTTTAAAGCAGCAGCAGGATGGGGACTTTATGATATTAGGTGGTGATTGGAACTGCACTTTAGATTTCACACGTGATAGGAATGGTGAAGAACCACACATGCAGTCAGCTTCTCGTCTGGCCAGTGTTATGAACAATCTAGGAGTTTCAGATGCGTGGAGAGAACATAATCCTTTAGCAAAGCAGTATACTTGGGTGAAATTTAATAATGGGAGGGTTTTTGGTGCAAGGTTAGATAGGATTTATGTATCACATAATGTGAAGAACAGGGTGGTGCATACAGCTATTATCCCTACTTCTTTGTCCGACCATAAATGTATCACAATGGAGTGTACACTGGTGAATAGGATTCATAAGAGCTGCTACTGGCATTTTAACAATAAGCTATTGGATGATAAACACTTCTGTGAGACTTTTAAATGCTTCTGGGAAACTTGGAAGAGTGAAAAGTGCCTGTACGAAAGTGCTATTCAATGGTGGGAAATCGGTAAAGTGCAAATAAGAACATTCTGTCAGCAATATGCAAACCATTCTTCTTCTGTTATAAAAAAGACAGAGTCACTGGAAAAAGAAATAAATGACATTGAGAAGAGTATGACTGTCAATGATGCTGTAAACCTACAGGAGCTGTGGACTGAGAAAAAGAACCAGCTGAGTTTTATCTTAAATGAAAAAGTTAAAGGGGCTCTTGTAAGGAGTCGTTTTTTTAACATTAAAAGACATGGACGGTCTGACATCTTTTTTTTTTTAACCTGGAGCGTAAATCGGGACAAGAAAAATTGATGTACGTTTTGAAGGACAATGATGGCTCAAGATACTTCAGATCCTGTGGTGATGCGTAGACTCGCTGTGGCTTTTTATTCCAGCTTATTCTCTGCTGAAGCCATTGAGGAGCAAAGTAGAATTGAACTGCTACAGGATATTCCTTCTTTAACCGAAGGGAATAAAAAACTTTTGGTGGTTGACCTTAATTTTGAAGAGATTACTGCTGCTGTAAATGGTCTCTCTTCAGGAAGAGCACCAGGGATAGACGGACTGTCTTCTGATTTTTTAAAAACATTTTGGATTACAATAGGACCTGATTATTTTGAAGTGCTCAAAGAATGCATTAGTAACGATATTCTCCCTGTGAGTTGTCAACGGGCTGTCCTAACTCTGTTACCAAAAAAGGGCGATTTAACCCTGTTAAAAAACTGGAGGCCAGTGGCAATTTTGTGTGCAGAGTATAAAATTTTATCTAAATGTCTGTCGAATAGATTAAACAAAGTGTTACATGCTATCATTCACAAAGATCAATCATACTGTGTGCAAGGAAGGTCTATTTTAGATAATTTACATTTAGTGAGGGATATTTATGATTTTGCTTTTAACAATAATATTAATCTTGGTTTTTTTGTCATTGGACCAAGAAAAGGCTTTTGACCGAGTTGACCACAACTTTCTTTTTGAAACCTTAAAAGCTTTTGGGTTTGGTGACATTTTTATTTCTATGATTAAGCTTCTCTATAATGAGGCCACATGTATGATAAAAATTGCGGGTGGTCTCAGTGTTCCTGTTAAAGTCCACAGAGGGATTAGGCAAGGTTGCCCTCTTTCTGGTCAACTTTATAGCATAGTCATTGAGCCACTGTTGTGTAAAATGAGAAACAGTTTAACAGGTTTAAGGGTTGCTGAACCAGACACTAAAGAGGCTTTTAAGATTTCTGCATATGCTGATGATGTCACTATTTTAGTCAGAGGTCATGCTGATGTTCACTTCTTAAAAGACGCTCTAGCATGTTACGGTAGAGCATCCTCAGCTAAGGTGAACTGGAGTAAAAGCAATGCTCTGAGGTGTGGTCAGAATTCCAATGGTCCTATGCTTCCAGGTGGTTTGCAGTGGGGGAGAACGGGTTTTAAATATCTAGGGGGTTTTTTAGGCACAGAAGAATTTAGGAAACAAAACTGGGAGGGCCTTGTGGAGAAAGTGTGTGCAAGGTTGTCTCGCTGGAAATGGTTGCTACCCCAGCTGTCCTATAGGGGGAGAGCCCTGATCTGTAATAATTTGGTGGCCTCTTCTCTATGGCATAAAACGTCTCAGGTTACGTATGTAACCATGGTTCCCCGAATGGGGAACGAGACACTGCGTCCCATAGGGGTCGCTACGGGGAACGCCCTCAGCGTGACTCGTGTCTGAAGATACATATGTAAAAACACCACCTGTTGGCCGGCGACAGCCCATGACGTCACTACCGGCGTGGCACAATAAGTGCCGCTGGGAGAATACATCATCAGCTTCTTCGTCTGAAGCTTGCATCCGAAGCATGACCCAAAGCCTAGGGGACGCAGTGTCTCATTCCCCATTCGGGGAACCATGGTTACATACGTAACCTGAGACGTTCCCCTCCATGGGAACTCGAACTGCGTCCCCTAGGGGTCGCTACGGGGAACGTTATACCCACTTCACCATGCTGAGGGGAATGCAAGCCAATTTCGCGAAAAAGGCGAGCACTAAGCCAACTCTACCCGGCTAAGGGAGTTGCCCCTGGGACGGCTGATGGCTGTCAGTGATATTATCCCCTTCGGCCAAAGGCCCGAGCTGCATACCCTAGTACTTACCTGCTAGGTGCCGGGATTACCGGGCCTAGGGTAGAGCTCAAAGTCTTGGAATCAGAAAAAGATTCCTTTAAGGGGATATGGCCAAGCACCTGGTCACTAGGTCCTGGCCGATCACTCAGGGGTTACCACTTGCTCTGCCCAAGCTTACTGAGGGAACTGTCTCAACAGACCTCTTGGTAGCGTACACCACTTTTTTTTTTTTTTTTTTGGACCCAACATATATGGGACAAGGGAGCGGGGCCCAAGCCGGGGCTTTGACCAACTCAAAAAAGGGCACGAATCTGTGCGCGTAACCCTACCCTTACGGGATTTTTAGAAAGAACGCAGAATCTTTTGATGTGCGGACTTACCACTGAGTGGATTTTAGAAAGTGCCCAAAGTCTCGCGTGTGCACTTATTAGAAGAACGTTCTATGCCCTGGAGCGGAGAACTACTCATTCCTCGGAGTGAGAGGGAACTCAGACGCTCAGAAGGGAGCGGCAAGCTCATAGATGACCCTCTATGGTGAGGGGAGCAATGCTGGCTCGACCAACAAGGCGAGCGACCTATCACAGAGCTCTGGGGAGCGGAGAAACTCGGACGCTCAGAAGGGAGCGGCATGCTCATAGGTGACCCTCTGGTTGAGGGGAGCAGTGATAGCTCTACCGACGGCGAGCTCTGGAGAGCGGAGAACTCATTCCTCAGAATGAGAGGAACTCAGCTACCAATGAGGAGCTCTAGAGCGGAGAACTCACTCCTCAGAGTGAGAGGGAACTCAGACGCCCCGAAGGGAGCGGCATGCTCATAGCAATGCTAGCTCGACCAACCAGGAGAGCAACCTATCACAGAGCTCTGGGGAGCGGAGAACTCATTCCTCAGAATGAGAGGGAACTCAGACGCTCCGCAGGGAGCGGCATGCTCAATGGTGACCCTCTAATGAGGGGAGCAATGCTAGCTCTACCTATAACGAGCTCTGGAGAGCGGAGAACTCATTCCTCAGAATGAGAAGGAACTCAGATGCTCAGCAGGGAGCGGCATGCTCATAGATAACCCTCTATAGTGAGGGGAGCAATGCTAGCTCGACCAGCACGGAGAGCGACCTATCACAGAGCTCTGAGGAGCGAAGAACTCATTCCTCAGAATGAGAGGGAACTCCGCCGCTCAGAAGGGAGCGGCAAGCTCATAGGTGACCCTCTAGGTGAGGGGAGCAATGCTAGCTCTACCGACAGCGAGCTCTGGAGAGCCGAGAATTCATTCCTCAGAATGAGAGTGAACTCAGACGCTCAGAAGGGAGCGACATGCTCAAAGGTGACCCTCTAACGAGGGGAGCAATGCTAGCTCTACCTATAACGAGCTCTGGAGAGTGGAGAACTCATTCCTCAGAATGAGAAGGCACTCCGCCGCTCAGAAGGGAGCGGCAAGCCCAACCATGAGCTCTGGAGAGCGGGGAACTCATTCCTCGGAATGAGAGGGAACTCCGCCGCTCAGAAGGGAGCGGCATGCTCATAGGTGGCCCTCTGGGTGAGGGGAGCAATGCTGGCTCTACCAACAGCGAACTCTGGGGAGCGGAAAACTCATTCCTCGGAATGAGTGGATATTCAGACGCTCCGAAGGGAGCGGCATACTCATAGGTAACCCTCTTATCGTGAGGGGAGTAATGCTGGCTCTACCCTTGCAGTGGTGACCAGAATGACTGAAGATCCAGGAGGATCCGCAGAAACCTCCGAGGGGACTCACTTCCAGACCATCAGTAAGGCAGTTCGAGAATACAGAACCTGCCTGAAATCATCATAGGTCCAGCCTGACTGCAGTTCTTAGGCTCCCACCTGACCTCGGTTCCGGTGGGGTAGATGGTGGTTTGCAGGGGAATTAAGGAGGGAAGCTAAGGGTCGATGGTAGAACCCTCCCCGAGGGAGGGGAGTAGATATTATTTTTTACTCTGGTCCAGACGAGAGCCTCTTTGAGAACGCTTCGTCTGGATCACCTCCCTCAGGTCTTGCCTCTTACCTCTCTTTGACCAGTACCTCCCTCTACCCCTACCCACAGGTGGGGGAGGGGCACGAGTCGCGACACTAGCCTTCTGCGCCCGTCTCTGGTCCTCAGACCAGGAAGGGCCAGGACCCCCGCTTTGTTCGGGCTCGGACCTGGACCTTCTTGGAATGAAGGTTTTGAAGGCAGCTGAGCGCACCCTCGCCTCCCTAAACTTCTCGACCACCGT
Organism: Oxygymnocypris stewartii; assembly: GCA_003573665.1. NCBI lineage: Eukaryota > Metazoa > Chordata > Actinopteri > Cypriniformes > Cyprinidae > Oxygymnocypris > Oxygymnocypris stewartii. Next base: position 553,123 of record QVTF01023105.1, read on the forward strand.
CTCGACGGAGGCACCGAAAAGCTGGGAGGGCGAGATTGGAGCGTCGAGCAGAAAGCCCTTCTCTTTCTTCTCGAGGTCTGCCAGATTCACCCACAGATGCCTCTCCGTTACCACCATGGCTGCCATAGACCTGCCCATAGCAGAGGCAGCCTGCTTGGTGGCATGGAGGGCTAGATCTGTGGTGCGGCGCAGCTCGGCTACCTCGTCAGGTGACCAGCCCTGACCGCTATCCAGGTCCTTCAGCAGGTCCGCCTGGTACGCCTGAAGCACCGCCATGGTGTGCAACGAGGCGACTGCCTGACCCGCTGCTGCGTATGCCCTGCCATTCAAGCGTGATGTAGCCTGAAGGGGCATGGATGGCAAGGAGGGAACCTTCAGAGAGGGTGTCTCCCCCATAGAGAGATAGCTAGCTAGCTAGCGTCTCTTCTACAGGGGGCATCCTCTCATAGCCGTTTTCACGCATCCCTGTAATGTTAGCATAACTGTTACGCTGGAACCTGTGGATGCGAGCGGAAAACGGCTTTTTCCATTCCTTCTCAACCTTCGTATGGAGATCAGGAAGAAATGGAAGGTTCACTTGAGCTGGGGTTTTATGGCCAGGAAGAAATCGCTCATCGAGGCGTCCTCGCGGCGCCGCCATTTTGGTTCGCTCCCACGGCAAGTCAAGCCTTGCCGTGGCGCGTTCCATAACATCCAGCAGCTCTTCGTACGCAGGGCAGGAGTTTTGAGAGAGTTCAGTCTCAACATCCTCACTCTCAGACATCTCCTGCTCTTCCTGGGCATAACCCAGCCGAGCACTAGCCGCCGGATCAGATGATGTCAGAGAGATTACATCATCATAATCTAGCGGCTCGCTCTCGTTCTTTGCCGACTCGTGTGAAAGGGAAAGCTCCCTCTCAAACTCATCGGCTAGATCCGACTGCGAGCCCCACGATTTCATTCTCCTCCGTGCCTCGGCAGCGGTGGGTCTTGAATCGCGGGAAGCAGACGGCTGCCCCTCTTTCCTCGAAAAGAGGGACAGGCGAGAGCGGAGCCTCCTCATAGGGAGCCGCTCACAATGCACGCAAACCGCCCCCTCAAGGACATCGCGTGCGTGCTCTATGCCCAAACAAAAGACGCAACAGTCGTGTGTGTCATCGGGTGTCAAATAACGAGGACACGGATCCACACACTTCCTAAACGCCTCGCTAGTGCTCGCCATAGAGTTAGAAAACTGTACTCTTACCAGATTCACTTTGCACGCTTCAAACAAACCAGTCAGTGAAGACGAAAAAGCTGATGATGTATTCTCCCGGCGGCACATATATTGTGGCACGCCGGTAGTGACGTCATGGGCTGTCGCCTGCCAACAGGTGGTGTTTTTACATATGTATCTTCAGACACGAGTCACGCTGAGGACGTTCCCTGTAGCGACCCCTAGGGGACGCAGTTCGAGTTCCCATGGAGGGGAATGTTCATTTTGGAGCCTCCGAAGGATTTGGTGGAAAGGATTCAGAAGCAGATGGTGGACTTTTTCTGGTCAGGGCAGCACTGGTTGAGGGCACCAGTTTTATTTTTGCCCATTCAGGAAGGAGGACAAGGACTTGTCGACATCGGATCCAGAGTTAAAGCCTTTAGACTTCAGACAGCTCAGAAACTGCTTTACGGGGGGGGATGTAGGCTGGGCTGAAACAGCCTGTGCCCTCCTGAGGAGAGCAGGGAATATGGGGCTGGATCGTCACCTGTTTCTAATGAACATTATTAAGCTGGATCTGACTGGTCTAACATCTTTTTACAGGTCAGTGCTAAGAGCGTGGTCATATTTCAAGTTCTCAAGAGAATTTGATGGTGTACAGAGACTCTGGCTGAGGGTGGAACCATTGCTCTTCAACTCTTTAATGGACCTGGAGATTTTTAAATCCGATTCGCTCAGGAAAGCTTTATGGTCTGCAAAGATCACAAAAATTGGACATTTAATTCATGAGGGAGGATGGATATCTGCTGAGGCTTTGGCCTTGAGGATGGGCATGAGGTCAGTTCGAGTGGCAGAGAGACTGTTAACTCAAATAAATGACATTCTACCAGTGGAACATAGTTTGGATTTAGAGGCTTCGGACATGGATGCTTCTGCATTTCCAGAGCTTACTTTCTCAATTGACACAGGAGAGTGGAAAGAATTGGAGGGTGGATTGCTTTCTATCAGATCATCTCAGCCAAATCTTTTCAGTGATGCAGGAAAAAAGGATCTTTATGCACTGTGTGTGAAAGCAGTACATTTCCATATGCTTGAAAATCTAAGGGAATCCAAGTGGCTGGATGTTTTTGGCTCAGGTGTTTCCCCTAAAGGCTGCTGGAGGACCCTGTACAAACCTCCCATCGAGAAAAGGTCTGGAGACCTTCAGTGGAGGGTAGTGCATGGTATAATAGCCACAAACAGACACAGAGCACACATTGATCCACAGGTAGGGGAGGAGTGTCCTTTTTGTGGGGTACAAGAAACAGTTTTCCATTTATTCCTTAACTGTTCTAGACTACAATTGTTTCTTCGTCAATTAGAAGGTTATTGTCAAATACTGGGGGAGGTTTTTACACCTATGCTTTTTATCTATGGACCTAAATACATGCAGGAACAAAATGAAAGTTCATGTGTTATTACATTTTATATTTGGGCAAGGAAAACTGGCTATTTGGCTGTCACGTAAAAGAAAAATACTTGGGTCAGGATTGACTGATGTTATTTTGGTGTTTAGGGGATTAATAACATCCCGTATTAATATAGAGTATGCGTACTATATGTTGATTGATGACTTGGATACCTTTAGGTCTAAATGGAGCACAAACCAATGCATTTGTGAAATTGATGATGATGGTTGCTTGAAAGTTGTTGTCTGAGTGCTGATGGATTGTAAAACTGCTATTTATTTATGTACATTATTTATATTATTCCATTTGGCTTTCTTTTAATATTTTAAGACTGTCTATCTATAATTAGTGGTCAATAAATAGATTGTTAAAAGTCAAAGTCTCTCTCTCTCTCTCTCTCTCTCTCTCTCTCTCTCTCTCTCTCTCTCTCTCTCTCTTCGGAGTGCATGCTGGGAGTGTTGTTGGGGTGCGTGTGAGAGTTCACGAGGAGAGTGGCTTTATTTTACTATCATTCTTTTTTCAAACTTTGGATCATTTAAAGGAAAGAATTTAGGAAAGTAAAGTGTGTTTGGAGCGGTGGCCGAGTTGAGATGGCGTCTCGGCCTGAGGGTGGAGAAGAGCCATTATCACTCCATCATGGTATCAGGTGTGAGGTTGAATCTAGTGTAGCGGTGGAGGAAGTTTTGTTGTCAATTGGAGAACAAGTTGGAAATGAGAACATCTCTTCGGCCTCAAGAATGAATAAAGCTGTGGTGGTTTTCTTAAAGGAGGAGAATCTGGCTAACCGTCTAGTAAGCAGCGGAATTTCGGTAAGTGGACTTTTTGTTGAGGTTTCGCCGTTAGTTAATCCAACACGAAAGGTGATTATCTCGAACGTGCCGCCGTTCATCCCTGATGATGAAATCAAACGTGCACTTTCATGTTTTGGAAAGTTTGCCAGTCCGTTAAAAACGATTCCATTAGGATGCAGAAATACGGCTTTAAAACATGTAATGTCGTTCAGGAGACAGGTGGCAATGTTTCTGAACCAACCTGATTTGGAAGTATCTTTCAGAGTTTCGTATGAAGGGAAGACATATATGGTGTATGCTAGTACAGGCAGTTTAAAGTGCTTCGATTGCGGAATTGTGGGGCATAAAAGGTCTGCATGCCCACATAAGGCTGGCAGTAGTGGTGTTGGTGTTACAACGAATTCCACTGTTGACTTGGTAGTTAATGAATCTAATGGAGAGCAAACGACTCCTAATGTGAGTGCTGTTGATTCAGAGAGCAGAAGTGAATCTAATGGAGAGCAAACGACTCCTAAGGAAATAAAAGAAAGTGATGGAAATGAGGTTGCATCGTGTAGTAGTGTAAGACAAGGAGAAAATATTCTAGATAAGACTGAAGAAATAGGGGAAAGTCTTGGAATAGAAACATGTAAGGATAGTGAGGTTGTTCAGATGAATGAAGTAGTCAATGTGGAGATGAACACGATGCTGAATTATACTGAGGTGGTTGAAGAGGAAGGAATGAGGGACGATGATATGCTTTCGGATATCTCTGAGGTCGGGTCTCAAAATATGGAGGATATGTATTCTTTGGATGAGATTAATGATTTTCTGGATACAACTTTTGGTAAAGTTGTAGAGGTGGAAGATTTTTTCCCAGCTTGGAGTAAGGTCTTGAAAGTGGAGAGAAAATTGAATGAATCTGGGGACTGGATTAATGAGGAACCCTTATTTAATAATCCACTGATTCGGACCAGATTTTTGTCATCAGTGAGCATTCGGAGAACTCTTCTAAGGAATGGAGTCACTAAACTGGGACATTTACTGGATAATGGTGGATGGAGCTCAGTGGAAATTTTTAAAGAACTGTCTGGTTTATGCTCAGCAAGAATTGCTTCGAAACTGAGGGATGACATTTTTGCTGTTCTGCCAAGCAGTTACAGGAACCTTGTTGCTGGAGGGAAGGTACAGTTGAAAGGAGATTTTCCAAGGTTTAAAATAAGTCCTGCTGTAAGTAGAGAACAAGAAGAAGAACTTGATGGATCTATACTGTCTTTCAAAACTCCGCAACTGGAAGAGTTTGAAATTGCATCAAAAAAAGCTTTGTACTATGTTACAGTGAAAATGATTCACATGAACTCACTCAGCAGGCACAGTTTTTCAAAGTGGATGAGATAATGGAGCCAGACTTTCTTGTGAGGGATAGGTGGCGAGCCCTGTATAAGCCTCCAATTGAGAAGCGGACAGCTGATCTGCAATGGAGGATTATTCACAGGGCCATAGCTACAAACAGACATGTAGCACATCTGAATCCAGCAGTTGGGGAGGAGTGTAGTTTTTGTAGGGTTGAAGAAACTGTAGAACATTTGTTTTTAAGATGTTCGAGACTTGGAAGTCTTTTTAGGTTGCTTAATGTCTGGTTTCGGGGTTTCGGTGAGGAGTTTTCCAATGAGGTTTTTATTGGGGGACTCAAATACAAAGTGGTAGATAGAGGAAAAGTGTGTTTGTTAAATTATTTAATTGGTACAGCAAAGCTTGCAATGTGGAAAACAAGGAAAAACAAAGAATTAGAACTTGGTTCAGTAGATGCAGAATTAATGTTGAAAGGTATGGTAAAGGGAAGGATAACAATGGAATTTACTTATAAACTTTTTAATTTTTAGGAATTTGGGGTATTAATGAGGTTTTGTGTGTCATTGATGATGGAGTTTTGTTTTATCAATTTTAAGTAGATTTTTGTTGTTGAGATAAAGTAACAACAGTAATGCTGGTGTAAATTTTGGATTCAATGTTATAATAAAGCTTTATTCAACCTCTCTCTCTCTCTCTCTCTCTATATATGCTGGGAGTTTGCGGGAGTTGGGGGTTTTCGGTGAGAGTGGTTTAGAGGCCTTTACTTTCAAAATGTATTTAATTTTTCTCCTCGCTAGACTGTTTTATAATTAGTAAAAGAGTTTTTTTCCAGTGACGCTTGCACGGTTTCAAGACGCCGGTATGGCGTCTGTAACCGTGCAAGGAACGCCGTCCCTGTAGCTTCGTAATGGGTGCAGGTGTGCTTCAAGAGCTGCTTCTAGTGATCGGAGAGCAGGTGGGTTTCGAGAATATCGTCTCGGCCTCGCGGATGAATAAAGCCGTCGTTGTTTTTTTAAAAGAATGATTCCTCTTGGTTGTAAAAATGCTGCGTTGAGACATGTCCTTTCGTTTAGGCGACAAGTGTTTATGTTTCTGAATTCTTCCGAACGCACTTTGGAAGCGTCTTTCCGTGTAATTCATGGAGAGAGCTCGTACATGGTTTATGCCAGTACTGACAGCCTGAGGTGTTTTGTATGCGGAGATTTGGGTCATAAACGCTTCGCATGTCCCCAAAAAGATGAGCAGTGTGCGGCCACGTCTCGTGGTGATATAAACAACGATCAACAAACAAGAGATAGTGAAAAACAGCAAGACGAGGAGCTAGAGGAAGGAGAACAGCAAGAGGTGAGCGAGACTAATGTAATTGTTTCAAGTGATCAGTGGTCAGATTTCGCAAGAGGAACTGAGAAAGATATGTATACTGTGGAACAAATAAATTCATTTCTGGACGAAACTAAAGGAAAAGCAGGTGTTGGAGTAGGCGATTTTTTCCCTGACATTGACAAGTTTATTTCTTCTGTGATGTGGGCTAGGAAAGTGAGCAGTATTGAGGATTTCTCACAACAGAAGCGGTTTCGTCTTAAGAAATATATTACTGTTCTTAGACAAGGAAAAAATACAGGGAAAGCAAGGGGAAAAACTAAATAATCACGATGGCTTGTCGTTCTTGCTCCTTTTGCTTTTTCTTCTTTCTACTCCCTCTGCTTATGGAGATCTTGCGGGTGGGATCAATTAATGTTAATGGAATGAGGAATGGGAGAAAAAATAGTTTGTCAGAAATTATACGACTAAAATAATTGAGTGTTGTTTTTTTGCAAGAGACTCATAGTAGTCAAAATAATGAGGTTGATTCTGGTGGAAAGGAGATATTTTTTCTTAGCCATGGGACTAATTTAAGTGCTGGAGTGGCTGTGCTTTTTTCTCCTAATCTTAAAGTTGAAATTTTATCCAAAAATGAAGAGGTGCCAGGGAGGTTATTGGTTGTAAGGGCTAAAATTAGGAATATTTTATTTCTGTTTGTGAATATCTATGCCCCTAATAATGGAGCAGATAGAGTACAGTTTTTCACTAAATTAGGACATATTTTAAAACAACAGCAGGATGGTGATGTTATTGTATTAGGTGGAGATTGGAACTGTACTTTAGACTTTACAAAAGACTGGAATGGAGAAGAACCTCATTCACAGTCAGCAAGGTGTTTAGCCAATATTATAAAAAAATCTTAATTTCTCAGATGTATGGAGAGAGCATAATCTTTCAGAGCAACAATATACTTGGATGAAAGTTAGTAATGGTAGGGTTTCTGGGGCACGTTTGGATAGATTTTATATATCACAAAATGGGAGAAATAAGGTTGTCAATACGGCTATCATTCCAACTGCCCTGTCTGATCATAAACTAATTACAATTGAGTGTATTTTAACTGAAATAACTCACAAGAGCTATTATTGGCATTTTAATGTTAAACTTCTGGAAGACAAACAATTTTGTGAGAAGTTTAAACTTTTTTGGGAGACCTGGAAAAGTGATAAAGGCTCTTTTGAAAATACTATTGAGTGGTGGGAAATTGGTAAAGTGCACATAAGAAGTTTTTGTCAGCAATATACATCTCATTCTTCGTTAGCTTTGAAAAAAGACATTAGAGTGGTTGGAAAAAGAGATTATTGACATTGAAAGGAGCATGAATGATAATGTTGCTCAAAATCTACAGGAACTGTGGACTGAAAAGAAAAATCAGTTGAGCTCCTATTAAATGAAAAAGTTAAAGGAGCTCTGGTAAGAAGTTGTTTTTTAACAATAAGGGACATGGATGGACCCTCCTCTTATTTATTTTCTTTGGAGAGAAAAGCAGGACAAGAAAAACAGATGCATGCTTTAAAGGACAACAATGGACATAACACTTCAGACCCGGTGGTGATGCGCAGACTTGCGGTGGATTTTTATACTGATTTATATTCTGCTGAGATTTCAGATGAGCAGTGTAGAAGTCAACTGCTAAAGAATCTTCCTGTTCTAACTTCTGATCACAAACAATCTTTAGAGACTGACCTCTCTTTTGAGGAGGTAACCGCTGCTGTTATGGGACTTTCATCAGGACGTGCGCCAGGGTTGGATGGATTACCCACTGATTTGTATAAGTTTTTTTGGAATATTATTGGTAATGATTATTTTGAGGTACTCCAAAAAAGCATTAGTGAAGAAATTCTTCCTTTGAGTTGTCAGCGGACAATTTTAACGTTACTCCCCAAAAAAGGTGACCTTACTCATTTGAGAAATTGGAGAACTGTAGCAATTTTAGGGTCTGATAATATATTTTTTTCTATATGTCTGGCCAATAGGGTAAATAGTGTATTGCACTCAATTATACATAAAGATCAGTCATACTGTATAAAAAGTAGATCTATTACAGATAATTTACATTTGGTTCGAGATATGTTTGATTTTGCCTCCTATAATAATATCAGTGTAGGTTTTCTGTCATTAGACCAGGAAAAGGCCTTTGACAGAGTGGATCACACTTTTCTTCTTGATACTTTAAAGGCCTTTGGTTTTGGGGATAACTTTATCTCTTATATAAAACTGTTGTATGCCGGGGCCTCTTGTATGATCAAAGTAGCTGGTGGCCTCAGTCTTCCTGTAAAAGTACATAGAGGCATTAGACAAGGTTGTCCTCTTTCGGGTCAGCTTTACAGTTTAATTATTGAGCCTTTGCTGTGTAGGCTGAGAACACAACTTACTGGTTTAGAGGTTAATACACTGAATGGTAAGCACTCTTTTAAGATTTCTGCATATGCAGATGATGTTACTGTTTTAATTAAAAATAACAGTGATGTTCAATGTATAAAAAATGCTTTAGAATGTTATGGAAAAGCATTTTCTGCAAAAGTTAATGGGTTTAAAATTGATGCTCTGTGGTGTGGTCGAGATTTTATTAGACCTTCATTACCTGGGGGTTTGCAGTGGGGGAGAGCAGGTTTTAAATATTTAGGGGTATTTATAGGGACAGAAGAATATAGAAAAAAAAATTGGGAAGGCCTAGTGGAGAAAGTGTGCGCTCGGTTGTCTCACTGGAAATGGTTGCTGCCCCAGCTGTCCTATAGGGGGAGGGTACTGGTCTGTAACAACTTGGTCGCATCATCCTTGTGGCATAAAATGATGATTCTAGAGCCTCCAGAAGATTTAGTAAGAAGTATTCAGCAGCGTATGGTGGAGTTCTTCTGGTCTGGACAACATTGGCTGAAGGCTTCGGTGCTGTATCTGCCACTACAGGAAGGCGGACAAGGGCTGGTTGATATCAGATCCAGAGTCAGAGCTTTTCGACTTCAAACGGCACAGAGGCTCTTATATGGGGAGGAGGTGAGCTGGGCTGGGGTGAACTGTGCCCTCCTGAGGAGAGCGGGCAGTATGGGATTTGATCGCCACTTGTTTCTTATGGACATCGAAAAATTAGACCTGACAGGATTGACATCTTTTTACAGGTCGATGTTAAGATCATGGACATTTTTTAAATTTAGCCGGGAGCCAAATGGTGTGAAGGGACTTTGGTTAAAGGAAGAACCGCTGCTTTTTAATTCTGCACTGGATTTGGGCATTTTTAATTCATTGTCCCTCAGGAAAGCACTGTGGGCAGCAAAGATGACTGAAATTGGACATTTTATCTCTGAGGATGGATGGATTTCTGCTGAGAATTTGGCATCAAAGCTGGGCATGAGCTCAGTTCGGGTGGCGGAGATATTGTTGACTCAAATAACTGAGTTTTTTCCACCGGACTATAGACTATCCTTAGCGACATGTGATGGGGAGGTTGAGTCATCTGTCTTCCCGAAGCTGAATTTCGCAGCTGATGTGAGACTTTGGTTGGATATTGACAATGGGTTGCTTTCTTTTAAGACACCTCAGCTGGGGCTATTTAGCAATGCTGGAAAGAAAAATATTTATGCACTGTGTGTGAAGGTGTCCAATCTTCTTCATCTTCAGAGCGTGAGGGAGTCTAAATGGCAAGAGACTCTTGGCTTAAGCACCTCCCCCAAAGGATGCTGGAGGACCTTGTACAAACCTCCTATTGAGAAAAGAACTGGTGATTTGCAGTGGAGGATTGTCAAAGTCTCTCTCTCTCTCTCTGTCTCTCTCTCTCTCCCTCTCTCTGCTGGTTGAAAGTTTTATTTTGTTATGTTGTAATTTGACAGGTTTGTGTTGTCTGACACACTGTGATTTGTCTGTGAGCTCCCTTGTCTTCTTTTTGTGGGACAGGAGTATGATGGATGGCCTTTTTCTGTCTTCTTTTCCCCTTGGTTTTCCAAGATAGCATTTGAGCAGTTATGTTCCTTTGGTTATTGTTGAAGTCAAGAACAAAGTGTTTGTGATTTTCCAAAATATCATCTGCAAGTTGTTAAAGCAATAGTTCACCAACATCTGAAAATTATGTTGTTTACTCACCTTTATCTTGATACAAACCTGTATGACTTGTATTATTGTATTGCAGTTAAATATTACAATGAACATCATATTTTCAGCTTCAGAACGGGCACAAAATAATCTTAAGAGTATAATATTAGTAGTTCATATGGCTTATGCATTCTATATTCTAAGTCTTCTGACACCATTCAATAGCTTTGAAACCGAAATGTATGTCATTATTCACTGATAATCTCCTCCTCCAGTAAGCTGTGATTGGATCTTTTAGTAGAACGTTGAAAAATGAATCAGTACAATAGACCCCTTCACGGTATACGTCACAGGAAAATTTGAAGTTCGCAGTGCGCATGTCGGGGTCAGAACGTTCATTCCATCCCATTGTGTTAACCAGAGAATTTCTCGTCAAGACAAAACTTAGGGCTGTGATGGTGGCAGATTTTTACCACCGCGGTGGTAATGGACCAACTACTACAGGTGGCGCGGTGTTGTGATATATATATATATAATTCTGAAACGCAAAAATAAATAAATGAGGCTCAATCATCTATTAACAAACATACGTGTTTATTTTAGCACTTACGTCAGTGAACACTCAGCCTGCAAAACACTAAAATAAATATCAAATAAATAATACAGTTAAATAGGAAAGTAGCCTTAAATGAGAAAGTTAAATACACCCGGTGTGTGACGTCACGTGCACTACCGCCGGTGACGCGGTTGTCACGGCCACCATCACAGCCCTAGACAAAATGCCTACTTGTTGCGTTGTGGACTGTGAAAATCGCCCCAGTTCTGGAGTCAAGTTTTTCAGGATTCCTGCAGGATCTCATCCGTTTCAAAAAATAGACGACATCTGTGACTGAAAGCTATTAAACGGGCAGACTGGGACAATACTACGATCAAAGAGGCTCGTGTTGGTAGCGCTCACTTCATATCAGGAAACGTTAAAGTCATCCTTTATCATCCCTTTCTGTTTGCTTAAACTCGAAAGCCTGGATTGCATGAACAGTTTTCTGTACGTTAAGCTATGCAAGTTAATAGTGTTGTAAATGTCATGGACCTGTCATGCTACAGAGTCAGACGTAGCCAGCTGCTAGTAGTTAGCCGCAGGCTAGTGTTGGACTTCAAATCGTCCTGCGTGATCAAAAATCGAAGGAAGGCTTCAAATATCAAAGTGTTGAAATTTATTGACCAGAACAGCGCGCTGGGTTGTCTCTCAGACCAACGTCTCACAGAGAAACAACACCAGGGCAACATTTCACAGAGTATTTATAGATATGTGTCAACGACGTGTATCATCTTCTCGTTGGCCGCCAGAACCGTCCAACGCTCCTCCAACATTCTTCTCCCTTTGTTCCCTTGGGTCCTTGGTACAGAATGTTCTCACAGTGTGTACTTCTTTGTCTTCTATGTGCTTGTAGCTTTTTCAAACTGCCCCTCTGTGATTTTTCTCTGCACACAAGGCTACTTACACACACACACAATTCCACAATGTACCAAAAAACACATCAGTTACAGCTCATAGCATTATACTCCCAGCAAGCACTGTAATTAAACTTTAATAAACAATCCCATAAAAATCATCACATATTGATTATATTCATAGTATAATATAACTACTATGAGTTAGAAAAATGTAAATCCCTCAATCCCTCTCTTGACCTCTGAAAGAGGTCACTCATCATTTTCCTCATCATCATCACCATATTGAGTAAATAACATACTATAAAAGAAAAACAACACAACATATCCCCCCTATGAGACTTTACTAAGTCTCACCACTAATATCCCTTACCTAGAGTGCAACATCACAAGTCCACCCGTCCTTCTATCCTTCTATGAACCAATAAAGGTCCTCCATCATCTTTTCTCTTAACAAATGGCTTTTTCATGTTATTGCACTCCAGAGGAAGTCAGATCCAAACATCTCCTCTCACCATTGACTAGAGAAGAGTAAAAGAATCTACTTCCCTACCTATACATTCTCGGGGGTTAATGAACACTCAAAATAAATCAGCAATGTGTTTTTAAAGCATGTGCATGTCTTTTAGCCTTGCCCATGGTTGTCATGGTTATGTAGAGTACATGAATGATTAGTCAAATGATTATACTTATCAAATATCAAAATTAGAAAAAAACAAAGTAATATAATGCAATATATTATGCACTGGTCTATCCCACGCTGCCAGAGGAACTCCAAACATTTCCGGTAGCTTGGAGCTCTATCTGGTGATTGTTGTCCTTCGTTGCCAGAGGAGCTCTTAGGCAGCTTCAATGCCCTTCAGCTCTATCTGGTGTTGGAGTAGATGGTGGGTTTTTAAACCTCCAGTTGAATCTACTCATGCTGCTAAGCACTGAGATGCTCGTCGATCCTTTCTTCTTTTTCATATTTTCCAGTGATAATTCTCCAGTGTTAAAAGAAATAAACTACATACTGATAATGAAGGTTAAATGATGAATACTTGCAAATAAGTAGTAGGCATACAGTCTTTTCTTATCGTCCCCTTTTCTGGTTGCATTGCCTCGTAACACGGACACTGACCTGCTTAAAACCTTCAACGTTTTCTTTCTTTCCAAAAACAGTTACATTTCACATTTGATGTATATAGGAGATTAAAATGCTATTTATAAATAAATGCTTTCAGAATACATGATTCAAAGATAAAGATTTCAAAACAAATGACTTCAGGAAGGGGTATATGCCAAAATAAAATACATAAAACCATCTAACTTCCTTCCTACTCTATCCAAATATTCTAATGTTACTACATAATATGAAAAGAAAATACAATGAAGATACTAACTCCCTTTCTATCAAAAGTTACAATACAAGGTAAAAATAATAAATGAAAATAAAAGGCACCCCTTCCCTACCACTCGGTCAAGGATGTTTTACACAAATTCATCCAGTTCATCCAGTCCAGGTCCCACTGTATACATGTTGGTGCATCCAACATCAATTCCAGTTGGTCTCACTGACACATTAATCATTTGTTTGGCTGTAGCACTGGCCAGCATTGATCTCCTCTCTCAGGTTTTTCAGTTTCCCCATTGCTTTGTGACAGGTGGGCACCCGTATTCTTCACACTCACGTTCAAATTCAGACATTTTTAATAATACACACAATGCACTTTAATAATCTGACACTCTAGATTCACCAACTGCTGTAGGATTATAAAACCCTTCAGTCTTCTCAAAAAATGATTAAGTAGAAACAGAAAGAATTAGCAACAGAAAGAAATGATTACAAATAAATGCACTCACTCACACAGTCAAAAAGCCCCCTCCTTTTTCACTCCCTCTGCCTCTCACAGACACAGCTCAAACGAGAAAGACACAAATAGGTCTTTTTCCCTTTTTCTTTAAATGTACAATCAAACAGTTTTATCTTTTATCAACAAATCACAAAAACAACATTTCATTCAACAGATGCAAAATAATAATCCAACACCACAAATAAAACGACTACAGCAATTTACACAGCAATTCCATATGGCGAAAATATACAACAATAATGATCATTCAATTCTTAGGCACATCACTCAAATTATGTCACTCGGAAACCCTCTGCAGTCTAATACCACTTGGAAATCCTCCGCAATCTTTTATCCTTTTTATGTCACTCGGGTAATTTTTGACAGCCTATTTGTCATAAAGAACCCTCTGCAACTTTAATCTCTGTCACTCGGAAACCCTCCGCAACTTATTGTCACTTGGGAGTCCTCCGCAACTTATTTAAACCTTGTCACTCGGACAGTATTTATCTCAATACGCCCTCCGCAACTTTAATCTCTGTCACTCGGAAACCCTCCGCAACTTATTGTCACTTGGGAGTCCTCCGCAACTTATTTCTTGACCGGGTGGTCTGGTTACCCCTCGGTACTACAATAATTTCTGGGTGGACTGGTTACCCCTCAGTTCTTGACCGGGTGGACTGGTTACCCCTCGGTACTCACAATAATTTCTGATCAATATATATCAACACTTGTTTTTATTTTCTTTAAATGTAACAGAATACAATTCAAATTCAACACATAAATTTAGAATGTCCAATTGCAGAATTTGGATTTAAAAGGTTTCTGCTTACCTTTTTTATTCGGTACCGTGTGTTGAACTCAAATGCGTTCCGTCCCGGAATTGGCCCTCAACCCCTTAGGTTTACAGCCTTGTTCTTCGATCACGTCGCGGGGTCACCAAATTGTTGGACTTCAAATCGTCCTGCGTGATCAAAAATCGAAGGAAGGCTTCAAATATCAAAGTGTTGAAATTTATTGACCAGAACAGCGCGCTGGGTTGTCTCTCAGACCAACGTCTCACAGAGAAGCAACAACAGGGCAACATTTCACAGAGTATTTATAGATATGTGTCAACGACGTGTATCATCTTCTCGTTGGCCGCCAGAACCGTCCAACGCTCCTCCAACATTCTTCTCCCTTTGTTCCCTTGGGTCCTTGGTACAGAATGTTCTCACAGTGTGTACTTCTTTGTCTTCTATGTGCTTGTAGCTTTTTCAAACTGCCCCTCTGTGATTTTTCTCTGCACACAAGGCTACTTACACACACACACAATTCCACAATGTACCAAAAAACACATCAGTTACAGCTCATAGCATTATACTCCCAGCAAGCACTGTAATTAAACTTTAATAAACAATCCCATAAAAATCATCACATATTGATTATATTCATAGTATAATATAACTACTATGAGTTAGAAAAATGTAAATCCCTCACTAGCGCCAACATTGTGCCAACAACGGTAGAGTTAAGCCATGATAAGTAAACAAATGTTTTCTGTAAACTGTAGACTGATTTAATAGTTAGGTGAAGTTTGATATCTGGCATAAATTGTGACCTGTGGCATGCTACAGACTTAGCAGATAGCAGACTAGCTTTACATTAGCGCTTTCACTATGACAACAGTAGATCGTGTTGTAATCAATGTGTGCAATTCTTTTTTGTAGGAGAGGCATCACTTGACTCCAGTAGTCCTGAATTTGTGCCCTCCTTGTTTGTGTACACAAAACAAAGCCAGACACCTAAGACAAAAATGGAAAGGTACAAATAATAATAAAAAAGTATCTTATCTATCTATAAGGCTTGTCTGTTTCTCCTTGACACAATATGCCGGTCTATTAGCTGCGCCATTTTTCTGACCCCAAGCTGCGCGCGCACCCAACCTAGGCTTTCGATGGTTACAAACATTGAAGGGGTCTATACGTGAACCTACATTAGACAAGTTGTTTGAAACATGGATGGATGGATTATTTAGCAATAATTCAGAACTGACGTTATGACAACTCTGGTAATCAAGGCCATTCTGCAGATTTTCTGCTGTAATCAAGAATATCTGGTTGGGGGGAAATAACATAAATAATATAATTGCGTAACATTCATGATCCAACATGTTTTGATTGCACTAGACGCATAGGTCACTAACAGGCGGACCGCGGTCCGGGTCCGGACCCAAAAGCCGTCCCACACGGACCCGGACCTACAGCCAAAATATAAGGTTATGATCTAAAACCTGACGGGGCGCTTCTATTTCCACCGGCGCAGTTTTTGTAATCTTTACGGTAGTGGTAGTGGAAACGCACAGACCAATTGCATGCGAGTTAAGCCATCCCACGTGATACCACTCAGCCAATCAAGTCTGGTAAACATTGCGACTCGACAGAGTGCAGACAGATGAGAGAGTTCGCGGCTAGTAACACATGAAAAGACGATAGAAAGATAGCGATACATGTAGAAAACAAAAGGAGAGATACAGACGACTGCGCCGGATAAAGTTGAGAAACAGGCGAGTAAGACGGAGAAAGGGAGATAAAAATAAGGAACAAATGCGTTCTCCAAAAGTGGAGGAGTGGGATATAAGAGCGATAGAAACTGGTTATATTCTAAAACTGTTCAATTGCTAAGATGTGTTGAGATTATTTATTTGTAAAATTGGTTGCGATTGTTGAGTCAAGATATAAAACAGAAAATGAGAAATTCAAGCTTTTCCCCCCTTTATTTTATTTGTCTGAAGTTAAGCACTTTATTTGACCATACACAATTTTCACATTTTATTTATTTTCTCTTATTTTGAAATACAGCCCTACTTTTATTTTGTTAATGAAAAAAACATACATATCTACAGTCATACATATATGTTCAGTTCTATGTAACATGACAATAAATATTGTCAACAAGTTTTTGAATTGTTCTGAATTAATTTGATTAGGCAGGCAGGTATTTATTACATGCAGATGCTGAAACAACAACCAGGCTACTTATAAATATATAAAAGCTATAAAATATATAAGCTCTCACACTAAATAGTAAGACATTAGGATTTTCCGGACCTTTGCTTCAAGAAATTTTCTCTAACTGCATGGACCTCTGTACATTTTAGTTGAATACCCCTGCTAGAGAATAGCAACAGTGAAGCCCTGCTGAGGTCATGGGATGTATTCCATCTCATCCTGCTTATTAACAAGTAATAGTGATCAAAATGAAGGACACATATATTTTTACAACCTAAGTATCAGTTGGGGAGAAATGTGTGCACAACTGTGTTTTATTAACTACACTCGTGTGTTAAAAAAGTGCTCTGTGATTTGAACAAAAGTGAAATGTAGAAGAATATGTCACAGTAGTTTATATAGAGTGGATGTGTACTAGAAGAATGCTAGAAGAAATTAAATGTAAAAAATAGTAAATAGATTTTTAGAGCCAAAATGTTTTTGACACCAATGATGCTCATTGGTGTTTAATTATGAGTTTTTGGCTCAAGGTCTGCATGTAAAGTCACACCAGAGGTGTTCAGCTGGGATTAGGACTTGGCTTTCTGCAGACAGTCAAGTTCTTCCACACTGACTGAATCATAATTTATCTTTAATCCTTGCCTTGTACACATAGAAAAGGGTCCTGTCCAAACGGTTGCTATAATATTAGAAGCATACAATTCCCTAGAATATCATTATATGCTTAAACATTAAGTTTTGTACTCATATAAATTACTAAAGTAGTCAAACCTGTTCATTAAAAGGGGGTGACCCAATACTTTTGGCAATATAGTGTATAAAGAAAATATCTGTTTCTTAAAATAAACAGTGAAGAAGAGCAAAAGGCAAGAGACAGTGTTAAAAACCAGCAGAGCAAGGAGATGTAGGAACATGTTCATGTGTCTTAGGAGGCAAAGTGTTTCTCTTGTTGCCATTTTTTATTTTTGTTTAAAAAAACAGTTCATCCATAAATTAAAATTGTCATTATTTATTCAGCCTTATGTTGTTCCAAATCCATATGACTTCATTTCTTTATTGAAAAACAAAAGGCCACATATTGTAGAATGTGCTGGTCTCCCTTTTCAACAAACCTACATTTAAGGGACTGAAGCTTGGATGCTTCAAAAAGGATGCAAAACACCATCAAATATTGTGGAAGTGGTCCAAGAGTCTATATGCAATGTCTTATGAATTAATTAAATTATAAGCTTTGTGTGAGGAACAGACCAAAATTGGTACAAAGTTGTTACTCATTTAAAACCCTGACTTCAGCGCATTAATGAGGTTTTTAATGAGAGAAGTGGTGATGGTCAATTATTGCAAGAATATTTGTTGAATCTTTTCAATGATCTGTGATCTTGCTCACAATACCAGTCAGAGTGATTCATTTTGAGTCCTTTCAGAGGTTAGATAGGTCTTTTCAGCATTAATTAAATGGTAAACAACGTGTTCTTTGGATTCTGGATGACAGACAAGTCATACTAGTTATGATAACTGCATTATTCCTTGAAAAAAGTCAAAAACCTCTGAAAAGTCATTCTTAGGGAACAAAGGAGATAATTTTTTTGCCAACATGACCTCCGCAAATTATAAACTATGAAAAGAATGGAATGTGGAAAGACTGTTTCACTTTGCTAGCAGGGAATTTTAAAGACCTCTTCACTGCCAAAAGGTCTTCTTTTCTCTTTATTTTTCTTATTTATAGTCAAGTACAAAGAATGAGATGCCAGCATCTTGACATCATTCTTTAACCCTGCAATGTATAACAGATTTTAGTAAAATAGCGTTTCTTTTGTTGAAGACTCTTGAGGAGCATACAGTGTGAGTGTGATATAGATGAGTTCATGTAAGTGCTGTAATTTAGCCATCTGCTTGGCGACAAGTAGGAAGATTCTTTTTGTCAGTGTAATTGCACAATTGGCCTTTTTAGTTCCTTCGGTAGAAACTTTTCAGCTCATTTCAAACTGGAATAAAACAGGCAGAATGATATAGCTTGTTGTATTGTACTGCATTGGGTTCATTGTGGTTTTTGAATGTCTTTAAATTAAGTACGAGTTTTGGTTGTGTATGAATTTGTCACAATTGTTTGGGGGGCGGGGAAGAACAATGATTGGAAAAAAAATTGATGTCTGATAGGGTGTTTCTATATTTAGGGGAAGCCTCACCATAGAAATAGCTGTGATTGGTGTTATAAAACTTGCATTCATTCTTTGCATTCATCTACACTGCACATGTCAGATTGTATTGCTGATTTGAAATATGGTCCTCGAATGTTAGTTTGGCAAGTTGTTAAAAAAACTAAACTAATTTGAGATTTTGGTATTGCATTGTTCATTTAGATAGCAGAAGTGTACTTACACCGAAAACAGCTGCCTGAGAGCGTTTCCAAGATAGTCACTGAGTGGAATTAATTGTTGTAAAAGGAACTTTGGGGTTTATAGTCCAATATGTATCACTTGGAGAAGTTTTAACAATTGCTTTCCTTATTTAAAAAAAAAGATCAGCACTGCTAGTCACCAGCATACAGTACATTGATGGCAAATATTGTCACAAGTTTCGTTGTTACCACATATGATTCAGTGTTTCCCAAAACTATATTTACAACAAACCTTCACAAACAGCATTGCAAATGCGTAGTTGGAAGTACAGCTCTAGACATGTGGACTTTAAGGGGGTGTGTATTGCAGAGCTAGTGCAAGAAAAGCATTTGTGGTTAAAACGTATATACATTTGTTTATTGTTTTGTTTAAATGGCCAATCATTTCACAAGATAAGACCCTTGTTCCTCAACTGGGATCCTGTAGAGCTATTTGAAGCTGCACTTAAACTGCAATTTGGACCTTCAGCCCATTGGCTCCCATTGAAGTCCGCTTAATGGAGCAAAATCCTAAAATGTTTTTCCTCTAAAAGTAGTTTCTTTTCGACTTAAGAAAGACATGAACATATTTGAAGACATATACACTTCTACTGTATATTATGAAACTAATGTTGGTCAAATGGTAGATGTGCAACAATGATTCTACAGTTATGGGAAATAGTTGTGATTACTGCTAGGGATCCACCGAAATGAAAATTCTTGGCCGAAGCTGAACAAAATGAAACACTGGGCCGAAGGCCGAATACCGATCATGGTTTTTAAAAAAAAATTCTCCCCCATGCAGGCCTATTTTGCCATTTTTTCCCCACTATTGCATAAATTAAATAGCCAAAATCTGCTTTTTATTGTTTTGTCCTGCTTTACAAAAAATAAATAAATTACTTAACAGTGAACATTTTTATAAATCATATCAGACATTATACCAACAAAGCACAATTTAACTTAAAATTAATAAGTTAGTAAAATAATATTTTTTGGCCATTTTTGAGACCCCCTTCCTGAATCAGGCTCGTATTTTTTTCTGTACAAATAAATGCAGCCTTGCTGAGCAGAAGAGACTTCTTTTAGAACATTAGAAAATATTACAGATCCCAATTCGAACACTATTGGTGAATGTTATAGTAAATGTATTAATACAGCTGTTGTAGGGAAATTATTATTATCATCATTATTGTCTTACTTTTTAATTTTATTCTACAGAACAACAGTAAAATTACAGTATTAACATTTATGAATGTTGATGGAGCTTTTATTTTGGCGTAAACATGCAGGAAGACCTCAGTGCTTCTTTTTGTTGACAACAGCATGCAGATATTTCTCAGATATACCTCATTACAAATTTGGGAAGATGTTTGTCACACGCCTTTAAAAAAAAAAAAAAAATGAGCAAATGATGAGTAACAGTGTTTCAGCGCAGAATTTCCTCGCGCTTTAGACTTTGAACCCTGGCGTCGCGAGCTCGTGCAGCACTGTTTAAATACATGCAATCTGTGCGTGTTTTAGAAAACATAACATTATATAGTTTATTTACTAATCGTTTAAGGCATTTTGCGATTTCAATCATCACAGTAACCATCAACAACCACCCCTTTCTATTCTCATTATGAGATTCAGTGCTAAGCAGTCTATCGCTGTCGGTGTTTCGTGCTTGTAATAATTTTAGCGTCTCTCTCTCTGACAGTTTTAAATGCTTCCATACTGCAGATGTGTTTGCTACATTAGTGCTTGCCTTAATTAGATTGCGTAACGTCATTTTGCGATACAAATTATTCTGTCTTTTCGCTTATTCGGCCGAACACCAAAATAGTTTTTTTCCTATTTTCGGTCGAACAATTTTGGTTGCCGAACATTCGGTGCATCCCTAATTACTGCAGCTAGTTAATTTCTCTAACAACATATCACACCCCAGGCTTCACCAGTTAGACATTGTTGGTCAAATTGTTTGACCAAAAGGACCTTGCAGTTTGAGTGCTAGGTGCACAACATGGTTAGATTAATTCAACCAATCCAGCACTTACTAGCATTGGTCCAGACTGGTCTTTTTAAGCAGGGTTACAAGAATATATGCTTGAAATAACTAGCTTGCAGTGCCAAAGTGTTGGGTTTTATTCCCAATTAATACATTAATGTAAGGTATGTCTTTGCTGAATGCAGGGTAAATATCTTTGTGTCTGCAAGATAAATAAATGTAAATGTAATTTTAGGTTGGAGCAAATGGAACATTCAACGTTTCTAGAGTGGATCTGCAGAGAGGAGGTATAATTGGCAGCTTTTTCCCATGGTGTGTGTGAGTTCTCATGGGAAAACACATAGAGAGGATTGTCCCTTGGGCAGGTGGAGGAGCTGGCAGAACGGTCAGGGGATCAAAAGAATGTTTGCCCCAGCCAATCAGTAAAGGGCAGTTGGTGCCCATCATGGCAGAAAACTCTAAAGACAGAATGCTGCGTCTTATTCCACTCCCTAGCCTCCTATAAATTAATCTGTGTATTGCGAACATGAATCAAGATACTAGCAAAGGCCTTGATCCATTAAACATGTTGACACAAATTATTCAATTACAAAATGTGCCTTTGTTGGGGGCTTCAGGGATGTGATGGGGATCCAATGCTCTAGTCTACACTATGACTGTCTAATAATCTGGGAATGTCTAGGCAAGTACTACACTGATTTTCTTTGTGAAAAATCTACAGAATTGTGTTGAATGGATTTAAAATGTACAGTTATTTATTGGTAGGTGATGGACCTCTCAATTCTGTTCCATTTTGTTCCGTATTTTGTTTAATAGTATACCATTATGAATTGTACTCCCGTCCTCTGATTCTGAAGACTTGAGAAACCCAAGAAGATATTTTATGTAGTTGATGCTCAGTGGTTTACACCATGCATTTGAGGATTTTTTATTGATTGAATGTTTCAATTCACTGGAACAATTCTGACAATGCAAATAATAAACTAGGAAGTGGATTGAGATCAGTCTTGTCATGGAATCTGTATTCTAGACAACACATTCAGTGACAATGAATAAAGGCCCATTTACATAAAAAACTATAACGATAACTATACATTTTTCTAAATTTGTCTAATTCTATGAGGATAAAAAAAGTCAATCAATGACTATACAAATAATTACACAGAGGAATAATATCAATGGAAGATTCTTCAGAACAACGTTTTTTTCAGCTGATGAATAATACAAATATTTACAGCCTATAAGAATCAATCCTCACTCACTTATTTAACATATCTGCATGACATAACGGCGCATATGCTAATAATAAACAGAACATTATCGTCTGTTTTCTCTGAACAGGTTTTTCTGATCTGTGACCTTCAGTGAGGACAAATTTTATGTTCATTTTCAAGAGTTAAACTTCTCCTGTTGTTTTTTTCTACTAAAGAACATCTGTCCATGCCTTCTGCTTTCTTTCTTTCCCTCTCTTACTCTATATCTTATTATAGTGGTAACTGTCAGTATTAATAGTTGTTCTTAGAGGAAGATGTCAGTGCTTTTAAAGCTCAGTAAGCGAGTCAGTATGAAAGAGAAAGTGAG
Organism: Oxygymnocypris stewartii; assembly: GCA_003573665.1. Lineage (NCBI taxonomy): Eukaryota > Metazoa > Chordata > Actinopteri > Cypriniformes > Cyprinidae > Oxygymnocypris > Oxygymnocypris stewartii. Next base: position 575,475 of record QVTF01023105.1, read on the forward strand.
TGTACAGCAGGTGGTGGTAAAGAAGAAACGGGCAGAGAAATGACAGAAAGAAAGAAGCAACTTTCAGTGAATTCAGTCAAGACAAGAGACAATCATACGTCTACTCATCACAACTAAATTTGTATTTCTTACACTACATTATTAATGCCTAATGTCCTGTTAAACATATAATTTATGTATCATCAGTGGTACTCAACTGAACTGACAAAATAACAAGAAAACAATATTAGGTTTCAAGAACAGGCTGTCCTCTCCATACGCCACTGACTGAGATGACATTACTTAATTGTATAATAATGGTGTTCAATAAATATTTCGATTTATTTATAATAATGCTGTTTTATAAAATATGATAATGTTTTAATATATAATATATGCTGCATATAATAGAGTTAAATGCCAAATAGTTTGTTATGCTCACCAAAACTGCTTTTATTTGATACAGTAAACACAATATTACTGGGGTAGCCTATATTATTACAATCCAAAACAGCTGTTAGCTAATTTATTATAGTTTAAGATACAATTCTATTCCTGTTATGGCAAAGCTATATTTTCAGCAGATTTTACTCTAGTCCTTCAGAACTCATGATCTGCTGCTCAAGTAACATTTATTATTATGATGATATTGATAATGATGTTAATGATGATGATTATTTTCACAGTTGAAAACAATTGTGATAAATATTATTGTGATTTTTTTTTCAAAATTATTTACCAATTATTGTCCATAACAAAATAATCAATTGCTTATTGATCAGCCAAAAATATAATACATTATAATACCAGTGCCCCAATTAAGATTTTAGATTTTATAAAAAAATTATTTACATGTATATAGAAGGATCTGGAAACCCCTGACAGAGTCCAGAGCTCATCTCTAGTTTACGTTTAATATCCAAGCCTATGGGTGTGAATCTTCTTTTCTCAGGTTATTTTGAGCGTAATAGCTTTATTGTAAAGGCACATCCTATAGGCAAGGGTGTCAGTCTTGTGATTGTTATTGGCTGTTTCTGTCTACGCTGGGATTTATGGCATATCTAGACTTATTAATCCATAAATATACTCACACATAGATTTGTTTCTGTCTCCTAATTGCCTGTCTTTCTCTCTCTGCTTGTGTCAAAGAAAAAGGTTAACCAAAAAATTTAAACTCAATCAGTATTTATTCACTTTGCAAGTCTTTCAAACCCATATCCAATTACACTCAGGAATATCTGATTGGTTGAGCATTTACACTATTTAGTTAATTTTAAATGAGGAAATTATTTATCAATTTATCGTGGATAAGTAGGCGTCTTAGTTGGGTTTTCTCTCTGATGAAGCAGTACGTCCACTTCACAAAGGCAGGGCTGTTGACCCCAGGCCTCTATCAATAACACATCGATCTCCGAATTGCGTTTCCTGTTTCATTTTCTCCCCCTGTTTAACCTTGAGAGGTCCAGATCACAAGACGAGAGTCGGGGAGAGCGAGAGGCAAATGGAAGATAGAGCCCCGTGTGGCTGTTTGATCCAGTGTTGTTCCTCTTCCATTATTCAGCACACATCTCCAGGTGGGGATTTCAAACAAGCCATCGACAGCCCACCGGTAAACAAACGCTAGAAATGACACGAGCGACCCATCACGACCTTCGCTCAGTCGCACTTTCTCTCTGCTTGTCAATTACTTACACAACTACGCTTAAGAGAAGCTGCTGCCGCCCGGGCACGGCTGTTTGTTTTTGTGATGAGGAAGGAGCCATGCACGGCCCAGTCATGTTTGTAAAGCCTTAACTCGCTGTCATTGGCAGTTTGTTGTTTTAATTGAGCTCGTGTCAAACGGGTCCGTGGTTTTATGGGAAAGAAGCGGCCGATACGCCCTGGTTCATGGACTGTAAACAGAAAATATCAAGTTTTTCATAACCCTGAATATTTGTGTTTCCATGTGAGGTTAAACATTCCAATAACCAAATGTCTCAGTGTCTCCACGTTTCCAGCAATATCTCTCTCTGGCTTTTACTGCATGCAGTATTTCAGCACAAAAAAACATCTATAATGAAGTTCAATGAGACTGTAAAATATGCTGAAGTTGTGCTGTGAAATCCCTTATGAAAAATAAGTACATTTTAGCATATATATATATATATATATATATATATATATATAAAATAATGCTTATGGATATTATATACTCTAAACTATGTACTGAATGTAGTTTTATGACACTTTGTCTGTTATTTATCAATTGTCTGTTATTTATCAGGGCCCATATTTATCAAGCTTCTCAAAGTGCCATTTTAAGTCTTAAGTGCTGAGAGTTCATGAAATGTACTCCTACATTCAAACTCAAGTATAAAAGCAAGTTAACATATGTCTTAAAGCTAAGAATCACTCTAACTCTCCCAGTTATTTAAGACAGTTGGAGAGCTCTCTCAAATAGTTAGGAGTTGCCAGTAGGGGCTTGTGATGGTGCTGAGGAGACAGAGACAATCTTTCAGGAGAGGATTCAGAGGAAGAATTTTCTTGAAATGTTTGGCAATGAGCACTTAATCAAACGGTTACATTTCCTCAGTTATTCAAAACGGGCAAAGAACATTTACATTACCAAAGAACATCATAACTGACTTCATCTGGCGCGAGTATTATGCGATCTAGACTGTATGATGAATAAATCTCTTAATCCCTTATTTACACTCAGGGCCACCCCCGTGACATAGGCGCAATAGGCAAATGCTGGGGCTCCGCCGATCCATAGGGGCCAAAATGAGAGAAGATTTTTTTTGTATTACCAATTCTTTAAAATGTTACACAAAAAGCGATCGTCCCACAAAAACAACTATTTTATTGCTCTACTCAATTCAACTCACGATCTTCTCCCTCACAGCCGTACTTCCACATACATCAGTTAGGCTACCTGGTTGTAAAAGATGTTCACTTATAAATTATCACTGGTGGTAGAAAAAAATAAGAGAAGAAAAAAAACGGGACAGAACAGAGGTAATGTGATGTAATGAATTATGATGATCAAATAAACTACTCCTTAAATGCATGAATGTTTCACTAATAATGATATTCGTGTCTTTAGAGAGTCTTTATACAAATCCAGCACGGGCGAATCTCTAACTGCTGCAATAGCAAAACAAAAAAATATATATTTTGAGGACAATTACAAACTAATAAAATATAGCATAATTTCGTTACCTTTTGAAACTTGGAAGTCGCTGTCATCGTCAGCTTTCATTGCACTTTCATTGGCTCATATTCGCGATCTCTACCATATTCTCAAAACGATTGTTTTCAATAACTTCAAAATCAATATTTTGATCACTGGCTGCTTATTCACCACATCTACCATCAAATGACAGTGACATTTATATTTCACTGCATACAGTAATTGCTCTGCAGTAAAGCCATTCAAACCAGTAACATTTTTGCTGATGATATTCTTTTGTTTTATTAGGACCATCTTGCAATTTTGAGTGAAACATCACGTCGCCATTTTGTATCAAACAGTGCCACCTCGAGGAATAAATAATAATATATTTACACATTACAAGAAAAATATATTTACACATTAAAGTTCCTAAAGTCTTTACCTGTAATGAAGAGGCAGTGTCGTTAGATCCAAATGCAGCTTTATTGATAAACAAGAGGAGGTCAAACAGGCAAGGTTCAGAGACAGTAATAGGTATAACGAAGGCAAGGCAGAATCAGCAACAGGGGCAATGCAAAGGTCGGGGCAGGCGGCAGACAGAGAGGATATCAAACGGCAGGCAGCAATATATCGTATTGCTCGTATAGGCAGTCCAGGTAAACTCAGGGAAACCGCTTGGAAATGTCAGACAGGGCTAAACAAGACTTTGCGGTGAGTGCATGGAAGTGTGCTGCTTATATGTGTGTGTGTGAATGAGGTGCAGGTGTGGTGAGACAATCAGGGCAAATGAGTGATTGGTGACAGCTGTGTGATTGGTGCAATGGTGGATGGGAATGTGTGTGTTGTAAGTGCAGTGAATGATGGGAGTTGTAGTCTGAGGTGGAGTGATGTGCAGCTGTATTGTGGTGCAAGAGTCCATGTGGTGAAATGGCAACCAGATTCGTGACATTACCAATACCAATCCTAATGGAATATGTCCCAAAACACACTAAAGAAAACCATATTTTAATGGTTGTAATGGTAGTTGTAGTGGAAACCATTCAAATTTTCTGTGATGGTTTTATTGTTTTTTTTTGGACATAAGCCTGTATCAGTTATACAGTGGTATTGTGGCTGCTGTCTGTCACATGACTAGGGGTCGACCGATTATCGGCCAGGCAGCAGCAGACGTTGCTGAAGTTGCAATAAATCACAATCCACTATGATGTCCGCGATGCGGAAAATGCAGGCGGAATCGCGGAATGCAGTCATATAATGGAATTTACCGTATAACGCGGAATGTCACGGAATGTGTCGAAGTTTGTATGAATTAATCAAAGTAGGTCAGTACACTTAAATTGACTTGCACTATGGACTAGTATCTATAAATATTAAGCCGCAAAAACACTTTAAATATGAATCCTGTATGTTCTGCATCTCTGTTAATGAATGACAAAGACGTGCGGTTTCATTTACTGCACACATACATACTGAAGAGCGTGATGCTCGCAGTGTTTTCAGCATAAATGAGGACATAAATACATGAACAACATCCCCAGAACTGCTCGGAGAGTCACTTCATGAGCATTTGACCGTTTAATTTGAGTAAAACGATCGTCATATCATATATACATAGGCTACAGAAACTTAAAAGGTCCTCATGGCAAACTGTCAAAATATAAGTTCGGTTTAGCCGAATATATTACTGTGGTGCAGTAGAATATACATAATACAACTACAACAATTATTACAACTTTTGTTGAGAATAATCACACAATACGCTAAATACGTTTACTTTAAGTTTTACAAAATGTCTACAGAATGCTTCTGGGTGATCCCTGCACTTATGTTATTATTAATATTATTAATATTACTGTTTATTTAATGTTGTTGTTATTAACAGTTTTCAGAATTAAAGACATGTTTAAAAGCATTTAAAGAACGTTTTTTGTCAGAGCTCTTGTTTTGAAACCAGACACGTATATCGGTTCAAAATATCGGTTATCGGTCTACTTGATCTGTAATAATCGGTATCGGCATTGGCCCTGAAAAACACATATCGGTCGACCCCTACACATGACAAGCATGAGAGCCCCTCCTCCCCCCCTCACACGTACCCCCTTAAAATGTATGAGTGCATGATGCCCCTGACACTACAATATACAATTATTTGTCAAATAAATGAAACAGGATGAAATATTTAATTTAGTTGAAATTGTTATAGATTACTTCTAGATATTGCACTGATACATGACATGGTGAAAAATGACTGAATAAATAATACATAAAGAAGATTCATTTTAAAATTGTGCCCCCTAAAAGCACAAGTGGCTCCTTTCTGCCATGTAAAATGACAAGATTAAAACACTACATTTTCAGTTGAAGGCATTTCATTATTGAATTCAGTGATGGCATCGTCCAGATCAGTTCAGTTTAAATAGTATCTGTGCAATCAAGTCGATGATATCGTTGGAAATGAAGTGTCCCCAACTAAGCAAGCTAGAGGCGAAAGATTACTTCTAGATATTGCACTGATACATGACATGGTGAAAAATGACTGAATAAATAATACATAAAGAAGATTCATTTTAAAATTGTGCCCCCTAAAAGCACAAGTGGCTCCTTTCTGCCATGTAAAATGACAAGATTAAAACACTACATTTTCAGTTGAAGGCATTTCATTATTGAATTCAGTGATGGCATCGTCCAGATCAGTTCAGTTTAAATAGTATCTGTGCAATCAAGTCGATGATATCGTTGGAAATGAAGTGTCCCCAACTAAGCAAGCTAGAGGCGAAAGCGGCAAGGAACCAAAACTCCATCGGTGACAGAACGGAGAAAAAAACCTTTGGAGAAACCAGGCTCAGTCAGGGGACCAGTTCGCCTCCGGCCGGAAGAACCAGTAGTTTGTTCCAACTGCAGCAGAGTCAGATTGCAAGGGCTCCACTGGTTGCAGTGGCCTTTTCCCAAAGGCTGTCTAGGTGACGGGGTCCTCACTGGGGATCTTTCTCTGGAGTTCATCTAGGTGTCCTGGTCTCTGCTGACGTTCAGAGCTGTAGAGGTCGTCTCTAGGTGCTGATCCACCATCTGATCTGGATACGGACTGGATCTGTTGACTGCAGTGATCATCTGGGCTGGATACGGACTGGATCTGTTGACTGCAGTGATCATCTGGGCTGGATACGGACTGAATCGGGTGGCCACGGTGACCTCGGAATAAGAAAGAAACAAACTAATATTAGTGTAGATGTCAATCTTCTTATGAAGTAACAAGTACATCGTGTTTTATGGGAAATGTTCCGGTTCCGGTTGAGCTAATTAATGCAGCCTAACAATCCTTTAACGGATTTGGATATTAGGAGTGTATTAGTGTGTTATGTGTACGCCAGGTTAAAGAGATGGGTCTTTAATCTAGATTTAACCCATAAAAACCCAGACCAATTTTTCCTTATAGGAAAATTATGGGGCATATAAAACAGACCAAATGGATCACTTATAACATGTTTCTGCAGTTGTTTTTTTAAATACAACCCTCTGTAGGAGCCAATGTGTTAATGTCGATGTATTTTGGGCTGTCACCACTTGGGGGTAGTATGTGCACATAGGGTTTTTAAGTCGGTGGCTCATTCACATAGAGCAAGCAGTCTTGGGGCAGGGAACGTATACAGTTTTTACCACACTTTGGGAAGCTAAGGTGTGCCCCATTCATCATTGCAAGTATGTATTTATATTATGTTCAATAAAGTAATCTTAGACTGAAATCTACATGAACACTGGACATTGAATGTATGCGTAAAGCGTGCGTTGCTATATTCCAAGCCTTCGGCAGTTAGCTGCTGGTACACCCTCCTTGTGAAAGATCTGTAATCTGACATATATATGACATTGGGTGTTTATTATACATTTTTCATGTTACATATGTGGTACACTGGGTGTTTATTTCTCAATTGAAAAAAAATATTTGATAATTGTTTTTTCTAAATAACAGTTTTTTCTTTTTATTAGCTTTTCCACAACATATATGAAAATGGTTACTTTTCTGGGAAGATGAAACATTTTTCAGAAGTAATATAGTTTTTGCATTTGATTTGCTTTGCCACAACATTTTCAAAACCAAAATAACTGTGACCATTACATTTTACAACAACTCTTTTGTAACATATCAAAATTCTACCTTTTCAGGTATATGGTTTAACCAGAAAATAAATTTTTGAATTTTTTTAGACTAATGAACTAATGATAACACAGAACGAGGAGAGGAATCTGGAAACACCAAATATGGACATGAAAGGGAGGGAAACACAGGACGTGGGGACACAGGTCTGACAGAAACATACTGTTCATATGAATTATAAGGTTGCTACTTATTAGTTTTGGCCATATTTTGATGGTGGCATTGCAAATAACAAATACCAATAATTTCATGAAACATGTTCATGCACTTCCATACAATATACGGAAGCCTTTTTGTATATCTGGAATCTTTGAAGCAGTGAAATAAAACATGGCATGTTGAAAACGGACCAAAATATTAGCTCTTTCTCCATTACAGCCACTGTTCGTTAACGTTGAATGAATGCTACTTAGAGTTTTAGTAGCAGTAACTTCTAGGCATGTATTCTTGCCATACTGACATGCTGTCATTCCTGTTGTGTGTGTATTAGATTGCTTAGAATGCGAGGTAATTGAGTTTAGGTCACTAATAAGATAATGATCAGGTCTGCAGCAGTTTCCCGTCTCTGCGACTCGGCGCAGAGTAACATATGCTGGAGTCTGCCAGAGAGAGCGCAGGCTTTCATTAAAGGCAAACACCACTTAATGTTCCGCTGATAAGAAACCCCACAGGATGTACAAATATTCACCAGCACGCTTGCTGAATTATTCACGTAGAGGGAAATAAATAACTGAGAGAAAGAGAGACTGACAGAAAAAAGAGAGCAACTTTTATGTAGTCGACTATGGAGCAGACACAACACATGAGGCATGACATGAGGATCACCGCACAGCTGCTGCTGCATGGGTGTAGATGTCACCAGACTGGATGCAATGTAAATGCTATAGGCTGTGGGAAGCATTTGGAGTAGGTCGACCCAAAAAATGCAATGAGAAATAACACTAACCCCCTATCTGAGTTTCAGTAAATACATTAAGCCACCACATTTTCTATTGCATATCATGTATATACAGTATCTCACAAAAATGAGTACACCCCTCACATTTTAGCCAAAAATTTAGTAGAATTTCTCAAGGGACAATACTGCACAAATTAAACTTGGATATATTTTAGAGTAGTCAATGTGCAGCTTGTATAGGAATACAATATTTACTGTTCTCTAAATATAACTCAACATATAACCATTATTGTCCAAATAACTGGCAACAAAAATGAGTACACCCTAAGTGAACATGACAAAACTCTGTCCAAAGTTTTAATATTTTGTAGGGGCACCATTGTTAAATAGCACTGCCTTAATCCTGGGGGATTTGTGGTGGGTTTTTGTTAAATGTGAGCCAAAAATCATCACAATTAAAAGAACCAAAGACTTGAACTACTTCAGTATGTGTGCATTGAATTTATTTAATACACGAGTTTCACAATTTGAGTTGAATTACTGAAATTCATTACTGAAATTCACCTCCATAAGTATTGGAACAGTAAAGACAAAATTGCTCTGTTGGCTGTGGAGTCAAGACATTTGCAAATATGATTAAAAGATGAATATAAGACAAAACTACAGAATGTCACATTTTATTATTAGCTCAATACTCAATATTCAACACATACATGCTTTATCAAATAAGAAGAACAGCACTTTTAGAGTCCATCCCACTCATTGATGTGAGCATAAGTATTGGGACAGTTTAACATAAGGCAGATATAAAAGATTAAAAGCTATTATTTAGTTGCAGATCCCTTGCGCACAATCACAGCAGTGAGTCTGTGACCCATGGACATCACTAGACTCTTGGTCTCATCCTTTGAAATACTTAACCCCAGCCTATGCAGCCAATTCCAATTTTTGCTTGTTTTGGGGAGTTTCTGCCTTAACTCTCCATTTCAGCAGGTGAAATTAATGTTCAATCGGATTTTAAATCTGGAGATTGACTTGGGTAATCTGAGAATTTACACTATCTCAAGTCTACGCCAAGGTGTCCCGAGAAGATGCCCCATGCCTGCCCAATTATTCCTGCAGCCAGAATCGTTGCCCCTGTGCATTGGGATTTGGAAACCACAGTATGTCAAGCCCAAACATGAGAACCAGATCCTGGAGGAGGCCCAGATAACCGTTTGTACGTCCCTAAGTCTGTTCGAGCTCAGGTTCTCCAGTGGGCTCACACATCTTTGTTTGCCTGTCATCTTAGGCTCTCATGCACACTTGCGTTTCTGCAATGGCGCTTTTGGTGGCCTATAGTTAAGACTGACATTACAGCCTTTGTCAAAGCCTGCCCCGTGTGCAATCAGAGCAAGACGTCACACCTTCCCCCTCAAGGTCTCCTATACCCCCTGCCCGCCCCTCATCGTCCTTGGTCACATCTCTTACTTGATTTTTATAACTGGTCTTCCCCCGTCTCAAGGCAATACTACTATATTCGTAATTGTTGACCGCTTCTCCAAGGCCGCCCGATTCATTCCCATCACCTAAATTCCCCTCCGCCAAAGAGACTGCTGAGCTTATCACCACCCACGTATTCCGAGTGTTTGGCATCCCTCTAGATATCGTGTCTGACCGGGGACCCCAGTTCTTGTCCCGGTTTTGGCGAGCCTTCTGTCAGTCTCTGGGGACTAAGGTTAGTTTATCCTCAGGCTTTCATCCAGAATCCAACGGACAGACTGAAAGACTCAAACAGGATCTCGAGTCTACCCTGAGATGCATGGTAGGCAGCAACCCCTCATCCTGGTCCTCTTAACTGATTTGGGCGGAGTATGCTCACAATACCCTTCGCTCACCATCTACCAGCCGTTCACCTTTTGAGTGCCAGTTTGGCTATAGCCCAACTCTCTTCCCTGAGCAAGAAACTGAAGTGGCGGTGCCCTCAGTCCAAACTTACATTATGCGCTGTGGACGGATCTGGAGAACTGTTTGTGCAAAACTTCTCCGGACCTCTGGTCAGCACCAGAAACCTTTCCACTAGAAACCTTCTGCTCAGTGTGGAGTCCCACAAGCTGAGTTAGAAGTTCGTTGGGCTCTTCAAGATAGCTAGGAGAGTAAACCCCGTCACTTTTCTTTTAACTTTACCCCGTTCACTTAAGATTAATCCCACTTTTCAAGTATCTGTACTAAAGCCTGTTTTGTGTTCTCCTTTTGTTGCTCAAGATAAAGCCCCATCTCCTCCTTGGGTCATTGGGGGTCGGCACATTTCTCTGTGTTCCGGTGTAATTTTTGCCATTGGACGTATGTGGCATTAGTCTCTTACTGAGAGTATTTTTTGCTCTTTGGAGTACTTTATTTTTTCGGTTGGGGTGGTTGGACTAAAAACAGTGCATGTGAGAGTTCAGGGTTGTTATTGCCTTTGGGAAGAAGCTGTTCTTAAATCTATTTGTTCTGGTCTTAATGCTCCTGTAGCACCTACCTGAGGGCAACAGTTCGAACAGATCAGAGCCAGGGTAGGAGCTGTCTTTGATGATTATATTAAGCTCTGTTGAGGCAACGGGAGGTGTAAATGTCCATCAGGGAGGGGAGAGGGCAGCCAATGATCTTCTGTGCTGCCTTTACAACTCTCAGGAGCCTCTCCTTGTCTGCAATGGTGCAACTGCCGTACCATACTGTAATACAGTATGTCAGCAGGCTCTCGATGGATGAGCGGTAGAAGGACAGCAGTAGATTAGAGTTTAGTTTGTACTTCCTAAGGATTCTTAGGAAGAGTAGCCACTGCTGAGCCTTCTTGCAGACAGCCATGATGTTCTCTGTCCAGGAGATGTCGACAGAGATGAGAACACAGAGGAACCTGAGGGTGTGGACCTTCCTCTGTGGATCTGTTCGCACGATATGTGAACTGGTAAGGGTCGAAGTCTGGGGGGAGATGATCCTTGATGTGCTGAAGGACCAGTCTCTCAAAGTACTTCATGATTACCGGAGTAAGGGCCACCGGACAGTAATCGTTCAGGCTGGTGATGGGAGACTTCTTCGGCACTGGGATTATTGTAGCTGATTTTAGGGGTAACTACCTGGGCCAGGGAGAGGTTGAAGATCCTGGTAAAGGTGGGGGCAAGCTGGTAGGCGCACGCGCTGAGCACTTTGCCAGGTACTCCGTCTGGGCCGGCAGGTTTCTTGGGGTTCACTGCCAGAATCACCCGTCTAACACCGTGCTCATGCACAGTGAGTGGAGTGGCGCAAAGGCTAGGTGGGGGAGGGGGAGGGCTGGAGCAGATGAGTGATGCTGAGATGTTTCAAAACGAGCAAAGAAGCAGTTTAACTCCTCTGCCAGTGGCGCACTCAGGGCTTCCGTAGACGCATCACAGCCTCTGAAGTTTGTGATGTCTTGTATGCCTTGCCACACCTCCCTTGAATTGTTACTGGACAAGTGGGACTCAATGCGCATCCTATGGTCCGCCTTGGCTCTTTTTATTCCTCTTTTCAGGTCGGCTCGAGCAGCTCTGTACAAAGCTCTGTCCCCTGACTGAGTGTGCGGACCTGGCTGGTCATCCAGGGTTTCTGGTTAGGAAAAGCCCGGATTTTTTTGTCCACAGTCACATTCCCGATGCAGAACTTGATATAGTCCAGTACCATTCCTGTGAATGTCTCCAGCTCCTGGTGCACAAATAAGTCCCAGTCTGTCTGTTTGAAGCAGTCTTGTAGTTTGAAGAGAGCATTTCCAGGCCATGTTGTAACAGTTTTTGTGGTGGGCCTGGCCCTGCGTCTGAGGGGGGTGTAGGCTGGGGAAAGCAGGAGGGAAAGATGGTCTTACTGGCCAAGGTGGGGGAAGGGTATGGCTCTGTAGTCATGCTTGATGTTGGTGTAAACATGATCCAGAGTGTTCTCCCCCCTTTTTAGAGCATTTAACATGCTGGTATAACTTCGGGAGTACAGTCTTCAAATCTGTATACTAAGCCCTTTTGTTTGTGCTCTTGGAAATAAAAGACTATTTTTTGTGACCTTTGTGGTGCCTCGCTTTTAGGTTCAACACCCCTCTGTGCAACTGTGGTAGAGCATCACACTACGGCACTGGAGACCCGGGTTCAATTCCCGGGTCTGACAGGAAGTTGTTGGTGATTTTACGGACAATGTCTTTTAGGGTTCATTTTCACAGTTTTATTAATTTGTCTGTCATCAACTACTGTTGTTTTCTCAGCCGATCAGGTAGTTGTTGGTTGCTGGTGGTTTCCAAACTCTTGATTTCTCCATGCCCTTTGTTTTTGCTATAGCTCTAATTGACTTCCTCTTTTCTTTTAGCATCCAGGTTGCTTGCTTTTCTCTCAAAGTCAGTTCCCTCGTCTTCATCCTGGTTTGAGTGTGTTATCATCAAATGCAAGATTTAGAAGGCAGAAGTAATGGATATAACTGATACGACACATTCCCAGCTTTTAATATCTGAAGAATTAATGCAACAGGACACAGCTGATCACTTAGAAAGATCTATGAGGCAACTGTTCCAATACTTATTACATTTCACTTCTAATTATACCCTGTATAATTTATTATGTGACAAATAAAGAAACCTTGAACACATCAGATCGAGGGATGAAACTCTAAAAGTGCTGAACTTCTTAGCTGGTAAAATATCTGTTGAATCACCCAATAATAAAATGTGACATTCTGTAGTTTTGTCTCATATTCATCTTTGAATCATATTTGTAAATGTCTTGACTCCACAGCCAACAGAGCAATTTTGTCATTACTGTTCCAATACTTTTGGAGGGCACTGTATATATATATATATATAGATAGATAGATAGATAGATAGATAGATAGATAGATAGATAGATATTTACGGTGACGTAATGCTGCCATCCACATAATATTTTATCCACTCAATTATGTCGTTATAACGAGATCTTTTCTCGTAATAACGAGATCTTTTCTCGTTATAACGAGATCTTTTCTCGTAATAACGAGATATTTTCTCGTTAAAACGACATATTTTCTCGTAATAACGAGATCTTTTCTCGTTAAAACGACATATTTTCTCGTTATAACGAGATCTTTTCTCGTTATAACGACATATTTTCTCGTAATAACGAGATCTTTTCTCATTAAAACGACATATTTTTCTCGTTATAACGACATATTTTTCTCGTAATAACGACATATGGTAGGGCTGAGGTGAGCGAGTACGGTGACGCATTGCTCAGTCTGACATGAACGAGGATCTGCACGCGGCTGAATTGAAATATACTGTTTTAAATGTATTTAATGTAATGGTTTTAATTATAGCAGCATGTTTATTAGGATTAATCTCCAATACAACATTATCCAATAACAGCACTCAGACCCATGACTTGTTTAGGCTATATATGATCAGATCAAAACAGTTATTTTTGAATAATTGACTCTGGGCTTGGAATATTTATTTATTTGAATGACTGAAGTTTGATTGAACAACAAATCGAAATATGAACAAAGATAAATAAAGAGATTTTCTCATTGGTTAATAATAATAATAATAATAATAATAATTATTATTATTATTTCGTTCTGTTTGAAAACGGGCAAACAAATTAAGCTAGATTTTTCGTAGGCCTATTTTTGTTCGTGGGTAAACAAATGAGCTGTTTTAATATTTGTTTCACATGTGTGGGCGGCCTTGATATACTTTAGTCTGATTATATATTAATTATGTATTAATGATTTAATATTATTAAATGATCTTTAGCTGAATCATCACATCACGTTCTTCTCATGGGTTAAATTGCAGGCTTTGCTTTACTGAAGTAACAGTCTTCGCTGCGCCTGGGTGCGAGCACTGAACACAATAGTACAGATGAAAAGACTGTACAGTATCTCTTGCTGGATTTAGGCTATACGAATTAAATAAACACAAACTTGTTTTCGATTGTTTTATTTAAGTAGACCTTTAGACATAGGCGTGCCAGAAAGCGCACGCTGTTATTTTACAAAAGCAATTCGTAACATTTTGTTCTTACTGTGGAAGTATATAAAATTGCTTTCCTCGGTTATCACAATTTAAGGGATCGCGTCGGTGTCGCCGACTTGAGAAGAACAGTGGTGTGCTTTAAATGAGATAAAGCAACATCCAGACTGTATGAAACGTTATTGTGACTAATTTGCAGAGCGGTACATATGCACTCTTATTCTGCGTGATGGGATAGAAAGTAGCCTAAAGACAAGCTGAGTTAAAACATAGATTTTTTTTAGGGGCCGTCCTCGGTTCACAGCAACCCGGGACTATCAGAGATGGATAAAACAGTTTTTATTAACATTAAACATTTAATTTAATATTTGTGTATTATTAGTATTATTAGGTTATGTTAACTTGTTAGGGCTATAGGCCTATTTCTATTTCATATAATATTGTATTACTTTCCCATTTAAATTCGTGTATCGCTTTACCTAATTAACGTTTTGTACCAGAGAATGTGAGAGAAGCGGAGTGGTTCAATATTCCGCTCTGTGTGTGTGCGCTCCGCTCAGTCGTTCACGGCCAAATCAAACACTCCGCTAATGTTCCGCTCACGCTCAGGTGAACCAAATCGCGCTCAGATCACGCGCTCACATTAAATGTCTCCAGTAACGTTAGGCCTATTTATTTTTTCCTGTTTATAGTGAAATTATTGAATAAATGTCTCAATTAAACAGTTGTGTTTGAGGGTGAAATTGTTTTAATTAGGGATGTTCATTAACCGTTAACCGACTGATACGAATTTTGACCGATTAATCAGTTAAACGGTTTAAAGTCACTTATTTATTTATTTTTAGTAATTTATTAAAATATGTTAAAAGGTTTGCTGCATGGTTAAAATAAGCTATACGCGTATAAAAAACAAGTTTTTTAGAGAGAGCGAGAGAGAGAGAAAAAACCAAGTCGCCTATAAGTCGCATTTTATTATTTAGTTCTGAACATTTTTTGTAAAATAAGACAAAAAATAGAATGCAGCTTTCTGCCGTCTGCTTTAATTTCGCGCAGCACAATAATGAAAAAAACTCTGCATACTCTAAAAAACACTGGGTTAAAAGCAACCCAATTTGGGCTGGTAGATATAGGACAGAACACATTTAGGGTTAATTTTACCCAGTAAATCGGGTTGTTTATTTAACCCATCATAAATGGTTGATTTAACCCAGCTAATGGGTCTATTCGTTTCTATTATAATATTAGCTTTTTTTTACTTTATGCATGAAATAATATTTACAGATTAATTTAAATCCTCTAAACTTATGTAAAATACTCCAGAACCACTGGTTTACTTAATAACTTCCTTTATTTCTAATTTGCTTGCTTTTATGTAAGCTTTAGGCCTACACATTGCCCTATTTAATCTCGTTTAAAAAACATTAGAAGTAAAGATTAAACATTAAACCGATGTAATTCACGAGTAAATGGACCACTCTGTAGTTCTGTTTTGACCGTAACGGCGCTGGCTCTCACGCCGAGCTGGAGTCGTGTTCGGTGGGAACTGATCACGGATCAGACCGCCGCCCTGCGCTTCACTCATGGACGAAATGAACTGCGATTGCCTTCATAACCTGACCAAAAACAAACAGCAAACAGCTCTGAGGACATGTTTTAACATCCAAAGTATTTGTGTTCTGTATCTTTATAAATACATCGTTTATTTTATGCAAAGCATCAGATTCTTCATCAAGCAATAAAACCTAGGCAACGTGAGCTACGTTTGTTTATTGATTCACACCCCGCGCCTGTGTTGCTCTGCATACATTTGAACGATATTCTGCACTTAAATTATTATTTAAGTCAAAATATATTTTTAGTATAGGCCTATTTATTCGTTATATATAACGCCTAGCTTTATTGTGTTTTTCTCCGCTTGCAGAAGTGCTGCAGGTGGGTGATAATGATCATGTAAATCCTTGTTCTGTTGTCTGCTGTTTTTTGCGCATGTAAAATTAATTCCCCAAAAACAAATGTTAGTATTTTAAACGGGTCACGGACACTTATTCTTTCTAATTTAATTCAGTTCTAATTTCAAATATTCTTGTCGGTTAAAGGTTAGGAAAAATAACCGAAATGAACATCCCTAATTTAAATGTATACAATTAAAATTCTTAATTTAAAAACGTGTCTTGTTTTTGAAGCCACTTGGAAAACTTTTGTAAAAAGTTAAATAACTGAAAAAGTATATTTTTCCATTAAAACAACCTTCATATTCAAAACACGCACAAGATGAAATGCACCGAACAAATAATTATTTCGTGGCGTAAATAAAAGAAACACACTTTCTAAAATTAAAATAAACCAAAACTGAGGGGAAATGCGTTCTATAAAACGCCTGTCAATCTTCACAGGATTTTAGAATTTGGTTTTAGAAACATTAGCTTAGACAAATGAGTGCTTAGCCTATTCCACAGATTCTGGAATTGGCAAATTACCAAAGGGGCATTTTGGGCGCTCCGCTCACATGCTCTGCTTACTACCATATATTTAGCAAAAACTTTAAACTTCTGACAATTAAGCCAATACTTTATGATTGTAGGCTATTTATGCCAATGCGTGATGATGATAAATGAGGGTGTTGTGCTTTCATTTTCAAATGAAACTACGAATGATTAATTCCTCAACGAAACACTAGGCAGTAGGCAATAATATCAATAATTATTAATTCGCAGAATATTTTTTTATAAATGTTAAATTCAACCTTTAAACTGCATTTCCAATAGTCTAGAAATTCCAGTCACATCCAAGCTTTAGCGTGTCGAGCATTTACAGTAGACTTACAAAATTAGTCAGAACGTTATGTAAAGAGATCGAAATGAAGGGAAAAAACTAATATAACAATAGGCTAATAATAATGATGATGATGATGAATAGGCTACAGACGATCAGTTAATTGACAAACACGATGTATTTTATTTTATTTAGTTTAAATAGTGTGCACAGTTTTATTTTATGTACTTTATGTAATATTAGCCTATTCGTGATAAACTTGAATGCTGTGTACATCGCGTGCCATTGCCTACAGTCCGGTAGCCTATGGTCAATATAATAATTAATTATGAAATAATTTCTATAATAATTCACAAAAGGTCAAGTAGGTTTGTTTATGCATTAAACGAGAAATGGATGTTGTTCCCTCAACATAGCGAGGCCACGACATGAGGAGGCCTTTACCATTATTGTTCATATTTCGATTTGTTGTTCAAACAAACTTCAGTAATTCAAATAAATAAATATTCCAAGCCCAGAGTCAATTATTCAAAAATAACTGTTTTGATCTGATCATATATAGCCTAAACAAGTCATGGGTCTGAGTGCTGTTATTGGATAATGTTGTATTGGAGATTAATCCTAATAAACATGCTGCTATAATTAAAACCATTACATTAAATACATTTAAAACAGTATATTTCAATTCAGCCGCGTGCAGATCCTCGTTCATGTCAGACTGAGCAATGCGTCACCGTACTCGCTCACCTCAGCCCTACCATATGTCGTTTTAACGAGAAAAATATGTCGTTTTAATGAGAAAAGATCTCGTTATTACCAGAAAATATGTCGTTTTAACGAGAAAAGATGTCGTTTTAACGAGAAAATATCTCGTTATTACGAGAAAAGATCTCGTTATAACGAGAAAAGATCTCGTTATAACGACATAATTGAGTGGATAAAATATTATGGGTGGGCAGCAATGCGTCACCGTAGATATTAATTCATCAAAATGCTGTTTTTTTTATTAAATTAAATTAAGTTAAATAGCATTATTACAATTTCCAAAAAACAGTAAACAGCACAACTGTTTCTAACATTGAATAAATTATATTTTAAAATATATAGAAAAAAACAGTGATTTAAAATTGCAATAGTGTTTCACAATATTGATGTTTATGCTGTGTTGTTTGTAGTCTCTATGTAGTAGTTGTCCCTTATCCATATAAACCCCAGTGTGTATTATATTCATTATCGGGTCTAGTTCATATCTGTGAATGACTGTCTCATTGCTGATCTCAGTTCTGCTCCTAATTATCTGTTTTTACCTGATGTTTGGAGTGTAGTATTATACCTTCATTTATTTTAATTGACTTAGATGTACACTGCATTTGGAGTTTCTGAGTTCAACTATGTTTTACAATGAGGGTTACTTGTTTATTTCTTTATTATTATATCACAGTGACAGGCATTCGACACATGCCCAGGTAGATTGGCCCATTAAATATGTGTTGCTGAAACCCCCTAATTTGATATCCCCTGTTAGCTTGCTGGCCATAGCCTATTGGGAGGAACTAGTGAACCGAACAAAGAAATTATGCTGGTTACCAGTTTTTAATGTCCTATGCACAAGAATAATGATGCCCTCCTGTTAAAAATAACAATCAGAATTTTTAATCAAACCACCACTAAGCACACCATGCATGTGCTATCCTTAAACCAGACTTGAAGTCCTGCTGCGACGGCACTAATAATGCCCAGTACATTTTCACATTCGACGGTTTGTAGTGTGACACAGAGTTCTCTCGGCAGCATTTTCAAGCACTGGGTTCCTAGCAGACCTTTGACAGAGCCACGAGCAGATTTTTGGAAATCCATTGTTTCACTCAGGATATTGCATTATGGACCTTTGCTTAAGTTTAAATAATAACTTTGTGCTGTTCTGTGGTACTAATGTTCTTTTAGTCATTATATTTAAGCAATGCATCTGCCATTAACCTGTGTGGTACCGAAATATCATGCATTATCAATAGAATACTTTCTAATTTTATTAGTATTTTATAATATTTATTTGTATTTCCTTTTGCAGTGGGTCAGTATGAAATAATGGCAAATCTGGTTCCAGTTAGATTGATGATAGAGCAATGCAAAATGCATGATGTCCGAGGTGCATAAATCTAATTTATGTCAAAAGCATTATGTCACAGATAATGACAGAAATCAGAAGAAACATTTTGCAAATGAGGTGTTTCCACCCTATAAACGGCACTTTTAGATATTTTTTTGTTAATTTTGAATGAAGCACTCATCTAAAACAGCATAATTTCATCAAGAGCAAAGAAGCACCAAATACTTTTCAGGACAGAACCTCTATCTGTTCGACGCGCTGCATGCTGACCAGTGTTCCTTGTATCCTAAGGCCTCAATATGTCCACAAACTCCTGAGGAAATCCTGCAATTTCACAAATTCAATCTCTAAAGGTTTCTAAAGACCAAGAAATGCTTCTTGTAACTTTGGAGGTGATGTGAGGTCTGTAAGCACTTAGAATGAGTTTACACAAACTCATTCACTTTCAGCCGCATTAAAGCACAGGCTTCTTGACTGAACCTCAGGTTTTGTTCAAGTATAATTTTACTGATAATATTTTTTTATCAGGTTTTTGGTGCAGTGCAGTTATTGGAGCAGTCTGCCAAACAAATTAATTTTTAAAACAACTGCTTAACAAAATAAAATTAATAAATAATTGTAACAATTTTTTAAATAAACATTAGTAAAAACATTAAAACGCATTAACAAGACTATAATTCAAACCATTGGAGCTGGTAACTGTTTTTAATGTTTTTGAAATAAGTTTCTTATGCTCACCAAGGTTGCATTTATTTGAATAAAAACAGTAATATCAGGAAACATTAATACAATTTAAAATAACTGTTTTCTGTTTTAAAATTGAGTGCATTAATTTTCTGCATCATTTCTCCAGTATTTAATGCCACAGAATCCTTCAAAAAATAATTATGCTGATTTGGTGCTCAAGAAACATTTCTTATTATCACTTTTGGTTGAAAAGAAAGAAATACAAATATTAATTCATTTATTTAAAACTGAGATACATTTTTTCAGGTTTCTTTTTTCACCAAAGTTCAAAATATTTTCCTTTTTAACATTATAAATCTCTTTACTGCAACTTATGTCAGTTTAATGCATCCTTGCTGTATAATAGTGTTCATCTCTTTCACACTCTCAAAAAAATGAATGTATTGAAGTAGTAATATATTACAAGGACACATTAGTTTTCAATACTAAGTCAAAATTACATAGAGATACGTATATACGTATGTCTTTTTGTGTATTATTTTTGTACTTTTGCTTGTTTATAGATTACATGATTACATATCACACGATAGCAATAACTTATTCATAATTCATTGATACTCCCTAATTTCTCTTTTTCATCTTTTAAATTTTCCTTTCTAAAATAGCTTATCGATTATATACATGATATATATATATATATATATATATATATATATATATATAGTCCAGTTTTGTTCTTTACATTCTTATAAAGATCAGTCATTAGTCAGGTGGTGACAGCATTTGACCACTGGATTTACAAAAATAATTTCAGGTATAAGAAGGGTTTCAACATTGCATCATCAACTACTGATGATCACATACATTTTTTATTTGAATTATTACTCTGTAGGTTTTTAAACCATGTATTATTAATTATAACTAATTGTTACATGTAATGCAGGCATTCCAAAACTTTTTTAATCTAAACCTTATTCACCAAATATATTTGCATTAAGTACCCTTGCGATTTTAAAAGAAATATTTCAATAATTAAGTATCACATTTGCATGTTCACGGTTTCTTTGATGTTGATAAATGATCATGGCATGCAGGTAAATACAAATATTTCATATTTCACAAGTGTTTTATTTAAAACAAAGACTATAGCAATGTAAAGACGGTTCACTGCTATACTTATGAATGGGAGAAACTGCAGCATGCAATATGGAGGAATAGTCCCATCTTCTAAATGAAAGAGCCAAATTTCCCCAAGAAACCTGACTAGACAAGCCGATGCACATGCGCTGTATAAGTTATGACTCCGCATGCGCATTGCCTGGTCTATCCATAAAAATACGCTTTTTAAACGGTATTTGAGCATAAAGAACAACATGTATGGGTAATTATTTTCAGATTTTTGTTGCTGATTTGACATATGTAATTTAATTTGTGAGTTCAGCGAGCAGTTTTTGAGATTTCAGGATTCCCCCTTTCATTAAGATAGGTCCTGTACGAGCTGCCCGGAGGCGTAGCAAATATGGCCACCGAGTGAAGAGACTTTCCTCGAAAGGGAGATTGTTTTAAAATGATTTATTTTCATAAAAATATTTTTTTAATTTAATTGTCAACTTTTCATTAAACTCACAACCCCCTGCTAAACCTTGCTGTAATATAATGTTCAATGCACGTCATGTTGTAAATTACAATGAATTAAACAAGTACTCTTTGCTTTTTTAACATCATCATGGTACAAGATAATGCTATTTCAAATCAACGTGATAAACGAGTTTAATAAAAAGTAATCTAAAAGTAATCTGACTGTATTACCTAAAGTGTGTAATGTAACGGATTGCTACAATTGTTGTCATCTAATCTGGAATCAGTAATGGATTACAATTTGTAAGTAATCTACCCAGCTCTGCGTGAGAATTTAGGATTCAAATAGTGTCTCTGCTCTGCTGGCCTCAGACATGCAGTACATAACATCTTTAATTCATACTGGAGATTAGAAGACTGACTGACAGGAATGTGGAGTCAAAGTGAATCAGCTGCTCTAAAGGTCTGTTAGTATCAGATCGGGACAAGCAGCAAGGCTTGATTTGGTTGTTGTTTGTAATGGATTCAGTAGCATGATAAAATCAGTGAAGCACTGAAAAAGAGATATATATGAATGCTAAACTTGTTTATATATGGGTGAGACTGTCTGGTATTTTTGAGTGAGTTCTTGGTATGTGTGTGGGAGAGAGTGAGCTCAATTTGATATTGGAGCGTGTGTGTTTATTTGATTTGATTTGCATCACTCACTGCACTGACAGCAGGGGAATAGAATATGATTCATTGGAGCAGTAATAAAATGAAACTATTATTAGACTATCTTAGACTCTCTGCAAGGTCATCAACAAACCAATCACGCGTTAGTTTAGCAACACACCAGCAGCCAATACGCATTTGACAACCAGTAAACTTGAGGGAAATTGCATAGATTTTTTTAATGTTAATTTTTAAAGTGTGTAATTCTCAATAAATACAAAATCGTCTCCAGTATAAATGATAAAAGTAGTGAGAAAGGTCACTTAACTGATTGTTTATGACCCCATGAAATTAAAATTATTAAGTTTTTAGTTTGATCTAGATGTTAGTGTACTGACAGTCTTTAGTTATGAGCAAAATAATATCTATAATTTTTTCCTCTCCAATGAAACGATGGGAATATGTCCTCATGTTAATATGTCCCACCTCAGTTTCCTGCTAAAATATATGAGAACGTTGTATTTGACTAGCCATGCTTACCTTGAGATTGCTGTAGGGATGACATATTTTTGTACTCTAAATCGCAGAACCAAGTTAGCATTTTAGCACCTTTGTTTCCATTGACCCAAAGACAATAATTTATTAAAATGGGTTATTGGTTAAATGTCTGAATGTGTAGCTTTGTTTATAGCCTATGTTTAGCTTTGTATATCTAGTTATTGTATTTAGACTTCAAAAATCATGTAAGTTGTTAATTTTTTTTAAATGTGGTTAAATTTGTAAAAGGTTACAAAATATACAGACTTTCAACGTACCGATGGTTTTGTTTTTAGACCACAAAATCATCAATGTCAGCAAAGAAGTGTGTTTATTGGTTGTTGTTGTTGTGAGGGAAATATAACCTTGTTCAGCTTCTCAAAGAACCTAGCGTTAAGGGAGTTGTGCAAGTTTGTTTGTTTGTTTGCCCCTGTTGTATAAACTTTTTTTGTAATACTTTTAGTACTTATAGTACAAAAAGTCTATGAAGTTTTTGTTCCTGTTTTATTACTGTCGATGTCACATCTTGCAGATCACTATACAAAAGCTGTGCGTGCTCATTCATTTTTAGTTCTACCCATGGCCCACCTCTGAGAGCTTGACTGACTTTGGAGCGAAGCGGTACAGATGTATCTGTCTTTTATAAATCTGATAAAACAAAAGACTCTTAAGATGCGTACATCCCACACATTCAAAAGTTATTGACTTACACAACCTCTTCTGTTCCTGGTTGTGTGTAGCATCTACAGCTCTGCAGATCACATTTGAAGGACCCCATTTAAAACATCAACACAATATTTCAAAAAATATTAATTATATAGTTTTTTAACTCATCCGTCCCTCCCTAACCCATAACAAAAGTGTCCCTTGTGGGTCAAAATGACCCAAAGGCCTTCAACATTACAAAATGTTACTTTTTGGAGCTTTTTGGAAAAAAAATGCTGTTTATGTTTCGGACATTCCATTGATTCGTATGGCCGGGTCACACGCTACAATATCAAATTGAGCTCACTATCTCCCACACACATACCAAGAACTCACTCAAAACACTTTTGTTGTTTTGTTTTTGTTTTTTTACCGAGGGACGGAAGAGGGTTAATTATATAGAGTTTTTTGGTGAATATTTAATCTAATTTTGCACCTCCTCATCAACTAAAATGATTGTTGACTAAAATAAGATAAAAAAAAATGTATTCGTATTTACAATAATTAATATTAACACTGCTTAGGATAGTGAAGGGTTTGGGACTGAGTTCATCTTTCCATCACTATCAGCACTAAATGACAATTTTCCTGCAACTCAAAAGTGATCAATCACATTGCAGTTAGAGTTCAGGTAATTGGATCAAAATGTTATCACCCTTTTGAAGCAACAGAATAACTTAAGTGTATGATAGAAAGTGATTTAATGGTCTGGTGTTATACAACTATGTTTGGATAAAGAGGCTTATCTTGAGAACAAGGCTAATCTACAGCCGTCACAAGAGGCATCTAATGACATTTATTTGCTTCCAAACTAATTATACTGAAGTACACCAACGACAAGCAAAAGATAAATTAAATTAACACTCAAGCATTTATCAGTATGTTAAACAGTTTTCTAATCCTTGAAGAGCGTGTCTGAGCGCTTTACTCGACTCTAATGAGGGCTGGGTTGTGCTTGTGTGGCACGCCACAAGGACTTTATCACTCGTCTTCTGAAGATCTGACTGTCATATTGGAATGAAGCCAAGACAATCGTCCCATCTGGACCCTTACGCATCTGGTGTCATCCTCTCTCTATTCACTTTAGTTCATTGTCTATATGACTGAAGGACAAGCAGGAGAGAAAATGAAGAGAGGAACACCAGCTGTTGTTCATTTCATGCAAAGTTAAAACTGTGTGAATCATTATGCATCTGTATATTATGTGTGGGTAAGGTACATTAAGTGCAATGAAATGAAATCCTGCTCTAAGCTTTCTGGTACTTTCCAGACAGGGTACAAAATAGGGCTTAAAAATAAATGTTTACTTGACACCGTTTTCAACTAAAAACTGAATACTTTCATTTACACAACAGCTGTGTTTTGGGGGCCTGAAAAAAATAAAATTGAAAACAGGTTTCAAGGTGCAGGCGTTTGAAACTATACTATTATAATCTCTGAGTAAACTAGAAAAATGTGGAGATGTCGTGCACATGCCTATTACGTATTCAGTCTATATTCATGTGTGAGTTTCTTTACAAAGTGACATTGCTAACTACTGGCCTGGCATGCATAATACAGCACTTTTAGTCATTTAGATCCGCATTAACAGGTATTGCCGTGGGTTGTGGCTAGAAGAGAAGCTGAGAATAAATGAAATCTTTCTACCTGTTAGATTGGATTTTTATTAACATCTGAACCTACCCCTTACAATAATGCAAAAACAGAAATTATTGTTGTTCAGTGTGACAAAAATTATGCTGTATTGATGTGCCCATGCCAGTAGACGACACTGTATACCATCTAGCCTTAAAACATTGTAATCTGCTTAAACTCATCCCCTTCTATTTATTTGAGAAGTTTCATATATCTGAAACTTTTAAAAAATGCAAAGCAAAAACGTTTTCTGTTTTGTAGTACATTGTTGTCTTATAAATGTACCTTAAGTCTTTGGTCAGTAAAAGAAAGTGCTTAATTTTTATAAAACGTATAATATCTATCGACTTCAGTGTTACTTTAATAGTATTTATTAAGATTTTGTGTTAGATTTTATTTATATTTTCATCTAAATATTTTATTTTAATCTAAGTTTTAGTAATTTTTCATTTTTTTTTATACTTCAAGTATAGGATACTTTATATACTGCCAAGCCAGCATTACAATTTTTCAACATATATTTATATTTTATATTATATCAGATTTATTTCAAATAGTGAAAATTATTTGTATTAGTTTGAGTCAACAATAACAACAATGGATCAAACCAAATATTATATGAGCAGTTCTATATATATATATATATATATATACCAGAATAGGTAAAATTATTGAAAGTAATGGGGTCTTTCTTTCTTTCTTTCTTTCTTTCTTTTTCTTTTCTTTCTTTCTTTCTTTTATTTGATAAGCATCAGTGATTTTGTTAACACAATTGCAAATGTAATCTAATTCAAGCTGTCACTCAGTAGGGGCTAGCAAGTTTGGAACCTCATGCTGGTTTGTAGTTATTGATAAACATATATTTTGCATAAATAAATTACATTATATTTTGAAGCTTTAGGCACAGCATTGAATGATTGAGCTTGTCAGATGCAATCAACACTACTCTATGAAGAAAACAATGACTGTCAGTCTTTCTATTGCTTATACAAGTATTATGGTTACTGATTACGATGATAAATCATTTAAACAAATATTTAAAAAAAATTGTAATAGAGAGAAAATCAAACTCAGGGTTCACACAAAATGTGGGACAGTTAAATATTGTTTTTGGGTCATTAATGTGTTAATATGTATACCTGTGTTTAGTACAATAAATTAAATAGCAATATTGTGAATTTGTTTGTATAATTTGTATAGTTTGTATAATTTCAACAATTTAATAATGCTGTAAAAAGAATATGCTTACTTTAGGTGGACCATTTATGAAAGGAGCATTTTTTTTCCTTCTACATGTGATCTGTCGCTAATGTTCACAGGTAAAGGAATAGTTCATCCAGCAGTGAAAATTCTGTAACCTTCATCTTGTTACCCCGTGAGTTAAGAATAAGGCTTTTGTTCATCTTCGAAATACAAATTAAAATATTTTAAAAGAAGCTAAAACATGCTTGCTTTCACAATATGTCTATTATTTAAATGTGAACAAAAATCAAATGTGTTTGGCACGAAATGAGGCTGAAAAAATATTTTAAAAATTCTAAGCTATTTATAAATGTTCATCATTGGCATTTACAGATCATATTGTGTTGTCAGTGTTCCCTGTCCTTCAAGCTCAAACACGCTCCCGATCGTCATGCTGGAAAACTGCTTCATTATGTAATTAGCATGTGATTGGGTAGGCGAGAGAAAATGCACTTTGATTCCACGCCTCAATCATTTAGTCACAGCGCTGCGCTGTCTGTGATGGGCTTGAAAGGGGAACAGCCACTCTCTGTGAGGTTTCTAATGTGACTGATACTACGTTTGAAGTGAATGCCGCAGACAGCGAATGACTGCTGCACTGATTTAGCAGCATGTGTCCAATCCTTGTTGATTTAAAGAGCCTGGACTCAACCAGTGGTGTGTACGAAGGGTCGATTTTGATTATGTTAGATTTATGATATTGGATGATAAAATGGTGCAGAGATTTGATATTGATGAGGTTCTATTGGATCATATTTGTGGGTCAGTGGTGCAGAGATTTGATATTGACAGGGCTAAATTTGATCATATTATGGCTGAACAGTGCAGAAATGCTGTTTATTGGAAAGCGAAGTGAGATTTAATTGTGCCGGTGTGTGATTAATTATTCGTTGGTCATGGTTGTAGTTTTAACAAAAGTGATTATGATGTAGATAAAAAGGATTGTTGTCATGCGTTATGTTGCAAGCGCATTGTTTGATGCAGCTTAGGAAGCATGTTGTCATATTAGTGAACAGTATAAAGCATTATGTTTGTAGTATCATTGTAAAAATGTTCATCTTCAGGTCATTGTACAAATGTTTTTGGCTTTTAAATCTTTACAAATTTTTAGTTACTAAGTAAATGTAAGAATACTTTTTTATATTGATAGTAGTATTTAAAGGTTAGCACTTAATGGACATAATCAAAGTTTTACTTATCAATACATCAGTTTTTAGAAAAATCATGTTCAAATTTATTAAATATCCATCAGGCCTTGGAGGAAGGTTTATTTGTATTTACTTTATATTTTATTATATTATTTGATTTAAAGAGCTTTAATCATACAACTATGCATTTAAATATAATCTTACTAAGACATTATTGGGATTAATAATTTATATTTATATGCAATATGAATAAATGTAACCACACAAAATTGTTAATTTTGCTCAGTCTGTGCCTTTGAATATAAATAACTGAATACCAGTGAGAATGTATTAATTAATTCCTTTTTCAGTTTGATATGTAAATCTCCTATCTCCTATCCTGTTTTGGATTACGTTGTATTACACCGTGGACAAGCGCTTTGTAAAATGAATGGATGGATGATTCAGCTGCAGGCATCATCTTCTGTCAAGATGCGGGAATTCATTCCCCATGTGACTCTCACAGTGCATTATGGGGATTATCTAGCCTTTGAGCGTGCACTGGTTGTACATTAGTTTTGGCAGTGCATTGTGGGATTGAATGAGTGCACTGGAGAACATCCACTATGGTTTCGGTCACCGTTACAAATGGCTGTTTCCTCAAATAGTGCCCTATTTAAGGCTATAGGGGGGCGATTTTGGATACTTCATGATTACTAGAGATTTACAGGCAGTTGAGTTTGATCAAGGTTAATCAAGAAAGTGGATCTTGCAGACCAGAGTTGAGAACCCCTGCTTTACAAGGTTAACATCTTAGCAGTCAACTCCTCCAAACTGAATTATACATCTTTACTGTATGTTATAGAGTTGTATTATTTTATTTTCCCAATATAATTAAGACACCATGGTTTGGCTGGTTAGCAGGGTCCAATTACAACTCTTACTGGTAGATGCCAATAAATACCAATGCAAAGATAGCAGAATTCAAATTACATATATCCAGAGGTCATGCGCCAGCCAAGAAACTACCATTTAAATGAATCAGCATTCCAACTATTAAAAACTTACTCTGGTATATACCTCCTTAGATATAACAATAACAACCATTTCTACATCTCATCAAATAAAACAAACTGTGGATGATCTTGTCACCTGTTGCTCAGATGGCCTCTTTCTGTCTGACGTGGGCGGATTTTAGCCAGAATGACCTGATATGTAGACATGACTTTATTCTTATAGACAGACGAGTCCTTTCTCTATATTTCAAAGTGCTTGATTTGCATTAACTGATTTGCCCTTTCCCAGTTTGAAAGTGTTTTTAGCAGACATTCTTTGCAGTCCTTTTCAAGATATGAATTCCTGTCCTTCTTTCATGCCTTGTGGACAAGTATTGATAATGAGAACGCCTCTGTAAGCTTCTTTTGTCTGTTTAGTATATATTTGATGCCACTTTCGTCAGCAGTGATTAAGCTAATTGCTGTTTTAACAGCAATTAGCTTAATGTATGTGGCTCTAAAACAGAGCATGAGCGACAGACAGGCTGTCATGGCCGTCTATTCTTTAGTAATTACTCCTACCTTTCAGAGAGCTTTTTAGGTTTTTAAAGCGCCATTCTAAGTCATTGTTTCAGTAATGGCACTGTGAGTGCTGTCAGGCCGAACTGTGTGGCATATTTGTCAGGGTCTGACAGATAGACTGGTTTGCCAATCTCAAAAATCAACCACGAGACAAGCTATCCTAACTAAATTAAAATTGCAACCCTATTGCTGTCCAGTGTCCTTCTCTTGGAAAGTGGATGAAGTATCTGTGTTGGTTGTGTTATTGTGTTTTTCACATGCGTTTTCTTTTGAAAAGGAATGTGTTTAATTGTATTGAATGTGCACTATAGTGCGCTTCAAATATGAATAGTTTGTTTTTAAAAAATCTGTACTTGTAGATACTAAAATATTGATGAAATAAAAGGACATTTAAATTTACTTAGTGTAAACTTTAATGACTATGTCTCTAAACACACTTAACACACTTAAGTACACTTTTAAAAAAGATTATGTCAATGAAAAAGTCTAAGTACATTTTAAACCTGTATGTTGTAATAATCCTTTTGTTATTCTTTAAGTTTGATTGACTAACCAAGCCTGTCCCTCGCTGATACGAGTTAGGATGCGGGGCCCCCCTCGGTACGTTCACGATGGCGTTCCGGGGGGGGGGGGGGGGGGGGGGAGTTACACATGTAACTGCAGAGTGAGATTTTGAAATTAGATTTTCAAAAAAAAAACATATAACAAGTGTGTCATTACAAATATGCAATTAGAAATACATTTACATAGCTGACATACATGTTTCAAAATAACTTATATTAAAATATATTTTAGTTTAACTTAAGTACATTGGAAGTACATTTTAAAGATGTACTGAAGTCCTAGTGCAGTGGTTGGCAACAGGTGGCTCCCTGGCCAAAACTGGCCCGCCAGCAATAATATCTGGCCCGCAGCCACATTATTTTGATAGCGGCTGGTTCTGAAATAGATCTGTCATGACAACAACAGTTGATGGATCGTTCTTGAATGATTCATTCATTTGAAAGAATCTTTAACGTGACTCGGGAAGAACGAGTCATCTCGGGAGCATCTGAAAGGTTCTGTACTGGAATTACGAGTCGAAATACTCGGGAGGTGAACTAATCAATTCTCTTTCCAGCTCAGACTGCATTAGTTAAGCTTTTGAGGCTGCCACGTGATGAACGAACGACTCTAACCTGAAGATTTGTCAGATAAGAGGTAAGGCGAGCTAATCATAGATTAAAGACCCAGATAATTATTAAAATTGTTTCTGTTTCTTATAGAATTATAGTTTTGTAGTGTTTGTAGAGTGATCAACGTTTTCATAAGTTGTATATAGGGCTGTGCGATATGACGATATATATCGGATGGACGAAATAAAAAGTCTATCGTTTCATATTATGTTCTATCGTTTATTCCGTGGTGTTGCAAAATACATTGTTTACGGTAATACCTTTTCATCATTTGAGTGACTGCGATCTTTATACGCCGCCCACCACGGGGGCATGAAGGGGAGACAGAACGACCAGCCAGGACACAACGAGGAGCTCGTTCCTAAACGAAGGACTACATCTGTAGCATGGTCACGTGTTTTTAAGCACTGCAGTTTTAAAACAACCGATTTTAAGCCGTTGAAACTCAAACAACAGACTTATATGCGCGCGTCGTCTCTTTCTGTGTGAGAGAAGCGCTCTTTTCCTTTTTATTTTTTGCCGACTTTGAACAATTACATAAACACACTTATATGCGTCAGAATCCCCATGTTTGCAAGTATCCTCATAAACACAGGGTCTTAAGAAAGAGTAAACGGCAGAAAATTAACTCATTGTTAACTGTAAAACATCCATATTCTCATCACCCGTATTTGTTGCTTTGTGTACATACCCTGCACAACCCGTTTGCACATCCCCCTTGCACATACCTCTTGTTCATATTACTATTTATTAAGTCCCAGTATACTGTTTTTTGCACATCTTATTGTTTTGCACTTTTTATTCCACTGCACATTTTACTCTTATTTCTCTTTTTTTATCTATGTATATGCTCTTGTGTTGTGTTACTTTTATATAATTTTTATTTTTATTCTTTTGCACTGTCCACTGAGCGGACCTGATTTGATTTACATTTCACCTCTGATTATACCCAGTATAATTTATTATGTGACAAATAAAGAAACCTTGAACCTTGAGAAAGAGAAAATGCATATGTAACAGTAACTTAGCTATATTGGATACGGACTTCGGTCTTAAAGGGGAAGCGTTCCAATATTCGTTCATGTTAATCATTGCACACTGCTAGAAAATCTCTCACTGCTCTTGACTAAATCACTTTTGTAACTTTAATTAGAATAAATAAAAAATAACAATAATAATGATATATTTATAATATGTATAGTATCTATACATAATACACGTATTAATTATATCGTTCATAGATAGATAGATAGATAGATAGATATAATTAACACAGTGAAAACTAATTAATTTACACAATGTATGTAGCGTTATTTAGATCTTATTTATCTTATTTTGTCATATTGCTTGCAATTAGTTTCTTATCCTTATTTCATCACTTAACTGTTTATTTATCTTCAGTGAGGTTGAGTTTTTCTCTCTCTCTCTCTTTTTAGGCTTGTATTAGTTTGATATTGACATTGGTGACAAGGATTATGAAAATTCTATGGTATCAAAGATTTTAATATAATAAAAACGTTTTTAAAAGAAAAAAAAATCACTATATTGTGATATATATTATTATCGTGATATAAGATTTTGGTCATATCGCCCACCCCTAGTTGTATATGTGTTTGGGACGTAACACGTAACGTTATAACTATATTTTGCTAAAATGAACGAAATTTGCAAAATTATTAAAAAAAAGATTAATTAATTTTGCTGAACGAGACTCAAAGGTCCGAGTCAGTAAAATGGTCAGAACTTCCTATCACTATTACTCACAATCACTTCGTCTTGATTGTGCCTTCAAAATAAAAGTAAGAGAACGTTTTTGCAGCAATGTTTGATTTTGAGATAAATTGAGAGCTTTTCATTTGAAAAGATCTGAAAGACCGACTCAAAAGATCTCTGTGGATCGCTTCATTAAGTAAGCCACACTGGCTTTTTTACTGGATAACTTTCCTCTTTAGACTCTTTGATAGTGCCATTTTCTGTAAAAGTCTAAAAGTAGTAGGGCTGTGCAATTAATCCTATGCGATTCTCATGCGCATCTCGTCAGTAAAGCCGGCTCAGTGATTGGCGGTAAATCTCCATCACCTGTTTTCAAATGGAGCGGCAGGTAATACACAGAGCCGTAGTTACCTGACAAGCTACGCAATATCGCGTTCAATATCGCAGATGAATTGCATTTGATTATGAAAACGATATCGGCTCTGTGTATTAAATCACTTTCCAGAACGTTTTCATTCACCGTTCCTGGCTGGTGGAATGAACTTCCCACCCCCATCCGGAATGCTGAGTCCCTGACAATTTTCAAGCGACACCTGAAAACTCATCTCTTCCATCTTCATTTGACTTCTGCTTCTTCTTCTTAAAAAAAAAAAATAATTAATGAATAAAACACCTTTGCTCTCTTTCCTTAACCTCTCCCTGCCCAGCTAGTTTTTGCTCTGAATAATGGCTGACAAGTTGTATTACAAGCACTTCCTGTGTCCGTTTGCCTCTTTATAATGTATCGCTTATTGTATTCCTCGATTGTAAGTCGCTTTGGATAAAAGCGTCTGCTAAATGAATAAATGTAAATGTAAATGCAACTCCATTTGACATATGTCAAAAATGTCACGGTGATTAAAAATAAATAAAAATAAGACAAAAAAAACCCTCTGTAAAGTACATTTTCTGAAATTTTCCAACACAAACATTATTAAGTAATTTGGCTTGGCATAATTATGTATAAATATAATTAATCATATTAACGTATTTCAAAGTTAATATTTTGAAAAGACAAAAAGATGATTAGGCATAATCAATATACAGTATTTTTTTTTTAAATGTTATAAATATGTTGTTATTATTATGTTATTTTATGTTCCACATGACGTTTTTATTGAATTGAAGCTTTTTATATATACTGTATGAAAGTTTTGTTGTATAAACGTTTTATATTTTATAAACTGTTTAATTTTTTTTTTATTAAGTTTTATTACACTGTGGCAATAGTACAATGTTATTTGCAACAAGCAAATATAGCCTATGTGAAAAACAGTCTATAGTAAATTAAAGCTGAATTACACAATAGGAGGAGCTAGCTCATTTAGCACCCGGTTAAATTAGATTGTGGGTAGTTAGTGAACACAATGCAGATATTTGTGCTGAAATACAGCATGTTCAAATGGATCAACTGTTCAGTGAATTCATTCAATAATTGTTAATATGAGGACACAACATAAGAAAGCATTGATTCCAAGGAACTTTTTTTGGCATTCATGGACTGCACTTTGCATATTCTATTAAACTGGGCCTTTTAAAGCCACATATTTTTTTATGTTTCCATTGCACCAGATGGAATTGTCTGAACTATGGTGCTTTCTGCTTTGAAAAGGAATTATATAAACGATTCATGTCTTATTCTATGTCAGATTTCAATTCTAAAAAGGCATCGCTTATTAGAATCATACCATATAAGACTCAGTCTTCATATTAAGCAGTCTGGCTATGCCACAATATGTCATATAATCTCACAGATGAAGTCTCACCCCTCAAAATCGAGACAAGATGACAGAGTGAACCACAGAGCGTTTGGACCACAGCTCTATTATGAACAATCATAACAGTCCAAATCTGATTCATACATTGTTCACATTTGGTGCTTTTATTATGTAAAGGGATTAATTTCCTCATCATTTCAGACCTGACTCACATTTAACAAACTAAAGACAAAAATAAAAAAACAGTCCTGCAAAAAAAAAAAAAGAATGTGTAATTTTATTTCCTCCTTCAAATGTTGAACATGTTAGACTTCGCACATTTGTTTGTCTAATTACTGGCCCTTTTCTCAGCAGCTAGGAGTGAATTGACATTTTAACACAATTAAAAAAGAAGTCAAATCAAAGACAAGAGACAAAACTTAGAAAATTGCACTGCTTTATTGTTTCAGAAGTTTGAAAAATACAATGTTGAGATAAAAAGTATTACTTTTGTGCTAATTTAATATTTATATGTTTTTTACAAACATAATGTAATCGAGAGCAAAACAAAAGAATAAATGTTATGGAGTTTTAACTATTCAGGGTCATTATCTATGGAAACTTTAGACAGTTATTATTTGTCAAGGATAGCATGACTTAATTAGCCAATAACTACAGAGATATCACCACAATAAAAGCATAAACATACATGATATCCAAATAATACAAACAAATATAGTTCATGCAATAATAGGATTATATTATTCCTTGCTGAACTAATTAAACTGTGCAATTTATCATCTTGGACCTTCATCCGGATGTGGATGAAGATGTGGATTTTTCACAAAAACCTTGTGATAGCAAATTGTGTACTATCATTATGAAATCATATGTTATATTATTATAAAACAGCATTTGAAAAATACTACTGTAAGTGTTTAGAAGCCTTAAACTAACATTTGAGCACATTCTGTAACTATTTGGCTGTTATTTGCCTGCTAATCCTGAATAAATTAGATGTCATTCTGTGGTCATTGTCAAGGGTCAACAATAGGCTTCTATGTCCACGTTCAATGCTAAAATAATATTGAGGTCATGTCCATTCTCATGCCGTTTTAAAAAAAGCCTCTTCCTGATGCCGGTGGTGGGTTTGAGCCAAACTCTCTATGTGATTCCACATCTGCTCATACACAGCTGCTCTCTGTGCTGCCTTTTCGAAGGAATCAGTGCTTTTAATGGCTGTTAGAGAATATAACTAAATTCTACTCCAAGATTTACATTAATCTCAGAGATCTGTGAAATACAAATTACGGTTTGTCAGCAGTAAGAGTATACATACAAACATGGAACTAATTAACAACGAAGAAAAACCTGGTATATTTTCAAAAGAGCATTCTAACATACTGTTTTTGTAGAGTATACTATGCATGTATTCATATGGGGTAAAAACTTAAAGCACACTGGAACATTCTTCCTATTGTATAGTATGAAATAAACAGTAGGATGTCACAGAATTAGTTCTTAGGATCTTCTGAGATAATGAAGTGTGCAGTCACGTTGCTGAAAAGAGTTGGCCGTATAAAGTATATACTACAGAGTGTTTAGTAAATCAGTTCTAGAGGGCTGTTGTTGAGCTTTTTGTTTGCCAGATCTGCATGACAGGTACTTGTGCTTGTGTAGCTCATTCACTAAATCCAGAAACAATTAATTAATGGATCCTTTCACATTATTACATTCCTCTTTGAACAAAAAATAATTGTCTTTGTGTGCTTGGAGAGTCTGATGTGTTTGATGAGTCCTGAAGTTTCTTTTCATGTACTATGAATACTGCTAATGCATTCCTAGAATGTTTATTCAAGTTGAAGGACATGGTGATGGATAAAGGAATATTTTTCCTTTAAAAAAATGCAATATTTATATTTATTATATGCAGTGTTTATCCAAATATGCATCGCTTACTTTCTTCTGTGCAACAGAAAATGTGAATTTCTGAAGAATAGCCTGGCAACCTGTTACCATCATGAAAGTGAATGACAATATATATACGTATATAAGTTAAGTTAAACATACATAAGTTAAGTCCTCTGTTAAGTTACACATGTGGTCAAAATTGCTGGTACCCTTGGTAAATATGATCAAAGAAGGCTGTGGAAATAAATCTGCATTGTTAATCCTTTTGATCTATTATGAAAAAAATCACAAAAAATCTAACCTTTCACTGGAGAACAAGAATTTGAAATGGGATAAATTTCATTATGAAATAAATTATTTTCTCCAATACACATTGGACACAATTAATGGTAACCTTTTATTCAATACTTTTTGAAACCTCCATTTGCCAAAATAGTATAGGAGTTTCCTCCTATAATGCCTTATGAGGTTAGAGAACACCTGACAAGAGATCAGAGACCATTCCTTCATCCAGAATCACTACAGATCCTTCAGATTACCGGCTCCATGACGGTGCTTCTTCTCTTAAGTTCACCTCACTCATTTTCTATAGGGTGCAGAAGCTTGGTTTTGTGCCCAGTGACCCATTTTCGTATTGTTTTTGAGGTTTGTGTTTGGATTGTTGTACGGTTGGAAGATCCAAACATGGCTTATTATAATATTTCTAACAGAGTCAGTCACTTATTGATTTTTTTATCTGTTGGCATTTGATAGAATCCATGATGCCATGTGTCTAAACAATATGTCCAGCACCTCCAGCAGAAATATAGGCCCACAACACTAAAAATACAGCAGTATATTTCATTGTACACATGGGGCACTTTTGATCTTGAGTGTTTACTGCTAAAAAGCTACATTTTTAGTTACATCTGGCCATAGAAGCCTGTCCCTTTTGAAGTTCCAGTTGTGTCTGACAACTGAATATGCTGGAGATAGTTTTTTGGTGAAATAACTATATAACTAAAATAACTTTTCTTTATTTATTTATTGAAGCCTTCCCAAACAACATGTGGTGATCTAGGTGCTGTTTGATAATTGTTTTAAAGCATTGCTGACCCCGAAACTCAACCTTTTTCTGCAATTCTCCAGCTGTGGTCCTTGAAGAGTCTTTGGCCACTCAAACTCTCCTTCTCATCATGCATTAGGACGATGCAGACACATGTCCTCTTCCAGGCAGATTCATAACATTTTCTGTTGATTGGAAATTCTTAATTATTGCCCTGACGGTGGAAATAGGATTTTTCACTGCTCTAGCTCTTTCTTAAAGACACTTTCTAATTTTTGAATCTCAACTATCTTTTGCTGCACATCAGAAATATATTCTTTGTTTTTTCTCATTGTGATGGGTGATTAATTTGGAATTTGGCCTTTGTTTTGTTTTCCCTCCTATTCATATTTCTGTGAAACATGAAGCCATGGCTGGATAATTTCATGTTCATAATCACCCTGGAGTGCTCAAAATAGTGAACATGAATGGGAATATATTTCAGATATATTTTACTCTTAAGAATTCCAAGGGGTACCGTACCAGTAATTTTGTCCCACATGTATTTGAGGAAAAAAACTTTTATTTCATAATGATATTTACCCCCCTTTTTAAATTCTTGTTTTCCAATGAAAGTTTAGATGTGTGTAATAAAAAAAAAGATCAACATAATTAACATTAATTTTCACATCCTTCTTTGATCATATTTACAAAGTTTACCAACAGTTCTGACCACTTGTGTAAGTGTTTCCATTGTGAAAAAGGAAGCACATTGTAGAATTTGTTTGTACATTTTAGTACTGCAGGTTTATAATATATTTGTATTTATTTAATGTATTAATTTATTGTTTTTTATGAGTTATGGTTATACTATATACGCTGCCAATCAAAATTTGTGATCAGTAAGATTTTTATGTTTTTTAATGGAGTATCTTTTACTATATTTAATATCTGGGTATAGACTGATATTGTTTATTCATAACAGTAAATTCACCAGACATTGTCTGTGTAATTAGACACTTTTAGCTTCAGCTTCCATCTAAAGGTGCATTTAGCAATTTATTATAACACCAAGAGACAACGTTATCATTTATAACTGACTAGAAAAGAGAGAAACATTTTACAATAGCATCTGCAACTTGACCAGACTTTATTCACTGACCTTCACACTTTACATATCACCTGAAACAACAGTACAGGGCAATGAGTGAATATGATGACCTTCTAACCACCGTCTGTTCCATGTGTGAAGGACAAACCTGCCAACTATGACAGAACAGGGAATTTCTTCCCATTATCTCTCTCTCTCCCACTTGAAGACAAAAGTGGCATCTAAATGCAGCTTATCTAGTAATGCCGATAACCTGATGTCTTCAGAAGAGTTTTTAGGTATTTGTGTCTGTATGCATCTGTGTGTAACCGGTGTACTAGTTAATGATAGTTTGCATAAGTATTACTAAAAGAAAATGTATAACCTTTAGTTGCTTTATACTTTTTTGATGTTGATTATACGAGTGCTTGATATTATATAGATTTAGTAAGTAAATTATTTAAACTTTTCCAGCCGTGTCACCATGACTATAATTATGTTTATTTTTGATTGATTTTCAGACTGCAGTGCATTTCTTTGGCCAATTATAAATGAGTTTCAGAGTTGATTGTGGAGTGGATGCTATTTATAAGTTGAGTTTTAGTTTTTCCAGTTGAGATATGTTTTTACAGAACTCTTGATTTGATTTGGGGTTTGTTCCAGAGAGTGCTGTTGCAGCAGTATAACTGTGTTCCAGCTTTTTCCTCTGAGTCCTCTTCAGAATGGACAAGCCGTCTGGATTGAGCAGAAATAGATTGGTGTGAGACAAAGGGCAGGCAGGTGGGAGCAGTGTTCTTAGGCAGGCACGCAAAGCTACAGGCCTAAACAAGCACCTAAACCTCCCTCAACCTCCTGACCAAGAATGCTTAGCATACATTTTGAGTACAAATTTGATTTGACTCATTTGAATTAATCTTTTAATTAATCAATCATACATTATTATAACATTTTCATTGTTATTTCATGCTAACTAATGTAGTTAACACATGGAACCTTATTATAAAGTGTTACTGTGTGATTTCTGTGCAACTATTATCACTATATTTACAACTGGGAAACGGGAGATAATTTTAATAATAGAGTTAAAGAGTTTAAACAAGGTGGAGGAAAGAAAACGTACTTTAAAGTTTTATTAATTTTTCCAAAAGGATTTACATTGCTATCTCTTGTCATTACAGTCATGTATATTTGCGTATATAAATAACCATTTTAAGAATGTTGTATGTATTTAAAGGGATAGTTACTCACCCTCGTGTCATTCCAAACCCGTAAGATCGTCGTTCATCTTCGGAAAACAAATTAAAATATTTTTGAAGAAATCCAAGAGCTTTCTGGTCTTTCATAGACGGCAACACAACTGACACATTCAAGGCCCAGAAAGTTAGTAAGGACATCATTAAAATAGTCCATCAGTATAGAACATAGTGACATCACTGGTTCAACCTTAATTTTATGAAGCTTCAAGAATACCTTTTGTGTGCAAAGAAAACTAAAATTATTACTTTATTCAACAATTTATTCACTTCCGTGTCAGTCTTTAATGCAGCAAGAATAGCATTCACTTGACCAAAATGTTGAAATCGTCAGCAAGCTGAATAACTACATAGTGCTGTGAAGGTTTATAAAGTTACCAATGAAAGGGGTGCTACATTTTATTCAAAACATTTGATATTGACTCAATATCTTCTATACCTTTTGTCTTTAAAAAGATTTACAAAAGAAACAGATATAACTAACTCATGGTCATCCTCTAATTCCTGTTATTTTTGACAACACAGCTCTTTAACAAACAAACTCTAAATTAAAACTTTAGAAACGAGAAGCAGAAAAAAATAGCATTACACTTAATCTTTAGTCGCACATCCTGATAATATCACTGTTTGTCATGAACAGATCCATCCATGATATTTCTGAACTCTGATCTGAATCCATAATGTCTGAACTTTTCTTGACAGGTAACTGCATGATTGATTTAGCCAAAGAAACCGGTTAAGAGCCAAGGGTTGCACTTAACTTGCTTTTGGGGTGGAATCATGCTACATAGACACTGAAATCTTCTCATAGGTACAATTAAGAGTACTTTAAACATTTAATAATGCTCATGTAGGAATGTATTAACAATTGAAGTGAGGTTTGATAGCAGCAAACAGCCACACAAAGAGCTGAGACTCAGCACACATGGGAGGAATGCTTGACGCAGTCAGCTGTTTCTGACTCAAATTTGGTTACTTGGATACAATAAATGTCAGTTTTCATCAGCTAAATTTATGAAGTAAATTATTGCTGATGTTGTGACTCTTTCCTTATGGTCATCAAAGCTCTAACGTTTGCAGTTTGAAACAATTAGTTCCATCAGCTCCAGCTTGTTTAAAGAGATTCAGACAAAAATAATGTGTCTTGACAACAAATGCTGATTTGCATTGATAGTAGCTGTTTTAAATTGCCAAATGAGTTTTATTTGAAGAATGTGGTTATGCATACAGTTTCTGTGCTTCATGGAATTCAGCTAAAAGAGCTCATGCTCTTGCAGCTAATCAGAGAAAACCACTGAAGTGATACGTGTAATTTCCTGTTTTGTGTTGGTGTATTGTAGTGAGACATATCTGTTTCCTCGCTGATTTGAGCTGTCTTTGATAGTGGCCTGTGTTACAAACATCTTACTCCACCCTGCTTTATGCAATATTCCTGAATGGTAAAGACAAAGATAAGGTAATTTGTAAGAGATAAGTTCAGTTAATTTGTTAATTTGGCTTTTCTCTCTCTCTCTCTCTCTCTCTCTCTCTCTCTCTCTCTCTCACTTCAAAATCCTTTTTCCACTTCCTTTGGATAAATGTAGCAATTCTACAGTGAATAAATGCACACGAGTTCCAACATTTGCCAAAAATTACTGCTTCATTTTTTCTACAGCTGCATGTAGAGACATATGGTGGTTGTCATAACATAGCAATTAAGTATAATACTTTCAAATTTTGCAATTCCAGAGTTACTGCATGTACACGGGTGCCAACATATACCTTTATACAAATAAACAAAGTGAATGATCTTAATACTCTGTGTTTCAAAGATGGCATGCACCACTAGCATCACTAAATAAAATTTCAACAATAATAATGTATTTTCCTTTCATGTACTGTATACATATAGTGGTTAAAACATTAAAACATTGGAATTAAATATAATAATTACAAATGTGGCAATTCCAGAGCTAATACTTGCAAACAATATCAGACCTATGCATTTATAAAAACAATCTGTCTCAAATTTAAGATGTCATGAAACAGATATTAAATACATACTTAGTTTATGTAAATATATATATATATATATATATATATATGATTAAGGCCTGATTTCACAGACGGGGCTTAGCTTAAACCAGGACTAGGCCTTAGTTAAATTAAGATATTTAAGCAGATTTTATAAAAATGCCTTAGAAGAAAATGTTACAGGTGTGCATCTTGAGACAGATCAATGCTACTTTACATTTTAAGCTATGTCGGGGCAAGATATTTCCAATTGAGACAGTTCAAAGATGCATTTTAGTCTGGGACTAGCTTAAGACTTGTCTGTTAGACTGGCTATAAAAGTTTTAACTTTATGTGATTTATAAATTAAACATATTGTTTCACTTGTGTTAGACAAAGTATATATTTTTTTATGCATGGCTTACATAAAAGATTCTTATGAATAAAATAAAAAATAACTTGAATTTTTTTATCTCTCTCTGAATAACACCTCCAGCCTAATTTCACTGATTACAGCGGAGAGTAATTTAGATTAGTTGTTAGTGATTAGGTTAGTATCTCATGTATTGTGAGTGTAGCATACCATTGTATGTTACATATCTAACCAGACTGTACATCTATTATTATGAATTTTATGAATATCAGATAATAATTTAAGAGCAATTAATGCAGAGATTCATGTAAATCCACACATTTTTCTACAAGTTTATTACATACTGTTAAAATAAGACTAAAAATTAAATAAAAACTTTGGTGATTGATAATTCATTTCCTTTTAACATTTCCCAGCAGCTCTCCAAACTCCTCTGTTCTCCTGCCCAGTTTTGATGGCTGATGAATATTCATGAATATAAATTATCAGACTGATTGCTTCTCGGACTTGAATTGGCTGACGGCGCTCCAGGTGGTGACAGAATTTACAGTCTGAAATTCTTGTGTATATATGCAGATCCTTCACGCAGTAAATGAGCAGAATCGGAACGATTACTCATCCGACGTGTCTCACCAATGTAAGTCACTCTAAATCAATTAACTCGGAATATCTGTCAAAGAAGGAAGAGGATTTTAACAGCTCTACATATCCCATTAAACTTTATCTGAGTCTGTTCACTCAGGAGTGCAGCAGTAGCTTATTTCAATTTCAAGCTTTTTATTGTCATTGCATCGAAATGCAACGAAATTTCAAAGACTACACACAGAGGTGCTACAATAACATAGCCACATACACACAGACCACTATACGTAATCAAATCTATGTAAGCAACGTGAATGATGCAGGTAAGGCAATAAAGTACAGTTCAGAAATACAAAAATCTCTCCACACTACTGAGTTCTCAATCTAGATATTGTGCTCTTCAAATGTAATGTTGTTACACTCAGATCCTTTATTATGAATGTGACAGTCACCTTGCCTGTGTGTTGGGTTTTAAACGCATTTCCTCAATCACACAATAGCTGTTGAATAATGAAGTGAATTGAATCCAAGCTCTTTTCTAATCCCTCGGCTCTGCCGTTAAACCCCACATAGAGAAGAGAGATTTGTGCTCTTAATGCTTATCGTAGCCAGTCATGTGACTGAAGGAGAATATTGTCTTTCACTTTAAGGAGGGAGTCAGAGAGAGATGCTTAGATGTGCAGGTGTCCTTTTGTAATTTTGAATTAAAGGAATAGATTGTGCAAAAAAGTACAAGTCTGTCATCATTTACTCACCCTCATGTTGTTGACAACCTGTATTACTTTTGTTCTTCAATGGAACACAGTAGTTATTTCCATTCAATGATACAGTAGTTAGTGACGACTATATAATATTTGTTTGATAGTAAAATTAGAATATTAGAACCATTTTTGTGCTACAAGTCTTGTTGGGGAAAGTTGTTTTTAAAACTAATGCATTACACAATATTGCGTCACTCCATGAAAAAGTAACGAATTGCTTTACTTTGTTACTTTTTATGAAAAGTAATGCATTGAACAATACTTTTGCATTACTTTTTGTCACCTGAGCTGGGCTTTCTTATTTGTTCTTATTTTTGTCAACTGTTAAGGACCTTTCACACCAAAAGTGAAATTAATATGCCACAGGCTGCCTTTGAATGTCACTCCTGATTTATCCGATGAGAAAATTGTTTTTCTCAGAATGAGAGTTTAACACTAACTACTGTATCATATATAAATGCTTCAGATATATTTTCATTGTTAGTTCATGTCAACGAACGTAAAATAACTCATTATGTTATCAAATGTAACCTTATTGTATAAATAACAATAACTATTATAACATAAATGATAGGACATAAACATTCTGACCAGTTTTTTCACATGTGACCGTTTATCAAAACAATTTTTGAAATGTTGCCTTGTGCAATCAATGTATTCACGGTTTTTAGAACAAGCAAACTACAGGTCTGAAAAAAGCACCCAATAATACATTTTGGGGCTTGAAAGTCTGTCTAACAATTTTTACTTAAAGGGATAGTTCACTCAAAAATGAAAATTCTGTCATTAATTACTCACACCCATGTCGTTCCCAACCCATAAGTCCGTTGTTCATCTTCAGAACACAAACTACGATATTTTTTATGGAATCTGTGAGTTCTCCGACCCTCCCATAGACAGCAATGATATTACCACAATCCACACACAGAAAAGTAGCAAGGAAATTGATAAAATAGTCCATGTAACATCAGTGGTTCAACCGTAATTTTACAAAGCTACGAGAATACTTTTTTTTTTGCGCAAAGAAAACAATAAGAATTTATTCAACACTTCTTCTTCCTGTTTTCCACCATTTTTGAGAGTACCCCAGAACTTAATCAATGTAATCAGCATAGTTTACGTTCAGGATAAAGCACACGGATGCTGATCGTAAACAACACTGACTAACGCTGATTAACCCAAAATGGCAGAAGACGGTAACTCGTGGAGAAGAATTGTCTAAATCATTTTTGGGTGAACTAACCCTTTAAAGCTACAAACGATTAATAAATAAAACTGCATGCTTCTTGTGAAAGGACATTATAGTCAGAGCTCTGTTTATATGTATGAGGAGTCACATACTCAACAGGTACTGGGCTACTCCACAGCAAGGACTGACCCGACAGGTCTAAAATAGTCAAGATATTAACACTTATTGTAGGCTCATTATAGGTGAATGGGTTTCAAAGTGCACGTGTTTCAAAGCTATAACATAAAAGAAAATTAGCTTTCATTTTTTCAATACATCGTTGTTGTGTATACATACCCCAAAAAGTTCTACTTTGGTGTTTAATGGTATGAATAACAGCATAAAGATTTGTAAAGACCTGATTTTCAGTTTTGTGTAAACTATTCCCCTGAACACCCTGAGCTTTTGCTTAATTTGTATTGACTAGCGTTAAGTATTTTTGTCCAGTTGATAACTCAATATTTCACTGCCTCAGAGTGTTCGCACATGGTTAACCAAGTGTGTGAGATTAAGCGCTGCGAGCTAACAAGGTTTTTCCACAGGGAGACCACTAAGAGATTCTCTGCAGATAAAAAAATAAACAGTCAAACAGCTGTAATCAGTCAATGTATTTCTCCTTCATGAATCAAGGTATCATTTAACAATCAAATGTCACCATTAATACTTTAATGAAATCAAGGGATAATTAGAAATGTCAATCATTAAACACAAGGATCCAGGTCACACTGTAGTCTAGAATGTCCATCTTGTGTACAGTTTATTGAGTGTCTTTCCTTTAAGTTGAAGCGGGTTTAATAGAGTGCTGCTTGCCTTGATCTTGCAGTAATTCCTATCACATCGCGCCACCTGAAGGTTGCAGGTAAATCTGGGAGAAACAAATTGGGCCTCCGCAGCAGAAAAATTGCCATGGTGATGTGTAAATACAAAATGAGGAAAAAGAAAGATACAGTTGACATCATGTGCTTAGAAAGAATCGTGTATTTGACAACATTGTCTTGAATAACTGTGGGAACTGTGTTATCAAAGGAACATGTGATTATACTTAAACTTATATATTAACACATTTGCGGCACAAAGGACTGCTTTAAAGCAGCTGTAAATAATTTATGTTGTTTCATACATAAACTGTACACGACTGTACAGCAACACAGCT
This sequence comes from Oxygymnocypris stewartii, assembly GCA_003573665.1. NCBI lineage: Eukaryota > Metazoa > Chordata > Actinopteri > Cypriniformes > Cyprinidae > Oxygymnocypris > Oxygymnocypris stewartii. The sequence goes on from QVTF01023105.1 coordinate 620,230, forward strand.
CCAACGTCATCGTCAAATTTGCAGACGACACAACGGTGATAGGCCTGATCACGACAACGATGAGATGGCCTACAGAGAGGAGGTGAGTACCCTGACAAAATGGTGCCAGGAGAACCACCTCTCACTCAACATCGACAAGACCAAGGAGCTTGTGGTGGATTACAGGAGACAGAGCAGAGAACACACACCCATCACCATCGACAGGACACCTGTGGAGCGGGTGAGCAGCTTTAAGTTCCTCGGCGTTCACATCACCGAGGATCTCACATGGTCTGCTCACACAGATGCAGTGCTGAAGAAGGCACATCAGCGTCTCTTCTTCCTGAGACGGCTGAGGAAGTTTGGAACGAGCCCCAGAATCCTCAGATCCTTCTACACCTGCACTGTGGAGAGCATCCTGACCGGCTGCATCACCGCCTGGTTTGGAAACAGCACCGCTGGCAACCGCAGGGCTCTGCAAAGGGTCGTGCGAACTGCCCGCCACATTGTTGGAGGTGAGCTTCCCTCCCTCCAGGATATCTACACCAGGCGGTGTACAAGGAAAGCCCGGAGGATTATCAAAGACTCCAGCCACCCGTCTCACAGTCTGCCCTCTCTGCTGCCCTCAGGAAGACGTCTCCGCAGCATCCGATCCCGCACTAGCCGACTGAGGGACAGCTTTTTCCCCCAGGCTATCAGGCTATTGAACAGTCAGAAATGACCCACCCTACACAGGGCTCTAGACTAACTTTTTGCACCGGGTGCACTGGTGCGCCTAACTTTTTTTCTTAGGTGCACCGGCACAAAAGTTAGGTGCACCCACATTTTCATAAAGGCAATATTTACTAGTAAACGATTAACTAACAATCAGGTCAACATAACGTTCTTTATTTGAAGCACAATTCTACAAGAAAGGTAACTTACTGAAAAAGTGATGGTGCTTAAAGTGCTTCACTGAGCTGATATTTAAACTTAAAACATCTCAAGATAAATTAAATAAAAAGAACATCTAAATTAAGTGTTGTAAGGCTGTCAAACTGAACATCTCATGGCTCAATGTATTATGGACTATCCTCCATTGCAGTCACATGCCCCTCGGGTGGCCAACTCCTGTAGTTTGTCCTCGGCTAAACCAGCTGACCACACTCTCTCTAGCATCAACATCTTCCAGACTTGACTCCTCTACACTGATTCTGATCAGATCTTCCACTGTGTCTGAATGAAGGGATGCTCTAGTGCAGTGCTTCTCAAACCCTCCCCTTAAACCTATTAAAAAATCCTTCAAAATATACCACATACAACATTCTTCTAATATTGTTATGACTTTTCTAACTTCGAGAACCATTGTAGGGCTCCAGACTAGCATTTAAGGACACCAGCACCAGTGCCTTTAAGTCCTACAGAACCAGCACCTGACAGTAAAGCACTCACCCTAATCACACATGTACATCTCAGAGATGTCTACATTTACATATTCAAGAGGTATTTTTAAGTGTGTTTGCTCATCTGCAATACGTCTCTAATATGTTTCCAGTAGATGTAGATATCAAATAGAGATTTATTAAATGCATGTAAAACTGCTTCTGAGACGTTTATCAGATTACACAGCAGATGTTTCCCAGATCTTTATCAGACGTCTTACAGATATACTTGTGCTGTCTGGGGAGTTGAGATGCAGTTCAAAATTAACTTTTATCAATGTCATTCATAATGTCTAAATATAATTTAATAAATAATATATATATATATATATATATATATATATATATATTAGGGAGTGGAAATGGCTGATAAGCCTACAAGTACTTCTCTGCAGCCATCTAATAGTGGTAATGTAATGTTTTTATTTTTAAATAAGTGTTTGCTTTCCTACATTATGAAACTTTTAGTTTTATAAATGGGGCAACCTATGAAGGATGAAAAAATAATGTCATCACATTAAAAATAACTTTAAAATTCGGTAATACTTAAAGCTTTGAAGTGCTGGGAAAAGTTGTGTGAAACATTTAAAAACAGTTTAAGACATTAGACCATTTCTGCCACAAGTTGTTCCTGTAACGTTAGTTATATTAAATCCATGGTGAATGGTGGAGATGTGTTTATTGAACAATGTTTATCCTGGTTTCCACATCAGTGGCGTTTGTTCTGATGTCTGTAGCTTTAACATAATTCTGTGCCGAATTTGAAGGCTTCTCACAAGATTTAACAGAGATGTTATTGATTCTACTTTATTCACTGTATCTCCCAGCGCTGTATATAACGGTGTCGCGTGATCGAGAGCAGCCCGCGGCTCCGGTCCGAGCAGATAAACGGTCTGTAGCCCAAACGAGTAGCGCGGATTCGTTCCGCTTTCGGTTCGTTTGTCCGATGTAGCTCTTGTAAATCGGGCATGATGAGAACGCAAAGCTGTTCATTCCATTTTTGGAACTGAGAAACAACCTTTCTTTGACTGAATGCGCATTGCGATGACGTCACAAGACGCGTCTAAGCGCAAAATCTGCGGCAATTTGGAAAATAGCGGAGTTTTCTTGATTTTGCGATAAATTCAGCGATCGCATAATCCTGGAGGGACTGTCAGACATTCACTGAATAGAGCAGATTCAGAGAAAGAGCTGCGTGCATTTCTACTACTAACCTCTCTCTCTGTTTGACAGCAGCAGCACACGCATCTTCAAACGCACACACACATACATGCAGGAATATCTGGACCACGGCCAATCAGAGGGGGGGTCCGCCCTTCACTATCTCTGATTGGTTTAGACCACGATATGAGACTAACGTGTCTGTTGTCGAACAGCAGAGAGACTTTCTGAGTCGCGGAGACTTTTGTTTTGTTTTCTCGAATGGCTGGACGCACCAGTGCGACTAAAGTTTTTTTTTAGTCGCACCCTTGAGAAATTAGGTCGCACGTGCGACCAAATTGGTCGCACTCTAGAGCCCTGCTACATCACACTCCCACTCACACAACATGCCATGCACTGCACTTTAACACAGTTCAACTGGACTACACGCACACACTGCACTAACACATCTGCTATCACTGGACACCATAAAAGCACACCCACGACATTGCATATGTATAATCTGTTGCACCTTTGCACAAGTATCTGTTGCACAACCAATCTACTGTAAATTATAATCTGTTGCACCTTCACATATTACTATGCATAGATTTGGACATAATGCAGACGTGTAAATTAGGCTTGGGCGGTAATACGGTAATATGGTATACCGCGGGATCTAAAAATAGCAACGGTATCAGTTTCAATACCGTTATACCGTCATAAAAAACAATGCACTTATATGGGAGACAAGGATTAAATATTAAATATAATTTATTTAATGCTTAAAAATGCGTATGAGTGGTTGTCATCACGTGACAGCGTGGAGGAAAAAGAGAGAGAGAGGGGAAAGATGGCGAGTCGCGCACCAATTGACCTGGTCTCGAAAAAGAACACAACTTCTGCAGTTTGGCAGTATTTCGGGTTTCGACCGAACGAGAAGGGAGAGGCGGTAAATACGGACGAGGCAATTAGCAAATTGTGCAACAAAAAGGTAACCGCGAGAGATGGAAATACCTCGAACCTAAGGTCGCATATACGAAACCACCATCCACTCACTGCTGCGAGGATGGACCCGAGTTCACTCAGTGCAACAGTTTCAACGCCTCCCGATGCAGGACCAACAACATCTAGGTCCACCGCCAGTACGCAGCCGACGATAATGGGGGCCTTCGGGAAAACAACGAAGTACAAAAGGGACAGTGTCCGTTGGAAAACCTGTACTGATGCAGTGACAAAATACTTGGCGAAGGAAATGATCTCTTTCCACACAGTGGAAAAAAAGTCCTTTAAGGACATGGTAAAGGTCCTAGATGCCCAGTACGAGCTGCCTGGACGGAAACATTTCTCACAAACAGCCGTCCCACATTTATATAGTAAAGTTAGAGACAATGTTCAAGTGCTGCTGTCAGCGGCAGACAGTTATTCCTTAACAACTGACATGTGGTCGTCAGTTAACATGACACCATATATGTCCCTGACTTTCCACACTATTACACCTGACTGGAAACTTGAATCCAAATGCCTCCAAACTACGTATTTTCCTGAGAGTCATACAGCGGACAATCTTGCTGCTGCGCTCAGAGCTGCACTTCAGGAATGGCAACTTGACGAGAAAAAACTTTCAGCCATAACCACTGACAACGCTGCCAACATTTATGCCGCAATCAGGTCCCTGCATTGGCCGTGGCTTAACTGCTTCGGTCACAATCTAAACTTGGCTGTCAAAAATGGATTGCATGACCAGAGGCAAAAAACCGAGCGCGCCCTCGGACTATGCCGTAATATTGTCGGGGCCTTTTCACACAGCTGGCAACGTAAGCATGAACTCCACAAGAAGCAAGTGGACTTGGGACTCCCAAAACATAGTCTCATAACGGTAAGCATAAAACGTGCAGAGAGTTCCTCAGGGGCAGGGGCTCAAATGTAAAAAAGGGGCATATATATATGCTTTGCATCACATAAATAAATTATATTTAAAAGTAGGCTATATTAAAATAGAAAACCATTTTTTAAATTGTCATTTTTTTCTGTATTTTTTATCAAATAAATGCAAGCTTGATGCGCATAAGGGACTTATTTATTTTTGCATGCAAATTTGACCAAATGGAATAATATACATTAATGGACTTATTTATTTATGCATTCATTCGTTTATTTAGGCCAATTCATTCATTCATTAGTTAAACGAGTGAATGAATACATAGGCCTAAATAAACGAATTAGTTTATTTAGGCCTATTCATTCATTCATTCGTTTATTTATGCCTATTTATTCATTCATTTGTTTATTTAGGCCTATTCATTCATTTAATCGTTTATTCATCATTAATTCATTCATTCATCCATCCATCCATCGGCAGGACTGCGCAACTCGCTGGGGCTCTAAATTGGCAATGGTGGAGCGCATCCTCGAGCAGGCCCAAGCGATCAGACACGTCCTGTCTGATGACAGAAGGAGCAGCCTGTCCCTGACCTGGCAGGACATGGACGTCTTGAAAGCTGTTCATGAAGCACTGAAACCAGTCGGTGACTTCACTGATATTTTGTCAGGAGAAAATTATGTGACCAGTTCCTGTATCCTCCCCATACTACAGCTCTGCAGGGACAATGTGTTGGCTGCGTCAGAAAATGACCTCCACCTAACAAAGTCAATCAAAACTGGAATTCTAACAAAGCTGGAGGCCAAGTATGAATCCGATTCAGTGCGCAAAATAATGCGAAAATGCACTTTCTTCGACCCTCCTTACCGTGGAGGATATGAGACGGATGACAACGCATTGGCTGAGACCAAGGCTGAATTACAGGCTGAGATCGTGAGCTTAGAGGCAGCAGGTCCAGTGGCCATCAGAGTGGAAGAGGGAGAGGCGCAACCCGAACCCTCACGAAAAAAGATGACTCTGGGAAGTATGCTGCAAAAAAAAGCCGATGCAATGGCAGGTCCCGTCGGCATCGGCACCGTAGAGGACCGAGTCGGAGCTGAAATAACAGCCTACTGTTTGGAGCCAGTTACTCAAGGAGACGAGGACCCACTTCTCTGGTGGAAAAATGCTGCCGGGCGTTTTCCCCAGATGTCGCGAGTGGCACGAAAGTACCTGTGCGTCTGTGCCACAAGCACACCATCGGAGCGGGTTTTCAGCACCGCAGGTAAAGTTGTCGGTCCACAACGTGCCCTGTTAAAGCCGGACAAAGTAAACATGCTGGTTTTTCTAGCGAAAAATCTTGACTAGATTTGATGCCACTTGCCATTCGTTCCTATTCGCACTGTGTTTATTTGTATTTTTTTAATTGATTCAGGTATTTTTATTTGGTTTTTATTAAAAACAATATTGGAAAGAATACGTTTTTATTGAGGCCTATTGCTTTGCAATACTTTTTATAATATGGATGTTTATGTTAATTAAACTCTGGTTGACTGTTGTGGGTCTATTTGCACTTTTTTATAAGCTGCTCTTTGTTATTAAAAGTTGTTCAGGCAGTGTGATTTAATTTAATTGATTTGTGTGCGCGTCTCTGCGCGAAAACTGTTCTGGATATTTATGTTAATTTAATTCTGTTTGACTGTTGTATTTGCACTTTTGTGCACTTTTTTATAAACTGCTATTTGTTGCTAATAAAAGTTGTTAATATTGTTGTGCATGTTATTTTGTTATTGTTTCAGTATTAGTGTTTGGTATTCAGTTTCTGAACGGTTTAGGCACAAGCCAAACAGTGATGCTGTTTGAGCCTTACGTCATAATCTTTTTATTATTTACGGTAATACCGTATACCGAGGTAAAATAGGGAGGAGGTTTGACGGTATCAAAATTTGAATACCGCCCAAGCCTAGTGTAAATAAGGTGTATAATGTGTATTGGTGCATTGGTAACGAAGTATGTCTTTATAGTACACTGTGTGTACTGAGTATATGTATGTGTATTTTGCACATTGTCTTCTGTACAGTCTGTAAATATGTACTGTCCATATGTAATTTTTTTTTTTTTTTTTTTTTTTGCACTGTCTGGAGCACGCTCGTAAGAATTTCACTCACCAAGGCACTTGTGCTGTGGTGATGTGACAATAAAAGTTTTTGATTTGATTTGATAACACGGCATTTTGAATGAATTTTCAGTTTAACAGTGCCATACATTTTGTTGTCATGAATGTGTACTGTAGATGGTGTTTTGGTCTAACTGGAATATGTTTATAATATGATTGTTGGTGGTAAGTCTAGGCTAGTGATCAGGGGTCCGTTCTTCGTACGTTGCTAACTCAGTTAGCTGGATTTGATAGTTGGCGATTTCACTTGATCTTGGATTGGTTGGTTCTTCAAAGCTCATGCTGGAGTTGCTGTCATAGTAACAGGTCTGCAAGCTTAAATCTGCTTGGAAACAGGCTTATTTCATGTAAACAGGATTAGATCGCATATCTTTAAGAATTTATACTTAAAATATGTCCCAGGCAGCCACTGCTACTGTGTTAGAAGAATACCCTACTGATCCACGGACAGTAATTTTGAATAATAATAATACAAAAATGTATTTGAAAATAATATAATGATGTTGTTTAGTCTACAATACTATAGACACAGCCAGTTTTGCTAATTTAAATATTTCTTCATAATAAAATAATTACTTTATAATTGTATTGGACTCTTACACACATGCTATACTGTTAATCTGAGCCGTGAATAAATTTGAGTGGTGACATAATAGTATGGGAGTGGCTTGATGGATGCAGATAACTTGATCTTGACCCTTAAAGGGGTCATCGGATGCCCATTTTACACAAGTGGACATGCTTCTTTAGGTTCTTAATAAAAAGTCTATAACATACTTTGGTTAAAATTAATTAATCAATGGCTATGTAAAAAACACCTTTACCCTGTAAAAATAATCTCTGTTTTCAGCAAGCTGATCTAGTCTATGTTGCTGTAAATGCTAGTGAGCTCTGTTTACTCCACCCTTCTCTTCCGTGGAGTGATAAGCAGACCATAGATATGTGTAGATACCCTATTTGACCACTCCAGATACGTTGACGCTTCAGCCATCTCACATTCGCTATAATAATCAAGGAATATTCAAAGATATACAAGCATATAACTTGCTGCTGTAGACGCACACAGTCAATGACATTTACAAATATGATTAAAAGATAAATATGAGACAAAACTACAGAATGTCACATTTTAATATTGGGCGATTCAACACGGATGTTTTACCAGCTAAGAAGTTCAGCAATTTTAGAGTTTCATCCCTCTATTTGATGTGACTCAAGTCACACGACTCATGTGAGCATAAGTATTGGAACAGTTGCCTCACAGGTCTTTCTAATATATATATATATATATATATATATATACAAATACAGGTGCATCTCAATAAATTAGAATGTCGTGAAAAGTTCATTTATTTCAGTAATTCAACTCAAATTGTGAAACTCATGTATTAAATAAATGCAATGCACACAGACTGAAGTAGTTTAAGTCTTTGGTTCTTTTAATTGTGATGATTTTGGCTCACATTTAACAAAAAGTATAGGTACTTAATACTTGGTAGGGAGTACCATCTCAACAAATTAGAATATGGTGACATGCCAATCAGCTAATCAACTCAAAACTGAGGTTTCCTCAGCCTTCAAAATGGTCTCTCAGTTTGGTTCACTAGGCTACACAATCATGGGGAAGACTGCTGATCTGACAGTTGTCCAGAATACAATCATTGACATCCTTCACAAGGAGGGTAAGCTACAAACATCCATTGCCAAAGAAGCTGGCTGTTCACAGAGTGCTGTATCCAAGCATGTTAACAGAAAGTTGAGTGAAAGGAAAATGTGTGGAAGAAAAAGATGCACAACCAACCGACCTGAACCCTAAAGAGGATCTATGGGGTATTGTCAAGAGGAAAATGAGAAACAGATCATAAAATGCAGATGAGCTGAAGGCCACTGTCAAAGAAACCTGGGCTTCCATACCACCTCAGCAGTACCACAAACTGATCACCTCCATGCCACGCCGAATTGAGGTAGTAATTAAAGCAAAGGGAGTCCCTACCAAGTATTAAGTACCTATACAGTAAATGAACATACTTTCCAGAAGGCCAACAATAAAAAATAAAAAAAAAGGTTTTATTGGTCTTATGAAGTATTCTAATTTGTCGAGGTAGTGAATTGGTGGGTTTTTGTTAAATGTGAGCAAAAATCCTCACAATTAAAAGAACCAAAGACTTAAACTACTTCAGTCTGTGAGCATTGAATTTATTTAATACACGGGTTTCACAATTTGAGTTGAATTACTGAAATAAAATAACCTTTCCACGACATTCTAATTTATTGAGATGCACCTATATATATATATATATATATATATATACACACACAAGTAAAAAATGCTTCAATTTATTCCAAATGCGCTGTCTACTTTTCTCTGGGAAAAAATGAGCGATGCCCATTCGCTAATTATTCATTCTTTTGAGTCAATTTCTGTTAAAAGGCTTGATCATACCAGTTGGCAAACCAGTGAATTGGTTCGCGAATCAGTTTGAATGATTATATATACAGTGCTAAGCGTAAATGAGTACACCCCCTTTGAAAAGTAAAATTTTAAACAATATCTCAATGAACACAAAAACCATTTCCAAAATGTTGACAAGACAAAGTTTAATATAACATCTGTTTAACTTATAACATGAAAGGAAGGTTAATAATATAACTTAGATTACACATTTTTCAGTTTTACTCAAATTAGGGTGATGCAAAAATGAGTACACCCCACAACAAAAACTACTAAATCTATTACTTTGTATGGCCTCCATGATTTTTAATGACAGCACCAAGTCTTCTAGGCACAGAATGAACAAGTTGGCAACATTTTGCCAGATCTATCTTTTTCCATTCTTCAAGAATGACCTCTTTTAGAGATTGGATGCTGGATGGAGAGTGATGCTCAACTTGTCTCTTCAGAATTCCCCATAGGTGTTCGATTGGGTTCAGATCAGGAGACATACTTGGCCACTGAATCACTTTCACCCTGTTCTTCTTCAGAAATCCAACACTGGCCTTAGATGTGTGTTTAGCATCATTGTAATGTTGGAAAAGTGCACAACGACTAAGGGCACAGAGTGATGGTAGCATCTTCTCTTTCAGTATAGAACAGTACATTTGTGAAATCATGATGCCATCAATGAAATGCAGCTCCCCGACACCAGCAGCACTCATGCAGCCCCACATACGGACACTGCCACCACCATGTTTCACTGTAGGCACCATGCATTTTTCTTTGTATTCCTCACCTTTGCGACGCCATACAGTTTTGAAGCCATCAGTTCCAAAAACATTTATCTTGGTCTCATCACTCCAGAGTATAGAGTCCCAGTAGTCTTCATCTTTGTCAGCATGGGTATTGCATTAAGATAAAATAACGAGAGGAGCGTCGCCCACAGTAATGAAGTAAAAGTACTTTTTTATCACTAAAAATGTACTTGAGTAAGAGTAAAAGTACCCATCTTTAAATATGCTCTTAAAAGTATTAGTTACCCCCAAAACATTATTCAAGTAAATGTAACTCATTACTACCCCCTCTGTGTATATACTTAATTACACTATGACATTTTTGTTCATTTCCAGAATTCACACCAGAATATGCTTTTACATTGTGATGTTTATAACAATGCTTGGGCATCTGAGGGTAAGTTTTGCATTATAATTCACAATGATTTGCTTCATTTTAGATGTGTCTGAGAATCTTTAATTTATAAAGAGATTATAAAGAGAGAGAGAAAAGACTGTAGTTAGGATCCTGTCTTTTGTGTTGAATGCAGTTGAAAACCATCTATTACAACTTAATTAATTGTGTAATAACAGCAGATACTGTAGTTACTGTAAGTGAATCAGCACATGTTCTCTGTCTGAATCCATTCTTTTCTCTGGTCAATGCGTACAGTCTTTTTATCCTACTGTAATTAGCTTTATCCTGGCTTCACTGAGGTGAAAATGAATGTTAAAAAGATTATTCCTCTGTTACCTCCTGCTGAACAGTCTGCGTGATTCACATTACTGTATCCCAGTGTGAATTCACACAGAGCTGCTGAATTGACTCTTGCCTCACTGAAACAATATCAAGAATTTTGTCATTCTTCTGAGTTCCTTCATCGCAACTTGATCAGTGATTCACAGCGGCTTTTGCTCCAGGACTAAGATTTCAGTTGACAAAGGTCTTCATAATTATCATGTATTATTATTATTATAACTTAATAGAACCAATGACATGGTATTTGCATCCATGCTTTCTGCAATCAATAATACATTTATAAAAAACATTTAGAGTAATTATTCTTGTGAATGATTTGAGCTGTTAAATTAATAGTGTTAGATTATCATGGCGAAGAAAGTAGTATGTTAACATGCATATTGTTTGTTTTGGCTCCATTCACTCCCATTTAGGGTTATATCAAGACAAACTGAAACTATAAAAATAAACAAACAAAATCTTATGTTTGTTTAGTATTTAAAAATACTAAAACTTACAATAAAATTACTAAAATTACAAAAAGCAATAGTATATCATTGATAGTTAAATAACACTGCTTCTATCAGTGTCAGAGGTAGGTTAGGATGAAGCACACTGCGAAGGGTAATCCAAAATAGATTCTTTAATTATAAATCCAAGAGCAAAATACTGGAGAACGCATGAACGCATAATTCAGCACAAGACAAGGGAACTGAGGAAAACACCAGGATTATAAACACGGGGAATGTAATCAGGGAGAACTGAAACAGGTTCGGAGCTAATTTATCAAAAACTATGGAAACAAGCAAGGCAGGAGAATAGAAACACAGAAAACTAAACCAAACAGAATGTACATGTGACACTTAGCCCCCTCCCGGAAAGGTGCATCCTCGCACCAACAAATAGTTCAACAGATGAGGGAGGGTGGGGGTTCAGGAGGCGGGCGTGGGGCAGGCAAGTGGCAGGCAATGGGAAAGGGGCATAGTCCATAAGGCCAGTGCAGAGTAGATGGAGGGAGGAGCCCAAAGAAGGAGGAGCCAGGTTGGGAACCAGAGACCAGCCAGGATAGCGACCCACGGTGGAGTTGACGGTGGGAGGAGCCATGGTGGAGATGTGGCCGATGACACCAGGGGGCCGACTGATGGAGACGGAGCCAGTGGAAGAGGAGCCCAGGATGGAGACAAACAGCTGCAGAGTCAGGGTGATGCCAAGGATCCAGAGGGCCAAGATGGAGCTGAAGGCTCAGGCGACCGAGGTGGAGTGGGGTATCTGGAAGGCAGAGGCGGAGCCGGAGCAACAGAGAATGAAGGTGGAGCCAGAGGGAAGGAGGAGCCTGACAGAGCCAGGGGGACGGAGTGATGAGGTGAAGCCAGAGGAATGTAGTCACGAGGTGGCGGATGGTTGACGACTGACCAAGGTGGAGCTGGTGGACTGATGAGCCATGGTGGAAATGAGGAAGGTAGGACCCAAGGCGGAGGCAATGGATCGAAGGATCGAGGTGGAGACCAGGACTCAGAGGCTGGAGGCGGAGACAGGGATCCTCACACCTTGGCAGAGCTGGAAACTGGAAGTCCCGTGGTGGATCGGAGCACCCAGATGGTGCTGACTGAGGGTAAGCTAAGGGACTGACAGGCACCAGCGGAGATAGGGCTGAGGAACTGACTGGTTTTAGAGGAGACACAGGAGAGCTAGACAGAACCAGCAGACACTCAAGAGATTCAGGGCTGGGCGGAACTGGCGGAGACACAGGAGAACTGGGTATTACCTCCCCAAACCAGTGTATTAAATTCTCGTCAAAAATGTCCAAAAGTTCCTCATTATAACTCCTAGATGCCCGTTGCAGCTCATCCTCTGTGGCGGGAATGTGGGCAGGGCTTCCCTCCAAGCCCTCGATCTACACCAAAAGTCCCACGGCGATACACAGTGTCATTGGCTCACACACCTGGTCAGTCGCGTTGTCGAGCTCAGGCTCCGGGGCGATGTTTAGCTGTGTCTTTATCAGACGCTGGCACTTTAATCACGGCGGGTTCTGGCTCTGCGGCTTCGGTGGGCTCTGGCTCAAGAACAGAAACCCAAACAGAACATATATTTGACACTCAGTGTAACCCAGAAGGAAAGAAAGAAAGAAAGAAAGAAAGAAAGAAAGAAAGAAAGAAAGAAAGGAGGGAGGGAGGGAGTATGGCGTTACACCAAAATACAATATTTGACATCAACAACCAAATCTACCATTTTTTAAAGTTGATCAGCCATTTCATTATTATTGATAATTATATAGTTAGTTGCATTTTACTATTTGCATTTTTTCCTTGTTATTTGCAACCCTATCATAACACACCCAATAACCATTTCTGAATCATGACCCACCAGTTCTGACGTAGAGCTTGCCGCTATGCATTGCGACTTTCACTGATTAGTTTTTTATGGTCTAACTCTTTAAATCCGGCCAACATCAACAAGTAATTTAAGTATTTTTTTTATTTAAATAAAGAAGCAATAGAGTGTTTGGCTAATATGGAGCGTAAAGCAAGCACATTATCTGTGTCATTATAATGGAAGAGAGAAGACCGATGTGCCCCATGTGCCTCAAAGCAGCAGCGAACAAACGCACTAACCCATGTCACACACACCGACACGCAAACTGAGTGCACAAGAGAGCTAATTCACAAGTGTCTGTGCTTCTCCAGATAGTGTTTGCTATGTCAATTGTCATTGTTGTTATTACAGTGGTAATTAGCTTGAGCAGAGAGTGTGAAATAAAAGATAGAGCCACAAACACGCAAGACTGACAGCTGACAATGTTCCACAACTTTCAGTTTATGACTAACACTCTTGTTTGCAGTTATGCATCCCTTTGCATTTGAACCTATGCATTTATAGAGGTAATAAAGAGAGGATTTGTTTGTTTTTACTCATCTGCTTCACACATCTGGTAAGTGAGACCTACTGTAGGGATAGGCAACTTCGGTCCTGGAAGGCTGGTGTCCTTCAGAATTTAGCTGCAACCCTAATCAAACACACCTGAAGAAGCTAATCACAGGCTGTATCCGAAATCACCCCCTATACACAGAGAAAAATAAGGGTTTAAAATTGTACCTTTTGGGGTACAACAGCTTGTCGCTGGAGCAGTACCCTTAAAAGGACATATTTGTAACTTTTTTACCTATATTAGTACCTCAAGGGTACGTATTACTATTCCTAAGGTACTTATATGTTCACTATTCACTAATTATTCACTATTCCCTACATTAGTCCACTCAAAGAGTTCACTTGAAGGAGTGAATGAAAATGAGTGAGTGAATTCGGACACTTAGTCCACCGAAAGGACTGGCGCTTATGCATAGTTTGCTTGCTGTTTAATAATCATTTGAAACGGGCAGCTCCAGTAGTAAGATTAAAGGATTTATCTTGAACTCTGTCACGGAAATTATGTATAAACCCTATATGTATAAACCCTAATAGTCAATTTACAGTGAATTTGTACCTGTGTTGTATTATTCCGTAGATGAGCGCTTCTAAATTAAAATATAGCTGCAAGCAGCGATGGCGGGCCCAAGCCGAGTGCAAACGCCACCCCGGTTGCATCAGGAAAACTGTGACTAGCGGGCACTAGGCTTACCGGGATAGACGGTGATGACGGTTATACCGGTGTTAAGCCGCAACACCGTTACGTCACTTGCTCACCGTGGCACCGTCCCCCACCGTCGTTTAGATAGTTTTTTTATAGTAATAAAAATAATTTTGTTCAGTTAGAGGACACTAAAATTAAAACTGAACGCGGCTGATCAATGCAACGCACCGAACGGATGACAGTCTTGCATCACAGCAGTCTGGGTATGCATTTTTCTGTCAATAAATTCAAGACTCTTAACAAGACGAATAAAATAAATATAACTTTGTGCAGACTAGACTTGTATTTGTTAGCCTATCTCTCTGTCTTTCAGCAGAAATGTGAACAAACAGTGAATATATCGTGGGAGCGGAATAAAACCTAAAATAATCCCGCGTAGACCTCTACATCACAGATCAGATTTCATTTATCACGTGAAGAGAGATGACTGACAAGAAGAGTGAGGTGAGACAGACAAGACGATGGTGGAAGAGTTTCAAAACCAAATGTAAAAGTGCCCGTTTTAAGCCGGTTGACTTCTGAGTCTGACATTAATCTAATTCAATATCTTTAATCTTTTCAAATTAGAAACTCACCGAGATCTACCAAGTGAAAAGTAAATACATGATAAAATACATATTAAATAAAATAAATAATTAAAACGGCTTGTTTGGATGTATCTTTGTTGCATTAATTTAATAATAAAAAATGAAATAGTAATGTTTTATTTTTATTCACTATTCATGACGTCATCAGTAAATAGTTCCTCTGTAAGAACAAGCTGTTTGGAGTGTCTGGTGCCCGTATGAACACCACTGATCCTCACAAACTTCTCCAACACACGCGAGCATCCGTTATAAAACACACGCTGTATTCAAGCAGAAATATGATGTTAGAGGGATCGAGAGCGCACATACACGGTTTGTTTGCGCATCATTTATAACGGACATAACGCACGCATAATGCACGATCATGTCACTTTAATCATCTTTACCCTGATTACAATAGTCATCCATCAAAACTTGTGTCTACTAGTGTGACACTGGCTTCTTTTATCCAGCCGAGTGCTGATGTTTGCTCATAGTTTTTGAGCCGCAATTCAGTCTGTATTCACACAGCGTGATGAGAGACGTTTTGCTGCTCCGAAACACAGAATATGTAGAGAGGTGGTACTGTTATTTATTTATAGCCTATATTTTTTACATGACTTAACAGGCGAGTCATAATATTAGTGAATATATTATATTGTAGTTTTATCTCTCGCCCCCCTGGTTGAGAAACACTGACCTAAAGCGCATCTTCCAGCATTGCCTTCACAATCGATCTATTAGGCATCCCTGATGTGATGTTTAAAAAAAAAACATTTGTTTCTTATTTATTTGGTTCCACAAAGTCAAAGTAAAACGCGACCGGTGCTTACAGGCTTTTTAAAACCTAAGAAAAGGGGGAAAAGAGGGAAAACTCAAACAACCCCCCACCACGGTGATACCGTTATAACCGGTGTGACATCAGGTCGATTAACCGGTGGGAAAATTTCGTCACCGACACAACCCTAGCGGGCACATGCATTACAGTAACCCTCTAGCAGTTTGGATTTAAGGGATACATTAATGGAAGGGTTAATCCGAGCCATCAAGACACACACACACAAAACAAAATATAAAACTTTTTCCTCTCTCTCTCACACACACACACACACACACACACACACACACACACACACACACACACACAAATAACAATATATACAACTTTTCAATAAGGTTTTAGCTTTTAACATTATACTTTCAATAAGGTTTCAATTATTATCATTAACTATATTAATTATCATGAACAATAATTATACAACATTTATTAATGTTAGTCTCTCTCTACCCTCTCTCTCTCTCTCACACATGCACACACACACACACACACACACACACACACACACACACACACACACACACACACACACACACACACACACACACACACAGAACAATATATGAAACTTTTTTATATAATGAACAATATAAGCAAACTGTTTTAGCTTATAACATTATATAAGTTAAAATGAACAATAGTTTTTATAGCATTTATGAATCTTAGTTAATATTATGTTACAAATTGACTACTACATTATAAATAAAAATGTGTTAATGTACTTTTGTTACTGTACCATGACCTAAAATAAAATAAAAAATACTTACACAAATACAGTAAAAATATGTACTAATACTCATGTTTAAAACAATATTATTGAACTATAGTTACAGCAGGGTATAGCCAGAGGCGTAGCAATGGGGCAGGCAAGGCAGGCAATTGCCTGGGGCCCCGTATTTTGAGGGGGCCCCCGACAGCTGACCATTTGAACAATCGGAAATGTCATTATTAATAATATACACGTAACATGGAGCAATATATCGGCATCCCCCCTAGGGGGCTCCCTCTCGCATTATGCTGGATGTGTTTTCTTTTTCCTCGTGATGCGTCGGCCGCCGTTTCCAAACTGGCACAGCACTTACTCGCGCATTTACTAGGCTATTTTAAAAATGAAAAGGACTTATCCATCTGGCAGCCAAAAGCGGAAAAAAGCAAGAAAAGGAGGAAAAGAGGAAACATGACAGCGGTAAGTTAAGTGATGGAGATAAGATTGACTTAATGATAATTATACGACAAACAAATGTGTTTGTTGTTAATTCCAGCTTATTTTTGTTTAATTATTTGCTATATGAAATACTAGTCCAATTAATTATAGGGTTACTGGAAAACAGGTTAGCTAGGGTTGCACCTAGCAGCAGCATGTATTGTATAGCAGTTAGCAGGTATTAATGTAGGCTGCAGTAGAATAGGTGGTACCGGGAAAGATGCGCACATCACCGCTTGGCAAGTTTCGGTACTGTGTACTGCCGGTGGGGAGCTCACAAAACAATCTAAATAAATATTGTTATATTTACTTAGTTGACATTATTTTGTTTAGCTCTTCTACATTAAATTAGTTGAGTTAACATAATTAGTTGTCAACAAACAATGAACTAATAGTTAATACATTTTAAATTAAATTAAAATGATAATCATATATTTCTGCATGCAGGAGCAGTAGTTAAGTTCCTGTCACTCACCACCAGATTCCCCAGTCCCTTCTCCTGACAGTGAAAATGATAAGTTCAGTGTCAGATATAGTGTTACTTTCTATATCAATAGATTCTAATTCTATCAATAGATTCTAGATTCTATTGATCTATATCAATAGATATACTTGCATTATCCAAGACTAATTTCTATTAAATTAGATAGCGTAGCTAGTTGATAAACTAATAATAAATAATATATTAAGATGCTAACCATATATTTCTATAGGAGTACTGCTTAAGTCCCTATCATCACTGCCTCAGACAGAAGATACCCAGTCCATATGAAGGTATTTGAATATGGAGGACATAGTGACAGCATTTGCTGTAGCTAAGGCTCGTAAGCACCATTTTTAAGGTGACAATCCGTTACTGTAAATATGAAGATTGTTCAGTATCTTCAAGATTGTATTGTACAGTATTGTATCTTCTGCCATGAAGATGATTACAATTTTGTTAAAGAATAAGCACATTGTTTAAAAAAAATAAACTATTTATGTTATATTATGTGTTTTGACTACTTTTTGTATGTTGTATAAATATATATCTAGGTAACAAAGATATATAAACAAAATAATATTTTAGAAGGGCCTCATCTATTAATTTTGCCTGGGGCCCCCACTTCATCTTGGTTCGCCTCTGGGTATAGCGTATAGTTACCCTAACCCTAATTCTCAATTCCAGCAAATTCAGCAATTCTAGCAAAATCACTAGCACGTCGTCCCGGGAATATTGGTTTAATACCAGTCGGGCTACCAATATATATCACTGTCCTTGCCCTACGGGCTACCTTAAATACAGGGCTCCCGCAGGTCCTTATAAACTCCTTATTTTAGTTGTATCAAATTTAAGGCCGTAAAAAGTTGTAAATACGTTAAATAGTTTAAGAAAAGTCTTAATTTACAATTTCAAGAGGTCTTTCAGTTTCAATCGTGAAAGGGCTGATTAAACTTCAAAAGGTAATGATGTCATTTAATATTTATTTATTTGATATATAAATCAAAAACAGAGCTGTCAAATCACTACATGGTCTAGTGTCTGTGATTATTAAAGCGAAAAAACACTGCTATATAAACAGTGGCGGCTGCTGGTCTTTCAAAGAGGGGAAGCTCATTTTTGGCCAACATCATAAAAATGTACCATTTATTTATACCTAAATTCTGCCCAACATTCCTTTTCAAGAAAATGTTCTAGCCTACTGTATGTATGAATGAATGAATGAATGAACAAACGATCTAAAAAAAGATATTAAACTCGAAATATGGGAATTAGGTTGAACTGAAACAAGGAATCTGGGTGAAATGTATGATGAAAATTGGCTAGCAATTTCACCGAGCAAATACCAAGAAATAGGTTGCAGCAGTTTGTCTTTCGACTACACTTCCGCGATGGGACTGAGCTCGAATAGCTTCAGTGTCAGTGACTTTTATAGTACAAAATCGCTGTCAATCAAAAGGAGATGCAGTCTTTCGACAGACCCTCCAATCATCACGCAGACGCTCGGAGTCCGGGCCAGCCCACTCCTCCATTCATCCCAGAGACGCTGAGCGTCCGTGGGCGGGACATAATCGCAGCATTATCCAATGACCGTCTTGTTTCTACGCACTGAAAAAAACTGTTTAAAGCAGCCCCATTGAAGTCAATGGACGCTGGGCTTCAACAGAGTAATGCACTGTACGCTACGGGAATGAATGAGAAGGAAATCGAGTCAGCCGACCTAAGTAGCTGATTCTGAACGAAATTGTTTTCGTTCGAGATGAACGTGTTTAACGCATTTTTAGTCAATAAAATGTTAACATAATAGTACATATATTTGACCATTCATTTTTTGACAATTATAGGGGAAGCTGAGCTTCCCTTGCAGTCTTAAAGAAATCGCGTCTGTATATAAAAATATAATCTGTTTGTTTTGCGTATCTCTCTGTGAGTGAGCGGTTGTCATGTAACGTTAACGTTAACTGTTAACGTTACTTACTCAAGTATGCGTGCTGGCGCCACTCATAGTGTTTAACAGTGCCTGCTGTCTTCTATCTGAGGACAAACACCGAGAGCCTCACTGACACTGAGAGAACAATTAATAATCCTTTTATCCTTTTATTTGAGAAAACCATTGTCAAATACACGCAAAGCTCTCCACTAACGTTACCCGTCTTCTCCTCCTCCTCTGATTTGCGGCAGCTTAGACGAATTATTACTGCCCCCCTACTACCCGTCAAAATAAAAGTCCGCTTTTTAACTTTAAGAAATTGACAGAAATTACGATTGTATTATAATGTAGACTACTTCTAAAATAATAATAATAACAAATAGAAATATTTAAGGAATATTATTTCCCCCTCATTTTAATTGAATAAATCTCTATTGTGCAGCCCTTTATGAAAGCATAAAATGATAAAAGTTATTTTCATTGATTACATTTTAAAGCATTAATTAAATTGTTAAAGCTTTATACATTAATTTCATTACCACCATTTTTGATCGTATATTTGTATTATGTCATAAAAATACAGAATCCAGAAAAATTAAGTCAAACCAGAATTTATGAATTGTTATGAATTATTTTAATTATGAATATAAGTTGTTAAACTAATATATAAATCAATGATGAAATCTACTTGAATGTTTTTGATGAATTAAATTTGAATAAACACATGCTTTGTAAAGCAAAAAAACCCTGCTTTGATTGTTTAATACCATGATACCATGCAAATCTCTCTCTCTCTCTCTCTCACACACTGAAAAGACAGCCCCCTACATTCCACTTCACACACACACACACACACACACACACACACACAGGGCCGGCCCTGCACACACACACACACACACACACACACACACACACACACACACACACATATACACACACTCATAAGAAGAGAGTAGAGTGAGAAGGGAGTAAAGTGAGATCAAATGCCTGATAGTTTTTTTTAATTTTCTCTCATCCATGGAGTTTTGTAAAGTCATGAAACTTACCATACTTCCTCAGAATGACTTTTTCCCTGCATGTAAAAAGTTTGGAAGTTTTTGTAAACTGCACTTTAAAGATATAAGAAGATTTCTGCTATCTTTTTTTTACCCTCATTTTAATAAACCACTATTTCAACACCGTTCAAGCTATCCACAAGCCTTTCGCAATTTAGCATCTTCAGTGTCTTGGCATCATGTTGACAAAGTTTGGTGTGAACTACTTGTTTCTTCTTGGAGGAGTATGAATTAATTTGTAGCTTGATTATTCCAGAAATTGACATTAAAACTAAAATAGCCGGCTTCCTGTTGGTCGTAGCTAATGAGTGTAAATTATAAAGTTGTCCGGCTTGATGTTGTCCCAAGTTTTGACAAAAGGTGGCGCTATAGAGTGCCTCCTCCACGCCCGTTTATGAGCTTTTGCCAGTGTCTATCTATAATTAATACTAATGTGTGTGTTGAGTTTTATGAAATTATGAACATCTTAAGTGCCTCAAAATCACCAGAAAAAATATTGAGGTTTGACACGTTGCCATGGCAACAGTATTTTAGATATCAATATTCCCTTCACAGTTTCACATCGGCCGTGTTTTTACAGTATTCTGATGAAGTTTGAAGCAAATTGGGTAAAAGTAAGATGGTGAATTCAAAGCATTTTGAAAATGACACACTTCCTGCTGCCAGTTGGTGGCGCTATAACTTTGCCTCATAATTGTCACATCGATGCGATCGGCTTCATACACCTAACAAACCACTGAAGTGTGATCAAAATCAGACAATGTATGTGGACTTTATTAGACACTTCCTGTATCTCAATTCTCGCCATAACTTCATCGCCTCGCCACGGGCAAACCGTTCGAGATATCAAAAATCCCTCCACAATTTAGCATCCCCAATGTCTTGAGATCACGTTAACCGGGTTTGGGGCTTGTCTGTTGAAAATCCTGGGAGGAGTATTTCAAATTCCAGAGCATGTGCTTTTTAAACAGCCCTGAATAGCCGACTTCCTGTTGGGCGCTCCCATGACATGTGACACAAAAGTTGTTCAGCTCGATAAGATCTATATGTGTAGCGAGCACAAGTATGTGTGAGCTACACATCAAGTTTTCTGATGGTTTTCCAGGGGGCGCCGTAGAGCCTCTGTGCCACGCCTGGGTCCCAGCCTTAGCGGCGTCCTAACTGCCGCAGGTTCCAATGTGTGTGCACATTTTCAAGAGTTTTTGACCATGTTAAGCCCCCCAAAAATGCCCGGATAGTTGATAAAAAAAAAGAATCCTAAAGAAAACAATAGAATAGCCGACTTCCTGTTGGGTGGAGCCCATGACATGCAGTGCAAAAGTTGTTCGGCTCGATGAGATCTATGTGTGTACCGAGTTTCATATGAATACGTGCAAGTATGTGTGAGCTACACATCAAGTTTTCTGATGTTGTTCCAGGGGGCGCCGTAGAGCCTCTGTGACATGCCCGGGTCCCAGCCTCAGCGGCGTCCTAACTACCGCGGGCTCAAATAGTGCACTATTTGAGGATATAGGGGGTGATTTCGGATACAGCCAATGTCTTCAAGATCACTAGAAAGTTACAGGCAGGTGTGTTTGATAAGGGTTGGAGCTAAACTCTGCAGGACACCGGCCCTCCAGGACCGAAGTTGCTTATCCCTGGCCTACTGTATGTGCGTGATGTTCTCACTAACATGCATGTGATATGTGATGCACATCTGCCTATTTTTAAGGCCATTCTATCCATTTAAAGGAAATTATTTTAGGTTGTGACACTTTATATTATCAGCAGGGACACACACACACAAATGTCTTCCTCAAGGCTTGCAATTTTCTCAGCCGTTTCACCCACAAGCCCTATAAAACTCTGTTATTACTGGCATTGGATAGTTCCTATCAGTCTTTCTGTTTTAGCGAGGTCATCCTAGGTGTATTATCTCATGTCTGCAGCAGGTATATATATAAATGCAAAAAATATACATTTTCCACTTTTATAATATAATATAATTTTTATAATATAACTTAATATAATATAATTGTCACGGAACAGTGTCGAAGATAAACTCACGCACAAAGAAGATGAAGGTAAAGTCAAGTTTATTAAAATCAAGTATTTTAATAAATCCACAAGAGGGTAGGGATGGCTGACGCAAAACTAACGTTTCGACATCCTAGACACAATTAGGTGTCGAGATCCCGAAGCACAGATGTTTCGAAACACTGCTCCGAAGCGTGATTCAAAACAGCCATGTCACGTGACTAAGGCGATTCGAAGCATCGGGGCGTGTCACAAGACGCGGCATACATGCCGATTCTGCGTTTGATTGACAGGGTCGGGAACAAATCACACAATTGCACATCTGTCTCATTTATGCATTTATCAGACGCTTTTATCCAAAGCAACTTACATTGCATTCAAGTTTCTACATTTTATCAGTTCTTGCTTTCCCTGGGAATCGAACCCATGATCTTGGTGTTGCTAACGCCATGCTCTACCAGTTGAGCTACAGGAAAGCTAGGTCTCAACCTAACTCCCACAAAGTATAAAAGTGGAGTTAACGCATCTTCACTTCGTGGGTTTTTGTGAGAGGATTTTTTTCAAAGGCTGGAGAAATTAAATGTAAAAAAAGAATTAGGCTAAGTCCATTAACAGCAGAACAATTAATATTTTTTAATAAAAATCTTTATATGTAAAAAAAAAGTAAGACATTGTGGTTTTGATGTATTTTATTGTCTATTTTTAATTACCAAAATGCCACTTATTTATTCACAAAGAGTTTATTCAGATGTCAGGCCGATGCTAACCCTAACGCTTTACAAGAACAGAACAATAAAAACAAATTTTCATTGTTTACTATAATTTTATGAAGATGAAAGTTTCACCCAGGATTCAAAACCAAGGAGACAGCTTTCCATTCAAGCACACTAACCACTCCCCCAAATCACTTGGTGGATCGACTAGCACAACATACGTTATAATTCGTCAATTCGCTTAACTGTTTCTTTGTTGACACTTTTTCAGTACTGTTACTGCTGGAGTCACGTAGAGACGTACATTCAATACCGGACGAGGGAACACTGACCAGACTAGAACTTAAATACAAAGGCAAATGAGGATTATTAGCAACACACACCTGAACCAAATTACATAATCAGACAAGACAACAAAAAATCCAGGGGTGTGACAATAATATAATATAATACAATATAATATATATAATATAACAGTTAAAGTACTAAAATAAATGCAGCTAATTTAAAGTAACTAAAAACTTAAACTTAATACAAACGTTGTAGACCTATTGACACACACACACAAACACACACACACACACACACACACACACAATACAAATTGTGTCAAAGCAACTGCACAATATCAAAATAGGAAAATAGTGTATCACTAATGTAAAATGACAAGATTAAATGCCCATTTTTCAGTTAAAGGCGTTCCATTATTGAATTCAGTGATATCATTGTCCAGCTCAGTTCAATTTAAATAGTATCTGTGCAATCAAGTCTGTGATATCGCTGGAAATGAAGTGTCCCCAACTAAGCAAGCCAGAGGTGACCAACGGTAAGAAACCAAAACTCCATTGGTGACAGAACGGAGAAAGAAAAACCTTGGGAGAAACCAGGCTCAGTCGGGGGACCGGTTCCCCTTTAGCCAGACGAACCAGCAGTTTGTTCCAACTGCAGCAGAGTCAGATTGTATGGGCTCCACTGGTTCCAGTGGTCTTTTCCCGATGGCTGTCTAGGTGACGAGGTCCTCACTGGAGATCTGTCTCTGGAGCTCATCTAGGTGTCCTAGACTCCGCTGATGTTCAGAGCTCTAGAGGCCATCTCTAGGTGCTGATCCACCATCTGATCTGGATACGGACTGGATCTGTTGACTGCAATTACCATCTGGCCTGGATATGGACAGGATCGGGTGGCTATGGTGACCTAGGAATAAGAAAGAAAAAGACTAATATTAGCATAGATGTCAATCTTCTTACTAACAAGTACATCGTGTTTTATGGGAAGTGTTCCTGGTTCCGGTTGACCTAATTAATGCAGCCTTAAAATCCTTTAACGGATTTGAATATTAGAAGCATATTAGTGTGTTAAGTGTACGCCAGGTTAAAGAGATGGGTCTTTAATCTAGATTTAAACTGACAGAGTGTGTCTGCCTCCCGAACAGTGTTAAGTAGATTGTTCCAGAGTTTGGGCGCTAAATAGAAAAAGGATCTAACGCCGGCAGTTGATTTTGATGTTCTAGGTATTATCAAATGGCCAGAGTTTTGAGATCGACGTGGAGGACTATAATGTGATAAGAGCTCGCTCAAGTACTGAGGAGCTAAACCATTCAGGGCTTTATAAGTAATTAACAAGATTTTAAAAGCTATATGATGTTTAATAGGGAGCCGGTGCAGTGTTGACAGAACCGGACTAATGTGGTCATGCTTCCTGGTTCTAGTAAGAACTCTAGCTGCTGCATTTTGGACCATCTGTAGTTTGTTTATTAAGGAAAAATAAAGGAAATTATCTTGCTCTATCAGTGCAGTCACAAGTGAAACTTGTGAAGTTACTTTATATAGTTGATAATATATAGTGATAGAGACCCCAACACGTAAGGTTACATTTAGCCATTTTTAAAGTGTTATCTATTGATATACCACTTATTTATGTTACATATTATCTGTAGGGCTGTAGTCAAGTCCACCTTTGTCGAGTCCAAGACAAGTCCAAGTCCAAAGAGGTTCGAGTCCGAGTCAAGACCGAGTCCAAAGAGGTTCTAGTCCGAGTCAAGACCGAGTCCAAAGAGGTTCGAGTCCAAGTCAAGTCCAAATGAGACGGTCAAAACAGAGAAAGAAAAAAATTATCTTCTTCAAAACCACATACTTAATTATTGATAATTGATGTGATACGAGAGACGGCTTATCTTCTATTCTAATATAATAATTTTGCATTATTGTTGTAATGATCTAAAAGCATATGCAGCAACACTGTAAGATCAAATTAGGCTGTTTTATTTCTCCTCCTGAGACCCAGCTATGGAGTTTTTGCCTCTGTAGTGGACATTCTATTTTAGTGAATTTCTCTGAGACCTCACATGTCAAAGTTATAAGCCTGGATGTCCTGTACAGAGCACATTCAGGGCTTTATAGAGATACTAAATCTTTTTAAACACTCTCATACATCTTTAAAGATGGCTATATTTAATTTAGTGAAAAATTGTACATCCTTATGGAAATATGATTATATTCTGTAATGTCTTTTACATCTGAATCATTTTCAGATTGTTTGTCATAAAGCAACATCTCAGGAAAATGGGTTTTCAAATTCAAAAATGACTTCCTGTTATGAAACAGGACATCATTTCATACATGTTCATTCTCGTTTGGCTCTCAACGGAGGTAGTCGCATTTTTTCACTCCCCGCCCTCCCTTTTTTTCTCCCTGCCTGCCTGCTTCTTTTGTCTCGTCTCATCTTATCTATTGAAGAGACTCTCTCTGCACGGCTCTCCAAACTAGAAAATTATGGATTTGATCAACTGGTCTCTCAGCGCGATTGATACCATCTTCTCAAGAAGAAGTCTGGGTTCTGGGGAACCCATTTGTCCTGACGGGACGTTCGCGGCCGGCTATACGAGGGATGCGTGGGAGAGGTGGCAAATCGTATGTCTGACGGCTCTTTCCGTTGAGGACGCTGAGGATATCTACCTTTTCGGCACCATGATAACAGGTATTCTGCTGATTGGATTAGGCTTTGCCCTGGGTTATCGAAAAATTCGGGAGATGGGAACAGCTGTCCAAAGTCTCACAAGGCTGCCCGTTTTGATTGAAGCTGTGGGAAGAGCGGTCAGCAATGAGACTGAGACTATAAACCGGAATATGGATGCCATCATGTTAAAACTCACGGCTTTGCAAGTGAAACTTGATGATTTCAGAGACCAGAATGGACAGAGAGAACAGCTGTGAAGATATGCAACTGTTCGCCCCAAAAGACACAACAATTCAATCTTATCTTTTCTGGCTCCCCGTACCGGCGCCTTGGCCAAGGCCGTCTGGATAACTACCCTGAGAGAGCGATGCAGTGGGACTCTCTTGCTCCCTTCCCCGATTACAGACATTACTCCCCTCCCCCATTCAACTGCCTCTGTACCGCTTTGTACCGCCACTAGGGCGAGCAGGTCTGTGACCGGCGCCGCAAATGGCACCGGACCGGATGGCTGCTTGCCAGAGCTGGATATGTTCCCCCTGTTGCAAGTCATGTGTTTATGGTATATGCGCTTTTGTGCTGAGGTGTTTTTTTTTCTGTTCTCACACTGTACTCCCCAATGGAGCATAGTCTGGGGGTTAAAAATTGTTTTCCTCCTCTCTCTCCTCATGTAAAAGCTGTATTTTTCTTAATACCCTGTCTTCCTGTTCTGTCTACCCCATTGTCATATGTATGTTGTGTATGTATGGACAGGTTGATGGCTAATTTCGCTGGTACTTGTGTACTAGTGACAATAAAGGGCTACTACTACTACTACTAGAGGACACCAGGACTAAAAGCATGTTTATTATGCATTTTGGGAGACAACAATTGAATAGGGAAATAAATTATATATCAGTTTGCTTATGAAATATTAAATATTATTATGAAAATCTGGCCATGTATTACTCCCATTATGAAAATTATTTTTCAACATTCTGTCCCAACAGCAACACATTAATAAGCAAATTAGATACAGTGTATAGGTACACTGTGTTTAATGGGAAACCAGTTTATGGAATTTTTTACACACATATTGCATAAAACAAAATGGTATATCAAATAATTTTTTTATACATTTTAAAACATAGTGAAACCTAAAAATGTATTTGGTGATTTAAAAAAACTCCCATTGATTTTGCCGTTTTGATGTCTATTCATGCCATTTAATTTTAGTCCTTGTGTCCTCTATGAATAAAATAGAGAGTTTTTCATAAATGAACATATAAAAAAATAAATATATATATATTTTTTCTTATGGTCTAAACAATGTAATGACATGAAAACTTTTTTTAGGGGGGGGGGGGGGGGGGGGCGTCTCAGGAGGATATTTTAGGTTCAGCAATTTCACTCATATTTGACCAATTCTCGATTTTGTAAGATTGTATCTAGTAAACTTGAAAATATAACTACAACATGATTCAAGCAACTTTCTCTTTATTAACCCTCTAGTTAAAGAAAAGTATATTCTAAGTGCACCACACATGACGTTGTCTTCATGATGTAAATGTTAAACAAATCACTAAATATCTTTGCAGAAAAGATGAACTACAACTACATCTTGTACAAACTTATATTATGCATATTAGGTTATATGTTCTGAAATAATACAAGACAAATGCTCCAAAAAACTCAAGTAATTCAAATTCAAAATGTCTGAAGGTATAACACCTAGAGTGCTATTATTAACTATAAAGGCTCTGTAAAACAATGAACAGCAGTTTTCAGCCTGTCACCGGGATGCAAACCTGAAATATCAGATATACAGTAGTAGTTCTTCGCAGGTTTTGTATTTGTTGATTACGCTGCTGTTCCATAGTTTTTTTCTATGTAAGCATGGACGCGATTGACTTGCGCTCGCGTCTCTTGCAGCGTCTCGTGCATGAGCTTTCACGGCTTTCTAAAAACGCGCACTCTAGTTATTAAAAGATGTTTAACTCACATCTTCTTGTATTTTTTCTATTCCACTGCCCGTGTCAACACAAAAGCACACTCTGTGTGAATGGCACCAAGAGAGCATCACACGTGAGCGGTTAATCATGTGCATCGACATGCGGTTGGATTGTTCTTTTCTCTTTACTGTTATTATCAAAGTGTCTAATTCTAGCGTTTGGTAATATTTCTATTCAAAATCGCGATTCCTCGATTTATAAAAACTCTAATTGTGGCAAAACATTAAATTCGAATTAATCGATACAATCTGATAAATCGCCCAGCCATTGCCACAGTGTTTGCTTATTTTTTACTTTATTTACATTGTGTAATTTATTTTATTTTACATCCAGTTGTATTCCGTGCCTCCAGGCTTTATTCGTTTTGCTCTTATTCGTTCTTTTTCTTATTCATTTGGTGCCACGGTGTTTGATGATTGTCAGTGT
Source organism: Oxygymnocypris stewartii (assembly GCA_003573665.1). NCBI lineage: Eukaryota > Metazoa > Chordata > Actinopteri > Cypriniformes > Cyprinidae > Oxygymnocypris > Oxygymnocypris stewartii. The sequence continues at coordinate 648,556 of QVTF01023105.1, forward strand.
TTTTTTTGTTTTACATTTAAACATTTTGCAAGTTTGTAATTTTATATTAGGCTTATGGCATGGTAATGGTGTATTTTTATTCGTTTTGTTAATTAAAGTCCCATGTTTGTTGCAGAAAATGTGTCATTGTAAGTTATAAATAAGCAATTGACCTGAAATGAAAGTGAAAGCACAATGTGCACAGGCATTAATAAGGTATTTAAAAGCGAAGGAAAATGAGAGGGAAAACTCCAACGAACTTTGTAAAACCAAACTGTATTTTGCAACTTGCCGACAGCGTGTCTGTGGCCAAAATAAAAATGATTTATGCCTCCACGCAGCGCGCACACTCAGAGCCAGGCGCACACTCATATGACGCAGCTGTGCATTTAACAGGCGGCCAATGACAATGCCTGTTCTAGATGGAGTTAAACCAATGGCAATTACATTACCCATTTGCGGAACAAGCGAGCCAGATTAATGGTTTTGTTTTGAAAGAGAAAAAAAAAACATATATTGCTGGACTCGGTCGAGACCAACATGAACATTTGGCGAGTCCGATGACCAAGTCCGAGACAAGTCCGAGTCCAAATACCAACGAGTCCGAGACAAGTCCGAGTCCAAATACCAACGAGTCCAAGACAAGTCCGAGACGATAGAAAAACGTCTCGAGTCCGTGACCGGACTCGAGTACTACAGCCCTAATTATCTGTATATATTAATATTCATTTAAAATAAAATGCTTTATAATAATTGTTAAACTAAAAGTGCTTGTGTGTAATGGAGTAATAATAATTCATATTCATAAAAGTCATATTATAATTATATAAATCATATGCAAATTGTAATTATCATTAAAGCCAGTGTGTGCATATGTGTGTGTGTGTATATATATATATATATATATATATATATATATATATATATATGGTCACGGGGTGAAGAATCACACGACAAGGACCGTTCCAATAATGGCCCCGGAGGGTGGGTTTATTGACACAGGTGACAAACAGGTGTAAAGGTGTGGTCTGTGTTCTCTTCTTCGGTCCTTGTGCAGGGTGCCCATGCTCAGTTGTGGCTGTCCGGTCACACGCTGCTATCTGCAGGAGTAAAGAAAAGGGAGAGAGATGTTAGCGGCTGCCTTTCCCGAGGTCAAGACTCTCCCTTTTCTGCGAGATCTGCTGGGCTTATAATGCTGCCGGCTGACGAGCTGCAGCTGGGACCGATCAGCCGGCAATGAGGGAGTGCAGGTGTTCTGCCTCTGTTTCCAGGGCGACGCTGATGAGATACCGGGACGCTCGTCACAATATATATATATATATATATATATATATATATATATATATGTGTGTGTGTGTGTGTGTGTATATATATATATACAGTGCTCAGCGTAAATGAGTACACCCCCTTTGAAAAGTAAAATTTTAAACAATATCTCAATGCACAAAAACCATTTACAAAATGTTGACAAGACTAAGTTTAATATAACATCTGTTTAACTTATAACATGAAAGTAAGGTTAATAATATAACTTAGATTACACATTTTTCAGTTTTACTCAAATTAGGGTGACGCAAAAATGAGTATACCCCACAAATAAAAATACTAAATCTAGTACTTTGTATGACTTCCATGATTTTTTAATGACAGCACCAAGTCTTCTAGGCATGGAATAAACAAGTTGGCGACATTTTGCCAGATCTATCTTTTCCCATTCTTCAAGAATGACCTCTTTTGGGGATTGGATGCTGGATGGAGAGTGATGCTCAACTTGTCTCTTCAGAATTCCCCATAGGTGTTCGATTGGGTTCAGATCAGGAGACATACTTGGCCACTGAATCACTTTCACCCTGTTCTTCTTCAGAAATCCAACAGTGGCCTTAGATGTGTGTTTAGGATCATTGTCATGTTGGAAAAGTGCACGACGACCAAGGGCACAGAGTGATGGTAGCATCTTCTCTTTCAGTATAGAGCAGTACATTTGTGAATTCATGATGCCATCAATGAAATGCAGCTCCCCGACACCAGCAGCACTCATGCAGCCCCACATAAGGACACTGCCACCACCATGTTTCACTGTAGGCACCATGAATTTTTCTTTGTATTCCTCACCTTTGCGACGCCATACAGTTTTGAAGCCATCAGTTCCAAAATCATTTATCTTGGTCTCATCACTCCAGAGTATATAGTCCCAGTAGTCTTCATCTTTGTCAGCATGGGCCCTGGCAAACTCTAGGCGGGCTTTTTTGTGCCTGGGCTTTAGGAGAGGCTTCTTTCGTGGACGGCACCCATGCATGCCATTCCTCTGCAGTGTACGCTGTATTGTGTCACGGGAAATAGTCACCCTAGTTTGGCTTTCTACTTCTTTAGATAACTGCAGTGAACTTGCATGTCGATTTTCTTCAACCCTTCTCATCAGAAGACGCTCCTGACGAGGTGTTAACTTCCGTGGACGACCTGGACGTCTCTGTGAGATGGTTGCAGTTCCATCTTTTTTAAATGTTTGTACCACTTTTGCTACAGTATTCTGACTAAGTACAGCTTTGCTGATCTTCTTGTAGCCTTCACCTTTCTTGTGTAAATAAATTATTTTCTTTCTCAGGTCTTGTGACATTTCTCTTCCATGTGGTGCCATTGCTGACAGCATGAAATGGGAAGGGGTTTTCTTTAAGTAACACCCTTTTATAGTCAACTGTCACCTGTGTAATGAATAATTAGACTCACCTGTGGTTGAATTCTTGTTAAATTAGACATTTGTAGTCTAAAATTATCTTTGCTCCAGAGACTTTCATTGGGGTGTACTCATTTTTGCATCACCCTAATTTGACTAAAACTTAAAATGTTGTTCTCTAAGTTATATTATTAACCTTACTTTCATGTTATAAGTTAAACAGATGTTATATAAAACTTGTCAACATTTTGGAAAATGTTTTTGTGTTCATTGAGATATTGTTTAAAATTTTACTTTTCAAAGGGTGTGTAGCCTACTCATTTACGCTGAGCACTGTATATATGTGTGTGTGTGTGTGTGTGTGTTTGTGTGTGTGTGTGTGTGTGTGTGTGTGTGTGTGTGTGTGTGTGTGTGTGTGTGTGTGTGTGTGTGTGTGTGTGTGTTTTAAGGTACTTCATAGTGAGCTTTAATTTGTAGGAAGAAAGACTGGGGGAGTGACTTCTTTTTGACAGACATGTGTCACTTTGCTCACATCTGATTGGTCCAGTTTCAGTTTGAGATCTCTAACTCAGAACATAACCTGCCTCAGAGCAGGATGGTGCTGTGGTGTGTAAGTTATTGAGGCAATGGACTAAAATCCAGGATTGGTGCAAACTAAACTGAAACTTACCTGGCTAGCCAGCTAAACCGGCTTCATGGTACAGGTCCCTGGGCTCTAGCCTGTTTTGGATAACTCCCTTTGCTCTGCCCTTTGGATAACATTCTCTGGTGTTTTGACCCACGACTGTGTTAAGAATACTCTTTTGTCTAGCCCTGTTCAACTCGGTTTGCCAGTGTCAATCTTTGCCTGTTGTGACCATGTCTCTGTTTAATAAAAGCTTGCATTTGAATCTGCGCGCTTCCTCTGTTAACCCCGTAACACATACATATATGCATTTAATTCTTGGAACTATTTTCTATCTTTATTCAAGTTTCAAATTATGTTACATAAAGTTATTTTGCTACTTAAATTTGAATCTTGTTAAAGAGAGAGAGATTTGATAAATTAGGAATACATATACATATATATGTGTGTGTGTGTGCGTGTGTGTGTGTGTGTATTGCCATTACCTTTTGTTTTATTTGACTGTCAGAGTACTTCCACCCCATTCCAAATGTGACATTTTCCAATAATGCATTTAAACATCATTCCAAAATCACTTTTCAGAATAGAAAAGATTACTCATTCATAATGCCATTCCAAAATTTAATCAATTTGCTAAAGCACTGGAAATAAGTCTGGTAATAATATGTACAGGTTTCTCTCTGGTCTGCAGTTTAGTCCTGGAGGTGCTTTTATAGCTGTATGAGTATTATAAATGGAAGGTATGAATATGATAGCTGTGACACAGACACATACATACTGTACGCACATAAAATGCACACACACACATACATGCATTCACTCTCACTATGTTTCTCTGCAATGCATTATGATCATTTGTTTCAGACCCCAGGCACTGAAACACATTATAAGGTCCTGAAAAAAAGCAATGTATAAAAAGAAAATCCTTTAGGTCACACAGTGTATGGATAGAGAGAGAGAGAATAAGGACAGAAAAGTTCAGTCTGATACCGAAAGGCAAAAAGGTAGTGAAAGATTAAATGAAAAACAAAAACGGAATAAATAAATAACTTTCATATTTTATTGTCAAAAGGGTGACATGCATACAAAAAAGATAGATAGACAGACAGACAGGCACATTGCAAAACAAAATGTATGCATAAGGCTAATTATGTAGCCCCAAACACTTCTGCATCTGTAAGGAAAATATTTATTTGTGCAATTAAATTAGCATTGTTGAATAGTTCCTGAAGCGATAAGTTTAATTATGTTGGTGCTGATGTATTGGCTGATATTTCACTGTATTCTTAAGGTTCATTCATATGCATCTATTACTAGTGCAGTACTATGAAGACTGCAGTGGTACAAATACCGCCAGGAAACATTGAATTGTGTCTGCTTATAACCTCAACATACATCACCTGTTTCACATGCTTGGGGCGTCACTATTGAAAAGCCATCAGTGTAAGAAATAAAGGGGGAAGGAGGTGCTATTTTCTCTCCTTAACACAGACCTCAATTATGTCCCCCTATCCACCCCAATTAACCATCTCAACAGAAACATCAATACCAGACTGATGTTCCAGCAACCACCATCCCTCACCAAACACTCAAAATAATCCCACAACCACTGCAGGGTCCATCAATCTGACAGTGTAATGACTGGTCAAAGGCGTGTGGATCCAAGTGCAGTAAGATATTTAATAGGCAGAATCAAACAGGCAAAGGTCAGCAGGCAAAAACAGGAATATCAGAGGCAGGGCAGAGACGTAAACAATACCAGGCAGAAGTCGGGGTCACAGGCACAGGTTCAGAGTTCCAAGGTCGGGCAGTCCGGGGTCAAACAGAGATAACAGATAGCAGGATGAATAACGCTCAGAAATGTCAGCCGGGGCAAGAACAACACTTTGCAAGGTTTGCATGGAAGTGTGCTGCTTAAATGTGTGTGTGTGTGTGAATGAGGTGTAGGTGTGGTGAGACAATCAGGGCAAATTAGTGATTGGTGACAGCTGTGTGATTGGTGTGTAAGGCCCGCGCTCGATTCGACCCAATGACGGCAGTCGTTCAGCGGGTGAAGGGCTTTGCGCGTTACAGTCTTTCCTTTTCACGACACAACAAGAACATTAAAATGGAACACTTTCTCTTATTATATATTTTGTCTCGTTATTTCATCTGACTCCATAAATGAAAAGGTTTTAATGATATCTGTGCATCATTAAAATATGAACGAATGATTGATTATTCTTATCAGCTCCTTTTAATACTTTACCCGCTCAGATATAGGGAAACTAAATCGCTCAGAGGTCCTGTTTTCCACAGGTCTCACGGACACAATCTCGTCAGGCCCGATCATCAATCAGAGGTAAATTATGGTTACGTATCTAAGATTTGCCGTAAATTCACACGTACACAATCAGAGACATCGAATAACCCCCTTGGAGCACCCTCAGAACTCGAGTTCAATCGTTTACTTCAGTAAAGGGTTTTGGCCACTATCAGATATGTTAGCAGATCAATATACTACACTCGTAATAGCTTTGGGTTGGTCAAATCTTTGTTTAAAGTAACATTAATCAAAAGTCAGAGGTGTGGACGTACCCGAATTCAGTTTGATCAGACGGCGTTCACCGTCCCTGAACGGAATTAGCCCGCCCCTGCACCCAAGTACACTTAAAAGATGCCGGATATTAGCCGTCGTTAAAACTGACGCAGGCTTGCGGAAATATACGAATCCACTAATCTAGTAGAGAGAAAGCAATCTTTAGAGGCAGTTAGAATAGAATCAAACGTTACAATTTATTGACCAGGTAATCAAAACAATAATTCAAAGCTCCAACATTACAAGAATAGAATCATCAGTTAACCATACCTGGCAATGAAAAACTACACACAGCGATTTGTGCGGGCAGTCAAACCTACAGACTCCTAACCATAGCTGGAACTGAAAACTACACACAGTGGTTGTGTGGGCAATCCTCCTACAGATGCCTAGAACTTTCTGTCCCTTTCCCTTATATACCCAGATAATTCAATAGACCCACCAAGGTGGTATCTTGTCATTATAATTAGTCTTCAGAATTTGCAACCAAATGGCTTCTTGGTTTCCTGTGGCAGAGAATACGTATTTACATACAGGAGATGTTTTTGAATAAGAGATCAGGGGGAGGGCACGTCCCCAAGCTGTACACTATACTTCTCAGATTTTAGAACTTCTTTTAGCTTTTCATTATGATTGGGAGAATGAGACCATTTTACCAGGCGCACTGAGACATTTCAAAAGATATCAAACATGTATGGTTACTTTTTTGTACATATCACATTGCATGGATTTTTCAGTGAATTTTAGGTGGTGAGGGGAGGGGGGAAATGATGAGACCGTCAGTACAGGGTGTGGATCCCCCAGTGTGCTGCACCCCTGGATGTTACTGTTACATATGCAAGAGACAGCTTTGTGGATTCACCGGCTGGGCCTTTTGTCTTCTCGAGGGGGGGCCCAGGTATCCTGGATGTTACTGTTACATATGCAAGAGACAGTTTTTGTGGATTCACCGGCTGGGCCTTTTATCTTCTCGAGGGGGGGCCCAGATATCCTGGCACCAGTCTTACAGGTGTAATGGTGGATGGGAATGTGTGAGTGCAGTGAATGATGGGAGATGCAGTCCATGGGTGATGTGCAGCTGTAGTGTGGTGCAAGATATGTGGTGAGTGGCAACCAGATTCATGACAGAGCCCCCCCCCCCAAAGAGCGGCTTCCAGACGCTTCACACCAGGCACAATCCAGGAGGGTGGTGGAGCGAAGGTGGAACCGGGGGAGGGAACGGAGGACCAGGTCCATGTGGGGCAAATGAGACAGGAGCCCACCAGGGCGGGGCGGAAGAGACAACGGAGAGGTGAGGTGACTCTGGCAGGTCAGCGGAGAGGTGAGGTGACTCTGGCAGGTCAGCGGAGAGGTGAGGTGACTCTGGCAGGTCAGCGGAGAGGTGAGGTGACTCTGGCAGGTCGGGCGCCCACCAGGGCGGAGCAGATGAGACTGGCGCCCACCAGGGCGGAGCAGACGAGACTGGCGCCCACCAGGGCGGAGCAGACGAGACTGGCGCCCACCAGGGCGGAGCAGAGACCCACAGCAGAGACTGGGACCTAGAGGAAACTGAAACACAAGAAACAGAGAGAGCACATATAGTCTCAAGGACAGAGGCAGGGAGTTTAGGTGGCCATGGTAAATTCAGGGTCTCGGGCAGCCATGATGGATCAGGGGACTCCATGGGCCATTGCGGGTCCGGGGTCTCTGTGAGCAATGGCTGGAGGCTCCCCCCCAAAAGGTTCTTGGGGAATTCCACTACCTCAAGGGGGCACTCTGGAGGAGCTGAGTCTCGGGGGCACTCGGAAAGCGCTAAACTGGACAGAACCAGCAGAGACGAAGGTGAGCTGGGCGGGACCAGTGGAGTCGAAGGTGAGCTGGGCTGGACTGGCTGGGGAGCGGACTCTGCGAGCTCCTGGGACGGAGCGGCCTCTGGAGCGGCCTCTGCGAGCTCCTGGGACGGAGCGGCCTCTGGAGCGGACTCTGCGAGCTCCTGGGACGGAGCGGCCTCTGGAGCGGACTCTGGGACAGCGGTCATGATGGGACGAAACTCAGAAGCAGCGGCCATTTTGTGACAGGGCTCGGGAGTGGAGGTTATTACGGGAGAATTGTTCTCCTCCTCCGCAATTCCCATGGTAAAAGGAGAGCCACTCAGCTGTAGTGCTATATCAATATAACTCTCCAACATCCAGTTAGGATCATGCAGCGGCATGATTGAATTGAGAGGTTCTGATAAGCCCCCTCAAAAAAATATCATTAAGCATAATTCATCTAAATGAGTCAGGTGTGCCAGTTCGAGAAAATCCACAACATAGTCCTCAATGGAACGTGTACCTTGGCGGAGAAACATCATCTTCACTGCTGGATCCATTTTTGGCGAAGTCTTCTGTAATGACTGGTCGAAGGCGTGTGTATCCAAGTGCAGTAAGATATTTAATAGGCAAAATCAAACAGGCAAAGGTCAGCAGGCAAAAACAGGAATATCAGAGCCAGGGCAGAGACGTAAACAATACCAGGCAGAAGTCGGGGTCACAGGCACAGGTTCAGAGTTCCAAGGTCGGGCAGTCCGGGGTCAAACACAGAGATAAACAGATAGCAGGATGAATAACGCTCAGAAATGTCAGCCGGGGCAAGAACAAGACTTCGCAAGGTTTGCATGGAAGTGTGCTGCTTAAATGTGTGTGTGTGTGTGTGTGAATGAGGTGTAGGTGTGGTGAGACAATCAGGGCAAATTAGTGATTGGTGACAGCTGTGTGATTGGTGTAATGGTGGATGGGAATGTGTGAGTGCAGTGAATGATGGGAGATGCAGTCCATGGGTGATGTGCAGCTGTAGTGTGGTGTAAGAGATGTGGTGAGTGGCAACCAGATTCATGACAGACAGAGATGAAGAATTATACACATTAATCCATCTCTAGTTTGTTTCTATGCCGGCTCTATTTGTTCTGTAGGTCTGTGCAAAAGACAGATTCAAATTCAGTGTTCGTTAGAACAATTTAAACCTAAAGTATCAACAATCTACAATGTTATTTTCTTCCTGCTATGTTTAAGTATAGAAGTTAACACTTGCAACAGTTTATATAAATGTGCATGTTACATCTGAGAATAAAATTTTCATTTGTGTTTGATTGTTTTGATATGAGTGTCTAAACAGTACACTGTCAGTTCACTTCACTGTCTTTCTGAAGTGTAGTACACACTGGAAAAAGTTAGACTTTGGACCAAAAAACATAACCAAATGTATTTATTTTAAATTGTTCATATAATATGTATATATATGTATTAATGTATATGCATTTATTAACAAAACTAAATGCTAATTAGTTTTTAACTCTTAAATTGTTCAAAATTTAAGAAAACTAAATAATAATGTGTTGTGACCAGTCTTGTCATATACATATGTAACATGGTAAAATGTTTAATTTGCAAGGTTAATACTAGATGTACTCTCTAAATTTAAAATCTACCTTAAACTTGCCTGGTTGTAAGAAGTGTGTTTATTTCAAAATAAATGTGGTAGTAAAAAATTCTGTCCCCTATAGCTTTCCGTATTTTGGTTAAATTTGCATGCTGGCACCTTGCAACAGGTGGCATTTTGTTTTAGAAGGCTCTGAAATTAGCTTAATGAGCAATACATAATTTAACTTTATAAAATGCATTATGCAGCATGCTTTATGTGCATCTGATATACGAAGTAGAATGCAGTTCTGAATGACTTTATTAGTGGAAGAAAAATGACCAGGCATGAACAACTGGTAAAGACAAAGTTATTAAAATACATTCTGGGCTTTACTAAAAACATTCAGGGTTTAATAGAATCTCTCGGGCGTCTTATGTACATGTCCAGTGGTGTGAAGTGAGCGGGATTGTGCTTTTGCAATTCAATTCACTAAGTGAAGTGCTGAGCTACAAGCTCGTATTAGGGATTGTGGGATTGACAGCAGAATGGAGAAAGTTTATGCAAACAAAAAAAAAATATATATATATATATACGTATGAATGTGTGTGTGTGTGTGTGTGTGTGTGTGTGTGTGTATGTGTGCGCATGTGTGTGTGTGCGTGTGTGCATGTGCGCTGTCTATCCGAAGTTGCTGTTGTTGTTCCCCTTCGACGGGGTCACTCCCACGCTGGTGGGTCCCGAGCAGGCTCTGGTAATGGAACAAGAAGTGAGCACTCTCTTGAGGAAGGAGTCCATCGAGGTGGTCCCTCCTCTAGAAAAAGATTCCGGGTTCTACAGCTGTGCTTCATCGTTCCTGGGAAAGGATGCCTACGTGCCTTAGACATGTGGAGGAAACCCTTGGTTTTTGTCTCAAGGACTGGTGCTGGGAGCTCTTTGTCGCCGCGCAACGCTAGCGACGGATGCATCCCTCACCGGTTGGGGAGCGGTCATGAGTGGCCACCTTGCCCGCGGTCTACCAGACCTGAGAGATCGCCACGTGTGTTATGATACCTAGTGTACGGAGCGTAGCAGGCCTCCTCTTGATCCAGAGTGTCGTCATGTTGAGGCCTCCGCTCCAAGAGCTCAACCTTTTGGAGAGTGTCGTCAGGCCTCCTCTCGCTCAGAGAGTTTTAGAGGCCTCCGCTCGCCAAAGCTCCGCTATGAGCATGCTAGTGTACAAAGTGTAGTAGGCCTCCTCTTATTTCGAGAGTCGTCATGCTGAGGCCTCCGCTCCAAGAGCTCGGCTGTTTCGGCGAGTGTCGTCAGGCCTCCTCTCGCTCAGAGAGTTTTAGAGGCCTCCGCTCGCCAGAGCTCCACCTGGACAACATCTGTAAATGGTAGGCTTTAAGTGAGTCTCCTTACAAGACACATCCTGTCGAGGCAGGGGCTGAGGCCCGGGGAATGGATGCTTCACCCTGAGGGGTGAAGCAGATATGGAGAGTTCAGGCCAGGAGGTGGATCCGTTGCGACTCGTCAGATATCGCACTGTCCCCTCTGGTTATCTCTGACTCATCCAGTTCCGCTGGGGCTGGATGCTATGGTACAGACTTGGCCGAGGCTTCGTCTGTACACCTTTCCCCGATCGCTCCCTCAATGAGGAAACTGTACGCACTGAAGTTGAGACTCAGGGTGCAGAGACCACCAGCTTGATCCAGTTAACTGCACGTTTGGTACAGTGCTAGAGTTCTTGCAGGCCCGTTTCTCCGCAGGGTTAGCCCACTTCACCCTGAAGGTTTACATGGCGGCTATAGCGGCCTACCACGCCCCTCTTGGTGGCCTTTCAGTAGGCAAAACCCTCTAGTTACACGTTTCCTCCGGTACTGAGGCCAGAGAAGCTTATGCTAAGTGGTGGATCAGTATGCGATCCTATAACCTCGAGTCCTCTGATCTCCCCTCGCCTTCGGGAGCCAAGGCTCACTCATCTCAAGGTATGGCGGCCTCCAAGGCCTTTCCGGTACTGCAACGCTGCAGGGTGGTCTACGCCCCTCACATTCGTCAGGTTCTTGACAAAGATTTGCGAGCCACTCCTGGCTCTTCTTTTCTCTTGCTATAGCTGTGCTCTTCCACACTAAGCAGGGATTTGCAAGTCTGGCGGCGTGGACATTTAATTCCCCATAGCGTTCGACGCAGCTCGAAGTTCCCGAAGGGGAACTTCCCAGGTTACGTATGTAACCATGATTCCCAGAGGGAATTAGATGCTGCGTCGCAGGGCCATACTTCCGGCATCCCTACTAGAGCTATGCTTCATTCCTAGAAGCTAACGCCGGTTGCACCCCACGTGCTTTTAAGCCTCCTGGTCATTACGTCACCCGCCCATGACGTCTTGCCCATCGTTTGTACTGATTACACATATGATTCAGACAGAGCTGGATATCGCTGATGGCTTTCCCCATAGCATTCGATGCAGCATCTCGTTCCCTCGGGAAACCATGGTTACATACGTAACCTGGGATGTTTTTGTACTTGAATTCAGTGCTTATATGGTTTTGCATAATTGGATTGCTGCTGAGTTAAAATAGAAATTTGCTAAAAATTTTCTCATCCTCAGGTCATCCAAGATATAGATGAGTTTGTTTCTTCATCAGAACAGATTTGGAGAAATGTAGCATTACATCACTTGCTCTCCAATTGATCCTCTGCAGTGAATGGGTGCCGTCAGAATGAGAGTCCAAACAGCTGATTAAAAAAAATCACAATAATCCACTCCACTCCAGTTCATCGATTAATGTCCTGTGAAGCCAAAAGCTGCATGTTTGTAAACAACAAATCGATCATTAAGGTGTTTTAACTTTAAACCATTACTTCTGGCCAAAATATGAGTCTATAATCCATAATATACCAGAGTGGTTTCAGGTTTTCAGATTTAACTGGTGGAGCAGTGGCATGAAGCGCCATGTTCAGTTCTCTCTATCTGTCTCTCTGTGTGTGTGTGTGTGTGTGTGTGTGTGTGTGTGTGTGTGTGTGTGTGTGTGTGTGGCTGTCTGATTGAGATGGAGTGCTATAATCAGTGTCCTGTCTGTAAAATGTTTGATGAAGCAGGAAGAAAGACAATAAAGAGAGAAAAAAATGGGAGCGAAAGACCAACTGGAGAGATTGACTCAAGTGCCATTCACATACCTACCTGTTCTCCAGAAGGATTCCTTTGTTTGTTCGTTCATTTAGCTTAATCTGTCTTACACAAACACTTTATTTCATTGTTTGTTATTTTTGCCTCTCTGTCTGGGTCGGCGCATGTGTTTTAAATGCTGTTTTAATCTTGAACGGAAATTATTTTAAAGCATAATTTAGTTTAAGGTAACAAAATGAGAGTATCTGTGTGTGATATTTGCATTCTGTTCAACAGCTGTATTGCCTTAGGCTGTTCAGTGGGCGGACAAATTGAGCAATTCTCTCTTTCTTATTATTTTTTTCCTCTCAACTTCACTAAGAATGAACTGTGCTCACTGATAATGTCGTTTATTTGCACACATACACTGTATTATTCACTAAAGTAATTCTGTATACCAGGTTATGGCACAAACAAGGTTAAAGAAATAGCGAACACCATTTCTGTGGCACATTTCTCCACACAGGCCGGTTCTGAGATCTCAGTTGTGGAGGAAGCAGCAGTCTGTTTACCGACCCATGCATACTAATGCATACTGCACTCACAAATAGAAAAATGCTACAGATACGTTCAAGATCTGTCAAGCTCTAATCTGATTGGCTGGTTTTATTTGACCTCCAGCAGTAAGGGCATAACACATTTTTTTTTTTACCAGGTAAGTATTATTAAATTATTGAAAGATGTTTTAAAAAAGTTGAACAACTTTGTTTAAGAAATGTTTTAGTAAGTAAACAAAATGTCCACAAGCAGAACTGAATATTGCACTTTGTTATATCTTTAATCTTTTATACTTAAAAATCACAAAATTCTGTACACATTTTCTTCTTCCTTTTTTCCAATCACAGAGACTGGCACTGTGTCCTATTTATAAAGATGTATTATTATTATTATTATTGTTGTTGCTGTAATGAACTGATAAAACATTTATACCTTGAATGTAATGTAGGTTGCTTTGGATAGAAGCATCTGATAAATGTATAAGTTAAAATGTAAAATAACTGTTAATTGTGCTATTGGCAGAAACACTGACTCTAATTTTAACTCTAAATAGAGGTTAACAAGAGGCATGTTTGAGCTGAACAAAATGACTTAAATTAAACTGACTAACAGAGGCTGGGTTATTGAATAAGATTCAGGATTTTGCACTACAATCCAGTTTGCAAAATTGTTTAGTAAATTATTTTCTAAATGTTTTAAGGCAGCTGCATGATAAGATTTAATTTCTATGCTACTTTAAAACTCCTTTCCCACTCAAATATTGTTCTGATGGCACATCTAGTTAATTTTTATTCACAAAGACATTTAATAGAATAGCTTAACCAACAATTACAAATCATTCACAAATCATACGCACCCACAAGTGACATAAAACTTACAATTTGTCCCATAGTACCCGGAAGGAGTAAAGAGTTAAAGCACAAAAATCAGCATAAAAGTGACTAAAAACAATTAAGCTATATGACCTGTATACTGTAAGCCTTATGAGTAAATGGGACCATTTTTATTTCTGGCTGAATTATTTCTTGTGTCTGTAAACCTAGTATGCTCCCTAATGCGATGAAAGAGGAAACCAAAGAGGCGACCAATTAATGACCAATTATCTGGACCCAAGATTGGTGTTTCATACACAGCTGATAGAAAATGAATACTGAATATCATGACAGTGGCCCAGCATAGAGACATGTGTAGAGTCATATTACAATATCTTAGGTTTACTTATATCACCACAGTCAAAATGAAGAATAACACTCACTTGAAAGAAGAAGATGCCGGTTTTCTGATTTTATGTTATTAAATTAGTTTTTACAATTTTGGACATTTACAAATAAAAAATTGCACATAGTGTATATTTAATTTCACAGCCACACAATATATTTATACTTTAAAGAAACTTTGTAAAATAGTATGATTTCTTGGACCTTTGTTTTGAAGGGAATTTAGATCCTGGAACTTAGGAAACTTTGAATGCCCTTGTGTTTCAGAGTAGGATACAGTACTCCCTTGTCGTAGAACACCAGCATTCATTTAAAGCGTGTCATATTGTAAGTCCTGTAATAACACAGTGGCACTTACCGGATTCAACCTGTCGAAGGTCAGTTAGTGTCTAAGGGAACAGCTGAAATAAAACAGGCATATTCTGTCACATTTTCAAAAGTCACTCAAGAGAATGATTCTATTTCTGACAGCAATAAACCTATATATTGAAGAACTGCTTCATATATTTCTTCTACTCTGCCAGCCTCTCACTTGCAGGGACACAAATGCCACACTCATAGGGAAAAGAAAGTGAAGTGTTCAAGCATTAAAAAGAGGCTTGCTAAGAAAAATATATACATACATAAATCTCCCTGACCCAGAGGAGTATGAAAGGCTGTGTAATCACTCCTTACAAATAACCATTTATTGTAGGTACATTTAATTAAATTTAATTTAATTGAGCAACTTGTAATAATGTCAAATAAAAAGTTTAACTTTTAAAGTGTATTTTAAAGTTGTAGTGATAATCCGATGTGTTGACTATCAGACTATAGCACATGTAAAGAACTTGATTATAATTTTAGCTGTATTGTGTTATTTGATACTATACATTAAACCTTCATAATTACAAATGTGTAATTCTAAATATATTTAAATATGCACATCATGTAGAGTAGAGGTTTAGATAGAAATGTCATTAAAATATATTTTAGTTTAGCATAAATTCTTGTTAATAATTCAGCAGTAGACAGACAGACAGACAGACAAACTGTCCCATTTGAAGGGGCGGTATGCTACATTCGAAGAGCTCGGTCTGCCAGCACTGAACACATCCCGTGTGATTGACGGCTCTGCTTCTTTGTTTCTCACCCTCTAAAATGAGTCAATTTGTTTCTCAGTGAGTGACAGCGCTCCTGAAAACTGCGCATGAGTCACATTCATCTACATGGGTAACTGATGCATAACATGGACTTTCTTTTTTATCAACGTCTAGAATTCAGGGAATAAGGGAAAGTGAGACTCTGTGACTGGTTACCATTTCAGTTTTTCACCATTTTTCATTTTTGCCTTCACTAGTTTATATTAAATTGTCTGAAGGTGCGGTGACATTTACTCAGCAAAATTTCACAGGTGAAAGAAAGTGGGACAATATATGATGAATGATACATGATTAATGCAATGAAATAAACATCCAAAGCTATGCCGGCTGGTGAAACAGACAACTAAATAACTGCTTTCCAAATAGCCTTTTTATGGCCACTTTATAATATTGAAATGTAATGTTATATAAAAGTGGCTAAATAGACGTCAGAACAAGCAAACTGTAAATTGTGGATCTTCAAGTTTACTTTGCTGTGACGTTACTTAGTTGCTCATCTTTGCTTGTTTCATTCACAAAACCAAGAGCTATTGGCCCATATGGCAAATTTGTGTCCAAGTTGTTCATAAATTCATCAGGCAAAGCTCTTCATCACAGTGATTTCTAGTTAAATAAATTGATTAATATTTTTTTTTATTGTTTGTGTTATGATGCTTATTTATAATTGACTGTTGTCCCTGGCAACCAATTTTCTAGTTGGTGTCCGGACCACCCTGTTTGTGTTTATTTTGAGATTATACAATATCAAATATATACAGTTAGAATGATTTGAAATACTGGCCTGATCATAAAACAACAAGCATTAAAAATTGTTTTAATGAGCCGTGCACATTATTTCTAAAATATTAATTATAAAAAATGAGATGGAATGTATCATATCACAACCCAGGACATGTCAACTTCCCAAAGTATTTTGTTTCAACTATCCACATTAACATAGACACCCAGAGAAAGTGTGTTCATAGATATAAATGCATAAAGCTATGAAAATAATTATCTCAGGGGAATGAGGACACGGAACTCCTCTTCTCTGATGTTTCCCACTGTCCCAATAAATAAAGGATTGGATGAGAGCGTCTCCTCTCACCTTAAGCCCAATAAAGATTTCATTACTCTTCCCTGATCTCAGAGCTGCAATTAAAGTCTGACGTCTCGTCAAAGAAAGTGAGAGAAAGTGAAATCCAGACGAAAGTAAGAAGTGTGTTTATGTGTGTGTGTGTACCTGTTGTGCCAACCTATAGATGCCCTATCTGTGACTGTCTGTAAAATGAAGCCTCTCTACATGTGTTCACCTCCCATGGCAACAGCACATCATAAAATAATAACACTGAAAGGCTTTGATTTGTGGTGAATGACTGATGCTGCTTCCTGTTGTGAGAGAAAGTATGTTTAAGCCTTAGTGCTGCACCCTGCTGGGTAGAAATCACAGGGGCCAACTCCAGTCAAACATCCCTTCAGATGTATTACAAACAAAACACATATATATCGAAAAAATTGTGATATTTAAACAGCAGGAATGCCATTTTCAAACAGATTTCATACATTTTTATTTTGCTGAAAATGGTGGTTGGCCTTTTTCCAGAATACCGTTTAAACACGGAAGGATTGATGTTGTTTAGCTTTGTTTACCACTTTAGAGAGAAGCATTGAATGGCTCTTTTAAAGTCGGTGTGAACGCAATTTTCCACTGGTATCTTCTTGGAATTATCTGATTTGGGGTATAAATACATCTACTTTGCTATAATGTATTCAAACTAATGGAATTTAACTACTGTAGACTTTAGTCAGAGTATTGCAATATCTAATTTATAGGATTTGATGTGCTGTCTTCATTTTTCTTTCATTCTTTCAGGGTCTTATTGTTGTGCATTTAGCTTCAAACTCTGGTCAAATTCTGGAATTTACAATGAATATGTGATGTATTAAATCATTGTTTGATTGGTTTACATGCTTTCTCATTGCACATTTCACTTGGACATTTATCAGATTAATGATAAAAGAAACATTTCGCTGAATAATTACAGTTCTTTACTTTTATATAATTCCAATTCTGTAGGCTGTTTTTCTTCTTATTCTTCTTCTGCTTCTTCTTTCTTTCTTTCTTTCTTTCTTTCTTTCTTTCTTTCTTTCTTTCTTTCTTTCTTTCTTTCTTTCTTTCTTTCTTTCTTTTTTTCTTTTTTTCTTTCTTTCTTTCTTTCTTTCTTTCTGTCTTTCTTTCTTTCTTTCTTTCTTTCTTTTTAAGGGATATTCACACAACTCTTTTCCTTTTCTTGACTTGTTTGCTATATTCTAACTGTCAATGTACTAATATTTTCCTTTAGAACTATATAAACAATTCAGAGATTAATTAAGCACAGACTCATGGAAAAAATGTCCTTCTACCTTCATTCCAAACTGAAAAAAAAAAACAATACCGACAATTCACAGCAAGTTCAAACTGAAATGAACACTAGTGCCAGTAAACCAACCATATATATATATATATATATATATATATATATTCTTTTTTGAATGAATTATGATTAATAGAGCAGATTATCAATTAATTAAGACTTATTTTTGCACGTTTCCTTGCCATCCTATGTCATGACTACTAAACATATTTAACATATTGAATGGTTTATAAACTATCACATTTTGAAATTTGCATCACATTACCAGCTCCATATTAATGGCTTTTCTGATGTGGTAAACTTGCTCGGTTGCTCACTTGATATTAATAAAATAACTTTAAAAAGCAAATGTTTATCATGACGTATTTGCCTTCGGTGACACTATTGGTTAGGTTTAGGGTATGGCTTATTGCAGCATTTACCTTTTAGCCCCTCTCACATAACATCTAATTTCTGAACTGCCATGATTTCTAAAACAACATAATAAAACATTGCCAGACTCACAAGCTTCTGCTGCGGATAAAACTAAGCATGCTATTAGTGCCATTCACTGTACATTTCACTTTATACATGTCGGGAAGCATGCAAAACGCAACACAATTACCATTTTGCATAAATAATACCACACTGTAAAACTGAACATTGAAATCAATTAAATTAAATTAGTTTATTTCACTCAATAATGAAAGTTGTCAGGGAACTTAATTGAAATAAAGTTCTGTAAACTCTAAATGTTGTTGTAGTAAGGTGAACTTAAAATGATTGCATTTTCTAGTTCCCAGCATGGGAGTTTTGCACAAGATTAACAAAGAGAGACATAAGTTAGTACTTAAATGTTGTGTTATGTTAGGATAGGTTTCCGTTATGTTGGTTCTGTAGTGTTATTGTTGTGGTAAAGAGTAGAGCCTGTGGTTAGGTTGAGGATGGACATCAAAACTTAAAGACTTCACTGCATGTTGTTTGACTTTTTACATGCAAGTGTTAGGAGTCTTTTAGGTAACTACATTAGCATGTGCCAGTGTTCTGTTGCTAATAAGCACTTAACTATATCTGAATGAATGTGTCGTTTATGGAAGCAAGTTTTGCATCATTAGCATTGTGATGAGTGGGGTGGGATCATGGAAATTAGGCTTGACTGGGCTCACATTGCTCTTAGCCCCACTTTTTTTATTAAAAAAAAGCTCTAATAAATGACAAAAAAAGTTACTTTGTTTACTCAAATGTTTTGAGGCAATAAGTTTCCTCAAATGTTCTAAGTATTCTTAACTTATCAGGTTTTACAGTTCACAGGCACATTTTTCTAATAAGCCAAATTAATTATTTTAAACCGTTTATTAAATGAAGCTTTTATAGTAGTTGTATCAATTATTTTGTTAATGAAGTTATTATTGTTTGATGAAGTTAGGTTGCAGCAAATAGCCACTGAAGTACTTTTTCAGTGTAGGTGATCTACTGCGGGCTTCAGGTTCAGAACCATTATGGACTGTGGAGTTTTCTTGAGTTGCTGTATTTGAGGAGGTCGAATACCCCAGTGTGACTTGTTTTCTGCATTTTATGAGCTGTTTGCTTCAATGGACCTCAGAGCAACACAAAACATTTACAAGCTTTTAAAGGTCCTACTGGACGATCACAACCTTCAACTGTCCTCTGGAAGCTAGAAAACCAGCAGAACGAAGTGCTAGCACTTACTATACCATAACTGCTTCACCTTCTCTTGGGCAAATTCAGTAAAAAGATGCTTCGTACTGTATTTCAGTGCATTTAATTCACCAACCACTGAAAAAGCAATTTACACAGAGACTACAGTAAATGCATTGAAATGGTGTTGTGCCATGAGCATTTAAATTACGTGGTTCACTGTGTCTGAATTTGCATACTGTACAGTCTCTCTGTGCTGCATTTGAAGATGAACTTCTCATCTGTTATTAAAATATGTACATCTTCCCATGGCCTCATGGGAATAGTAAAGTGTCCATTGGATGCACAGAATCTAAAAAATATTTGGTAATGCCCAGCGCTTTTTAAACACTGTGCATTTGAACTTACTACTTAATGAACTCACACGAATGCATCCTATTCATTTGAGAATAATCAGATATGTACACAATATAAGCATATTATCTGCAGAAAAGGATGCAAATGCACAAGTTAATGTGCTAGTCAGAATGTGTTATGTTGTGAACATTTTCTTTCCATAGCAATGCAGAAAATACATACATAATTACAGAAAAGTAATAACTAAAACATCAAGAATTCACAGCATATCGTATCGTATTCTCATAATGTTGTATATTAGGATCTCAGGATACCCAGGTTTTTACTTGTTTAAAACATGTAAACATGTTTGAACATTTGAAACTTTCTTGTCAAATAAAATTTAATTCTCACTATTAACTAGCTACTTATTAGCATGCACATAACTGGCATATTGGCTACTTATAGGTACTTATAAAGCACATATCAATGCCTATTCTGCATGATCCTGATCCTGCCAAATAACTTAACAACTAACTTACTAACTGTTAAAAAGCAGTAATTATGTGTTTATTAAAGCAAAAGTCATAGTAGGTCAGTATGCTCAGTACCATTAGATTCCTGCAAACAGACAGTTTATGAAATGTAATTTAAAAGAGTGATGTTAGATTACATTTTCTATTGTTTATGACAACAGATGTGTGATGTTGATGGGGATACTTTGCCATTTTAAAGAATCAGCTTTGTTTGAATCCCTCTGTTTTATAATCCCAATATATACGCCGAATTGTAGTAGTCTGCTACATCTTCCAGATACACTGCAAAACATAATTTTATTCCTCATAATTTTTTTTATCTTTTACATTAGAAATATATACAAATTATTAAATAAATAAATATTTAGTTGAGAGCGCAAAATTAGATTAGATTATAAGATATGAAAATTAAATGACTTTGTGCTTAAAAAAGAATCCTGCTATGGTGTAAGAAAAACAAACTTAATTTAACATAACATTTTAATTTTTATAACCCTACTGGCATATATTTTAATCCCATTCATTTAATTTTGATGCATTTTTCAGAAAACAAGTCTTGCTATCAGAACTTACATTTCTGACTATTGTGTTTGGAATTAACCAGTAAAACAAGGATCTATGCCATGCAAAAAGTTCAGCAGGGGGTTGTTTGTTTGTTTGTTTGTTTATATATTTGCTACATTTGCACAGCTACCATATGTGCTTAATAAACTTTATAAATCTGGTGCTACAGCAGTGCATCCAATAAATAAGACATAGTTTCCTTATGTTTGCGTGTTGTTGTCTGTAATATAGGTTGAACTTTGGTATATCTGTTGGCCGTGGTTTGTTTAAAAAGAGCTGAGAGAATAGAGAAAGAATTGTATTTGGTGGGCTGGAATAAATTGGTGCTAGAGCACACTATAAGCTAGGCTAGCTTTAGCTGATAAGCAGGCAGTATTGGAGCAGATGAGATAGAGCAAAGCGCTGATGCATATCTGCGATGGGGAGTGAACGGGATCCGGCTCAGACCGCGCTGTAATGAGTTCTACAGCACCACGGCCTGACTGCAGCGTTTGATTAAAGACGCAGGGTGGCCTACTCCACTGTTTAGCATCACAATGTCATGCAGTGCTTAGAGTCAAACTACCAGCACTTCACACAGATACTGTTTCAGGAACAGATAGATTCTATATTAGATATGGACAATTTTTGTATGGGCTTGTCACATTTCCCAGAGGGTTATTATTAAAGTGCCATTTCGGAACTAGGATAAATGCGCCTGTATGTATGATAAATTTATGTTTAGCTTCTCAGTCTCTTGCTCTATATACATACAGTATATATATATATAGTATTAAACATCAAGCTTTATCTGAGTTTCATTTAGGTTCAGCTACACTGATTTTTATCTCGGCCAAAGACTGAAGTCAGCTTAACATGCAAAAGTATCAAGTTCTCCTTTCTATTTATGGCATTACTTCTTTTCTCTTTCTGTACCAGAATTCATTATTTTTTTTAGCTCTTAAGGTTCGCAGTAAAAGTGTGATTTAACTGAATGTCACAGCAAACGACTATTTAGTTTTAACAAGAAAAGGCAGTTAAACATTTCTTAACACATTTGCCAAGCTTAAAAATGAAAAGTAATTTTCTGTTTTATTTGTAAGTTGATATCCCTAAAGAAAATTGTAAACACTGACCCTGTGGCATCATCAAACATTACTCTATTTATGCAAAGGCATCTGAGCATATACTTAGTCAAAGCTAATGAAAATGAGACAAAAAATACACAAAAATTATGATTAAATTACTTCAATTTAAACAAATAAAAGTGGAAGGTGAAAAAAAGGTCTGTATATATTTACTGTGTATGTATATATATATATATATACTGTGTATGTGTCTGTGTGTGTGTGTGTGTGTGTGTGTGTGTGTGTGTGTGTGTGTGTGTGTGTGTGTGTGTGCATGTTTAAGTGGTTTATGAGGACACAAATTTGTATAATGACATAGGTATGACATAGGTATTACAAGGAGAAGGTGATTTATGAGGACATTTTCAGTGTCCCCATAATTTAAAACGCTTATAAATCATACAGAGTGAGTTTTTTTGAGGGAAAATAGAAATGCACCGTCTCCTGTGAGGGCTAAGTTTAGGTGTAGGGTAGGTGTAGGGCAATAGCACATACAGTTTGTACAGTATAAAAACCATTACGCCTATGGAGAGTCCCCGTAAACCATAAAAACCAACATGTGTGTGTGTGTGTGTGTGTGTGTGTGTGCGTGCGTGTGTGTGTGTGTGTGTGACCCTCTCTATCTGTGAAAACCCAGCTAAAGTCTTTAAAGATTAACTATTTTCTGCATAAAATCACCTTACATATTGTAAAGAACATTCTGTGAAAAGTTAAAATCAATTTCAATAGCTCAAAAAATAATGTGAATTTGAGTTTGGGTTGTCTGTTAATTCAGGAATTATTATTTTTGCAATAACATTTGGTAAGACTATTGGCACAGAAACTGAACAGTCCAAAGTTCATATAAAAAAACCTCTGTGTATTGTATTTTCTACTTTTGTCTTTGGCTGAGAGCACTTGTAGAACGTGTTTTGAACTTCCTGAAGCTCAGACAGCAGTGGAGGATGTGAAGAAGTAGACAGCAGTGGGGGTTTATGTTGGCGAGGGTTTGGCGAGAGTCCGCGTTCCCTGACAGCTGCTCAATTAGACGTTTCAGATAACACACCCTTAAACGGAAAAGCTGTTTCAGCGTGTCAAACCTCTTGTAAACTGTCTGAATGGATTACGCTGGCTACATGGTGGTACGGCCTAACCAGAACGAAGGAATTAGCTAAAGCTGTCAGAGTTTTACACGAGTTCCAAGTGAACTCATAATTAGTCATGTTCTAGTGATCACCTGATTTCTGCCTGAGCATAATTGGATGAAGTCAGAAGAGATGATTCTCAGACAGAAATGTCAGAAAAGCAGATTTTGTTTTTCTTTGCTTATCCCTTTTTTTGAAGGTGTATATCCTTCTGAAAGAAACCATAACTTATATTTATTAATTTTTTTTCATGCCATCTTATAAAGATTTTTTTTCTGACCTTTACAACTGAACAACTTTTACTTCTGAACCTTTAGGACTATATAGATTAACTTTTTTATGACTGACTAGCTTGTTAAATGAGTAGCAATACTTATAAGTGAGTTTAGTTTGACTAATTGTTTTAGTTGGACTGGGGATGGTCTTTGATTTGTAAATATTCCAGTATATCAATATATCAACCCGCTGGAAAAAATGTGTCTGTGGCGACTTTCCTGCAAAATGATATTATGTTGCTTCTTGCACATTTGGTGACACTTTCAAAGTGAAATGTCCAGTGAGTGGCATTAAAGCAGTATACAGATTTATCCAAAGTAAAGGAAAATGGATCATGCAATTGTTTATGCTGGTTGTCATATATTGCGATAGTCAGAGGTGGTCAGAGTACGAAAATATTCTACTCAAGTAAAAGTATCATTACATTAATGCAATTTTACTTAAGTACAAGTAAAAGTACCAGTCTAAAAAGCTACTCAAGTAAAAGTAAAAAGTAGCTCATTTAAAATGTACTCAGAGTAAAAATTACTTAGTTACATTTTAACAATGGGAGGGACGAAAAAATGGGATAGTCCAAAGGTGTCAAACAGCTGCGGCCCTCCAGGAACTGAGTTTGACACACCTGGGATATGGGCCTATAAATCTCAAACTAGCTGTTTTTAATTAAATTAATGAGTTATTTAGAATAATAACACATTTGGGCTATTACCAGGCAAATTAAATCAGTATCAACTAAATTAATATTTGCAATGCAGAGGAAACGTCTCAGGTTACGTATGTAACCATGGTTCCCCGAGTGGGGAACGAGACACTGCGTCCCCTAGGGGTCGCTACGGGGAACGCCCTCAGCGTGACTCGGTCTGAAGATACATATGTACATATGTGCCGGCGACAGCCCATGACGTCACTACCGGCGTGCCACAATATAAGTGCCGCCGGGAGAATACATCATCAGCTTCTTCGTCTGAAGCTTGCGTCCGAAGCATGGCCCGAAGCCTAGGGGACGCAGTGTCTCGTTCCCCACTCGGGGAACCATGGTTACATACGTAACCTGAGACGTTCCCCTTCATGGGAACTCGAACTGCGTCCCCTAGGGGTCGCTACGGGGAACGTTATACCCACTTCACCATGCTGAGGGGAATGCAAGCCAATTCCTCAAAAAAGTCGAGCACTAAGCCAGCTCTACCCGGCTAAGGGAGTTGCCCCTGGGACGGCTGATGGCTGTCAGTGATATTATCCCCTTCGGCCAAAGGCCCGAGCTGTATTTTTTTTTTTTTTTTTTTTTTTTTTTACTTAAGCTCGGATGAGCTTTATTTGTCACATACACAATTATACAGAGTATAATGAGGAGTGAAATGTGTTCTCTGCATTTAACCCATCCAAGTGTACACACTTGGAGCAGAGGGCAGCCGACTGTGCAGCGCCCGGGGAGCAGTCGTGGACTTCCTGTCGGAGCCGGGATTCGAACCCACAACCTTGGGATACCTCGGGTTTCAAGTCCAACGCTCTATCCATTAGGCCAACGACTGCCTGTATACCCTAGTACTTACCTGTTCTAGGTGCCGGGATTACCGGGCCTAGGGTAGAGCTCAAAGTCTTGGAATCAGAAAAAGATTCCTTTAAGGGGATATGGCCAGGCACCTGGCTCACTAGGTCCTGGCCGATCACTCAGGGGTTACCACTTGCTCTCAAGCTTATCGAGGGAACTGTCTCAACAGACCTCTTGGTAGCGTACACCCCTTTCTTTTCCCTTTTTTTTTTTTTTTTTTGGACCCAACATATATGGGACAAGGGAGCGGGGCCCAAGGCACAAGCCGGGGCTTTAACCAACTCAAAAAAGGGCACGAAGCTGTGCGCGTAACCCTACCCTTACGGGATTTTTAGAAAGAACGCAGAATCTTTGATGTGCGGACTTACCACTGAGTGGATTTTAGAAAGTGCCCAAAGTCTCACGTGCGCACTTATTAGAAGAACGTTCTATGCCCTGGAGCGGAGAACTACTCATTCCTCGGAGTGAGAAGGAACTCAGACGCTCAGAAGGGAGCGGCAAGCTCATAGATCAACATATATGGGACAAGGGAGCGGGGCCCAAGGCACAAGCCGGGGCTTTAACCAACTCAAAAAAGGGCACGAAGCTGTGCACGTAACCCTACCCTTACGGGATTTTTAGAAAGAACGCAGAATCTTTGATGTGCGGACTTACCACTGAGTGGATTTTAGAAAGTGCCCAAAGTCTCGCGTGTGCACTTATTAGAAGAATGTTCTATGCCCTGGAGCGGAGAACTACTCATTCCTCGGAGTGAGAGGGAACTCAGACGCTCAGAAGGGAGCGGCAAGCTCATAGATGACCCTCTGGTTGAGGGGAGCAATGCTGGCTCGACCAACAAGGCGAGCGACCTATCACAGAGCTCTGGGGGGCGGAGAAACTCGGACGCTCAGAAGGGAGCGGCATGCTCATAAGTGACCCTCTGGTTGAGGGGAGCAGTGCTGGCTCTACCGACAGCGAGCTCCGGAGAGCGGAGAACTCATTCCTCGGAATGAGAGGAACTCAGCTACCAATGAGGAGCTCTAGAGCGGAGAACTCACTCCTCAGAGTGAGACCTATAACGAGCTCTGGAGAGTGGAGAGCTCATTCCTCAGAATGAGAAGGCACTCCGCCGCTCAGAAGGGAGCAGCAAGCCCAACCATGAGCTCTGGAGAGCGGGGAACTCACTCCTCAGAGTGAGACCTATAACGAGCTCTGGAGAGTGGAGAACTCATTCCTCAGAATGAGAGGGAACTCCGCCGCTCAGCAGGGAGCGGCATGCTCATAGATAACCCTCTATAGTGAGGGGAGCAATGCTAGCTCGACCAGCAAGGAGAGCGACCTATCACAGAGCTCTGAGGAGCGGAGAACTCATTCCTCAGAATGAGAGGGAACTCAGACGCTCCGCAGGGAGCGGCATGCTCAAAGGTGACCCTCTAATGAGGGGAGCAATGCTAGCTCTACCTATAACGAGCTCTGGAGAGCGGAGAACTCATTCCTCAGAATGAGAAGGAACTCAGACACTCAGCAGGGAGCGGCATGCTCATAGATAACCCTCTATAGTGAGGGGAGCAATGCTAGCTCGACCTGCAAGGAGAGCGACCTATCACAGAGCTCTGAGGAGCGGAGAACTCATTCCTCAGAATGAGAGGGAACTCAGACGCTCCGCAGGGAGTGGCATGCTCAAAGGTGACCCTCTAATAAGGGGAGCAATGCTAGCTCCACCTATAACGAGCTCTGGAGAGTGGAGAACTCATTCCTCAGAATGAGAGGGAACGCCGCCGCTCAGAAGGGAGCGGCATGCTCATAGGTGGCACTCTGGGTGAGGCTGGAGAGCGGAGAACTCATTCCTCAGAATGAGAAGGAACTCAGACGCTCAGCAGGGAGCGGCATGCTCATAGATAACCCTCTATAGTGAGGGGAGCAATGCTAGCTCGACCAGCAAGGAGAGCGACCTATCACAGAGCTCTGAGGAGCGGAGAACTCATTCCTCAGAATGAGAGGGAACTCAAACGCTCCGCAGGGAGCGGCATGCTCAAAGGTGACCCTCTAATAAGGGGAGCAATGCTAGCTCCACCTATAACGAGCTCTGGAGAGCGGAGAACTCATTCCTCAGAATGAGAGGGAACTCCGCCGCTCAGAAGGGAGCGGCATGCTCATAGGTGGCCCTCTGGGTGAGGGGAGCAATGCGGGCTCTACCAACAGCGAGCTCTAGGGAGCGGAAAACTCATTCCTCAGAATGAGTGGACATTCAGACGCTCCGAAGGGAGCGGCATACTCATAGGTAACCCTCCTAAGGTGAGGGGAGTAATGCTGGCTCTACCGACAGCGAGCTCTGGAGAGCGGAGGACTCATCCTTCAGCGCTCAGAAGGGAGCGGCATGCTCATAGGTGACCCCGGAAATCTCATTCCTCAGAATGAGAGGGAACTCACCTTTTTTTGCCTTTGCTTAGCAGGAAATTTCCACCTAACCTCGGTCAGATGGAGTTTACGGTGGTTACAGGGGAATTAGAGAGGAATGAGAGGGCTTGCCTCTCTCTGACCCGCGCCTCTCTCTCACCCTAGCCGCAGGAGGGGGAGGGGCATGAGTCGCGAGACTAGCCTTCTGAGCCCATCTCTGATCCTCAGACCGAGATGGGCTAGGACCCCTGGTTGTTCGGGCTCAGACCTGGACCTTATCCAGGACTTTCAGCAGGTCAGTCTGGTACGCCTTCGTGTGCAACGAAGCGACGGTCTGACCTGCTGCTGCATATGCCCTGCCATTTAAGCGAGATTCAGGGGCTTAGATGGCCAGGAGGGAGCCTTGAGAGAGGATGTCTCGCCACAGAGAGATAAGCTGGTTATCATCTCTTGCACAGGGGGCATCCCCTCATAGCCATTTTTACGCATCCCCTCAGTGTCAGCATAACTAGTATGCTGAAACCTATGAATACGAGAAAAAATAGCTTTTCCCACTCCTTCTCAACCTCCACATCGAGATTTATGAAGAAAGGAAGGCTCACTCGAGCTGGGGGTTACTTTAGATTTATTTTTATGATCCATAACCTCCAAAAACTCGTTCATATGCAGCGGAGCACTAGCTGCTGCATCTGATGATGTCAGAAAGATCGCATCATCACAATCCAGCAGCTCACTCTCGTTCTCGGCCGACGCGCGAAAAGGGGCGGTCCCTTTCCACGGCCACATCCAACTGCGAACCCCACGATTTCATTCGCCTCCGTGCCTCGGCAACGGTGGGTCTTGAATCGCGGGAAGCAGACGGCTGCCCCTCTTTCCTCGAAAAGAGGGACAGGCGAGAGCTGAGCTTCCTCATAGAGAGCCGCTCACAATGCACGCAAACCGCCCCCTCAAGGACATCGCGTGCGTGCTCCATGCCCAAACAAAAGACGCAACATTCGTGTGTGTCATCGGGTGTCAAATAACGAGGACACGGATCCACACACTTCCTAAACGCCTTGCTAGTGCTCGCCATAGTAGAGTTAGAAAACTGTACTCTTACCAGATTCACTCTGCACGCTTCAAACAAACCAGTCAGTGAAGACGAAAAAGCTGATGATGTATTCTCCCGGCGGCACTTATATTGTGGCACGCCGGTAGTGACGTCATTGGCTGTCGCCGGCCAACAGGTGGTGTTTTTACATATGTATCTTCAGACCGAGTCACGCTGAGGGCGTTCCCCGTAGCGACCCCTAGGGGACGCAGTTCGAGTTCCCATGAAGGGGAACACAGAAGCTTCATCTGAAGTGGCATTTAGATGTATTTACACTGACATGAATGCATTTAACCTGCAGTTACAAATGCAGAAATAAAGTTTTGATAAGTAAGACATGGAATGTTGAATACTCGTTTGAAATTATTTAAACAAATTTAAATAAATCAAAAGATATATACATTTTCTGCCCCTATATATTCAATGTTGTGATCATTCTAAACATATTTTAACAGACTGAATCACGCAGTGAAAGAATGCACTCCAAATTCACACGGACTAGTCTAATCTACTAGATTTCACGGCACACTGTTTAGAGTGTTATGTTTGGTTTTTGGCAAAATACTGATAAAGTCAAATCGCACATCGTTAAAACAACAATTACTATATTATCGCAGACGATATCGCACACCCTGCACCACTGTCTTTTTAATTTGTGCAAAACCTTTTGCTAAACTGTCAAAGCTTAATTTTAACCACCAATGCAACGATGCAAGTATTTACCTCACCTCCACATGCTTGTGAAGGGCGATTTTATAAGCTGCTTGGTCTCCCTTGGCAAACATAGCTTACACTGCATAATAGAGCATAAACATGGCCAGAGGTTCACATAATTTCATTTGAGTTCAACTTCAGCTGAATACTACGGGGTTTGGTTTTCAGCTGGGTTTGCATCATTAACGCCTGTCTTGATCATCTGCATCTTTCTTATGATTTTAGCGCCAGTTTGTTCTCCTGCCCATTATTTACTTCATTAGTTTCCAGGGAGCGATTTTGTATTAATTGTATTGGTTTTACTCAGTAGTTAATGTGTTTTAAAATGTAGCGAAGTACAATACTTCAAATTAAATATGCTTAAGTAAAAGTAAAACTACAGATTTTTTTAATTACTTTGAAAAGTAGAAGCACACAAAAAAGTTACTCAATTACAGTAACGCGGGTAAATGTAATTCATTACTTTCCACCTCTGGTGATAGTTCAGAAATGCAATGGTGAGTCGTGCTGAAAGGTTAACGCATTTGAAACATACCACCTATACAAAACCCTACCTTACACCTAACAAATAGTATTAACAAAAGCAAACATGAGATACAAATGCATTTGTTAAAGCAATTTGAAACTTGTTTTTTTTTTATCATGACACAGTTTGAAAATACAATGCTGTACCAGGTGAGCGAACAAGTTTACTACAGCAGAAAAGTCATACATATGGAGACATTTGTCTTCAGAACGGACTTAATTCTTCATGACATTGATTCAACAAGGGGCTGGAATAAATTCTCAGAGACTTTTGTCCATATTGACATGATAGCATCACACAGTTCCTGCAGATTTTTCCAAAAAAGGAAACAAAAACAGGGGCGAAACAGTCTAGGGGCATGACACTCATCTGTTTTAATTTATATTTGTCTACATTCTCCAAAGAATCTAATTATTTTATTATTATTATTATTATCATCATTCTGTTTTACCAAGGACAGAATATGGTCCTGAATATCAAGGTACAATAATAATCCAGCCCTGCATTATTTCACTTACAACCACCATACAGGGAATAATAAATCACTTGGTAAAGTATGAGATGGCTGCACTGAGGGGAATGTGACTAATGTTGATATTTTCCTCCGAGCGCTCTTTATGCACCCTGACAGGAGCTTTCACCTCCTCCTTTATTCGACTTATTTAATCCAAGTGACGTTATACAGTGCAAGAGGAGAATACCTTTCCAAGGGTATTCAATGTGTTTCTCCCTGAGTGAGATTTAACTCAATATTCACATGTAAGCTTGAACATTAAGTATTAATGAGCCTATACAGACAGAGAGGCAGCAAGGCCCTGTTTTGAACTTGGCTGTACAGTAGGTTCAATGAATAATGACAGCATTTCTCAGGACTGAAAATAGTCACAAGTGAATTAAAACTCAAAAAGCTCCACCAGAATAAAGGTAAACGTTCTCCTCATTGTGAAATGGAAAGACTCTTTATTCTCCGACAAGACAGTTTAGACCTAAGGGTCAAAGTTTGGCTGGTTAGCATGGCCCTGTTATCTCTTGCTGGTACAGACTTGGTATACAATAAACGTTTGTGGGAGATGACTGATATATTACAACTGCTTGACATCTTGCTGCTACAGGCCTGATTTTGATCATATGATTAGCAGAAATATACAGTAATGTAAAAATTATTTCCCACTGAAATGAATAATACTGTAAAAAAAAAAAAAAATACTAATTTAACATAATGTAAAATCGGAATTAGAATTGCATATGAAGTGGCCTAAATCAAATGAGATGTGTGTGTTTAACACACTTGTAACAAAACCCAATCTACTCTATATATTAGAGCCCTGCAAGCCCGTCGAGTCCATTCGGGCCGGGTTCGGGACGTTTTTTTTTTTTGACAGATCGGGCTCGGATTGGACTCGGGCTCATTTAGCTTCTCGCCTTTTATTGTGCCCAAATACGTGCACACCACACATGTACTGTATGAAATATTGTTATAATAATTATATTATAAATATTATACATCGTCTAGGCAATAGGAAAGTAGCAAAGCATATACGCGCGCATTAGCATACAGGTGACAGTTGACCATGCAGAGCATCAGAGAGAAGTTGGAGCGTGGGGAGTTACTAAAAGTTCCCAATGCTTCGTCCCAATCAATACAGACCAATGTCTGTATTGATATTTGTGGGCATGATTGTCGGTGGTGGTCGTTATGTTTGAGGCCTATAATAAAAGTTTACCTTATAGTAGCCTGTGTGTGTGTTTGTGTGTAGCAGAAACAGCACGCATCAGAGAGCTTAAAGTGACATTGATGTTGGTCTTGGGTCGGCATGAATGTGTTCGGGGGAAATTTTATATTGATATTAATAAACTAATGTTTTCTAAGTCGGTGTCGCAAGGATGAAGATCCATATCCCGACTTGCCATCTCCTCATTAGACCCACCTTTAAGAAATGCATCTACGAATTATGATTATAATGAAAGAGTTTTAGTTTTTTGTATGTTTTATTTGTTAAGTACTAATTTAAAGCTTTCTATAGATATATAGATTATCATGTCTAAATTGATCAAACACGCTTTGACCAGCTCACTGTCTGCCGCTGGTCGTTAGCTACTTTAAAAAAACAAAAACTTACATTTAACAAATAAAAAATTATCCAAATATTTTTCTAAATTACCTTAATAAAGTAATGAAACAAAATACAGCCACTTTGCCATTTCATACAAAACTGAATTATTCTAATTGCTGAAACAGTATAGTATAAGCTGTTTTGGGAGTAGGGAAAAATAAATTACGGGCTCGGGTCGGACTCGGGCTGGTAACTCTGATAAGCTGTCGGACACGGGCCGGGCTAGGGTCTGAGCATCTCGGGCCAGGGCCAGGCTAGGGCCTATATTTTAGGCCCGTGCAGGGCTCTACTATATATCTGAAAAATAAAACAGTGTAAAGTCAAAAATTTTAAATGAAACATATGGCAGAAGCTTGTAACAATCAACAATTACCCCATCATCTTCGGTCAGAAATCTTGGTGTAATCTTTGATGATCAGCTGACCTTCAAAGAGCACATTGCGAAGACTGCTCGATCTTGCAGGTTTGCACTACACAACATCAGAAAGATCAGGCCCTTTCTGACAGAGCATGCTGCACAACTTCTTGTCCAGGCCCTTGTTATTTCTAGGCTGGACTACTGCAATGCTCTTCTGGCTGGACTTCCATCAAACACAATCAAACCTCTACAAATGATTCAGAATGCAGCGGCACGACTGGTCTTCAACGAGCCCAAAAGAGCACATGTTACACCTCTCTTTATCTCCCAGTACTGGCTACCACTTGCAGCTCGCATCCAGTTCAAGACACTGATGCTTGCATATAAAACAACCACAGGGTCAGCACCCACCAACTTCCACTCACTATTACGAATCTACATCCCTTCCAGAAGTCTAAGATCTGCTAGTGAGCGACGCCTCGTGGTACCATCACAGAGAGGCTCAAAATCACTCTCCAGAACATTCTCGTTCACCGTTCCTGGCTGGTGGAATGATCTTCCCACCCCCTTCCGGAATGCTGAGTCCCTGTCAATCTTCAAGCAACAACTGAAAACTCATCTCTTTCAACACTACTTGACTTCATCATAAAAAAAATATTCTTTCCCTTTTTCTATATCTTCATCTTTCTCTTTATCTTTCTCTCCTTCTCTTGCTAGCTTGTATTTTATTTGAACAATGCCTGAGACTTGGTGTTACGAGCACTTCCTCTGTTTGTTTGCCTCTTCAAGATGAATCGCTTTATGTACTCCCCAATTGTAAGTCGCTTTGGATACAAGCGTCTGCAAAATGACTAAATGTAAATGTAAATGTAACCATCTGTAAAATAACTGAAATATATGTCACTCGAATAAAATCAGTGTCACTTTATTTTCTGAATTATTTAAGAATTAGAGAGTGGATGACAAAAAGTTTTAGACAAGCCTGATAAGTGCGGTGTCTTAACTCAAAGTGTAATCATCGCCTTTTCTGCTAAAATCATTCTCTGTGGGGGTGTACCAACCGCTGGCTCGTTACCAATAATAGTATCACATTTGAGAGGTATGCTGTGAGTTAGAGTATGAGAGGACATTGATGTGAATCTATTAGCTATCTGATCCCAAACTACAGTGATCCATTCATGCTGTACTCTTTTCCACTGCAAAAACACCTGCTTCTAACCATGCGGGATGCAATAGGCTATCTCTTTTATGTAAATATTTTGTTTTTGTAATAACCAGCCAATGCAAACGGCAAAACATTTAGTTGATTGTTTGGCTTTGGCTTCACGCTGGGCAGCCCCACTGACATCTTCAAAGGCTTGCTTCCCATACATTAAACATCAAATATCTTCTAATTGGCTGTGATTGTGTGGCATCACATATCAGTTTTGTGTTCAGTGTGTCACTGGATACGCTGACACAGTGTAACAGCCTTCATTTTCCTTAGATACTCTGTCAAAATAACAGAAAAAAGTGTTCCTTTGAAGTATTCTATGGCATTATATTCTAAGGCGTTTTGTTGTGTTGATTATAAATCCTTCTTGTATATCCATAATGGTTTCTCATACATTGTGAAATTAATTGTCAGGCAAGGTTTGCATTAAAATGGATTAGGAAGAAAAATACATGCGTAGGGTTCATGTAAGCAACATAGGGTCTTTGGAATAATGCCTACAAAACACCTATACAATTCACTGCAGCTTCAAGCTGAAATGAACCCCTTTGCTGGCAGTAAAACATCAGGAAATGGCATTCCTTTTCGGTAAGTATGATTACCGTGACAGATTAACAAGAAGTAAAGTCTTAGTTTTGATTCATTGTGTAATAAGAATGCTTTTACTACATGTAAAAATGAATAAACTGATTTACTACATTACATAAATTACATTTTGGGGTGAACTCTCCCTTTAATCTTTTAGTGTTACTAACTGGACATTTTGTTTACGAACTGCTGCAATATGTTGCAACCAACATAATAAAACAAAGCCAGATTCATGTTCCTGTGTTTTGGTTAACACTACGTCAGCATCAGTTACTGGAAGATTCACTTAAAAAGACATTTACATTCATGCATTTAGCAGACGCTTTTATCCAAAGCGACTTACAGTGCATTCAGGTTATACATGTATTGTCAGTATGTAATGTAATATGTAATATGTAAAGTAATATCAGTTGTCACCACAGGCACATTTTCCAAATGAGTCTGGGTTGCATATATATATATATGCTAAAGAAAAAAGGCTCTTACATCAATGTCTGAACCTGTTGACTAATTTGTTCATGCTTTTATCATGGA
The DNA here is from genome assembly GCA_003573665.1 of Oxygymnocypris stewartii. NCBI lineage: Eukaryota > Metazoa > Chordata > Actinopteri > Cypriniformes > Cyprinidae > Oxygymnocypris > Oxygymnocypris stewartii. The sequence goes on from QVTF01023105.1 coordinate 682,824, forward strand.
CTATGTGCTATTCACCACATAGTTAAGGAATAGGCCTAACTAGCTAAATAATCTGTTTTGTTGTCCTCTTGAATGCTATCACAGGCATCTCCAACGTCTCCTCTAGTCAATCAAATAACTGCGTTCACCTGCCAGTGAGGAGCAGAAAGCACAGGCGTAAATACAATGTCACTCTTTGCTTTTTTTCCACCTTAAAAGAATGCAGCACCTCTACGAGCCACTTTTCCATCTGATTACTGTAGTCACTGACAGCATGGTAGGCCAGTAATTTGATTTATATTGAGTCACACAAGGAATGGATTAACAGCTAATAAAAAATGCATAGCGCCGCCCTTGCAGTCACCGCATTTGTCACAGGCCTTTACTTTCCTTCATGTGCCCTTTATGCTGCGCTTTGAGCAGAGAATGAGAAATAGACCTGCATATTCATTCACATTCTGTCTTTTCCCCACTCTCTTCAGGATGCTCTAGGCTGGCGAAAATAAATAGATTTACAGGCCTCCTTCGGTTCATGTTATAGTTGTAAATTGCTCCCGATGCTACGTGTTATTGAGCTACCAGAGAGCTAAATGTGCACCACTCATATTGTATTATTTATATATTAATTTATATATTTTTGTTTTTCTAGGATGAAGACATAAAAATAGAGTAGGGTGCAGTTGTTGAAATATAATTATCCAGTAGAAAAACAATACACTGCATATAAAAACATTATTCTTCAGTATAGCGTAGAATTATTATATGCATGTTAATATATACATATTATATTATATGTTGTTTTAGTTAATATTAATAATCAATGTAACCAATTAATTACAACTAATTATAAAAACATATTAGAAAACTGACACATTCAATTGTTAATCTACTTTTACCAATGTAACTTTTACCAATGATTTAAAATAGCAAAAATTGCATTTCTATTAACTGTAGGCCAGTGATAGGCTTATGTTCAATGATATGATAATAAAACAAACACTATATACTTTTAAAGCTACTTTTTATCATATATATTTTAATGATTTACTTCTCTGCCATTATTCTCGTTGTGTTATCTTCATGTTGGTGCTTTTTTTCTTTTTTGATTAATTAATCAGCATATAATCGATTCAGTTTTTATTCCATGGTCAGTCCTAGTTATTTTTAGCATTCATCTCAGGTAGTTTTCGTCAGTATGCAGGTCATAGTATGGGGAAGTCACACCGAAATAATCCATAGCTAGTTTATCAATGTATGCGAAATACAGCTGCAGAGTATGTAAGCATTTAGGTGCACCGGAATTGGTCATGCACTGTAAACCCGGATAAGTAGAATCTACTTAAAAAAACCAAGGTAACCCGTTGCCTTAAAATTTTTAAGTAATGAAGCATTAGTTGAATAAGTGAGGTGAACTACGTTCAATGTACTTAAGCCCATAAAGGAATGGAATAGAACATTTAAGTTGAATGTACTTATAACCGAGTTACAGTAACTGAAGATACTTAGTTTAAACAATCATTCCCCACCCATTTATTTAACTCAGCTTGTTAAGTAAGCATTACTTCATAACCAATTTAACTAAATTGTATTCTAACTGACCCAACTTTTTGTTCCTGATATTCAAAATATCTTTCAATCAATAGAGCCATGTAAAATACATACATACAACTGCAACATTATACTGATCCAATTGTATTTTTATTGAACATGTCCTTCTTTTTAGCAACAAAAGAAACAAAGCCATGGCCTAATAGGTTTCTAGTGTGTAGTTTCCTCAGTGATGGTATGAAAAAAAAAATATATATCTTCCTCTTTACTGCCAATCATTGCTATATTGTATTGCACCTCTTCAAATTTGGTTGACAAACTGCAAAACTCAGCCCGGTTGCATGGGTGACGTCAATGCCGTGTCATGCCATCCCGCCTTGTGCCGTCCACGAGCTTCTACATTTCAAAATAAAAGCTTCACCGAGCTTCTACTTTTCAAAGTAAAATCTCAGGTCTGGAATAAAATACTTTTTGTTAAAAAATTCTCTCTATAATATAAATGCAGATTATCATGCTAATGAATAAAATACTTAAAGCTAATGCTTTAAATATTTGGTGTTTTTTAACTAAACAGTAAGATACATGCAGACTATCATGCTGATGAATAAAATACTTTAAAAATATATGTCCATCTATAAAATAAATGCAGACTAAATTTTAAATGAGGTTTGATCAAATGTATGTTAACATCAGGGACACAACAATAACGTCCAGAAATCACGAACTTACCAGTGACTCCATCTGGAAAATAATTTGCGATTTCTTATTTTGTTTTGACCCTCTGAACTTACCGTTGGACAGGCAAAACTTGATGATATTAAGTTGTTTTAGCTCAAACACATAATTACAATAAGATAGGCCATTAAAAAGTACAGTTTACTCAGAATTCATAATTAATTTAAAGAAATGACACATGTTTAAGTAATACAAACTCAGTTTGTTTGAGTAGACACTACTGATTGGACTTAAAAACTCAATTACAATAAGAAAGGACAAGAAAAAGTTCAGCTTAATCAGAATTAACAAGTAATGTCAATAAATTAGACACATTTAAGTAATATGTACTCAATCTCTTTGAGATGAATCAAAATCTGGGTTTACAGTGTGGTGTCTTAGTGTTGAAACTGAATATATATCACGCCCCTCCGCCTTATTGAGAAGTGCCTTTCAAGGCCACAGCTGCCATTTCTGTGCCTGATCAGAATGGAACACACAGAGGAAGATCAATGAATAGCTGTGTATTTTGTGGTTATTTTCTCTTACAAGAAGGATGGAACTGATGTGATCTCAGTCAACACATTACTTATCATCGGTGTCAGATCAGATAATCACAACTATGTGCAAATAAAAATTCAACTTTGTGTAAATGTCATAATTTTGTTGTACGAACCAATGAGCTATTTTTGAGTGTAATTCATTTTATAAAAGAGTAATTAGACACTTTCTACTGTTACACATCAGTGGATCATGTTCATTGCTAATGTGAAGATTAACATCTGACATTACTTTCAGTATTTATTCAAACCCACAAAAACATATGTATTTTTCTTTAGAACAACACAAGAAATAATCATAACATTTTAACTATGTACAAATAAAAATCTGTACAGCAAATAACTGCATCCGATAGGCTACAGCATTCATTCTCCAGGTCGATCTTAAATTCATAATCACAAGATCAGCTTGAATGCCCACTGCTGAAAGCAACATCTTTGTCTTTGTCCTTTTAATAATTAAGGGGATTTCCCATGACTATGGGAATTAAGGGGATTATTCCCATGTGATAATCAGTGCATTTGCCCTGTATGGTTGCATCTTAGAAGGCCGTTTAACGTACTAATAACATCCTTGTTTCAGTCCCTTTCAACATAAAAGTCATTACGACTCACTCATAAAGACAGTTGCAATAATGTAACTTTCTCTGAAGATGAAGTCATAATCAATAATGGACCGTTTCTCAATACCAAATATGTCATATTAGTTATATAAAATATTATTTATTGAACAATAATAAATAAATAAACAACAATAGACATTATAAAATATAATATGTTTGCAAAATAGGAAATAAGCGCAAGCAATCAATTCAGTCAAAAGTAGAAGAGCAGTGCTTTAGTACAGGATTTGATTATATATAACTTAGTGCTGTCAATCGATTTAAACAAATTAATCACGTTAATCATAGTCATGGACTGTGATTAATCATGATTAATCACACATTTAAAATGCCAAGATTTACTTGTAAATGTGTTGAAATAAAGAAATGCATGATAAACTAGTTTAAGGAAACAGAACCTTTAACAAATTAGCATTTTAGATGTACACATTCAAAAATCATATACAAACCAAATCGTACAATCGTACCATACAAATACAAATCGTAATCGTGTGTTTATTATCTTATATAATCTATAGTGGCTGTTGTCATGTTTATTTCTGCTGTGTAAAACACTTCAAATATATGCTCTGGCTGAAACTCACGTTGTTTGTGTTACAACCGCTTCTCCGTTCTTAAGTTGCTAGGTATACATTCCAAGTATAATACACATTATTAAAAGGATCTATTTTCAGTTTTATTTGTCTATATACACTTTGGGCGGCTGCGGTACATTATAAAAGGAGCCCAAAAAACCACAACCCACAGCTCTGTAATTTTTCCCGCGACTAATTTTCTAAATAGCCCGCTTGTTGTGCCGCTACCCTGGCAACACTGGTTCGCTGTACCCTCATCACACTCGACAGATAACCTTCCGCGCTGCGATGACAGCAAGAGGTTGGGGTCAAACCTTACAATTTTTTGATTAATCACATGCGTTAACGCGTTAACGCTGACACGCCTAATATAAATACAAATATATTAAACTTAACTTTGCCCTATAAAGGCAAATCGATTTGCTCAACTAGTAATAGATTGATATATTACAAGTAATAGATTAATAAGACCAAAGATTGCCGTTCAACATAACCAAAATGAGTTATACTTCATGTAGCACCATCAACATAAGAGCCAGCAGCAAATTCCAGAAGAAATGGCCTAGATAAAACTGTTCTGGGTGGGCCACTAATACACATTAAGCTCAGGTGAGCTTTATTTGTCACATACACAATTATACAGAGTATAATGAGGAGTGAAATGTGTTCTCTGCATTTAACCCATCCAAGAGAACACACTTGGAGCAATGGGCAGCCGACTGTGCAGCGCCCGGGGAGCAGTCGTGGACTTCCTGCCGGAGCCGGGATTTGAACCCACAACCTTCGGTTTCAAGTCCAATGCTCTATCCATTTGGCCACGACTGCCCACTAACAGCCTGGAGCTCACATCTCTGAAAGCGTCCAATCAAATTGTCAAATAAGCTCTGTATTTAAATATAAATCAATCACATATTTGAAGCCTAAGCAACTACAGATCTAAAAATCTCTTAAAACTGCATTCTGTCACACAATAACAGTAATAATATTGTACAATTATAGTGTGTTCGCTCCTCTGCCATTGACGCTCACAAAATGCTGCCAATATAGATCCGACAACAAGTGGAGTCGACAATGGTTAGAGTGCTGATACTACTGGAATATTGCATTCAGATTCAAGAACCAGAACAATCTGCTGTATAAATAGAATTGTGACTGTGTTGCAGTTAATTTGGTAGTTTTTCATAATGACTAGTTTTACAAATTACATTATTATTATTATAGGAGGAAAGAGGAAAGACATTCTAAATTATTAGAGCAAGGACACTTGACAGATATACATTTATATAATTGATATGACATGCAAAGGAAACCACGCAAAATCACTATTTCTACCTTTTTTATGGCGCCCTTGTGATCGTATCCTCGTTGGAAACATTAGCCATATGGTCACCTTTAAATTAACACACGTCTTATTAAGACGTTGCCATTACTGTATTAAAATAGCTTCAAAATGTAAAAAAAATCTTTCCATACACTGTTCAGAACATCAGACTCATTTGTATTTCTCACTTCATGTTAATTTGTCCAAACAAAGGTTATTCTCTACACACAAAATATGAAGAGCACATTGACTTTTTGTGTCAAGCTTTACATTTTAATTACAGAGCACAAAAGAGGTCAATCCAGCAACCGAACACAAGAGAAAAGCATTTTTATTTTTCTTCTTAATTTTTATTTCAAATTTAGTTGGTGCTCAAGAATGTTTTTACTCAGGCTGTTAATTTAACATGTTAGTACAATTAAGAAAAACAGCATGGTTTAATAAATGTTTGAAGAAATTAAAGACGTCTACAATCTAAAGTAACTTTGGCAAAAAGTAAAGATTTATTTGTTGTTTACTTTTGGTCTAAACACCACCATGTAATTCATTTGATTGTAATGTTATGCTCTACTTAATTGACAACCCCATTCTCTGAGAATGAGAGAGAATGCAATTTCAGTCTAGCGAAAGGTTGTGTCCAGTCTTCTTGATGGAGACCCTTATTCGACACAGCAAGAGGCCAGGATGTTTGATCTTTGAGAAAACGAGTCCAAAGTGATTCTTACAACTCTGCTGCTTCTAGCATCAACCGTTTCTGCACAAACTTGCAGGGCAAGCAATCTCAGATGTCTAGACCCTTATTCTTGCAAGTTGTGGAGAATTGCCGTGATCAGAGATCTTGTGAGGTTTGTTGACTGAGGGTAGTGAGGAGAGATTGGATTTCCACCCACCAGCACGCAGAGCTTTTTGGCAGCATCTTTGTGAAAGCAAATCCAATAATTCAATGTGTTTGAGTTTACAGTGTGTGCATGTATAAGTAGGGATGTATAGGTGTGAGCGTGAGTCTATCAGTAATGCAGTCATATACCTGAATGACAGAGACAGATTGTGTTTATGGCTCCTGAATGATCCTCTGAGAGCGTGCTATAGAGCAGGACTGTCAAATCCGACCTGTCATTCATTTTTAATGCTGTCTTCCAATTGATTTCGATGACATTAAATGTGAATTCAAAAGCACTGAATGGCATATACAGTAGACAGCAACACACTGCCTGATCCAGTGTTTGTGCTTTTTCTGGTCATACTTCAGATGTCTTAATTTCAAATCGATTTAATAATGTGTTATCCAATCAAGTAAATATATGCAAATAATGTATTTGTATTCTTTATATGTTCACCTGCTAGAAAAAATATGCTCACTTCACATTAGTGTTATTTTACTATAATAATCTTTGTTAATATTTTGAAGTTTTAGTTGTGATTTTTGTATTAGTTTGTATTTGTTTTGCTGTTGTTGTTGTTTAGATATGTTATGTAGTTTTTATTACATTTTTATTTTTCTGTGTGCTTAGTTTATCTTTTTATTTTTTTACATTTTACATGTTTATGCATTGGTCAATTTTTTTAGAATTTGTTATACTTAAACTAAACAAAAATGAGAAAAGATGCTTTGGCAGCTAGCTAAATTAAAATAAATCTAATATTAAAATACTGCCAGAATCAAGGACCTGTTTTTTTGCATTTTCTCCCTCGTGTGCGCTGTTTGACCTAGTTTCTGTTTCCCCTTGATTTGCCTCAGTTAGTTCACCTGTGTCTTTTTAATTAGTCATAAGCTCCTCTTCCATTTGTATACATGTCCTATTCTATAAATTAGTTCTCTGAGTTGTCGGTTATTGTATGTGATTCCCTAAGTGTGTGGATGTCTCCTTCGTCATTCCCTGTGGATTTATATTAAAGAATTGAAAGATAACCTTCTTCATCGTGCGCTCTTGCCCTCATTCCAGCACGTAGTGTGACAAATATATTTAATATTAAAATACATTTTAATATTTTATTTCTGTTGTTTTTTTTATGATAACAACTCTGCTTCACATGAGCAGAAAGATAAAAATAAATTCAGAAGAAGAACAACATATTTTCCATTTACTGCATTGGCTGGATGGGACTGATGGTGATACTAGAGGAAAGAAAGGGAGAGAAAGAGAGTGAGGCAGTAATTATAAGATAATTAAATAGAGGCGAGTGAGCTCTAGACAGATTAAAGCTGACTGTCAGAACAGAAGGAGAGAGCAAATAGCAGGATCTCTCACTGCCATCCCTCCATCTTCAGATTAATCTTGATTTTTCTCTCCCAGTTTGTTTATAGTGTCGTACTAATATAATTTGCCAGAGCAAATATAATAAAACAGATCCGACTCCAAAACTCTACTGTTTTTGTTCAAAAGTCCAAAAGTAGTTAAATAACTATGTCATATGTAAATTACATTAATTCATATTAAAATGTACCTCACACGGCTCCGGGGGTGAATAAAGGCCTCCTGTAGCGAATCGATGTGTAAGAAAAATATCCATATTTAAAACGTTATAAACACCTATCTTTCACTTCTGATAACTGTTGTAGGCAGAAGCCATTCCAGCAGACGGGCAATTTTTGAAGAGGACACCAATAATAACATTGTACTTGTAAGGATATGTATACAGAGAGAAAAACCTTACTACTATTAGTGCAGCAGGGAGACCTGTGTCAGATATATTAGTTAATGGTGAAAAATTACAAATTGAAGAAAATTTTAAATATCTTGGAGTTATCGTTAACATTTGAAAAGCATGTTCGGAAAATAGTCTGTGCAGTGATACCTTAATTTAGAAATGTTAAATGTATACGGAGTCAACTTTCAATAGAAGCGTCAAGAGTCTTTTTCAATTCTTTGATCTTTCCTCACTTTTCTATCGTATTACTTCATGGTCACAAGCAGGAAAATCTCCTCTTAGACCTTTACATACTTTGTATAAACATGCTAACAGTGATATTAATGGTTGTGGACATCCATGTGGATTGCTGATTGTTTTTACCATTACACCCCCCCCTATTTTGTCCACTTGTGTGTGCATTTTGATGTATTAGTATGTGTGTGTTTGTTTTTCTCAATGTTAACACTGGCCGTAACTGTTTATGAAAACGAAATTGAACAAATGTAAAGCAAGATGTCTTTGTAAGGATTTTATAATGAGTGTATTCTAATGTTTTCTGAAATGTTGTGTTTATGTTTGTGTCCACAGGTTTGATTATAAAGAGCTGCTACACAACTCCAGTTTTTGCCTTGTTCCTCGGGGCAGACGGCTAGGGTCCTTCCGCTTTCTAGAGGCCCTGCAGGTTGGTGATTCTGAAGTTTGCTTGTCTAAAACTCTGTCACACCATGCTTCCTTTCATAACAGGTGTTTTTGATTGGCCTGAATGTTTTTAGGGCTCAGCCATTTGGAGCCCTGAGGTTGCACTATCCAGAAGTAGAAGTTATTGATATTGACATTCTGTCATCATTTCAAAAACACTCAGAGAAGATTCTTATATTGAAGAGGAGAGGTGAAGAGATCTATTAATAAACCTCGCTCGCTCACTCACTCATTCTATTTCTGTCGCTCTCTCTGTGGTTATTCATTAGTTGCGTTCTCAGTCTCTACTGTTGGTTTAGTAAGGAGAATCAACTAATTATACAGTCAAAAGTCCAGCAATTTTATATCTTATTTTCTTTTAGGAAAAAATACAGCCCGCTGTCTCTACCAACATAACTGTTGAGCATTGTATTATAGTTTAATGTTCATGATATTAATTAAGCAATCATTTAAATCTAAGTTTGAGATGTTGAGCTGTTGTGTGAGTAGTGAAGTTTGTGAAAAGCATGCAATTCAATAACACCTATGGCCAGTGATGCAGAACGCATGCATGAAATGAAACTTCAGCTAAATATATTAATAACTGACTGCCATAATGCATGAGCTGTCAGTGCTGCACATGCAGGATTCTAAGATGAACAGAGAGTTACATAGTACATAGCATTATAAATTGATATTTATTTGGAACCTTATACATTTTACAGTAAGTTTTGAGAATTTAATGCATCCTAGGTAAATACCATATGTTTACGTTTAAAGAATTTTGGTATGTGGTGTAAATATTCCGATTTACTTAATATCCATAGAGAGAGCGAGAGAGATAGAGTATTTTTATGTTTTTTTAGAAGTCATTCAAGGCTGTGATTATTTGATCAAAATTACAGTAAAAATGTGAATATTATAAAATATTACTTTGATAACTATTCTCTAAATTACATATTTTAAAATGTAATTTATTCCTGTGAATTTTCGGCATCATTACTTAGAAATCACTCTAATGTGCTGGGGAAAAAAATTATATTAATCGCAGTTAAAATTGTGATGCTTAATACTTTTGTGGAAATCATGATTCCCCTTCATGGGAACTTCAAACTGCGTCCCCTAGGGGTCGCTATGGGGAACGCCCTCAGCGTGACTCATGTCTGAAAATACATATGTAAAAACACCACATGTTGGCCGGCGACAGCCCATGACGTCACTACCGGCGCGACCACAATATATGGGCCGCCGGGAGAATACATCATCCTCTTCTTCGTCTTCACTGACTGTTTTGTTTGAAGCGTGCATTCTGGTAAGAGTACAGTTTCTCTCTATCATGGTGAGCACTAGCAAGGCGTTTGAGATTGTGTGTGGATCCGTGTCCTCGTTATTTGACACCCGATGACACACACAATCTTTGCGTCTTTTGTTTGGGCAAGGAGCACGCACGCGATGTCCTTGAGGGGAAAATCTGTGTGCAGTGTGAGCTTTTTCTATAAAAAGCACCGCTCTCGTCTTGTCCCCCTTTTACATTTACATTTACATTTAGTCATTTAGCAGACGCTTTTAACCAAAGCGACTTACAATTGGGGAGTACATAAAGCGATTAATCTTGAAGAGGCAAACATACAGAGGAAGTGCCAATAACACAAAGTCTCAGGCATTGTTAAAATAAGTACAAGCTAGCAAGGGAAGGAGAGAAAGAGAAAGAGAAAGATTAAGATTTTGAAAAAGTGTAAGAATTTTTATGTTATTTTTTTTAAGAAGTCAAGTAGAGTTGAAAGAGATGAGTTTTCAGTTGTTGCTTGAAATTTGACAGGGATCCAGCATTCCGGATGGGGGTGGGAAGATCATTCCACCAGCCAGGAATGGTGAAAGAGAATGTTCTGGACAGTGATTTTGAGCCTCTCTGTGATGGTACCACGAGGCGTCGCTCACTAGCAGATCTCAGACTTCTGGAGGGGATGTAAATTCGTAATAGTGAGTGGACGTAGGTGGGTGCTGAGCCTGTGGTTGTTCTATATGCAAGCATCAGTGTCTTGAACTGGATGCGAGCTGCAACTGGTAGCCAGTGCAAGGACACAAAGAGAGGTTTGTTGGGCTCTTTTGGGCTCGTTGAAGACCAGTCGTGCCGCTGCATTCTGAATCATTTGTAGAGGTTTGATTGTGTTTGATGGAAGTCCAGCTAGAAGAGCATTGCAGTAGTCCAGTCTAGAAATGACAAGGGCCTGGACAAGAAGTTGTGCAGCATGCTCTGTCAGAAAGGGCCTGATCTTTCTGATGTTGTGTAGTGCAAACCTGCAAGATCGAGCAGTCTTTGCAATGTGCTCTTTGAAGGTCAGCTGGTCATCGAAGATTACACCAAGATTTCTGACCGAAGCTGATGGGGTAATTGTTGATGAACCTAACTGAATCGTGAAATCATGCTGTAGAGTTGGAGTTGCAGGGAAGACAAGAAGTTCAGTCTTTGCCAGGTTGAGCTGTAGATGGTGTTCTTTCATCCATGCCGAGATGTCCGCCAGGCAGCCTGAGATCCGTGCAGCTACCGTTGGATCATCTGGTCAAAATGAGAGATAGAGCTGTGTGTCATCAGCATAGAAATGGTAGGAGAAGCCATGTGCCTGTATGATGGGAGCCAGTGATGTAGTGTATGTGGAGAAGAGGAGGGGTCTAAGAACCGATCCCTGGGGAATCGCAGTGACCAATTTATGTGCTTTGGATACCTCCCCTCCCCAGGCCACCCTGAAAGACCGACCTGTGAGATAGAATTCAAACCAGCGAAGTGGAATCCCAGTGATATCCAGTGATGAGAGGGTGGATAGGAGGATCTGATGATTGACAGTGTCAAAAGCGGCAGACAGATCCAGCAGAATGAGGACTGATGATTTGGAATCGGCTTTTGCAATTCGCAGGGCTTCAGTGACCGAGAGTAGCGCAGTCTCAGTTGAATGGCCACTCCTGAAACCTGACTGTTTAGCGTCCAGTTTGTTGTTCTGTGAAAGAAACAATGAGACCTGGTTGAAGACAACTCATTCGAGTGTTTTGGCAATGAATGGAAGGAGAGAGACAGGTCTGTAGTTTTCTAAAAGATAAGTGTTTAATGTAGGTTTTTTGAGCAGTGGGGTTACCCGAGCCTGCTTGAATGCAGTGGGGAAGATGCCTGTGAGGAGAGATGTGTTAATAATGTGTGTGAGTGCTGGTAAGAGTGCGGGAGAGATTGCTTGGAGATGGTGTGAGGGGATAGGGTCTAGAGAACATGTTGTAGGATGGCTGGAGAGGAGAAGTTTGGATACTTCCGCCTCAGTGAGGGGACAGAAGGAGAAGATGGGAGTTTGAGCAGTGGATCTAGTTGGTTGGGGGTCCTGTGTGAGTGGAGGTGAAAACTGACTACTGATTGTTTTAGTTTTGTTTGTAAAAAAAGTTGCAAAGTCATCAGCTGTTATAGACGTGGTGAAGGGGGACAGAGGAGAGAATGAAATGTTCTGAAGAGATTACGCATATCTGGAGCATTGTTGATCTTGTTATGGAAATGTGACGATTTGGCAGTGTGGACTTCAGCGGAGAAAGATGAAAGAAACGATTGATACATACTCAGGTCCGGCGGCTCGTTTGATTTTCGCCATTTTCTCTCTGCCGCTCGGAGTCTGGTCCGATGTTCACGAAGAACATCAGATAACCAGGGGTTAGAAGTGGCAGTCCGTACTGGCCTGGAGGAGAGAGGACAAATGTCGTCTAGACAAGTGGTTATAGTAGAGCATAAAGTATCAGTAGCAGCATTCACATCCAGAGATGAGAAATGTGTAGGTCAGGGAAGAGAGGAGGATACTACAGAGGAAAGATGTGAGGGAGAAAGGAAAGAGGGGCAGCCGTCTGTGTCCCGCGATTCGGGACCCACCGCTGCCGAGGCACGGAGGAGAATGAAATCGTGGGGTTCGCAGTTGGATATGGCCGATGAGTTCGAGTGGGACCGCCCCTTTTCGCGCGCGTCGGCCGAGAACGAGAGTGAGCTGCTGGATTGTGACGATGCAATCTTTCTGACATCATCAGATTCAGCGGTTAGTGCTCTGCTGGGTTATGCCCAGGAAGAGCAGGAGATGTTTGAGGGTGAGGAAGTTGAGACTGAACCCTCTCAATCCTCCTGCACTGCATATGAACGAGTTTTTGGAGGTTATGGATCATAAAAATAAATCTTTCTGGCCATAAATCCCCAGCTCGAGCGAGCCTTCCTTTCTTCATAAATCTCGATGTGGAGGTTGAGAAGGAGTGGAAAAAGCAATTTTTTCTCGTATTCATAGGTTTCAGCATACTAGTTATGCTGACATTGAGGGGATGCGTGAAAATGGCTATGAGGGGATGCCTCCTGTGCAAGAGATGATAGCCAGCTTATCTCGCTGTGGGCGAGACATCCTCTCTCAAGGCTCCCTCCTTGCCATCTAAGCCCCTGAATCTTGCTTAAATGGCAGGGCATATGCAGCAGCAGGTCAGATCGTCGCTTCGTTGCACACTATGGCGGTGCTTCAGGCGTACCAGACTGATCTGCTGAAAGACCTGGATAAGGCTTTCTATAAAGTCCAGGTCTGAGCCCGAACAACCAGGGGTCCTAGCCCATCTCGGTCTGGGGATCAGAGATGGGCTCAGAAGGCTAGTCTCGCGACTCATGCCCCTCCCCCGCCTGCGGGTAGGGCTAAAGAGAGGCGTGGGTCAGAGAGAGGCTAAACCTGAGGGAGGTGTTCCAGATGAAGTGTCCTATATGACACTTTCGTCCGGACCAGAGTAAGACATCCACTCTTTTCCCTTAGGGGGGCATCTGCCCTCTTATTCCTCTCTAATTCCCCTGCAACCAATGGATGAGTACGATCCATTTCTAAAGGCTATCGGCTATTGCAGTGATTACCTCACTCGTCGATACTAGATCCAGGCTAGTAGCGCTCCCTGTTGGTCGAGCTAGCATCACTCCCCTCACCATAGAGGGTCACCTATGAGCATGCCGCTCCCTTCTGAGCGTCTAAGTTCTCCACTCTCCAGAGCTCGTTGTTGGTAGAGCTAGCATTGCTCCCCTCATCTAGAGGGTCACCTATGAGCATGCCGCTCCCTTCTGAGCGTCTGAGTTCTCTTCTTATTCTGAAGAATGTGTTCTCCGCTCCCCAGAGCTCTGTGATTGGTCGCTCTCCTGTTGGTCGAGCTAGTCTTGCTCCCCTCACCTTAGAGGGTCACCTATGAGCATGCCGCTCCCTTCTGAGCGTCTAAATTCCCTCTCATTCTGAGGAGTGAGTTCTCCACTCTCCAGAGCTCATTGTTGGTAGAGCTAGCATTGCTCCCCTCACCTAGATGGTCACCTATGACCATGCCGCTCCCTTCTGAGCATCTGAGTTTCCCTCTCATTCTGACGAATGAGTTATCCGCTCTCCAGAGCTCTGTGATAGGTCGCTCTCCGTGTTGGTCGAGCTAGCATGGCTCCCCTCACAATTGAGGGTCACCTATGAGCATGCCGCTCCCTTCTGAGCATCTAAGTTTTCTCTCATCTGAGGAATGAGTTCTCCGTTCTCCAGAGCTCGCTGTTGGTAGAGCTAGCGTTGCTCCCCTCACCTAGAGGGTTATTTATGAGCATGCCGCTCCCTTCTGGGCGTTTGAGTTCCCTCACTCCGAGGAATGGTTTCTCCGCTCTCCAGAGCTCCTCATGGGTAGAGCTAGCACTGCTCCCCTCACCACAGAGGGTCACCTATGAGCATGCCGCTCCCTTATGGGCGTCTGAGTTCCCTCTCATTCTGGGAATGAGTGTTCCGTTCTCCAGAGCTTGCTGTCGGTAGAGCTAGCTTTGCTCCCCTCACCTAGAGGGTCATCTATGAGCATACCGCTCCCGTCTGAGCGTCTGAGTTTCCTCTCATTCTGAGGAATGAGTTTTCCGCCCTCCAGAGCTCGTGTTGGTAGAGCTAGCTTTGCTCCCCTCACCTAGAGGGTCATCTATGAGCAGGCCGCTCCCTTCTGAGCGTCTGAGTTTCCCTCTCATTCTGACGAATGAGTTCTCCGCTCTCCAGAGCTCTGTGATAGGTCGCTCTCCGTGTTGGTCGAGCTAACATGGCTCCCCTCACCATAGAGGGTCACTTATGAGCATGCCGCTCCCTTCTGGGCGTCTGAGTCCCCTCACTATGAGGGATGAGTTCTCCGTTCTTAGAGCTCCTCATTGGTTTAGCACTGCTCCCCTCACCTAGAGGGTCATCCATGAGCAGGCCGCTCCCTTCTGAGCGTCTGAGTTTCCCTCTCATTCTGACGAATGAGTTCTCCGCTCTCCAGAGCTCTGTGATAGGTCGCTCTCCGTGTTGGTCGAGCTAACATGGCTCCCCTCACCATAGAGGGTCACTTATGAGCATGCCGCTCCCTTCTGGGCGTCTGAGTCCCCTCACTATGAGGGATGAGTTCTCCGTTCTTAGAGCTCCTCATTGGTTTAGCACTGCTCCCCTCACCTAGAGGGTCGCTTATGAACATGCCGCTCCCTTCTGAGCGTCTGAGTCCTCTCTCATTCTGTAGAATGAGTTTCTCCGCTCCCCAGATCTCTGTGATAGGTCTCTCTCTTTGTTGGTCGAGCTAGCATTGCTCCCCTCACCATAGAGGGTCATTTAAGAGCATGCCACTCCCTTCTGAGCGTCGGAGTTCCCTCTCACTCTGAAGAGTGAATAGTTCTCCGCCCCGGAGCCATAGAACGTTACCCATCTAGATAAGTGCACACGCTAAGATCTTTGGGCACTTTTTAAAAATCCACTCAGTGGTAAGATCGCACATCAAGTGTTCTGCGTTCTTTTCTAAAAATCCATGTTATGGTAAGTGCACACGCTAGTCTTTGGGCACTTTTTTAAAATCCACTCAAGTGGTAAGTTCACACATCAAGGTTCTGCGTTCTTTTTAAAAATCCTGTACGGTAGGGTTACGCGCACAGCTTCGTGCCCTTTTTTGAGTTGGTCAAAGCCCCGGCTTGTGCCTTGGGCCCCGCTCCCTTTGTCCCATATATTTTGGGTCCCCAAAAAAAAAGGGTGTCGCTACCAAAGGGTCTGTTGAGACAGTTCCCTCAGCAAGCTCGTGCAGAGCAAGCGGTAGCTTCTGAGTGACCGACCAGGACCTAGTTACTACCACTAGGTGCTTGGCCATATCCCCTTAAAGGAATCTTTCTGATTCCAGACCGTTGAGCTCTACCCTGGGTCCGGTAGTCCCGGCACCCAGCAGGTAAGGATTTTAGGGTATGCAGCTCAGGCTTTTTGGCCGTAGGGTATAATGTCACTGACAGCCATCAACCGTCCCGGGGGCAACTCCCTTAGCCTGGTAGAGTTGGCTTAGTGCTCGCCTTTTTCGCGAAATTGGCTTGCACTCCCCTCAGCATGGTGGCGTGGGTATAGCGTTCCCCATAGCGACCCCTAGGGGACGCAGTTCGAAGTTCCCATGAAGGGGAACGTCTCAGGTTACGTATTTAACCATGGTTCCCCGAGTGGGGAACGAGACACTGTGTCTCCTAGGCTTTGGGCCATGCTTCGGACGCAAGCTTCAGACGAAGAAGCGGATGATGTATTCTCCCGACGGCCCATATATTGTGGTCGCGCCGGTAGTGACGTCATGGGCTGTCGCCGGCCAACAGGTGGTGTTTTTACATATGTATCTTCAGACACGAATCACGCTGAGGGCATTCCCCATAGCGACCCCTAGGGGACGCAGTGTCTCGTTCCCCACTCAGGGAACCATGGTTACATACGTAACCTGAGACTTTTTTTTCGGGATTTTTGATTAGAAAGGTAAAAACATATATATATATATATATATATATATATATATATATATATATTGCATTTATTTGAATTATAAATACTTTGTAACAGTTTAAAAATCTTTAGTCGCTTTTGAATTGTTGCATTTAAAAAAAACAAATACAAAAAAAGCACACATTTCAAGCTAAATACGACAAAAGCAAGGCTTTAAATGATAAACTAATAGACTTAAAAGTGCCACTATTATGCCTTTTCGAATATTACCTTTCATGCAGTGTGTCATGTTGCCATACGTGAACATAAACGTTCAGCAACGTAGTGAAGCCGATAGTACACGATAAATAAAGTAATTGTCTATCAAGAAAAGAGTTGGTTCGCAATCGCCTAAACAAGTCGTCAGGAATTTTAATCTTATTCTGTTACTTTACATCACAAAGTAGCACATTTGCATAATGTCCGCCCATGGCTGTCATTCACGCTGTACACGGTAGACCAATCACAAAGGACTGCACCATCTGACCGATCACATCAGTGAAAGACGGGGTTTAGAGAGACTGATTCTTCTAACTGCTTCGCACAAATAGTTTAGGAATCATTTAGAAATTAGATAAAACTAAAGGTATTTTTTTTAGAAAACTAAAGTGTTTTTTTCTTTTTCTTGGATGCATGTAAACCTGTTTTAGGACACTCATAAAATAATATTAGCAACCTTAAAAATTGCATAATAGGAGCACTTTAAAATAACAAAGGTGACAACAAGGAATCCAACTAAAGATAGCAAACACAACAGCAAAGACAGTAACCACCAATGATCAGCAATTGAGTGGGGTTTAAATACACAGATCGAACCAAACTAGAAACAGGTGGGGAACATAATTAGCAACTATGGTAAACAATGAAAACATACTAGAAATCATCTGAAATCATATGCGTCTCTACTATATAGTATAATGTTTGACAATATATAAATATTTATATCAAATAAGTACGTGCTCAAGAGATTAGATAGTTAGAAAAGAAGAATAGTTCTCAAATATGAACAGTATGTGACAGTAGCAAAGCTTTATGGTACATTTTGTGTTGATTCATATTATGAATAAAATGTGAAATGTAATTAAGATGTTAAAAATATATATAGTTTTGTTAGTGACTGCATATATAACAAGTCAAGTGAAGTCACCTTTATTTATATAGCGCTTTTATTTACAAACCGTGTCAAAGCAACTGCACATATCAAAATAGGAAAATAGAGTGTCAATAATGTAAAATGACAAGATTACACAGTCAATTTTCAGTTAAAGGCATTTCATTATTGAATTCAGTGATGTCATCATCCAGCTCAGTTCAGTTTAAATAGTATATGTGCAATCAAGTCGATGATATCGCTGGAAATGAAGTGTCCCCAACCAAACAAGCCAGAGGCGACAGTGGCAAAGAACCAAAACTCCATCGGTGACAGAATGGAGAAAAAAAACCTTGGGAGAAACCAGGCTCAGTCGGGGGGCAGTTCTCCTCTGGCCAGATGAACCAGTAGTTTGTTCCACTGTTCCACTGGTTCCAGTGGTCTTTTCCCGATGGCTGTCTAGGTGACGGAGTCCTCACTGGGGATCTGTCTCTGGGGTTCATCTAGGTGTCCTGGTCTCCGCTGACGTTCAGAGCTGTAGAGGTCATCTCCAGGTGCTGATCCACCATCTGATCTGGATTCGGACTGGATCAGGTGGCTATGGTGAGCTCGGAATAAGAAAAAATATGAAAGCTTATTCCGCTTTCTATTTAGCGGAATAAGACCTTGCTAAATAAAAAACGGATCTGCCATCTGCAGTTGATTATCAAATGGCCACAGTTTTAAAAACGCAGTGGACGTGGAGGTCTATAATGCGATAAGAGCTCTATCTAGTAATGAGGAGCTAAACCATTCAGGGCTTTATACGTTTTTAACAAGATTTTAAAATCTATACGATGTTTAATAGAGAGCCAGTGCAGTGTTGACAGAACCGAGCTAATGTGGTCATACTTCCTGGTTCTAGTAAGAACTCTAGCTGCTGCATTTTGGACCATCTGGAGTTTGTTATTAAGCGTGAAGAACATCCACCCAATAAAGCATTACAATAATCTAACCTTGAGGTCATAAATGCATGAATTAACATCTCTGCATTTGACATTGAGAGCATATAGCATTGGAATGTTGTGTTACTTCTTTTATGAAAAGCATCTGATAATTATGATTGTCACTTTACAATAAATATTCCATCCTCTAATAAGTAAATTAAAGAGTTGCATAAAATCAGTAAGTGGATTAATAAGAATGTGTCCACATGCTGACAATGCTTTTCTGTCCCATTCTTTAGCCTGTCAAAACCGATATTTTCAGTCAGATATGGGAGGTAAAGACAGAGTGTTTGACTTTCCTCAGTTTTTTTCACATCTCTCCAGCAGTTGTGTGAGGCTCCCTGTGTTGAGCTCTCTGATGGGAGCACTTTGAAAAGAGACATCAAAAGGCTTTTAGATGCTGGTGCATGTGGGGCAGTCCTTCTGTTGTCAACCATCTCCATTTAAACATGGAGGAGTGTGTGTGTGTGTGTGTGTGTGTGTGTGTGTGTGTGTGTGTGTGTGTGTGTGTGTGTGTGTGTGTGTGTGTGTGTGTGTGTGTGTGTGTGTGTGTGTGGAGGGAAGGAAGGAAGGTGTTTGTGTGAAAGGTCAGGTGGGATTACAAAAGCTGTGGTCTCTGCCTCACTCCTGATATCTGGCACAAACCTCCTTAAGTCTTCCATATGACTGTCACCTTTGTATGCTGGACGGTGAATTGCGGTCAGGAATCTGGAAATCTAGAATCGTCAATAAACGCTCAACATTCCACATTATGGTACTTTCTGGCAATGTTTTCATAAATCGTCTTTTTGATAGAAATGTTATTTATTTATTTATTCAGTATTGTAGAAGGATTCAAATAATATAAATCATCTATTATGTTGGTTATTATTGTGGTGTTTACAATTCAGTTTTACCCACCACTGAACGTCATAATAGTTTGTTTTGTTTTGTTTTAATTCACCAAATTCAGACTTATGTAAATCCGTGTATCATTCGTTCGTTTGTTTTTTTATTTAATATTGAAAGTAGAAAAATTAGAAAATGGTTCCCTTTTCTGTTTCCGAAAAACGAGAATTCAGCAAAAATTTTCATTTTTCATTTAGGGGTAGAAAAATTAATAAACAGCTTGAATATTCGATTTCTACATGTTAGCAGGAATTAAACGCCCCTTTCTGCTGATTGGTCATCCAAAGATCATACTGTGCCAGTTCTTCTGCAGTTTTCACGCAGCAGAATAATATTCCTCCACTGCTGCAGTTGTAAGGATTCTTAACGCATTTATTGGAACTACATTTCATCTTTTTGCATCAAACAGACTAATGAATAGCTCGACACAATTCGTACCAAGGCAGAGTCGAGACAGGGCTTTCTTCTGTGTAGACCAGTTGTTTTTAAAGTGGTAGGGGGTCCGTGAAATAATTTGCTATAGCCTACATCATTTTACAGACTGTAAAGTAACTTTTTTTATTGGGATACATACTGCGATTTATTCCAAAGTGACTTATATTATGCATTTAACATCAAATAATCTAAAGTATTCACTGTGGTTCATGTTTGTGGTGTGCGTCAGAAAGATACTCAAGGAGACCAAGATGCACTAAAGCAGCGAATTCTAATGTTCTCTTTATTTTTCAAAGGCATGGAATTTTGTAGTTGTTTTGAACGTAACGCTACACAAATAAAAATATACATTTTTCCATACAACTATTTAATGACAGAGTATTCATTTATTTCCCCTTGATGGGAAAAAAAAATCCAAGTGAACATCAAGCGGTACTAAATATTAATTTAAACTGCATATTTAAACTGCTTTAATTATGACTGCTGCTTATTTCATGAGCACTTCAATATTGGTCTGCGCTTGACAGCAGTCGCGTCTGTCTGCTTATAAGTAACTATTGCTGAGTAATTATTTGACCCATCAAAATTTATTGGAACTGTAGAGTAACTATTCACCTTAATGTTGTTCTAAAGGCGTATTACTTTTTTCAAAACACACACAGTGTCCTGCTTGCACTTGCCAATTTAATGGCAGAGAATTGATTTAATTTTTCTATTAGCGGATTCATATCTTTCTTAAAATAGTCCTATTTATCTCGTTGCGTATATTTCAAGCGTTCTGAAGATATACTGTGGTGAGAAACATTGAGCGCATATCTTTTTGAGACATCAATTATAATCAATTTGAATAAAACACAAGACTGCATTATACAACTCTAACAGTAGGCTAGCTTATCTGTTGTTATCCGGTTGCCAGTCAGAATGACGGTTCTTGCATGAATTTTATAGGCCTATATACAATATCTCATAGAAGTAAGTACACCCCTCAAATTTTGTACATATTTTGTTATATATTTTCATGTGACAACGCTGAAGAAATTACACTTCGCTACAATGTAATGTAGTGATTTTACAGCTTGTATAACAGTGTAAATTTGCTTTCCCTTCAAAATAACTCAACACACAGCTATTAATGTCTAAACCGCTGGCAACAAAAGTGAATACACCCCTAAGTGAAAATGTCCAAATTGGACCAAATTAGCCATTTTCTCTCCCCGGTGTCATGTGACTCGTTAGTGTTACAAGGTCTCTGGTGTGAATGGGGAGGTGTGTTAAATTTGGTGTTATCGCTCTCACTCTCTCATACTGGTCACTGGAAGTTCAACATGGCACTTCATGGCAAAGAACTCTCTGAGGATCTGAAAAAAAGAATTGTTGCTCTACATAAAATGGAAGCCAACCCTCAAACAGTATACAGAATTGACTCAATTTTGAATAAAGATGGCGTAGGCTATAAGAAGATTGCCAAGACCCTGAAAATGAGCTGCAGCGCGGTGGCCAAGACCATACACCGGTTTAACAGGACAGGTTCCACTCCGAACCACTCAGAACAGGCCTCGCCATGGTTGACCAAAGAAGTTGAGTACGTGCTCAGTGTCATAGCCAGAGGTTGTGTTTGGGAAATAGACATATGAGTGCTGTCAGCATTGCTGCAGAGGTTGAAGGGGTGGAGGATAAGCCTGTCAGTGCTCAAACCATACGGCGCACACTGCATTAAATTGTTCTGCATGGCTGTCATCTCAGAAGGAAGCCTCTTCTAAAGATGATGCACAAAAAAGCCTGCAAACACATTGCTGAAGACAAGCAGACTAAGGACATGGGTTACTGGAACATGTCCTGTGGTCTGATGAGACCAAGATAAACTTATTTTGTTCAGATGGTGTCAAGCGTGTGTGGAGGCAACCAGGTGAGGGGTACAAAGACAAGTGTGTCTTGCCTACATTCAAGCATGGTGGTGGGAGTGTCATGTTCGGGGGCTGCATGAGTGCTGCCGGCACTTGGGAGCTACAGTTCATTGAGGGAACCATGAATGCCAACATGTCTGAAGCAGAACACGATCCCCTCCCTTCGGAGACTGGACCGCTGGGCAGTATTCCAACATGATAACAACCACTGCCATGCTAAAGAAGCTGAGGGTAAATGTAATGGACTGGCCAAGCATGTCTCCAGACCTAAACCCTATTGAGCATATGTGGTGCATCCTCAAAGAGAAAGTGGAGGAGCGCAAGCTCTCTAACATCCACCAGCTCCGTGATGTCATCATGGAGTGGAAGAGGACTACAGTGGCAACCTGTGAAGCTCTGGTGAACTCCATGCCCAAGAGGGTTAAGGCAGTGCTGAAAAATAATGTTGGCCACACAAAATATTGACACTTTGGGCCCAATTTGGACATTTTCACTTAGGGGTGTACTCACTTTTGTGGTCAGCGGTTTAGACATTAATGGCTGTGTGTTGAGTTATTTTGAGGGGACAGCAAATTTACACTGTTATACAAGCTGTACACTCACTGATAGCCGTCATATCATACCCTGCCGTGCTTAGCTGATGCCAAGAATATAATTTATATCTACACAGAAGAAAGCCCTGTCTAGGCTCTCTCCCAGTATGTTGTGTTGAGTTGTGTTGAGCTATTCATTAGTCTGTTGGTGAAAAAATATTACATGTAGTTGCAATAAATGCATTAAGAATCCGTACAACTGCAGCAGCGGAGGACTATTATTCTGTATCGTGAAAATTGCGGAAGAAATGATGATGGCACGGTTTGATCTTTGGCTCACCAATCAGCAAAAAGGGGTGTTCAATTCCCGCCCACATGTAGAAATCTAATATTCAAGCTGTTTATTATTATTTTTTTTATCCCTGAATGAACAATGAACATTTAATCTGAATTCTTGCTTTTCGTTGTTTTTTTTTGGGGGGGGGGGGTGAAAAATCTGTAAAATCTGTAATGTTTATATGTGTATATATATATATATATAGGGCTGTCCATCGATTCAAATATTTAATCGTGATTAATCGCATGATTGCCATGAGTTAACTCACTTTTATCGTACTTAAATCGCTATTAATCGTACATTGTATTTGTTCTAAATGTACATTAAATTAATACTTTAACCAACTCTAATCAACGCTCTACACACATAGTTTCAAACCTGTATGATTTTCTGTTTTCTGTGGAACTTAACATATTTTGTGAAGAATGTTGGTAACCAGTTTCAGTTCCCATTGACTTCCACTGTATTTTTTCTCCAGATAATGGAAGTCAGTGGGAACCAAAATTATATTGTTTTTTGTTCCACTGAAAACAGAAAGTTGTGCAGGTTTGGAACGACATGAGGGTGAGCAAATTTTGACCGATTTATTTTTTATTTTTGAGTGGACTATACCTTTAATATCAAAACAATTACAACTGTTGATTGTTATTTGAAGTTCTCTCAGGTATATTCAATTTTAAGAAAGGCTATAACTTTAGAATCTCTTAGAAACTACTAGCTATTGGCAAATTAATAAAGCCCATGGAAGAAATAACATTGTTTCTAGATGTCAGTGTACAGTTTATTGATAGAAATTAAGACTATGAAAGTGTTGTACAGTTGTTGGTGGCAGTTGTGTAGAGAGCTGAGGATATGATATTTGTGTGTGTGTGTGTGTGTGTGTGTGTGTGTGTGTGTGTGTGTGTGTGTGTGTGTGTGTGTGTGTGTGTGTGTTGCAGGCGGCCTGTATTCCTGTGCTGCTGAGTAACGGATGGGAGCTGCCCTTCTCAGAGGTCATTGACTGGAGTAAAGCTGCCATCATTGGAGACGAGAGATTATTGCTGCAGGTACACACACCCACACACACACATTTGCATCAGACTATCAGTGCACTATCCCCCCCAAGACACTTACAAACACATAGTCTTCTTTATAATAATGTAATCGTACAGTAATGGGACCACATTACTGTGTAATCTATTTTAAACCCTCATTCTTATTAACAGCAGACTGAAAATCCTGCTTTTTTACACTTTTTTTTTAAATGACCACTCACAGCACTGAGAGTTTTAATTAAAAGCTGCTGAAATTCTCATTAGGGAAAAAAACTGAAGAAGAAGCAATGAATCCCAGGAGGTTAGAGTGGTTTAAAAAAATAGATCACACGTCTCCCCAAGCTCTTAATCAAGCCAATTAACTATTACCCCAATTTACAGAAGGGGAAATTAGCCTCCATTTGCAGAGACAATTGATATCTTAATATCTTAGCATGACACAATTAATTTCAAAGAAATTAAAAAATGTTCACCAAAATACAACGCTACGTCCTTCTTAAGGTTATTTTCATAAAGACCCATTTATGTTGCATAAGAAATCCAAATATTAAGCTCTATATGTGACCCGTGCTGGCAAAATGAGTCGGAATGTTCTGAAGGCGATAGAGTCAGCTGAGTTCAATTTGAGGAAAATCAATTAAATCAACATTTTCTGAAGATTCCGAAGCAAAATCACCAAGCAATGTTGCATATTTTCCTCTAATCATTTTCTTAATAATAATTACTGTATTATTAAATACAATATAGATTATTTTATTGTATCTTTGTCATAAAAAATAGTAACAAATATGCAAATAAACCGTAGTTTAATCAAGAGCAGCGAGTGATTCTGTCTTTTCTTTTCATGTTTGGTCAACATTGAGACAGATTCAATTAAATTCAAGATTATTTGTATAACGCTTTTTACGATACAATCGTTGCAAAGCAATGACAAGAAATTAAGTTTCTAAAATAGATTTATATTTTAGAAACTCAATATAATTAACTTATGGCAAAATTTGGTTAATTCAGTATAATCGCTGATGGTTGGCTTCCTCTGAGGTCCTCCGAGGGGTTGTCATCATCTCTTCTCAGGTGTTCAGTCATCTCAGATAATTTAAGGGTTGAATCCAGACTGAAGCTTGTGTAATTCTTAGTTACATCCCGTGGCAAAAACAGAGAAACAAATAAAGACAATTAGCGTAGCAGTTGTTCAATCCAGGAACAACCCTGGATGAAATTATTTGTTCAACCCAAGCTAAAGCATAATAATGTGTGTTTGATCAGATATACTGGCAGTAAAAGATTGCGAGATGCATTATATGAATGATTGGCTAAAGAGATGTGTCTTTAATCTAGATTTAAATAGAGAGAGAGTGTCTGAACCCTGAACATTATCAGGAAGGCTATTTCAGAGTTTGGGAGCCAAATATGAAAAAGTTCCACCTCCTTTAGTGGACTTTGCTATCCTAGGTACTACCAAGAGTCCAGAGTTTTGCGACCTTAGGGAGCGGGTTGGATTGTAGCGTGATAGAAGATTAGTTAGGTACGCAGGAGCTAAACCATTTAGGGCCTTCTAGGCAAGTAATAATATTTTGTAACTAATAAGGAACTTAATAGGTAGCTAGTGCAGAGACTGTAAAATTGGAGTAATGTGATCATATTTTCTTGACCTGGTAAGGACTCTAGCTGCAGCATTGTGTGCTATATCTAGCTTGTTTATTGAAGATACAGGACACCCACCTAGCAGTGCATTACAATAGTCCAGTCTAGAGGTCATGAATGCATGAACTAACTTTTCTGCATCAGAAACATTTAATATGTTCCATAGCTTGGCTATGTTTCTAAGATGGAAGAATGCTGTTTTTGTAACATGGGAAATATGTTTTTCAAAAGATAAGCTGCTGTCTAATACAACACCCAGATTTTTGACTGTAGAGGAAGGAACAGAACATCCTTCTAGGAGTTAAAAAATCCTATCTGCGCCCTGCCCCCAAACATTAACTAAACATTCATATAAAGCCCGGTACACACCAAGCTGACTTCAAAGAACTAGCGATGACGAAAGCCGACGGTGTTGTCACCTCGCATCGGCAGCGTCGGACAAAAACGTTGCATGTGAATGCACCCCACAGACTTCAGCCGACTGCAAATGGAACATGTGCGTTCTGCGCCTGCGTGAGAGGAGTTAAGACTGGAATACACTACACGGAATACAAAACACTAGGCATTATACACTTACCGACTTTGTAAATAGTGACAAAGCAAAACTGGCCATCATACACTATGCGACTGAAGATCATACACCACCAGATTTTAAAGTTGTTCAGATCATAACGAACGTGGAGACGCATGACAAATGAAAACAATATGTGTTCTAAAATCGGCAAACATATCAAACATATTTGATATCAAACATATTTGATATCCTCCGACTGGATAGAATCAAAGTCTGAAGCTAAAAAGTCTGTAACCATCATACATTATGTGATTTTCTGTGGAATCTGTCAGCTGTAATCTGCAGACTGGCTCTGATTATCCTCAACTATAATTTAGTATAACTTAATTACAAGTTACAGTCAACTTGTTCAGACTGTAAAATCGGGGTGAAATTGGGGTAAAAATTGCATAGTGTATTCCAGGCTTTAGCTGTCTATTTCAGCAGTTATCAGTTGTAAATATTTGTTATTCCAATGCAGAAACCAAAACAAAGATATATGAGATAAACACAGATATATGAAATATAAACGAAGCAGTGGTTACTTACCATTTTGAATATCAGTATCATTGATAACTTTCATCATTTTGAGCAGCTCATGGTGTTATGAAAACATTTGCATATTGGAATGCTTGGGCAAGATCATATCACATCAAAAAACATATAATTGAGTCTATGAAGCCTAGTTTTAAAACCTTTTGTGTATGGCATTAAAAGTTATGTTGCATTTATTTTAATATGTGGTTTATTAATGGTTGTTTTGTGTTCCATCTCTTTGACATATTAGTGTTCAAATGTCACCACAGTTTCAAAGCTGAATAAGCACTTTTACTCTGGAGAGAACTGAGAAAATGTCATGACTGTGAGGCTTAAACTCCATTATAGGACCTGTAGGCAACTTTAAAGCACACAGATACAATTTGTTTTATTAATCTGTCATGGTGTAATTAAAAATTGTATTAAAACACTGGACAGGTAAAAGCTATTGAGAGTCCAACTCCTGCATTGCTTGTACAAACTCCTGCATTACGTGTTAATCTTGACAAAATACTAAATATAATATTAGGAAAATTGTGGAAAACTCTATCCTGAGTTGGGGTTGAATTTGAGACAGCTCAAAGGATACTGTATAGAACAAACTGCTAATAATCACTGAAACATCCTGGAAAACACAAACATAAAGTACATCTGAAAGCAGACGCTCTCCCCCCTCTCTCTTTCTCTCTCTCTCTCTCTCTCTCTCTCTCTCTCTCTCTCTCTCTCTCTCTCTCGCAGGTTCCATCTATCACCAGGTCTGTGGGTTCAGACAGAATCCTGGCACTGCAGGCAGCAGACTCAGTTCCTCTGGGACTCCTACTTCTCCTCCGTCACAAAGATAGTCTTAACCACATTAGAGGTTAGTCCTCACATAAAGTAAAGAGAGATGTGCTGCGTCCAAATGAGTCATGCTGGGGGAAATGTGTGAATGAGGGGCTGCCAGCTGCTTGATGTCATTTGTTGTGTGTGTGTGTGTGTGTGTGTGTGTGTGTGTGTGTGTGTGTGTGTGTGTGTGTGTGTGTGTGTGTGTGTGTGTGTGTGTGTGTGTGTGTGTGTGTGTGTGTGTGTGTGTGTGTGAGAGAAGTGGTATAGATTAGGGGTGTAAATCGGATGGTTCGTCACGATTCGATACGATATCGATTCTCATACCCAGCGGTACGATATTTGCCGATACCTCAAAAAATTATATGATACGATTCGATTCGATACAGGAGTATATCGATCGATATAGTGATATTATCATATTATATACTTATTTTAAACAACCATCTGCATTTTTATTAACTCACAAATGCAACCAAAATATATAACATGAACATAAATCTAAAAATGCTACTATGGGCTCAGTGGTAAACATCTTTTTTACAGATAACCAAATTACAGGCAATAGCAGAAAATAAAAACAATAGAAGAAAGACACAAGTTCAATAAACAGCACTTTTCAGGTTTTTCAGCTCAATCTAAAATGTTCAGGTACGCTACAGAAACGTAATAATCAATTGTAAAATAACTGCATAGTCTTCAATGTATAAATGAAATAGCCTGTAAATGAATACTTTTTGATGTTACAAAGGTTATTTAGTCAGGAGCAGTGAGCACTTGTATTTTTCTTTGACAGCATTAGATTTATTATTATTTTTCTTTCACTTTAAGAACGAAAGCACAGATTTAATATACTGATACACATGCCTTTTTTCTCCACTGTTTACATTAAGACATATGCTTTTCTTAACCTATTGTTTATAAGGATATTAGCTTCAGATGTGTGTGTGTGCGTGCATTTCAGATGTGTGCGCAGAAAACTTCTCACACAGTGCGCGACTGTTACGCCAACAATCCCGAGCGTCTTATGTGCTCGCCTTGTGCCTTCGGGCAGTCCTTATATCGAGTCCTGATACATGAGATTGAACAAGAATGCACGCATTGGTGGTAATGAATAGATGGACATTATATGAAAATGTGGACAGTGCCAAAATAAAGGTGCCTTTTTATACTACAGATATCGATATTTTACGCGTGGCATCGATGCATCTTATCGTCATACATTGTATCGATATATCGATCCATATCGATGAATCGTTACACCCCTAGTATATATGGTTTATGAGGATACAAATCTGTATAATAACATGGGTATTAAAACATGAAGGTGGTTTATGAGGACACTGCCTATGTCCCCGTAAACCAAAAGGCTTAAAAAACATACTAAATGGTGTTTTTGTTATCTAAAAGTGCACACAGTCTCCAGTGAGGTCTAAGTTTAGGTGTAGGGTAGGTGTAGGGCAATAGCACATACAGTTTGTACAGTATAAAAACCATTACGCCTATGGAGAGTCCCCATAAACCACATATGCCAGACTGTGTGTGTCACGAATCTGGTTGCCCTTCCATCTTATTGACTCTTGCACCACACATACTGTTGCTTCATACTGGACTGCATTTCCCATAACCCATTGCACTGATCACCCAACTATCATAATCACACACTGCACTGATCACACAGCTGACCCAATCACACGCTCATCTGAGAGCCATTACACACACTATACAAAAGACATTCATTTCCTTTCACAGATTGCCAAGTATTGTTTAGCATTTCGCATTCTCCTAATGTTAGCTACATACCAAGCCTTTCCGTGTTTGTGTTCAGTCTCCTGTATTGTTCTGCGTTTTTCACTCTCTCAGTGTTAGCTGCTTTACGGAGCCTCTTCTAGTTTTCTGTGTCTCATTTTAGTTTAGTCTAGTCTTTTCTTGTTGCCTTGTCTGGTTCCTGATCTCCTGCCTCGTACCTGGATTACCCCTCTTGTCAAGCCCTCTGAAGATTGTTCGCCGATCGAAGACCATGCCCGTTTATTTGAGTACTCATCTGCCTTGCCCTCAGTATAGCTGTTTGCCAGTTGTTCGACCCTGCCTGTTTTTTTGACCATGCCTCTTAATAAAAGCTTGCACATGGATCTGCACGCCTCTCGTCTTGTCGGCCCTGTTACAGAGTGTGTGTGTGTGTGTGTGTGTGTGTGTGTGTGTGTTTGTTTGTTTTGGGGGATTTTTGCACTTAAAGGGATGGTTCACCCAAAATTAAATTAAATGGAAACACCATCATTATTTACTCTCTCTCATGTAATTCCAAAAAATGTATGATTTTCACAAAATGAGATATTCTAATGACATAATTTTTAGATTAGTGTTTACACCAGTGGACAATAATGTTATGATTATTTTAGGTGTGCACTTCTGTTATATGAACATAATGGCAGTGCACACTCTAAGTACTATTATACTATTTAAACTGAACTGAGCTGGATGATGCCGTCACTGAATTCAATAATGAAATGCCTTTAACTGAACAATGAGCGTTTAATCTTGCCATTTTACATTAGTGATACGCTGTTTTCCTATTTTGATATTGTGCAGTTGCTTTGACACAATCTGTATTGTTAAAAGCGCTATATAAATAAAGGTGACTTGACTTAAGTAGGAAGGATTTTGATTGTCTGGAAAATAATGACTCTGACAGTCATTCCAATAATAGCTAAATGTATTTAAAAATAAATAAGAAAGTCCTAAAAAAAATTGAACTGATTGTGTCATCACTCCCAAATACCACAAAAGTCTGCAACCTCTATTGAAAATGCTTCTATTATCTAATTTAATATATCTTAATTACAAAGTATATTACCATAATTGTAGTATCAGGTATTTGTTCATCAGATTTCTCCATACAATATCTAGTTTGGCATTTGTCAATTATATGCAAATGTATAGGCTACCCAAAAATATGTACATGCTTACTTTTAAAAAGAGTAGACTACTAATAAATAATATAATTTATAATATAATATAAAATAATATACTTGTGTGTAAACTGAAAATAATTGTAACGTCCACGGACTGTCTGTGTGTTTTTCTTCCCATGTGCTCACCGTGACCTAGTTTCTCCCTCTCATTGAGTGTCTCATTTGATTCACCTGTGTCCCATTCATTACCCCTTGTTAAGCCCTGTATTTATAGTGTTGTTTGCCCCTTGATTCCTTTGTCTGGTGTTATATGTCTACATTGATGTGCTACGTGTGTCTCCTGCCTGTCTTGTAATACCCCTTTCCTTGGATATTAAAGACTGTGGTTTGCATTTTCCTCATCTTCATGTTCCTTGCTCCTCACAGTAGACATCGTGACAGAACACCGGACCGGCAAACATTTATACTGCGTGTTTCCCCTCCGTTTTTGTTTCCGTTGTTCATTCAGTTATTATTTTTTATTTTTTGTTCCCTATGGATCCCTTAGACCCCTTACACCGTCCAGGATATTTCCTACTCCTGCTGGAGCAGGGGAGAGATCTCTCGAGAGTCATACCAGACTGTTTCTGGAAATCGGCCATCTTACCAGCTATGGCCCTCTAGCAGATTCCGCCGCATTTGTGCATTTGATCTTGCCGGTTCCACTCCGGCCCCAGAGCCCAGCCCTTCATCACCTTGCTGCGCAGGGCCAAAACTCGAGCCCACCGATGACAGAAAGCCCTAGTCCGCCTCAACCGACAAGCCATTACCACACAGAGCAACAGTGCTGAGGATCGCTGCGGAGCCGGAGCTGCTGATGACATCAGACCAGGTGCAGGAGCCGGCTACAACACAAGCCATAAGGGAAAGTGCCGTGGACAGCGAAAGTGGGGAGAGGAGCTCCACCCACTGCGCCTGGGAAACTGGGACTGTGGAATGCAGAAGGGGATCCCGACTCAGACTTGTATGCTGACATGCCACCCCCTCCTTCGTCAGAGTCCTCTGTCATTCATGTTTCCCCATCCAGCCCTGAAAGAGACTCTGCTCCTCAGTCAAGAGATGGCTCTAGTCCCAGACCAGAGATGAGAGAGGGCTCCTGTTCCCGAGTTTAGCCCAGAGAGGGCTTCCGTTCCTAAGATTGACCCGGAGAGGGCTTCCACTCCCAAGATCAGCCCAGAGAGGACTTCTGTTCCAGAGTTTAGTCCAGAGAGGGCTTCTGTTCCTGAGTTTAGCCCAGAGAGGGGTCCTTTTCCTGCATTAGGCCCAGAGAGGG
The DNA here is from genome assembly GCA_003573665.1 of Oxygymnocypris stewartii. Classification (NCBI taxonomy): domain Eukaryota; kingdom Metazoa; phylum Chordata; class Actinopteri; order Cypriniformes; family Cyprinidae; genus Oxygymnocypris; species Oxygymnocypris stewartii. The sequence goes on from QVTF01023105.1 coordinate 714,221, forward strand.
CTCCCGTTCCCAAGGCCAACCACGAGAGGGCTCGTGTCCCCAAGTCCAACACAGAGAGGACCACACACTCTAATATTTGGGTTGAACTGTCCTGGAACAGTTTTGTAAATACAACTTAACCACTGATTTCTAGTTGTGTCCTCTTTTGGAAGCCCAAACAAAGTATTTCAACTTTCACAATGAAACACCGTTTCTCCAGGACATGATCCGTTGTTACACATGGCGCTGGCGGCAGCAACAATACTACAGCGAGAATAATTGTTCCTTCGTCTTTCATTGTGTATACATTTGGGCAGTGTTTTGCTAATCTTCCCACACCATGATGTAGACATGTGGGGGTGTGTTTGAATGAGCCATTTTAAGTTGGCATGGTCGAGTCTTAACTTTTATAAAGACTATCTCTTTGGTTTTTAGACTTTAGTCTTTGCAACTTCAGTGATCTTATCTATGCACAAACAGCTTGTAACACTCCAAAAAGAAAGGATAACTTTAAATCACATCATATGACCCCTTTAAAGACTGTGATTAGCATTTTTCTCATCTCTGCTCCTCTGTTCCTTGCTCCTCACAGTATATATTGTGACAATAATGATTTCAGATACAATAAATAAATAAATAAAAATGACAGTCATTCGTCGAGGAATCATTAGAACACACTAATTGTGCTGTATGTTGTTGTTGTTTTTGTTTTTTCAATAGCCAGATCACTTCGTTCGTGAATTTAAATTCATACCTCATCTAGAAAATCCTGCCGGAGTTCCTCTCAGTATCATCTCTCATCATAGTCCATGTCATTTGTATAGTTCATTTTGATAATGTGTTTTTTTTTCTTGGCATATGCTTTTTGTCTCTCTCTCTCACACTCTCACTCATTTCTTGTTCTCTCCATCTCTCTCTCCCTCTCTGGCGTCTTCTATTTTCTTCAAAAGCTTTCATCATGAGTTTCTGTCACACATAAGAAGATGATGCCTGCCATGATCAAACACACTTGGTCTTTTCCAGAACTCTCCAACACACATAAAAATGCAGACGGATTTTCAGAAATATTCACTCACTCCTTCACATGTGTCTTTGAGATGTTTCTCCCAGGGTACAGGCCAGCCTTGGTCAGCTAGATTGAATGGAAACTTTCTGTATCTTTCTGTATCTCTTCATCTCAAAAAGGTGTTGGACAAGTGTTTTAATAACAGGTCCAGACTGAGAACCGCCAGACGTCACTGCCAGAAATATGACTGACTATAAATGTGTTCAGAAAGCAGAGAGTGTAGAGCAGTATTTCTGTCAGTTTAACCAATATCACCACAGTGATCAAAAACAGAGATACAGCTGTAATTTCTAAAACTGTGTACAGTAAAGCAGCGGGACACAGCTGGTTTAGCTTTAAAACATATATTTTACACTAGACATATATTTACACTAGAGGATGTTCCCACTCCTGGGCCTCAAATATGAAAGTTATTTATATTTCTGTTTTTCATTTAATCTTTCACTACCTTTTTGCCTTTCGGTATCAAACTGAAATTTTCTGTCCTTCTCTCTCTCTCTCTCTCTCTCTCTCTCTCTCTCTCTCTGTATTTCACTCTATCTATCTGTATATATATATCAGTGCTGTCAAAATTAGCGCATAAATGCAAGCAATTAATTTTTTCAGTTTAACACGTTACAATTATTTAACGACGTTAATGATGGTGTGGGGCTACATCAAACTAACCACATCAAACTGGAGATGTTTCAGATGCATGTCACGCGCTTCCAATTCTCTTAAGCGCCAGGTGCGATTCAAACAAGCGCGGAAATTTTCCTGTGCTCGTAGCGTGTGCTCTTGCACGCACAAATGCGCCAGCGCGCGCTATTATGGCAAGCCGTTTTGATTTTTATTCCTTCACAGGACATGAATTCTTGATATCAACAATTCTTACTAGTTACATTTTTACTAATTAAAATGTTAATTCTTGATATCAGGAAATCAATTTCTACTAGTAACAATGGCTATCTTTGATATCAGCAATTGCATTTCCATTTTTTTTTTAAATCAATAATATTTTCACTGTTAAATTGTTGATATTAAGATTTAAATTGTTGATATCTGTAATTGTATTTTCACTAATTAAATGTCACTGCCATTCAAATGTAATTGTTGATATCAAGAATTAGATTGTGGATATCAATAATATACATTTTTACTAGTAAGAATTGTATTTCTGCTAAGTGAAATTGGAATTTCGACTAGTAAGAAATTGATTCTTGATATCAACAATTACATTTGAATGGCAGCCTATGGTGACATTTAACTAGTGAAAATTAAATTACAGATATCAAGAATTATAGTTTTACTACTTGAAATTTAGTTACTGATATCAAGAATTAGCATTTTAACTAATGAAAATGTAATTGTTGATATCAATAATTAACATTGTTACTAGTGGAAATGTAATTGTGGATATAATTTTTTTTACAATTGTTACTAGTAGAAATTGAATTCCTGATATCAAGAATTAAAATTTTAACTAGTAAAAATTGAATTGTTGATATCAAGAATTCATATGCTGAGAATGAATAAAAGCCAAAATGGCTTGCCATAGTGCTATAGCCTTTATCATTTCATTTCAAAAGCGCAAAATAAACTATGAGCATCCAATGTCGTGATCAGTTAAGGCATGAAGTTACCAAAAAGGTGATTAAAGCTGCCTTAAAACTCTACATGTAAGTAATATGTTATGTATGAGTTGTATATTAAGAACATGTCTCTGAAATGGTTTTAAAAACTGTCCCGGAGCAGCCCAGCTCTGTCTCCCTCATCTAATACACTCGATTCAACTCATTAGTTCATTAGAAGAGACTCAAATCAATAGGAAATCAATAACGTTTATAGCTTCAAATATTCATCTGTATTTAGTTTAGAACTTAGTGTTTATTATTTTGGCCTTCAGTCATAAACAGATGACATTAAACAAATATAAAAATATACTGCACTGTAAAAAGTGTTGCTGACTTAACTTAAAAAATTGAGGAAACCCGTTGCCTTAGAATTATTAAGTAAATGACAATTGAAGTGAAATCGGTTTGAAGTGACAAATGAAAATTCACTTAACATATACTTTTTTATCATTAATTACTTAATAATTTTAGTGTAAAAAATATAATAATTTAAATGTAAAAAAAATAAAAAATGTTGTTTCATCTTAAAATAATTTGTTAGCCCGCTGACTTAAAAAGTTTTGTTTAGTCAACTAAAATATTCCACTTGTCCCTTAAGTTAACATTGAGTATCTTAAAAGTTGACTAAACTAAAAAGTGTAAGTCAGTGGGATAAAAAAATATTTTAAATTGAAACAACTTTTTGAAAAAAAAAAATTGACAGTGCGTCTTTATGTACAATCATTTTTTAATCGATTGACAGTGTAAAGACTGGTCAAAGGCAGGGGATCCAAGTGCAGTCATATATATTTATTGGACAGAGGCAGAATCACACAGACAATGGTCAGAGGGCATAACAGGAATATCGGAGGCAGAGCAGAGACGTAAACAATACCAGGCAGGGGTCGAGGTCACAGGCACAGGTTCAGAAGTCCAAGGTCAGGCAGTCCGGGGTCACACACAGAGATAACAGATACGGGGAAGAACGCTCAGAAATGTAGCCAGGGCAAAACAAGACTTCGCAGTGAGTGAGTGTTTGTGTGCTGCTTTTATGTGAGTGAGTGAATGAGGTGCAGGTGTGGTGAGGCAATTAGGGTTGATGAGTGAATGGTGACAGCTGTGTGATTGGTGTAATGGTGGACGGGAATGTGTGAGTGCAGTGCATGATGGGAGATGTAGTCCATGGGTGATGTGCAGTAGAGTGAGTGGTAACCAGATTCATGACAGAGCCCCCCCCCCAAAGAGCGGCTTCCAGATGCTTACACAAAGCATACTCCAGGAGGGTGGTGGAGCGGAGGTGGAAGCGGGGGAGGGAATGGAGGGCCAGGTCCATGTGGGGCCAATGAGGCAGGAGCCCACCAGGGCGGGGCGGAGGAGACAGCAGAGACGTGAAGTGACACTGGGTAAACTGCTGTGGCGTGAGGTGACTCTGGCAGGTCGGCGGAGACGTGAGGTGACTCTGGCAGGTCGGCGGAGACGTGAGGTGACTCTGGCAGGTCGGCGGAGACGTGAGGTGACTCTGGCAGGTCGGCGGAGACGTGAGGTGACTCTGGCAGGTCGGCGGAGACGTGAGGTGACTCTGGCAGGTCGGCGGAGACGTGAGGTGACTCTGGCAGGTCGGCGGAGACGTGAGGTGACTCTGGCAGGTCGGCGGAGACGTGAGGTGACTCTGGCAGGTCGGCGGAGACGTGAGGTGACTCTGGCAGGTCGGCGGAGACGTGAGGTGACTCTGGCAGGTCGGCGGAGACGTGAGGTGACTCTGGCAGGTCGGCGGAGACGTGAGGTGACTCTGGCAGGTCGGCGGAGACGTGGGGTGACTCTGGCAGGTCGACGGAGACGTGGGGTGACTCTGGCAGGTCGACGGAGACGTGGGGTGACTCTGGCAGGTCGACGGAGACGTGGGGGGACTCTGGCAGGTCGACGGAGACGTGGGGTGACTCTGGCAGGTCGACGGAGACGTGGGGTGACTCTGGCAGGTCGACGGAGACGTGGGGTGACTCTGGCAGGTCGACGGAGACGTGGGGTGACTCTGGCAGGTCGACGGAGACGTGGGGTGACTCTGGCAGGTCGACGGAGACGTGGGGTGACTCTGGCAGGTCGACGGAGACGTGGGGTGACTCTGGCAGGTCGACGGAGACGTGGGGTGACTCCTGGCAGGTCGACGGAGACGTGGGGTGACTCTGGCAGGTCGACGGAGACGTGGGGTGACTCTGGCAGGTCGACGGAGACGTGGGGTGACTCTGGTAGGTCGACGGAGACGTGGAGTGACTCTGGCAGATGAGGCGCCCACCAGGGCGGAGCAGACGAGACAGACGCCCACCAGGGCGGAGCAGACGAGACAGACGCCCACCAGGGCGGAGCAGACGAGACAGACGCCCACCAGGGCGGAGCAGACGAGACAGACGCCCACCAGGGCGGAGCAGACGAGACAGGCGCCCTCCAGGGCGGAGCAGAGATCCCTGGCCGAGACTGGGACCTAGAGGAAACGGAGACACAAGAGGCAGAGAGAGCACATTTGGTTTCAGGAACCGAGGCAGGGAGTTTAAGCGGCCATGGTAGATCCGGGGACTCGGGCAGCCATGATGGATCAGGGGACCTCATGGGCCATGGCGGGTCCGGGGTCTCCGTGAGCAATGGAGGGGAGCTCCCTCCATGAAAGTTCTTGGTGAACTCCACTACCTCGAGGGGGCACTCTGGAAGCGCTAAATCTCGGTGGCGCTCGGGCGGCTCTGACTCTCTTGGGCACTCAGGTGGCTCTGACTCTCTTGGGCGCTCGGTAGAACTGGACGGAACCAGCGGAGGCATTGTTGAGCTGGGCGGGACCAGCGGAAACGAAGGAGAGCTGGGCGGGACCAGCGGCGAAGGAGAGCTGGGCGGGACCAGCGGCGAAGGAGAGCTGGGCGGGACCAGCAGAGACGAAGGAGAGCTGGACTCTGTGAGCTCCTGGATCGGAGCGGCCTCTGGGGCGGACTCTGCGAGCTCCTGGATCGGAGCGGCCTCTGGAGCGGACTCTGCGAGCTCCTGGATCGGAGCGGCCTCTGGAGCGGACTCTGCGAGCTCCTGGATCGGAGCGGCCTCTGGAGCGGACTCTGCGAGCTCCTGGATCGGAGCGGCCTCTGGAGCGGACTCTGCGAGCTCCTGGATCGGAGCGGCCTCTGGAGCGGACTCTGCGAGCTCCTGGATCGGAGCGGCCTCTGGAGCGGACTCTGCGAGCTCCTGGGACGGAGCGGGCTCTGGAGCGGACTCTGCGAGCTCCTGGGACGGAGCGGGCTCTGGAGCGGACTCTGCGAGCTCCTGGGACGGAGCGGGCTCTGGAGCGGACTCTGCGAGCTCCTGGGACGGAGCGGGCTCTGGAGCGGACTCTGCGAGCTCCTGGGACGGAGCGGGCTCTGGAGCGGACTCTGCGAGCTCCGGGGACGGAGCGGGCTCTGGAGCGGACTCTGCGAGCTCCTGGGACGGAGCGGGCTCTGGAGCGGACTCTGCGAGCTCCTGGGACGGAGCGGGCTCTGGAGCGGACTCTGCGAGCTCCTGGGACGGAGCGGGCTCTGGAGCGGACTCTGCGAGCTCCTGGGACGGAGCGGGCTCTGGAGCGGACTCTGCGAGCTCCTGGGACGGAGCGGGCTCTGCGAGCTCCTGGGACGGAGCGGGCTCTGGAGCGGACTCTGCGAGCTCCTGGGACGGAGCGGGCTCTGGAGCGGACTCTGCGAGCTCCTGGGACGGAGCGGGCTCTGGAGCGGACTCTGCGAGCTCCTGGGACGGAGCGGGCTCTGGAGCGGACTCTGCGAGCTCCTGGGACGGAGCGGGCTCTGGAGCGGACTCTGCGAGCTCCTGGGAGAGCCACTCCGTAAAAGGAGAGCCACTCAGCTGTAGTGCGGTAACGATATACTTCTCCAACGTCCATTTAGGATCATGCAGCGGCATGATTGAACGGAGAGGTTCAGATAAGCCCCCTTGAAAAAATATCATTAAGCATATTTTATCTGTATGAGTCAGGTGTGCCAGTTCGAGAAAGTCCACCACATAATCCTCAATGGACCTTGTACCCTGGCGGAGTAACATCAATTTTACTGCTGGATTCATCCTTGGCGAAGTCTTCTGTAAAGACTGGTCAAAGGCAGGGGATCCAAGTGCAGTCATATATATTTATTGGACAGAGGCAGAATCACACAGGCAATGGTCAGAGGGCATAACAGGAATATCGGAGGCAGAGCAGAGACGTAAACAATACCAGGCAGGGGTCGAGGTCACAGGCACAGGTTCAGAAGTCCAAGGTCAGGCAGTCCGGGGTCACACACAGAGATAACAGATACGGGGAAGAACGCTCAGAAATGTAGCCAGGGCAAAACAAGACTTCGCAGTGAGTGAGTGTTTGTGTGCTGCTTTTATGTGAGTGAGTGAATGAGGTGCAGGTGTGGTGAGGCAATTAGGGTTGATGAGTGAATGGTGACAGCTGTGTGATTGGTGTAATGGTGGACGGGAATGTGTGAGTGCAGTGCATGATGGGAGATGTAGTCCATGGGTGATGTGCAGTAGAGTGAGTGGTAACCAGATTCATGACAGACAGCACTAATATATACACTTAACGGCCACTTTATTAGGTACACCTGTTCAAATGCTTGGTAACACAAATTGCTAATGAGTCAATCACATGGCAGCAACTCAATACATTTAGGCATCTAGATGAAGATGACTTGCTGAAGTTCAAACCGAGCATCAGAATGGGGAAGAAAGGGGATTTAAATGACTTTGAACGTGGAATGGTTGTTGGTGCCAGACGGGCTGGTCTGAGTATTTCAAAAACTGCTTATCTACTGGTATTTTCACACACAACCATATCTAGGGTTTACAGAGAATGGTTCAAAAAAGAGAAAATGAAAAATGCCTTGTTGATGTCAGAGGTCAGAGGAGAATGGGCAGACTGGTTAGAGATGATAGAAAGGCAACAGAATACCATCTCTGAATGCACAACACGTCGAACCCTGAAGCAGATGGGCCACAACAGCAGAAAACCACACCGGGTGCCGCTCCTGTCAGCTAAGAACAGGAAACGGAGGCTACAATTCACATAGGCTCACCAAAATTGGACAATAGAAGATTGGAAAACGTTGCCTGGTCTGATGAACCCCGATTTCTGCTGCGACATTCAGATGGTAGGGTCAGAATTTGGCGTAAAGAACATGAAAGCACGGATCCATCCTGCCTTGTCTCAACGGTTCAGGCTGGTGGTGGTGGTTTAATTGTGTGGGGGATATTTTCTTGGCACACTTTGGGCCCCTTAGTACCAATTAAGCATTGTTTAAACGCCACAGCCTACCTGGGTATTGTTGTTGACCATGTCCATCCCTTTATGACTACAGTGTACCCATCTTCTAAATGGCTACTTCCAGCAGGATAATGCACGATGTTACAAATCTCAAATCATCTCAGACTGGTTTCTTGAACATGACAATGAGTTCACTTTACTCAAATGACCTCCACAGTCACCAGATCTCAATCCAATAGAGCACCTTTGGGATGTGGTGGAACGCGAGATTCACATCATGGATGTGCAGCCGACAAGTCTGTAGCAACTGCGTGATGCTATCATGTCAATATGGACCAAAATCTCTGTTTCCAACACTTTGTTGAATCTATGCCATGAAGAATTGAGGCAGTTCTGAAGGTAAAAGGGGGTCCCATCCGGTACAAGTGAGGTGTACCTAATAAAGTGGCCAGTGAATGTGTGTGTGTGTGTGTGTGTATATATGAATTCAAAAATAAAGACTATTTAAATAAATAACACTTTATAGATTCAATTGTAAATAAATGTATTGTGTAAAATTGTATAATATATTAATGTTTATAATATAACAATAAATAATACATATTTTTTTTCTTAATTTGCTTTTAAAAAGCATTGGCCAGAAGAGCTCTTTTCCAAAACGCTATAAATGCATTTTAATAGTTTTCATGAAAATATATTTATTTTGTTAATATTCAATTTATCCTGTTAAAATGGTCTGTTGGCTCAGTCTGAACATGTTAAACAAGGATTGTTAAATGAAACAACAATATTGTAGATTATAAATTCAAAGTTTTTTTTGTTTTTTTTTTCAAAACGCTACAAATCCATCCTTTTTTTTAAGGTTGGTTTATGTCTTAAAAAAAAAAAGAGAACATGCAACATATGACATCAGGGACTCATACTATAAACCGGTCGCACCAGCCTTGTGTTGATGTAACCGCCCTGGGTCCGCACCATCACACCGAGCGGGTCTCGAACCCGGTTTACCGGTGCGGGAGGCGGGCCCTCTAACAAGGAACGCCAAAGGCTACAGCCTCTAGCGTCAGTCTTTACTGGCATACACATCTGTTACATTGACATCCCACAGTGGGTATTAACGCGCCACCTGAGAACCTTCTTTTTTTGTTGTTTTTTGTGATTTTCTTTGTCCAGTCTGCGTTCCCTTTCGAGCTTTCACGAGACATCACGGAGAATTTCTTCGTTATGGGAACTCCTTCCCTCCAACCTTTCCTGAAGACCTATTGGCTCACGCCAGTCCAATGACTGGCCAATTGTCGCGAAGCATGCAAATACGAGCTCGAGAGACAGTATAAATGCGGCGCCCGTGGCAATTACGTCAGAATCTTTTTCTTCACTTTGCTGAACCTAGGTTATGGCTTAAACTATTACAGCTCACCGTTAAAATTCGCTCATTCGAGGGCAGGCCTCATGGCTGCTCCTCTGCAGCGTTCAGGTGAGTATGACATTTCTTAAAGGTAGTCCGTCTGCCCTCTGTTCAGCGGTGGACCTTCTGGACTCAGGTGATGAGCTCGTGCCGACTAAATGTCCGCATTCCTCTCACCGTCGAACCTGCAGGACAAGACATCAGCCCGGCTTCTCACGCCCCCCTTCCATGGCGGTGCAGAGAGCCGAGGGCAGATGCGGGAGCAAAATGAATCTCACGTCGTCGCAGATGCCGCATGGAGAAAACCCACTGTGTAAGCAAAATGCAGCCCCCGCCTCAGAGTGGCGTTCTGCTGTGTGCAGAGCACAATCACTTAGCTCCTCCCTCATTCACAGGATACCAGCCCCTCATCAGTGGCTGCCATGTGAACGGGATAACCTCTCATTCACATGATAATAGCCCCTCATTAGCGGCTGCCGTGTGTACGAAACAACCTCTCATTCACATGATAATAGCCCCTCATCAGTGGCTGCCGTGTGAACGGGACAACCTCTCATTCACATGATAATAGCAACTCATTAGCGGCAGCCGTGTGTAGTGAACATTTTATAATTCACATGATAACAGCCCCTTATCAGCGGCTGCCGTGTGTAGTGAACATTTTATAATTCACATTATAACAGCCCCTCATCGGCGGCTGCCTTGTGTGTAGAGGACATTTTTCTAATTCACAAAGCGCGCGAAGGCGATGGGATCTGATGCCCCTGCGCGGGAAGCGCGCGAAGGTGAGGAGTCACATGACACCCCTGCGCGGGAAAGCGCGCGAAGGTGAGGAGTCGCCTGACGCACCTGCGCTTGAAGGCGAGGAGTCACTTGATGCCCTGAAGGGCGCATCCTATCAGCCTTCCGGATTTCGCCAGACTATTATGCCAGTTGTTTACGCCCCTACACGTGGTGTTCAACTAGGTCGTATAGCATAGTCAGCCTGTAGTTATTACAGCCGTTATATTGTAGCAGACCGCGGGATCGAGGTCTTCTTGGACAAGTTTAAAGGGACCCGGGAAGAGGCACCACGACCAGTGCAGGAGCCCTCAAGCTGTCTCAAAATTGTAAAATGTGTGGGATGACGTATGTTCATTAAAAACATACGTTTGCACGAGGAGCGCTTTCCTCCTCACTCAGTCACCAACACCGCTCGCCCCTCCCCTTAGCGACTGGACCCACTGCCCACACGGGTTATAGCTGCCAAGCCGCTGTAGCCGCTGTGTCAGTTCATGAGCGCGTGAGAAGCTATTCCAAGAATCTCACGCTGGTTGCTCTGCATAAGAGCGAGGGTACACCCTTCAATTCAGACGCAGACCACCCCGTTTCAATGACGTGGTGTAGTCTCTAACACTGACTCGAAATGCCCTTATCCTAAACATGAGCTATACAATTGCTCGGAGAAGGAGCGATAGAACAAGTCTCAGCGAGCAGGCGGGACGGCTGTTTTGTCCAGCCGCTATTTGGGGTGCCTAAGAGAGAGGGTGGACTCTGCCCGATTCTAGATCTCGGACCCATCAACAGAGCGCTTGGAAAGCGTCCGTTCAGGATGTCAACGCTAAGCAGATCCTGGCGCAAATTCGCCCCGGGGACTGGTTTGCGACCGTGGATTTAAAGGACGCGTACTTTCACATTCAGATAGCACCGCATCACAGACGGTTTTCTGAGGTATGCTGTCAACTGTCAAGGAAAAGCACAGCGTTCCAATACACTGTTCTCCCGTCCGGGCTGCTCTGGCCCCACGCACTTTCAAAGTGCATCAATGCAGCACTTCCCCCTCAGATCGAGTGGAAGGCGCATCCTCAACTATCTGGACGATTGGCTGATTTTAGCTCGGTCCCTGGATACGCTTATCAGCCACATAGACTCGCTGCTTATTCACTTGGAGTCCCTACGGCTATGTGTCAACATGCAGAGAGCATTCTCGCCCCCGCCTCTCGTGAGATCGCGTGGGGATGAGAGCCCGCCTCTCGCGAGATCGCGTGGGGGATGAGACCCTGCCTCTCGTGAGATCGCGTGGGGATGAGAGCCTGCCTCTCGTGAGATCGCGTGGAGATGAAATCCCGCCTCGCGGCCACATCGAAGCTCTGACGCAACCCAGATCTCTTCAGCCGGGGAGTTACCCTGTGCTCGGTAGCGTCGCGCGTGATGATCACGACGGATGCATCGACTCACGGCTGGGGAGTAGTGTGCGAGTAACTAATGAGTAACGGTGAGTAACTAATTCATGTTGCTAATGTTACCTTTTTGTGGGAGGTGCTGTTGTAGAGTACATTACGCAGCCCTCTATGAGATGCTTGTTATTGTCGGCCCTGAGTTCAGTGCCGCGGACATGGTCATGTTATGGTATGCTGCTCAAACACAGTTAACTCTGTATAGCTCCTATAATACTGCTATTGCTGGATGTTTTCTGCCCTGCTCTCAGCGCAGCCCATGTAGTCACTTGCCAGATATGCAAATTTAGAATACATTAGGTGTGGGCGCTCATTGGCTTATCTCCACCTATCAGCTGTGAGCCCGCCCTACGAGCGCCATTATTGATGGGAATTCTACCTCGCTGTGTAACTGGTACAGGCTGCCCGTAGCCTCTCTCACGGCGGGATTGAATAACGTTCCCATAACGGAGAAATTCTCCGTGATGTCTCGTGAAAGCTCAAAAGGGAACGCTCCGGTTACTATCGTAACCTCGGTTCCCTGAGAGCAGGAACGAGACATCACGGTGATCGCCGTGATCGCTGCTCGTTCAGCCAAGCGGCGTTCAGTATCAGATTCTGACGTAATTGTCACGGGCGCCGCATTTATACTGCCTCTCGAGCTCGTATTTGCATGCTTCGCGACAATTGGCCAGTCATTGGACTGGCGTGAGCCAATAGGTCTTCAGGAAAGGTTGGAGGGAAGGAGTTCCCATAACGGAGAAAATCTAGTGTAGTTGAGTGTAGGTCTCACTGGCTCATCCAAGCCATCAAATGTGTTATTGGAGTTTAAAGCACTCATTTTGAAGACTGACGAAGATTGAAGTCTATTTTTGCTGCGCTGCTTACGCTCAATTAAATTGACAGGACATTATTAAAAAAAAAAAAAACATATTTAAAGTTTGTAAATGGGATGTAAAGTATTTTAAACAGTTACCATGAAGTTCAACAATTTCGTAGCAAGTTGTAATATATATTGTGTAGTTTATAGGCCTATATGTTGGCATAGAAGCAGAAGTCATGCTGACAACAGGCATCATCAACAAACGCACGTGACATCGCCCGGTGTTGCCAGACGGGGGTCTTCAGAGTACACCTGGAAGATGGCCTAATGGACGACACTCGTCTCATCGTAGACGTGGAAAAACAAAAAGTTATTTATGACCCAAAAAATGTAATGTATAAGGACTTACAAGCCAAAGAAAAGGCATGGGATGCAGTGGATTGATCATTTGATAATACACGAAGTGACAAACGAATAAATACATATTCAAATACGTCACATAAATATTACACATGTAGCTACACCAAATAAGTCTATGATGTGGGTGACTTGTTTGAAAGTGTGTTTTTCGTGTGTTTGCTAATATCCCTATTAAAATGTTTACATATAGTGTTAATAAAGACATTTACGATGCATGTTGAAGATGTTAGCATGGAGATTGCTTGTAAATCTGCTGTTTATGAGTATGTTTATCAGATATTGCTTCATTATTAAAGAAGCGTTCGTCAGCAGGCATTATGAAGACGTTTGCAAATAAATGGTAAATGTTGAAAAAAGATGCAAAATATGTCAACATTGTAGATGTAATCTTTTGACCAAAACTTCAAAGGCATGTCATTCTCCTATAATTAATGCGTTTTCTTTACAAAGGACTAGTCATTGTGTGTTGGCAGATGGTACGTCATTTTTAATCGTTTTTTTTTTCTATTGAAAGACAAAAAGTACAATCTGTCCAATCAGTACAACTTTTTACAATCTGTAAATAACAATCAATACAAACAAACATAAAGAACAGCAGCTTACAGTATATGTGTGCAAAAATAAACTTCTGGTTACAAGTACAAACCTTTAAAATATTGGCCATATTCAATATAAACACAATGTATAAAATAACTATAACATTTCTGCTATGGTCAATTATTGTTTTTTGCTGATCCGTTGCCTGGGGGCACCCAAAATCTACGTCGTATCCTTCTTCGTAATCTCCGTAGTAACAAATACAGCGCAATTGCCTTTCTTCTATCTACAATACGTACTGCACATAAACACAGATGCACATGTACAGTGTAAATAAAACAAATACAGTAATATAAACTATTCTAATAATAAATTAAGACCAATTGTATTTAAAATTAGATTCGAATTTGCCCATTCTGTGCAGAAGACGCTGTTCAGCCGCGCGCTGCAAACGCTACCGGTGTGAAAGGGCAATGGGCGCTCGCTGCTCCTGCTCTGCATACGCACCGCTTCTGCGCCGCTCATGCTTGCAGTGTGAAACGGGCGTGAGCACAAACAAACGCATCAAAGCATCGCCATGTTTGATTGCATCGAACGAATTCTGGTCGAGAGGACATATCGCATTTAGGCTAAAAACAGGTTCGGCGCTTATAGCGGTTTGGCATGAAACATTAATTGAGCAGTGAATAGGTTCAGTACACAGCAAAATGGCATGACAAACTCATTTTATTTCAATTTGGCGTTTATCGCGTTTTGGAAAAGAGCTCATATTGCATTTCATGCAGGGTTATTATTGTTCACTAAAAGTAAAACCACAAAAATGTACTTATTAAATAATAAAATATTTACTTTATCTGAAATAAAATAAAATTTAACTGAAATAAAATATTTTAAAAAATGTATTTAATGTATTTCAGATAGTTGCCAGAGCAACATTTCTTTATTTTATTTTCAGATGTATTTAAACACAACCAAATTACTAAATGAAAATATAAAAATAAAACACTAATTAAAAATATTACTACAAATCAAAGCTGTATCTCAAATACTAAAATAAGATACTAAAATAACAGATTTTATTATTTGCATTTTTAGTTTTTCCTGCTGACCATGACAAGAGTAGATTTGTGACTCATTTTTGTTGCAACCCACCAGTTTGCAAAAAAGCATCTTAATTCAACCTGTGTCACACATTCTGGGACTATGAGTAAAAAACAAAACAAAAAAACAATTCACTTTTTCAAAATCTTTATCTTTCTCTTTATCTTTCTCTCCTTCCCTTGTTAGTTTGTACTTATTTGAACAATGCCTGAGACTTGGTGTTATGGGCACTTCCTCTGTCTGTTTGCCTCTTCTAGATTAATCGCTTTGTGTATTCCCCAATTGTAAGTCGCTTTGGATAAAAGCGTCTGCAAAATGACTAAATGTAAATGTAAACAATATGTTTCCTGTCACTGAACAGACACTTTTCCATGGTGTGTTTTTGTGACCCCTGAGGCTGGTCTCTTTCCAGAGCTATCCTAATCCCTGCTACTGTTCCGCTCGGAACATTTTGAACAGAATGATGGTGTGTTAAATTTTGAGCCCAGTGTCTGAATTTTGAACCCTGACTGAACAGTAGTTCTTCATGTCAAAGATTAATGACAGAAAGATACAGAGAAATACAATGAAAAGAGCATTTCTCTAGTTGGCACACTCACTCATTTTTTCAAAAAAAAAAAAAAAAAAAAATCCTCATTAAAGGGGCTTCTACCTCTAAATAAATGATCGATTTGCACTTCAGACAAAAGTTTAAAGGTAATCCCCTTTCATGGGAACTTCAAACTGCGTTCCCTAGGGGTTGCTCTGGGGAACGCCGTCAGCGTGACTCGTGTCTGAAGCATACATACAAAAACACCACTCGTTGACCGGCGACAGCCTATGACGTCACTACCGGCGTGACCACAGTATAAGGGGTGCCGGGAGAATACATCATCCACTTCTTTCATCTTCACTGACTGCTTTGTTTGAAGCGTGCATTCTGGTAAGAGTACAGTTTTCCTTTTATTATCATGGCGAGCACTAACTAGGCGTTTAAGAAGTGTGTGGATCCGTGTCCTCTTTTCGAGGAAAGAGGGGCAGCCGTCTGCTTCCCATGATTCGGGTCCCACCGCTGCCGAGGCACGGAGGCAAATTAAATCGTGGGGTTTGCAGTTGGATCTGGCCAATGAGTTAGAGAGGGACCTCCCCTTTTCGCACGCAGCGGCCGAGAATGAGAGTGAGCTGCTGGATTGTGATGATGCGATCTCTCTGACATCATCCGATCCAGCAGCTAGTGCTCTGCTGGGTTAGCCCCAGGAAGAGCAGGGGATGTTTGAGGGTGAGGAAGTTGAGACTGGACCCTCTCAATCCTCCTGTCCTGCATATGAAGAGCTGTTGGAGGTTATGGAACGTGCCACGGCGAGGCTTGACTTGCCGTGGGAGCGGATGAAGATGGTGGCACCACGGGGATGTCTCTATGAGCGGTAACTTTCTGGCCATAACCCCCCAGCTCAAGTG
Organism: Oxygymnocypris stewartii; assembly: GCA_003573665.1. Taxonomy (NCBI): domain Eukaryota; kingdom Metazoa; phylum Chordata; class Actinopteri; order Cypriniformes; family Cyprinidae; genus Oxygymnocypris; species Oxygymnocypris stewartii. The sequence goes on from QVTF01023105.1 coordinate 730,039, forward strand.
AGCCTTCCATTTCTTCCTGATCTCCATACGGAGGTTGTGAAGGAATGGAAAAAGACGTTTTCCTCTCGCATCCATAGATTCTAACATACCAGTTATGCTAACATCGTAGGAATGCATGACAGCGGCTATGAGAGGATGCCCCCAATGGAAGACACCCTAGCTAGCTACCTCTCCATGGGTGAGATGTCTTCTCTGAAGGCTCCCTCCTTGCCATCTAAGCCCCTTCAGGATACATCTTGCTTAAATGGCAAGGCGTATGCAGCAGCAGGTCAGGCGGTCGCTTCGTTGCACACCATGGCAGTGCTTCAAGTGTACCAGGTGGATCTGCTGAAAGACCTGGATAAGGGTCAGTGCTTGTCACCTGACGAGATAGCTGAGCTGCGCCGCACCACAGATTTGGCCCTCCGTGCAACTAAGCAGGCTGCCACTGCTATGGGCAGGTCTATGGCAGTCATGGTGGTAACGGAGAGGCATCTGTGGGTGAATCTGGCAGATATCGGGAAGAAAGAGAAGGGCTCTCTTCTTGATGCTCCAGTCTCGCCTTCCGAGCTTTTCGGTACCTCTGTCAAGGCGGTAGTCGAGAAGTTTAGGGAGGCGAAGGCGCGCTCAGCATTCTTTAAAACCTTCATCCCAAGAAGGTCCAGGTCTGAGCCCGAACAACGCAGGGGTCCTGGCCCGTCCTGGTCTGAGGGTCAGAGATGGGTACAGAAGGTTAGTGTCGCGACTCGTGCCCCTCCCCCACCTGCGAGTAGGGCTAGAGGGAGGCACTGGTCAAAGAGAGGTAGGCAAGACCTGAGGGAGGTGATCCGGATGAGGCATTCCCAAAAACAACGCTCTCGTCCGGACCAGAATAAGACCTAAAATCTACTCCCTTCCCTCGGGGGGGCTTTAACACCTTCTCCTCTCTAATTCCCCTGCAACCACCATCAACTCCACCTGACCGAGGTTAGGTGGGAACCTTGAAAAGCTGCAGTCGGACTGGACCTATGATGATTTTGGTCAGGTTCTAGGTTCATTTCTCCGAGGCCTCCTCTGAGGTTTCAGGTCAGCAACTGCAATCATCGGACCCGCGGGTCCTTCTGTTATGAGGCACCCTTAACCGTGTCCCGCCCCAAGGGGCCTCCTGTGGTAAGTAGTGATCTCCTTGGGCTCTACCTTGACAGAACTGGTAGCCAAACTCAGTGACTGCTCCCCTTCTCAGGGTCTTAAGTAGCAGTCTACCTGAGCCCTCTTGATAGTAGCAGATCTTTGCTCTCAGAGCTGTCATTAAGCAGCCTCAGGTTGTTAGGCAGCTTCATACCTCGTTGTTAGGTTGCTCTCCTTGTTGGTAGAGCTAGCATTGCTCCCCTCACCTTAGAGAGTTAACTATGAGCATGCCGCTCCCTTCTGAGCACCTGAGTTCCCTTTCATTCTGAGGAATGAGTTCTCCACACTATGAGCAGGCCGCTCCCTCCTGAGTGTTGTTGGTAGAGCTAGCATTGCTCCCCTCAACTTAGAGGGTCACCTATGAGCATGCCGTCCCCTTTTGAGCGTCCGAGTTCCCTCATGCAGAGAGTTTAGTTCTTGAGTTTAGTGCAGAACATCAAGTGTTCTGCGTTCTTTCTAAAAACCTGTATGGTAGGGTTACGCGCTGCAGCCTCGTTCCCTTTCTTTGAGTTGGTCAGGCCCCGGTTTGTGCCTTGGGCCCCACTCTATCATTTTGTCCCAATATTTGGGTTTGAACAGTGTGTCGCTACCAAAGGGTCTGTTGAGACAGTTCCCTCAGTGAGCTCGTGCAGAGCAAGCGGTAGCCCCTGGATGACCGGCCAGGACCTAGTTACTACCACTAAGTGCTTGGCCATATCCCCTTAAAGGTATCTTTTTCTGATTCCAAGCCTTTGAACTCTACCCTGGGTACGGTAGTCCCGGCACCTAGCAGGTAAGAGTTTTAGGGTATGCAGCTCGGGTTTTTGGCCGAAGGGGATAATGTCACTGACAGCCATCAACCATCCCAGGGGCAACTCCCTTAGCCTGGTAGGGTTGGCTTAGTGCTCGCCTTTGCACTCCCCCAGCATAGTGGCGTGGGTATATTGTTCCCCATAGCGACCCCTAGGGGACGCAGTACGAAGTTCCCATGAAGGGGAACGTCTCAGGTTGTGTATGTAACCGTATATATGTGCAATGCTTCGGACGCAAGCTTCAGACGAAGAATTGGATGATGTATTCTGCCGACGCCCCTTATACTGTGGTCGCGCAGGTAGTGACGTCATAGGCTGTCGCCGGCCAACGAGTGGTGTTTTTGTATGTATGCTTCAGACACGAGTCACGCTGACGGTGTTCCCCATAGCGACCTAGGGGACACAGTGTCTCGTTCTCCACTCAGGGAAACATGGTTACATACGTAACCTGAGACGTTAAGACTTAACTTATATCAATGGATTAGAAAAGCCTTTTATTCAACATAGAGGATGGGAGAAGAGTGCCATGTTGAGACCAATGATAGCTTGCAATTCAAACATGAAAATAATAATGTATTATGCCAACATAGATAGCATCACCCTGGGTCCCTTGACAGGGTTTTTTATTATATTACACTGGATGTGGGTTAAAGCTCTGTGACCAACAAAAGTTTAGGATTCTTATACATTTTGCTTAGAACGAAGCCTAAATAAAACTGGCAGAATTAAAAAAGTACTGTAGGCTATAAACTAATGACACTGTCAACATCAGTAAGAACTTATTCAATTTGTAAAAGCAGACTAGTGAATTGTTTTACCGTTCAATATGAACTAACCTCTGAAGTCCCATTTAGCAGCAAAAGCCTGTTTCATGCCAAGTAAGGGCTTAAAAAAGGCTTTAAAAACACAGAGAAGTGTGGAAAAAACTGTGAAATGTTCTTTAGCTTGTGTTAACCACTGACCTAATTTTAACCCTTTCAAAAAATGTATTGACTTCAGGGTGGTGGAAGTGGAACTCCTGAAACCTGTTCCCAGGTTTAGGCATATAAAATGCAATACTATTAAAACAATATTTACACTTTTCTGCATAGAGTGGTTAAAATTGTACATTGTGATGTCCATGCCATTCTATGTTGGCAAACTACGTAATGAGTCTTTCAACACTCATGCGTGTGTGGTGTGTGTGTGTTTGTGTGAGTGCATGCACGGATGAATGCTACCTAATTAAACACATGGATCAAATGCCCTCTCCATGGACTTCCACTTCCTCTAGAACATATGCCACATTAAGTGGATGTCCCTGCTTCACAGAACAAGACCAACAAGAAGCTTTGCTTGCTGCGAGGATCTGACAAAATCACTACACTTCACATATGGCACATTAAAACATGTAAAGGCACAGAGATACACAAACACACTGATATGAGGGTTCTCTAATTGGACTGTAGTTGATCCTAATTGGCCTGTGCATTTATAGTCTCAGGAGAGACTGAACCAATCAAGCCCAGCAGAGTAGGACTCAAGACACCAAAGGGGGGGGGGTGTGTGTGTGTGTGTGTGTGTGTGTGTGTGTGTGTGTGTGTGTGTGTGTGTGTGTGTGTGTGCGTGCGTGTGTGAGTGTGGGTTTTACAGGTTATTTTTGGTCTAAAGATCTCTCGCACCCCGTTGTGATGGGGGTGAGGCAGATTGTGATTAATTAGTATTGTAATTAGTATAAACAAGATTAATATGTTTAACTTGAGTAATTAGGCCTGTGTGCATACTGTTGAGAATGTTGATATCTATCTATCTATCTGTCTATCTATCTGTCTGTCTATCTATCTGTCTGTCTGTCTGTCTGTCTATCTATTTATCTACAGGTGCATCTCAATAAATTAGAATGTCGTGGAAAAGTTAATTTATTTCAGTAAATCAACTCAAATTGTGAAACTCGTGTATTAAATAAATTCAATGCACACAGACTGAAGTAGTTTAAGTCTTTGATTCTTTTAATTGTGAAGATTTTGGCTCACATTTAACAAACATCCACCAATTCACAACAAATTAGAATACTCCATAAGACCAATAAAAAAAGATTTTTAGTGAATTGTTGACCTTCTGGAAAGTATGTTCAATTGCTGTATATGTACTCAATACTTGTTAGAGGCTGCTTTTGCTTTAATTACTGCCTCAATTCGGCGTGGCATGGAGGTGATCAGTTTGTGGCACTGCTGAGGTGGTATGGAAGCCCTGGTTTCTTTGACAGTGGCCTTCAGCTAATCTGCATTTTTTTGGTTTCTAGTTTCTCATTTTCCTCTTGACAATACCCCTTAGATTCTCTATGGGGTTCAGGACTGGTGAGTTTGCTGGCCAGTCAAGAACACAACACCATGGTCATTTAACCAACTTTTGGTGCTTTTAGCCTAACAATCCTTTAACGGATTTGAATATTAGAAGCGTATTAATGTGTTAAGTGTACGCCAGGTTAAAGAGATGGGTCTTTAATCTAGATTTAATCTGACAGAGTGTGTCTGCCTCCCAAACAGTGTTAGGTAGATTGTTCCAAACTGGAAAGAAGCAAGAAGTATTCCAAAATGTATTGGTAAACGGGTGAAGTGATGTTGGTTTTCAAAAAACACAATGGACCAACACCAGCAGATGACATTGCACCCCAAATCATAACAGACTGTGGAAACTTAACACTGGAAACTTGGGCTATGAGCTTCTTCACCCTTCCTCCAGACTCTGTGCTTTTATCAAGTTTTTTACGTATTTTTACTTTCTCTTTTTACACGCATAATGTCTGCACTGATTATTTACGACAAAAGAACACTTTTGGACATTGGACACCACTACACTAACCTGCTTCAGGACACTTTATCCACGAATCCAACGTGCCCATTGGAGATTCTTCGGAACACGGAGAAGAACAATGGCCACCTGAATAATCCCAGGAGGCGAAAGAAACACAGCTGGAAATGTGCTGGAATCCGCAACAGACTGAGGGAAAGGGCTCACAGTCCACCTCTACAGAGTATTCGGCTCTCTAATGTCCAATCCTTGGAGAATAAGATGGACGATCTTAGAGCTAGGATAAGTTTCCAACGGGACATAAGGGTCTGTAACATCCTTTGGCTGAAACACGGCTCACGCCCTCGGTCCCGGACACTGCTGTAACGCCGTCTGATAACTTTTCTATTTTACATATGGACAGAAAAGCCAAGGTTGGTAAAACCAAAGGTGGAGGAGTGTGTTTGAATGCAATGGCAGCAGCGCAACACTGCAGATCAGCGCGTAAGGAAGCAGCAGACAGAGCAGCGATGATCATGTTATCACCATGTCGGAAGACGAGGTTTGCTTTTTGCAATTTTGAGGTGTTCAGTTTTATTTTGGTTTTAGAAAATAAGCGTGATTGCTCTCCTCACAAATCAGCTCTTTCTTATTTTGTTGCGTTTTCTGTGCCTTGTCGTGTACTTTTATGTCACTTCCTGTCTCCTGTGGTGTTTGTAGTCAGTTTGTATCTTATCTTGTTCAGCTTGTTAGCCTCCTGTACATAGAGGAGTGTTTCTTTAGTTCTTTGTGAGTTGTTGAATGTAATGGTTGTCTGTTTGCCCATCAATCTGTTATTTGTTCCCTGTGGGTTTTGGCTTATTGTTTGTTCTAGTTTTCCTGTGAAATGTCTGCACATAGATCCTTTCCTCTAACTTTTCTCCAGCTTCTCCACAACATTATAGTTTTTACTGGCATGTCTCTTTGACCAGTGCATCTTTGAGCCTATATTTAGTATAAGTAAAATTCTTAAGTATTAATTATTTATTTAATTAATAATTTAATCTGATTACAATCAGATACTCTAATACTTTTACTCAAGTTGTTTTGGAATTGGAGACTTGTACATTTTAGTGGAGTATTTTTTACTGTGAGGTATCTGTACTTTTACTCAAGTATCGTTTTCAGGTTGTAAGGAAACTATAGCTCTTATTTAGCTTTTTGGGGAATCATTAGCTTACAGATAAAATATTGCTTGATTAAAGTAATATTAATCTTTGACTTATGATTTGTACTGTATTAACACTTCGTCCAGCGATCATTAACATTAACTTTAGGTTGTTTTGCTTTTGTGGCCAACTATAAACAAAATAAAGGGTTTTATACCATTTGAGCGAGGTAACACGATCTTTTTGGCAATAAGTTTGAACTAGAAAATCACATCCCAAGACATAGTTCTTTATAAATAAAACCAGAAAATAAAATTAGTTTATTTACTAACTGCTATTCTACTGTACATGGACTAACCTAATAAAACACATAAACATACACATAAACATACACACACACATTCTGGGTTCTTGCGAGTAATGTTAGAAATAAAGTGTAAAATAGCCTTCTTGGCTATTTCATAACTGAAACCACCAGGAAGATCACGAAAGAGAACTGTGCTCTTTTCTGCGTCCAGATCTATTCACCAGTTCAGTTAGGATAGAAACTTTGTTTGAATACTTTGTTTGAACTGAATGCGTTCATTCAGTTTCGGATTCCACGTGGTTACTTCGTGTTTTCACGGAAATCTCCGATGGCTTTGTTGCTGCTGCGTGACGTCACCGGGAAAGCCCTCTTTCGATCGGCGGTTGCCTGGTTCTGTGTTGAGATGGAAAGCTCTGTTGGTCTGCCGACTTTGAGGTGTTACAGCTTTACGAAATCTTGAATTTGCTTAGCTAGTTTGTCTTCTCAGCCCGATGTTAAGGCGAGGGTCCAACGCCGCCGAAGCTTCCGGGTCATCCGCGAGCGAGCACGTTGAAGAGAGAGGAGGAAAGAGAAAGTTTCAAAGCTGTGTTGTTTGTTTAAAATGGCACTAGTTTGGATATGCCCCCGGCGGCTGTCCCAATCACATTGTTCTTGTGGGGCTGAGCCCCGCCCATGTCTTTGGGGCATACCATTTCAAAACTTCCATGTGAGTAGAAGTTTTTAATACTTATGTAACATGTTATCACATATTTACCCATTTATAATTATCACCAAATCTGTTGTACCATTGATTCAAAATAATCATGACAGTCTCTTTGAATCTAAACACGTTACAACTTTACAGAGAACATTAATCCGTTATAGATTAAGAAAAACATAGCATGGGATACCCTATACAGGTTAAGGCACAGATTAAAGCATTCCATATTCTAAATAATCACATTCATACCAAGCATATGAAAGGCAGATTACAACATTAATATCCATATAGTTTCTTGAGTACACTGTTCTAATAGCCATGGAGTAAATTACTTCCTTTGTTCTCCACGAAAAGCGTGCACTGGGTGCTGGATGAGGAGGGGTCTTCGTGCCGACGTGGCATTACAAGGTTCTCGTTACACCTCGCAATTGTAACTTTTTTTCTCTTAATTGCAAGTTTATATCTCACAATTCAGAATTTTTTTTCAGAATTACGACTTTATATCTCACAATTCTGGGAAAAAAAAATCAGAGTTGTAAGTTCATATCATGCAATTCTAAACAAAAAGTCACAATTGTTCAGTGGTGGAAACAAGCTCCCATAATCAGTCAATCCATCCATCATTCATTTTCCACTTTACAATACTTTTTTCTACTTACAATACTGTCACATTTGTTTGCATTGGTAAATGTATTAGCTATCACGAACTAACGATAAACAATACTTCTACAAGTACTGTAGAAGTACTACTAGATTTGTACCATTTAACTACATTTAAAAAATAATAATTAACAATGAACAATAGTGTATTTCTAAACTAACATTAAATTAAGCATAAACAGTTTGAATAAACAGTATAAAATAAGAACAAATAAAATCAAACACCTTTTAAAAGATGTCAAAATATTTTATTTGTTGCCTGCATGTCATGTGACCATTAGCCAACATCAGAGAATCATAAAATTATTGAATGTCTCTGGGTAACCAGAGGCTACTTACCTGTAAATATACAGTGCTCAGCGTAAATGAGTACACCCCCTTTGAAAAGTAAAATTTTAAACAATATCTCAATGAACACAAAAAACATTTCCAAAATGTTGACAAGACTAAGTTTAATATAACATCTGTTTAACTTCTAACATGAAAGTAAGGTTAATAATATAACTTAGATTACACATTTTTCAGTTTTACTCAAATTAAGGTGATGCAAAAATGAGTACACCCCGCAACAAAAACTACTAAATCTAGTACTTTGTATGGCCTCCATGATTTTTAATGACAGGCCAAGTCTTCTAGGCATGGAATGAACAAGTTGGCGACATTTTGCAAGATCTATCTTTTTCCATTCTTCAAGAATGACCTCTTTTAGAGATTGGATGCTGGATGGAGAGTGATGCTCAACTTGTCTCTTCAGAATTCCCCATAGGTGTTCGATTGGGTTCAGATCAGGAGACATACTTGGCCACTGAATCACTTTCACCCTGTTCTTCTTCAGAAATCCAACAGTGGCCTTAGATGTGTGTTTAGGATCGTTGTCATGTTGGAAAAATGCACGACGACCAAGGGCACGGAGTGATGGTAGCATCTTCTCTTTCAGTATAGAGCAGTACATTTGTGAATTCATGATGCCATCAATGAAATGCAGCTCCCCGACACCAGCAGCACTCATGCAGCCCCACATAAGGACACTGTCACCACCATGTTTCACTGTAGGCACCATGCATTTTTCTTTGTATTCCTCACCTTTGCGACGCCATACAGTTTTGAAGCCATCAGTTCCAAAAACATTTATCTTGGTCTCATCACTCCAGAGTATAGAGTCCCAGTAGTCTTCATCTTTGTCGGCATGGGCCCAGGCAAACTCTAGGCGGGCTTTTTTGTGCCTGGGCTTTAGGAGAGGCTTCTTTCGTGGACGGCACCCATGCATGCCATTCCTCTGCAGTGTACACCATATTGTGTCACGGGAAATAGTCACCCCAGTTTGGCTTTCTACTTCTTTAGATAACTGCAGTGAACTTGCATGTAGATTTTCTTCAACCCATCTCATCAGAAGACGCTCCTGACGAGGTGTTAACTCCCGTGGATGACCTGGACATCTCTGTGAGATGGTTGCAGTTCCATCTTTTTAAATGTTTGTACCACTTTTGCTACAGTATTCTGACTGATAATTAAAGCTTTGCTGATCTTCTTGTAGCCTTCACCTTTCTTGTGTAAAGAAATTATTTTCTTTCTCAGATCTTGTGACATTTCTCTTCCATGTGGTGCCATTGCTGACAGCATGAAATGGGAAGGGGTTTTCTTTAAGTAACACCCTTTTATAGTCAACTGTCACCTGTGTAATGAATAATTAGACTCACCTGTGGTTGAATTCTTGTTAAATTAGACATTTGTAGTCTAAAATTAATTTAAAAAAGCTCCAGAGAGTGGGGTGTACTCATTTTTGCATCACCCTAATTTGAGTAAAACTGAAAATTTAGTTCTCTAAGTTATATTATTAACCTTACTTTCATGTTATAAGTTAAACAGATGTTATATAAAACTTAGTCTTGTCAACATTTTGGAAAAAAAAATTGTGTTCATTGAGATATTGTTTAAAATGTTACTTTTCAAAGGGGGTGTACTCATTTACGCTGAGTACTGTATATATATATATATTAGTTTTTCTTGAAAGATAAATATGAAGGATTTTATTTGAATAAAATGTTTAGAATATAAATCTAGCATATTTCAAACACTAATCAGACTGTTTAAACCTCACTCATTAGTTTGTTTTATGTGTTTATAGGAATTCAAATGCCTGTGATTGCACACAGCATTTATACGCTCACAGAAACTGGCTGTCATTGGTTCCAATGTTTAACCACAGCTAAAACATTTAATTAAATTAATATTTATTTGAATAGAGCTTTTCACGGTACCTTTTCAAAGCAGCTTTCAGAAAATAAATGTTTCTACATTACAATTAAGAGTTATCTATTTATCAGAGGTGACTGTGTCAAAGTATTGTCCATTTGGCAGAAATGTACAGTTCTAAGATGATACAACTTATGCGGTTAATGTATGTCATGTGTTCATTTAAGCACAAACAATATGCACATTAAGAAAAATTTGAAAATGTTGACACATTGAAAGCACTCACAATCAGTATGTTTCATAATTAGTTCATCGCAGCACCCATGCTAATTGTGACTGTAAATTATATTGATGTATGTGTTGTTTTCACAGATTATCCATGACAGGATATGGACACATATGTCTCGAAGCAGGTTAATGTGGAATTATTTGCCTGGAGGACTTTACGCACTTCCTGAGTTCTCCAGCGATCTCATCCTCTTCCCCTTCTACTACTCAACACTCGGTAAGCATGTGTGTGTGTGTGTGTGTGTGTGTGTGTGTGTGCGTCTCTTCACCACCTTCATCTCAATGCCGTAAAACTTTGTTACAGTGAAAATGAAATCATATCTCAGATAGATGTTGGTTCCCCTCCAAGCAGTGTGTGAGTATGTGTATGTGTGTGTGTGTGTGTGTGTGTAGTGGATTGTGAACATATGTGTTGGACATATTCCTTCCTAAACCCGACCTGTGTGTATTTGCATGCGCATATAGGGGTCTGTAGAGGATTTGTCCCTGGGCTTCACATGTCAGCAGTAAATCTGTGTTGCAGGAGTGATAGATGGTCTATACTCTGCTGTCACAGGCATTGTTAGTCTCACTTTCCATAATTTTGATGACAGTGCAGTTTAGATTCCCTGTCTGTGGCCATAACTTGAGAGAACTTCAATGAGGCGTGATATACAGCATGATTCACTATAAATTCACCAGGTCAACACTATAAATCCGGCTACCTGTGATACATGCTGTTTATTAGGCAATGAGATATCATCCAACATGACCAGTGGACTGCGCCGATGGCTTGCTGTGTCCCTGTCTTCCTTGAAACAGTCTTTTGAAAATATTTCAGATGTCGTGGCTTGCATACATAATGATGTTTTGTACACAGCTCAGACGAATCTTAAAAACTTTAAATTGTACCTACCCTCGGGCCATCCAGGAGGATATAGATGAGTTTGTGTCTTTATCGGAACGTATCTGGACAAATTTAGCATTACTTCAAGAACCATTTGCAAGTGAACGTGGGAACTTCACCGCACTCATGTTTGGACTCTCATTCTGATGGCACCCATTCAATGCAGAGGTACCGCTGGTGAGCAATTGATGTATACTAAATTTCTCTAAATCTGTTAAGATGAAGAAACAAGCCCATCTACATGTTGGATTGCCCGAGATATACGAGATATTGGGCACTGCCCAAGCTGAAACAGCACTCACCGGGATGGAATGTCACTACTGCAGTGACATGAGTCTCTCCTCTCTGCGCTTGCGGCTAGCTTTCTTTTCCCCTTGCACCCTCCCCCTGTTTTCTTCACAGGGACCTTTGAGGAAAAGCAGCGGGGCAGAGGATCTCAGCACTCGGAGATGAGTGTGCTTACACCGGCTGTACCCCCGCGTGGTAACAATGACGGCGAGATAGACGACAGCCTGTCATTGGCAGCTTCAGATGCCACGACCCCGCCCCCTTGCATTCTACGCAACCCAGCGCATCCAGCCCAGGCATGGACGCCGATCTTTTCCATGTCCTGTTTAATGTTGCGGAGGAGCTGGGTTTGGAATGGTCTCCCCCAGAGGAATCAATCCGTAGCTTCCTGGATGAATGGGTTTTGCCGGTGCGCCGCCAGGACCCTTGTCAACGAGTTTCGCCATTCTCCCCACAGAGGTCCACGTTGAGATCACCAAATCTTGGCGTGCACCCTACTTGTCCCGCCTCCCTCAGATGAGTGAACGCTCCACCCACAAATGGTTCAGGAAATATGGGGACTCATCAGCAGGCCAGAGGTCGACCTCTTCACCTCAGAAGACAACACTCATTTCCAAACTTATTTTTCGAAGGACAGGGACCTTTATGCTTTTCCCCTGATTGCCCTGATCCCGCAGGCAATCAAGCGAATCAGGGAACAGAAGCACAGAGTTCTGTTAGTGTCCCCACTCTGGAGGAACCAGAACTGGTTTGCGGAGCTGTCTCGGCTGCTCACTGCAGCCCCGTGGCCCATTCCCCTGAGACAAGACCCCCGCTCTCAGGTGAACGGAACGATTTGGCACCCCCACCCCGAACTATGGGTACTACATCTTCAGCCTCTCGATGGGAGCCTTCGGAACTTCCCAAGAGTGTGCTAAATACTATTTTTTTAGGATAGAGCACCGTCTACGAGATGCCTCTATGCCCTTAAGTGGTCTGTCTTCTCCACCTGTTGTTCTAACTGCGGCCTATACCCATTTTTTTGTGAAATATCGTTGATATTGTCCTTCCTGCAAGAGCTGTTGGAAAAGGGTCGCTCCCCTTCCACGCTCAAGGTCTATATAGGAGCTATAGCAGCCTCACACACTCCTTTAGATGGCCAATCAGTGGACATGAACAACCTGGTTGTTCGTTTCTTGAAGGGGTCTAGGAGGCTCAATCCGCCCCGCTCTATCACCTTCCTGACATGGGATCTGCCCACAGTGTTGAGGGCTCTGAAGAGCCCTCCTTTTGAGCTGCTACAGTCTGTTGACCTTCATCTCCTGATGCTAAAGACCGCTCTGCTACTAGCACTAGCATCAGTAAAACGTATGGGAGATCTGCAGGCGCTATCAGTCAGCCCCTCTTGCCTCGAATTTGGCACTAACGATTCTAAAATTGTCCTGAAACCAAGGCATGGCTACATACCTAAAGTGCTTTCGACCCAGAGCGTTCAGAGTGCAGGTGATAACTCTCTTGGTACTTCCTCCTTCAGAGCAAGACCAGGGGTTGAATCCACTCTGCCCTGTTAGGGCATTGAAAATTTATATAGAGCGTTCCGCCCCTTTTAGGCAGTCGGAACAGCCCTGTGTATGCTTTGGCGGCCACACCAAAGGGTCTCCAGTCACAAAGCAGAGACTATCCAGATGGATAATTGACGCTATTATGCTAGTATATTCTTCTTTGGACCAACAATGCCCCATGGGAGCAAGAGCCCACTAGACTAGAGGCATCGCCTCGTCCTGGGCGTGGTCTAGCGGTGTGTCCATTGCAGAGATATGTGCGGCAGCCCGCTGGGCCTTGCCGTCCACATTTACCAGGTTTTATAATCTGGAAGTTCTGGCCTTACAGGCCAGGGTCCTTTCTGCATAACTCACTCTTGTCAAGCCGGGTCGACCTCTATGAGTTTGACACTATTACCTTCTGCAGGGCTTCCCTGAACAATACTTGGTCCCTCTGGGCCCCTCTTGGTGACTAAGACAAGTTCAAGTGTAGGTTAAATTTGATTTGATTTGATTTGATTTGATTTGATTTGATTTGATTTGATTTGATTTGACTTGATTTGATTTGATTTGATCTTTTTATGAAGTAAAAAAATATGTGTATACAGTGACGTAAACAGCATTTGTCATGATTTTGGTATGTAATTTAAAAAAATATTATACAGTAAAACAACATGAAAATCACCTCAGTGGTATTTGGAGAAATGCAGAACAATAATCTGGTGGATTTTGCAGAATTGTGTTTTGATTTTATCTTTTTACGATTTTTTAAATGTCTATATAGCAATGTAAATAGCATTTGTCATGACTTTGGTATGCAATTATTAAAAAATTATACATTAAAACAACATGAAAATCACCTCAGTGGAACTTGGGGAGATACAGAATAAGAACCTGGTGGAGTTTGCAGAAAATAATTTGATTTTATCTTTTTATGAATTTTTTAATATGATACAGTGATGTGAAAAGCATTTGTCATGATTTTGGTATGCAATTATTAAACAATTATACAGTAAAACAACAAGAATATCTCCTCAGTGGTAGTTGGGGAGATGCATAACAAGAATATTATAGAGTTTGCAGAAAACAATTTGATTTTATATTTTTATGAATTTTTCAAATATGTGTATACAGTGAGGTAAATAGCATTTGTCTTGACTTTGGTATGCAATTATGTATCAGTGGTACATGGGGAGATGCAGAACAAGAATCTGGTGGAGTTTGCAGAAATCAATTTGATTTGATCTTTTTATGAAATTTTTAAATGTGTATACAAAGGTCAAGGTCAAGGTTCTTTTATTCGTCACATACTCAATTTTTCAGGATATAATCAGTAGTGAAATGTAAATCCGGACAGGTCCGCTCAATAGACAGTGCAAAAAAAATAACAAATAAAAAATGAAACATAACACAAGAGCATATATTTAAATATAGGTATAAATACAAATAAAAATAAGAAAAAAATATATAGCTGCAAGCAGCGATGGCGGGCCCAAGCCGAGTGCAAACGCCACCCCGGTGGCATCAGGAAAACTGTGCCCAGTGGGCACATGCATTACAGTAACCCTCTAGCAGTTTTGATTTAAGGGATACATTAATGAAAGGGTTAATCCGAGCCGTCAAGACACACACACACAATTAAATATAAAACTTTGGTAACACTTTCAATAAGGTTTCAGTTATTTACATTAACTATATTAATTAACATGAACAATAATTATACAGCATTTATTAATGTTAGTATCTATCTATCCTCTCTCTCTCTCTCTCTCACACACACACACACACACACACACACACAAAATAACAATATATGAAGAGCTCTTTTCCAAAACGCGATAAACGCCAAATTTAAAAAAAATGAGTTCGTCATGCCATTTTGCTGTGTACTGAACCTATTCACTGCTCCATCAATGTTGCATGCCAAATCGCTATATTTCCTTGTTTAAAATGTACTGCAAGATGCAGTTCTTTTCCAAACCGCTATAAGCGCCGAACCTGTTTTTAGCCTAAACGCGATATATCCTCATATGACTGGACAAAGAAAATCCCCAAAAAACAACAAAAAAAGAAGGTTCGTCACTCAGGTGGCGCGTTAATACCCACTGTGGGATGTCAATGTAACAGATGTGTATGCCAGTAAGGGCTGTGTGTAAACCTCACTCCCCTGACCTCAAAAAGAGGCGCTCTAGCAACTGACGCTAGAGGCTGTAGCCTTTGGCGTTCCTTGTTAGAGCGCCCGCCTCCCGCAACGGAAACCCGGGTTTGAGACCCGCTCGGTGTGATGGTGCGGACCCGGGGGGGTTACATCAACACAAGGCTGGTGCGACCGGCTTATAGTATGAGTCCCTTATGTCATATGTTGCATGTTCTCTTTTTTTTTTTAAAGACATAAACCAACATAAAAAAAGGATGGATTTGTAGCGTTTTGAAAAAATAAAAATAAAACTTGGAATTTATAATCGACAATATTGTTGTTTAATTTAACAATCATTGTTTAACATGTTCAGACTGAGCCAACAGACCATTTTAACAGGATAAATTGAATATTAACAAAATGTATGGGTCTAGGTAAAAAAATGTAATTTTCTCTAAAACTATTAAAATGGATTTATAGTGTTTTGGAAAAGAGCTCTTCATATACAACTTTTCAATAAGGTTTTGGCTTTTAACATTATACTTTCAATAAGGTTTCAGTTATTAGCATTAACTATATTAATTAACATGAACAATAATTGTACAACATTTATTAATATTAGTCACTCTCTACCCTCTCTCTCTCACACACACACACACACACACACACACACGGAGAGAGAACAATATATTAAACTTTTGTAACAAACCGTTTTCAATAAGGTTTTAGCTTTTAACATTATATAAGTTAAAATGAACAATAGTTTTTATAGCATTTATTAATCTTAGTTAATATTATGTTCAAAATTTACTACTATATTATAAATAAAAATGTGTTAATGTACATTTGTTACTGTACCATGGCCTAAAATAAAAAATACTTACACAAATACAGTAAAAATATGCTGTTAGTACTTAGTCTGTTAGTTTTGAATTAACTAATGTTTAAAACAATATTATTGAACTGAAGTTACAGCAGCGGTTCTCAATTCCAGCAAATTCAGCAATTCTAGCAAAATCGCTAGCACGTCGTCCCGGGGCTATTGTGTTTACCAGTCGGGCTACCAATATATATCACTGTCCTGCCCGACGGGCTTAAATATAAAGGTCCCGCAGGTCCTTATAAACTCCTTAATTTAGCTGTATCAAATTTAAGGCCGTAAAATGTTGTAAATACGTTAAATGGTTTAAGAAAATTCTTCATTTATAATTTCAAGAGGTCTTTCAGTTTCAATCGTGAAAGGGCTGATTAAACTTCAAAAGGTAATGATGTCATTGAATAAATATGAGCGCTGCATGTTTTAAAGTCAAAACGCAGCGCGGATGTTTATGTATCTCTGAAGGGAACCGACTGTCCTCAGAAATGGGTCGTTGGCATTTTCATTTAATCTTGCCTATAATGCCTGATAAAACAGCGCTTATGAGCGAGGACGGTGCTGCTTTTGTGTACAGCTGTTACCGGGGAATACGCTATATTAAGCCGCTCCTGAAGCACCACCTCATGCCAGAGAATCAATTTGAATGAAAGAAGTGAATGTGCCTACTAAAAATCTAAACTATTAAGACCATAATATTTATACATTTTAAATTAATATAATTTATGTTGAACTTATCCCTTTTCATAAAAATGGTTTAAAGGCTGAAATGCCATTTTAAGATTTTTGTTTTTGTGAAAACCTGTATCTGATCTGTAAATCATGTCATTTATGGCTTAATATGAGACCATAGACATTGTCCAACCCCCCACTCATACGGTGTTGATGTGACTTGTGTTTATCTCTTAAAAAGGGTCATAAATTGATTTAAAAAATTCAGCACATACCCTGTAAATAATGAAATAAACTCCCTTGATATTTGTGTATTGAAAAAGTTTTTGATTGACATTTAGATACCTATCTGATTATTAGTGGTGGGCCGTTATCGGCGTTAACGTGCTGCATTAACGCGAGACTCTTATCGGGCGATAAAAAAAATATCGCCGTTAATCTATTCTCAAAGTTGGGTTGGGAGCTGGGTCTATACTACGCAAGCTATGATGACTTTCACCCTGATATTTTAGCGCGGATGTATACCTAGCCGAATTGCACTGTAGGGGGCGAGAACGAGTCTTCGAACTAGAGGCTCGCAGTCCGTGATGGACAGATTGTTAACGGCTGGTCTATGTGGTAATACAATCGGGCAGGACATCCAAACGCTCACCTATCATTCATCAACCTCAAATATGGCTTTTCATCTGAAAGATGTATGTAGTAGCAACTTTACATGGCCGCTCAATATGATGTTAACCTAGAGAAACGTGCGCTATTGAAGTGTTTGTGTGGAAGCGCGTTTGCTGCAGGACAGGCTCCGGTGCGCTCACTTGCTCTTACATCTCCGTCATTCTTGGTCATACAGATAAAAGTAGCCTAATACATCTTTCGAATCTGTAAAGACTCTACGTTTATTTGTGTGCACTCAGAATAACAACGAAACGTTGCGCTTTTAAGCAAACAGGATGCGCTTTAGGTCTCATGTGAACTTGAGCGAGAAACTTCGAAAATCCGTCTTTGAAAAATATATCTATAGAGAGTGAAATGTCTAAAAAATAAAAATAGAAGACGTGTGTGTTAGCATGGATGATTTACATGAAATTTAATCTGTGCAACACTGTGCATAAGATGGCTTTCAGTTCAATATAATAACAAAAAACGACATTTTGGGTTTTTATTCAACTAACAAGGTGGGCACGCTGTGATCTGTACTATATTTTTACTGTAATTGACAGTTATCGGCAAAAAAAACAAAAAACAACAACACGGGAGTGGGAGGGAATGGGAGTCATTCTTCCGGGAGTGGAACGGGATTTTCCTCCAGTTTTTTCGTGGGATTGGGACGGGAAGAGATTAAAGTTTGTGATGCATTTTGGAAACAGGAGATGAGCCCCTGGTCTAATGCGCCACCTGGCTTGAGAAACCCGTTCTCAAAGACTTACTTTTAGTCATTATTTGGGTAGCACACATATTCTGAATGCCTTCGGCAGAATTCAAATGAGCCATTTTAATCTAGATTAATCTAGATTAATTCCAAAATTAATCTAGATTAAAAAAAGTAATCTATGCCCACCACTACTGATTATATATGTATATATTTTTAAAACCTGTATCTGAACAGTAAATCATGTCATTTATGGCTTAATATGAGACCATAGACATTGTCCAACCCCCCACTCATACGGTGTTGATGTGACTTGTCATCTGGTGTTCATCCTTAGTATTACAGTCTTCACCTTTTACCTATTATCAGTGATAGCTTAAATTTAAATAACTGTACTATGATTTATTAGGTAAGAATTAGTAAATAGTCAGTTCATCCTCTATAAAGCATTGTCCCAACATTAATAGTCATTGGTAAGCAGTTTATAAATTCAGCAATAAATATTTTGTTCTTGAGCATATATATATATATATATATATATATATATAATGTTTGATAATTGTATTTTCATACTTTATTAATGATCAATTTATCATTTCTAAATTATTACGTTGTTTACAAACCAGTTATTTATAAATTGTCAGTGAAACATAGGATCATTTAGAAAGTGTAAGTAAATGATTAATAAACTATTTAAATGTACATTTATAAATATTATTTAGACACATGATAATAATTTATCAGTTTTAATAAATGCTTTATTAACATATTCGTGCTGTAATTCATGATTAAGCCAGGTATTAAAACATGTAGCAGTTGCCAGCCATCTATTTGTGTGAGCTCATCTAAAGTGAGGACTATTTATACATTATAAAGCATTAATAAAGCAGATTTAAATGATAAATTATCTCCCAAACAGAGAAGTTAAACAAACACAACACAGAGGGCTACAGGACAGAAAAACATTTGTACATTTGCTTATCTACGGTATTTGGAGAAAATAAAAGATGCAGTATCTCACTTGCGCCTAGACAACAAATTTCCACTTAACTGTTCTCTTGCTCCACCACGCGTGCAGCGGAGACACCATCAGAGACAGAGGACGTTATCTCTCATCTCTATCCCACGTCCAAATATAAATCTAAATTGGTAGTATGAGAATACTTTGGATATAGAAAAGACGAACGCTTATTTGTCCCCCCATGTTTTGACAAAAGGTGGCGCTATAGAGTGCCTCCTCCAAGCCCGTTTATGAGCTTTTGCCAGTGTCTATCTATAATTAATACTGATGTGTGTGTTGAGTTTTATGAAATTCTAAACATCTTAAGTGCCTCAAAATCACCAGAAGAAATATTGAGGTTTGACACGTTGCCATGGCAACAGTATTTTAGATATCAATATTCCCTTGACAGTCTCACATCGGCCGTTTTTTGACATTATTCTGATGAAGTTTAAAGCAAATTGGGAAAAAGTAAGATGCTGAATTCAAAGCATTTAAAAAATGACACACTTCCTGCTGCCAGTTGGTGGCGCTATAACTTTGCCTCATAATTTTCACATCGATGCTTCATACACCGAACAAACCACTGAAGTGTGATCAAAATCAGACAATGTATGTGGACTTTATTAGACACTTCCTGTATCTCAATTATCGCCATAACTTCATCGCCTCACCACGGACAAACCGTTCGAGATATCAAAAATCCCTCCGCAATTTAGCATCCCCAATGTCTTGAGATCACGTTCACCAAGTTTGGTGCTCGTCTGTTGAAAATCCTGGGAGGAGTATTTCAAATTCCAGAGCATGTGCTTTTTAAACAGCCCTGAATAGCCGACTTCCTGTTGGGCGCTCCCATGACATGTGGCACAAAATTGTTCGGCTCGATGAGATCTATATGTGTACCGAGTTTCATATGAATACGTGCAAGTATGTGTGAGTTATTCATCAAGTTTTCTGATGGTGTTCCAGGGGGCACCGTAGAGCCTTTGTGCCACGCCCGGGTCCCAGCCTCTGCGGCGTCCTAATGGCCGCGGGTTCCAAGGAGTGTGCAAATTTTCAAGAGTTTTTGACCATGTTAAGCCCCCCAAAAATTCCCGGATAGCCTCAAAATCACCAAAAAAAGAATATTGAGGTTTGACACGTTGCCATGGCAACAGTATTTTAGATATCAATATTCCCTTTACAGTTTCACATCGGCCGTTTTTTGACATTATTCTGATGAAGTTTGAAGCAAATTGGGTAAAAGTAAGATGCTGAATTCAAAGCATTTAAAAAATGACACACTTCCTGCTGCCAGTTGGTGGCGCTATAACTTTTCCTCATAATTGTCACATCGATGCGATCGGCTTCATACACCGAACAAACCACTGAAGTGTGATCAAAATCAGACAATGTATGTGGATTTTATTAAACACTTCCTGTATCTCAATTCTCGCCAAAACTTCATCGCCTCGCCACGGGCAAACCGTTCGAGATATCAAAAATCCCTCTGCAATTTAGCATCCCCAATGTCTTGAGATCACGTTCACCGAGTTTGGTGTTCGTGTGCTGAAAATCCTGGGAGGAGTATTTCAAATTCCAGAGCATGTGCTTTTTAAACAGCCCTGAATAGCCGACTTCCTGTTGGGCGGAGCCCATGACATGCAGCGCAAAAGTTGTTCGGCTCGATGAGACCTATATGTGTACCGAGTTTCATATGATTACATGCAAGTATGTGTGAGCTACACATCAAGTTGTTGATGGTGTTCCAGGGGGCGCCGTAGAGCCTCTGTGCCACGCCCGGGTCCCAGCCTCAGCGGCGTCCTAACTGCCGCGGGTTCCAATGTGTGTGCAAATTTTCAAGAGTTTTTGACCATGTTAAGCCCCCCAAAAATGCCCGGATAGTCAAAAAAAAAAAAAAAAAGAAAAGAATTCTAACGAAATCAATAGGGCCCTGCACCTTTCTGGCTTGGGCCCTAATAAGGGGTAAAATGTGCAATGAAATAAAATGTGCAATACAGTATACTGTGGACTTAATAAATAATAATATAAACAGGGATGTGCAAGAAGAATGTGCAAACAGCAAGAAGAATGTGCAAACATTGGTTGTACCGGGTATGTACACATTAAATTGAGTCATGTAAATGTTATGAGACCGAGTTTGAGTTTAGGAGCCTGATGGCCTGAGGGAAGAAGCTCCTCCTCAGTCTCTCAGTTTTTGCCATCATGCTCCTGAAGCGCTTGCCAGATGGCAGTAAAATGAAAAGACGGTTACCGGGGTGATTTGAGTCCTTGATGACTTTTACAGCTCTGCTTTTGCAGCGTTTGAGGTAGATGTCCTGCAGAGAGGGGAGAGCAGACCCTGAGATGCGCTCAGCTAAGCGCACGACTCTCTGCAGAGCTTTGCAGTCGTGATTTGTGGCATTACTATACCACACTGAGATGCACTGAGTCAATACACTTTATATGGCCCCTGAATAGAAAGATTTTCAGGATTGCTGGTGAGACCCTGAATTTCCTCAGCTGTCGCAGATGGTACAGTCTTTGCCTGGCTTTCTTGACCTGTGTTTGAATGTGTGCAGTCCAAGTCAGGTCCTCGGAGATGTTTACACCGAGGTATTTGAAGCTGCTCACCCTCTCCACAGGGGTCCCACTGATCATAAGAGGAGTGTAGGGCCGCTGCTGTCTCTTTCTGAAGTCTACAATCAGCTCTTTAGTTTTGCTCACGTTCAGAGAGAGACAGTTGTCCTGGCACCATGATGTAAGTCTCTCTACTTCATCCAAGTATGCGGTCTCATCATTGTTGGAAACGAGGCCCAGAACCACAGTGACGTAAACAGCAATTGTCATGACTGGTATGCAGTTATTAAAAAAGGATGGTGTAAAATAACATGAAAATCACGTCAGTGGTACTTGGGGAGATGCAGAATAAGAATCTGGTGTAGTTTGCAGATATAAATTTGATTTTATATTTGTATGAATTTTTTAAATGTCTATATAGCAATGTAAATAGCATTTGTCATGACTTTGGTACGCAGTTATTAAAAAATGATACAATAAAACAACATGAAAATCTCCTCAGTGGTACTTGGGGAGATGCAGAACAAGAATCTGGTGGAGTTTGCAGAAAACAAATTGATTTGATAGTTTTATATAAAAAAAATAATGTCTGTATATATAAATACTATTGAGCAAGAAGTGCCTATAAAGTGTGTTTTTAATCTGCCTATTATTATCGATTAACTGACTGTGATTTCAGTTTGATAAGCGATCACTCTTAAAAAATATATATTTGCAAAGGTTTCGAAGCTTCATGGCTATCACTACCATGCAACGCCATGTAGACATGTTCTCCGAAGCGCAGATGGCGTGACTGCAGTCATTTCAGTGGTAAGCTATGATAAATATAGCCTATAAAACTCCCCGTAACTCATAAACTTCACGGGATAGCGCGCAGATATTTCTGACGGTTTTTGCTCGTTGTCAGCCTCAGCTTTTCTGCAATAGACTGAAGCTCCGCGTGAATTCAGCACAACTTGATTTCAGCTAATAAAAGAAAAATGCTGCAATTTTCTGGTGTTATTTTATTATTGCTGGGGCAGTCTCCAGCTATATCTTAAACTTCTCAAAATACAGTTCCCTTCAGATCAGTTTAAATCACTGCATAAAAAATAACGCAATCTTTGTCTAATTTTGATTGGGTGGGCAAGACAGTCATTTGGGTGGGCTAAGCCCACCCCTGCCCATCCCTGGAGCCGGCCCTGGGGTTTGTGTGTGTGTGTGTGTGTGTGTTTCAACTGTGAACCAAATGACCTCTTATGACTGACTGGACTTCCAGATGTGACCACAATTAGTGAATGGACCATTAACATTACTTTCAAATAATATGTTTTAAAATCAAACCAAAAGTTCATGTGGATTTGCTTGTTTGCAATTCTGTATATTTGTGTGTTTTTTTCTGTGTGGTCTGAGTGTGTGGCCTTGTTTGTTCACGTGTTTCACACAGTGTGCGTGTGTTAGCGTGTTCTTGTTTTGTTGAGTCTGAATCCCTGCAGAGAGGAAATAGGGATAATAGATATTCTGGCTAAGTGTAATTACTGTCACTGTGATATAGTAAGAACGTCTCTTTTGTTTTACAGCCTAACCAGAAAAGTTTCACAGCTTTGATCAATTCATTTTACTCTTTTTTTCCTCTCTTGTTTTCTTTTGTTTGTTGTAGTAACCTTTATTGTGATGTAATAGAGACTTAATGTAGGTGTCGGCTTTCTGGAGTCGCAGTCGCAAACGTAGTTAAATTAAGCGAATCCCTGTGGAGGAACAAAGATAAACAGGTGCTCTCTTTGAACGACTGCCATAAAGCAAACTTAAGCAAACTGATACAAACGCAGAGAGATGTTACACACCGGAGGCTGATGCCGCTGAAGACTGATTTCATAAAGGCTAATCTGCCGTTCGCAGTGTGCGAAAACTGAATTATTATGTGCTTTATGATTTAAGAAAAGAAATTCAAATACAGACTGTCCAAAAGCACTAAAGTCATTTCTGCTATCCACGTTTGTGATTTCTGCAGGTAAGAGTCCGTCTCAGGAGTTTACAGCCGTCATTCAAGTGGTCACACCTCTACAGTCCCAACAGCAGCCCATATTCAAATTGATCCATGCGGTCGCCAAGTCCAAGTTCTGTGCGCAGGTGAGAATATGAGAGCATATGACACAATGACCATTGACACAATGACAGCATATGAAACACTTCCATAATGATCTATTCTGCAAGTGTACATCACGTCACCCTACTCAGCCTGTTTTCTATACAAAAGCTTAGAATTGTTTAAAAATTGCATTGTCTAGCTTGTATTTATTTGAACACTGCCTGAAACTTGGTATTACGAGCACTTCCTGTGTCTATTTTCCTCTTTAAGATTAATCGTTGATGTATTCCCCAATTGTAAGTCGCTTTGGATAAAAGTGTCTGCTAAATTAATAAATGTAAATGTATGTAAATGCATCAGGTTAATAGCCATTCACATTGCCAGCGATTGTTCGCTGGAGGTCACATTGTTGGTTAAAGTTCTTTATCAACGGCCTGCACAATTGGCTATATTAAAAAAAAATGAGATGTATCACTGGTTAAAATAAGAATAATTCACAAAAAAAGGAAAGAAAGAAAATAAATTATGTCTTCATTTACTCATTCTCAAATCGTTTCAAACTTGTGACTTTTTTCTTCTTTAAAACATGTTCACTAGGGTGCTTTTGAAGGAAAATTCATTAAGTAAATAAATAAATCACTCAATTAATTGTCATAATATTTGCATAATATTACACAATATTCATGATAGTATTATATAATAATAAATAATAGTATAATATTAATGCTTCTGTTGTCATCATTTGTCATGGTCAAGTCACTTTGAATAAAAGCGTCTGCTAAATGACTAAATGTAAATAATATTTTGAGTCATTGTACACCTTTTGGTGAGGAAAAGGCCAAAGTATAATTTTTTTGCTGAAAATCATCAGTGTAGCTCTCAAATCCCATTTACCCAATTTGACTATGCACATATTCACAATTTGGTGCATTAAGAGAATTACAAGACAGCAGTCAATAACAAATCAATTTTATGGTACCTTTTGTCATTTGAAGTTGACAGCCTCTTGGTGCCCATTCACTTTCATTGTATGTTAATGAGAGGCTTGAAATTTTTGCTAAGCTTCTCCTTTTAATGCGCCACCAAAGCAGTGTTACATTAGAATCACTGATTCACTATTATAGTTTTTGCTAATATTTTGCATTACTTTGTTCTATTTTTTGTTTTTCATTTTAGTTTAAATTTTATTCCTTTTTTAATATTTGAAATATGACTATTTTATTCATTTGTATTTATTCAGTTTTAATTACTTTAGTACATCAAGTGAAAATAAATTGAATTAATGTGTTATTTAGTTATTTATTTCAGTCAACTTTTAGTTCAATGTTTGTTTGTTTTGAATTATTTTTTTTATTTTTTTTCTAATAACAGGGTACCAAATAAATAAAATCATAGGTTTGGAACAATATGACATTGAGTAGGTGATTTTCCGTTTTGTTCTGATGTGCTATTCCATTTACTTTCTGAATGGAAAGTGTCCGTATATTAATTGCAGCCCTGGCTAATGCATCATATCCTGAACAAGATTAATTATTATCAATGTATGAATCAAATTTGTTTAGAATGCCCCCGATTTTTGACATGGTTTTCCACACATCAATTTATATTATGTCCCTGTATGTGGGCAGCAACAAATCATGTAAAACTAGTCAAACGTCTGGCTGTGCAAACTAGCATACACTCAATCTGGCTGCTGTATCTAACAAGTGACAGCTCATGTTATCTTCACTATCTTCACATCTTCACTATCTGTGTTTTTAATGGGTCACTGCTTCTTTGCATAAGGTGTATGTACTTTAAACAACTTATTGTCAGCTGACATTGCATCGGTTCAGTTTATATTAGATAATTACTCAATTGAATAATATTCAGATCATGTAGCTCTCCTACCTTGTATAAAATGAATGTAATGTTTTTGAACACTTAAGTGCATGTCATTTACATTTAAATGAAAACATATTGCAATGTATGACACACGTGCAGTTTTTTAAAAAGATTTGAAGTCCACATTAAATACAGTTAACCATACTTTTTTCACAAGAGCTGACATTACACGGTGTCTGCAAATGCCCTTAATTAACACAGTTACTAAAAATGAGAAGTCTCTTGATAATTTCTAGTGTGTTGTAAATTATTCTAGTGGCTCCCACACCTATTTTTAGGACTAATACATGAGAATGGGATTTGTTGAGAAATGTTTATTACTTTTACATGTGGGCTGTAATCACACCTACACTACAAAACTGGTTGCAATCTAACATTGAATATTCATGTTTTGCATGTGTATGGAAATGTGCAGTGCAGCTCATGTGTTTTAATGTGGTTTCAGATTTTAGTGCTGTGGAACTGTGAGAAGCCTCCACCACCTAGAAACAAGTGGCCCTCCATCACAACACCCTTCTCCATCATTGAGGGCAAAAGAAAGGTGAGATGGGAGAAAGATGATTAAACAAATAGAAGAATTGCATGTTGGTTAAGTCTTGGCATGCAATTATTGGCACAACCACACACATGCAACAAACACTATGCACACATAGATATGCACACAGACTAGCCTACTAGATAAACACTTTTTTATTTTAAATGTTATATATATATATATATATATATATATATATATATATATATATATATATATATTATGTAAATGTAATTATTATAGATATTATATAAAGCCTGTAGATATTTAGTGATTCTAGAATTAAAATAATAAATTACTAATTTTGACTCATTTGAACAGTTTTCAAATGCCCCAAGCAAGGTTTTGTCATGTTTACTTAACTTCCAGGGACAGATTAGTACATAAAGTGCAGGTGAAGTTAGATTCAAACTTTCCAGTGGGAAGGAAACAGAATAACACATAACAGGACAGATGTCACCATTTAAAATCTCTAAAATAATTTGAAATAAATAGTGCGTGTGTATGTGTGATATCTGCACAGCTGTGTGTGGGTGGTTATGTGAATATTCTGAATGTATCTTATCATTAGCACCTTTCAGACTTTGTCTGCTCACCGTCATCCCTCTTTGCACATGTTTTACTCATTTACATCTTGTCTTGTGTTATTTGCAGAAACAGTTAGCCTGAGGAACTTAATGTGATAGATTAATCTGTCTCCTCACTTATCCCTTAGTTGTTTTATCTCATATCTCAAAGTTTTGCTATTTAGGGAGTCGATGGAAAATGTGAGGAAAAAAAAGATAAAATGTATATGTATTACTCAATATTTTTGTGAAGCTAATACATTTGGGTGTTAACTATGAGCATATTTACAGTAAATTTGTGAATGTTTATAAAAGTCACTTAAAACACTCTCGATAGTTCCAACAGTCACATACGTGCAGCACAGGAGAATTCCAGGTTTTCTATATACTGATCTGACATAACATCAAAACTAGTGAAATAAATAACTGATAATATCATTACAACTGCACCTGTCAAGGGGTGGAATGAATTAAGCAGCAAGTAAATAGTCCGTTCTTGAATTTTATGTGTTGGAAGTGGGAAGAATGGGTGAAATAAAGAGATCTTTGACAAGGGCCAAATAATGATGGCTTTACAACTGGGTCAGAGCATCTAATGGCATGTATTTTGGGATGTTCCCCATATGCAGTGGTTAGTACCTGTCAAAAGTGGTGCAAGGAAGGACAACCTGTGAACTGTAACTGTAACACCCAAAACTCATTAGCCGCATTTTCACTGTTGGGCCAAAAGTGAGCGTGCTAGTGCGTGCCAGGGCCAGCCGTTTTTCTACTGTCACTTCTGGGGCTTGATCGTGCCTCTTTGTAGAATACCTTTGTCACAAGCGGGCCAACATGGGCTTGAGGAGTGGGAATGAAAAAAGGCGGAGTTTATCCCAGCTGCTTATTTCACATCTTCATATCAACATTTAATACATTTAAAACAATTTTAATGGCAAAACACACTTTCATACAGTGGGTCTCATTCACTAATAAATGCATAGATTATTGCACATTCAAAGTTCTCACAAACAATTTCTGCTTAATTCACACACATAAGCAAGTGCATATGAATTTTCTATTATTTCTTACTTAGTGTTAGTGAATCTGGAGTGTTCTAAAAGAGCGGACATGTGAACAAAGCTAACCATTTGCATAAAACATGCCCAGACTTTTTCCATATAAGGGCTTTCCGCAAACACACTTTCCTTACAGCCTTCTGTCACTCGCATCAAAGATTCTCCACGCAACCCATACACAATATAACACTTTTTATACAGACCCAGTTTACAGAGCTTTCATTAGCTAGCTGTACATACATGCACTGGTATTCAGATAAAACTCACAGCTTGAGCTATTGTCTAGCGCAGCTTTTCTTACTCTTACACTGTATAAATTATTTAAAGAAAAAGTATATTTTTTATCGTAATTATATATATATATATATATATACATATATATATATATATATACACATGTGTATCTCAATAAACTAGAATGTTGTGGAAAAGTTCATTTATTTCAGTAATTCAAATCAAATTGTGAAACTCGTGTATTAAATAAATTCAATGCACACCGACTGAAGTAGTTTAAGTCTTTGGTTCTTTTAATTGGGATGTTTTTGGCTCACATTAACAAAAACCCTCCAATTCACTATCTCAACAAATTAGAATACTTCATTAGACCAATAAAAAAACAAAAGAAAATTGGTGAATTGTTGGCCTTCTGGAAAATATGTTAATTTACTGTATATGTACTCAATACTTAGTAGGGGCTCCTTTTGCTTTAATTACTGCCTCAATTCGGCGTGGCATGGAGGTGATCAGTTTGTGGCACTGCTGAGGTGGTGTGAAAGCCCAGGTTTCTTTGACAGTGGCCTTCAGCTCATCTGTATTTTTTGGTCTCTTGTTTCTCATTTTCCTCTTTACAAGGAAAGTCTGGTGAGTTTCAAGTCTGGTGAGTTTGCTGGCCAGTCAAGCACACCAACACCATGGTCATTTAACCAACTTTTGGTGCTTTTGGCAGTGTGGACAGGTGCCAAATCCTGCTGGAAAGTGAAATCAGCATCTTTAAAAAGCTGGTCAGCAGAAGGAAGCATGTATGGTAATTCCTCAAACCAGGACTGCAAAGCTCTACAGAGAGTCGTGTGCTTAGCTGAGCGCATCTCAGGGTCGGATCTCCCCTCTCTGCAGGGCATCTACCTCAAACGCTGCAAAAGCAGAGCTGCTAAAATCCTCAAAGATTCAACTCACCCCGGCAACCATCTTTTCTGTTTACTGCCATCTAGCAAGCGCTTCAGGAGCATGATGGCAAAAACTGAGAGACTGAGGAGGAGCTTCTTCCCTCAGGCCATCAGGCTCCTAAACACAAACCCAGTCTCATAAACACTTACAAGATTGTTAACTGTAAAACATCCATATTCTCATCACCCGTATTGCTGCTTTGTGTACATACCCTGAACAACCCGTCTGCACATCCCTCTTATTCATATTACTATTTATTAAGTCCCAGTACACAGTTTTTTGCACATCTTATTGTTTTGCACTTTTTATTCCATTGCAAATTTTACTCTTATTTCTCTTTTTTTACCACATATATGCTCTTGTGTTGTGTTACTTTTATACAATTTTTATTTTTATTCTTTTGCACTGTCCACTGAGCGGACCTGATTTGATTTACATTTAACTTCTGATTATACCCTGTATAATTTATTATGTGACAAATAAAGAAACCTTGAACCTTGAAGTGCTTGAAGTCTTGGTAAACGGGTGCAGTGACGTTGGTTTTCAAAAAACACAATGGACCAACACCAGCAGATGGCATTGCACCCCAAATCATCACAGACTGTGGAAACTTAACACTGGACTTCAAGCAACTTGGGCTATGAGCTTTTCCGCCCTTCCTCCAGACTCTAGGACCTTGGTTTCCAAATTAAATACAAAACTTGCTCTCATCTGAAAAGAAGACTTTGGATCACTGGGCAACAGTCCAGTTCTTCTTCTCCTAAGCCCAGGTAAGATGCCTCTGACGACAACTGTAGCCAAATTCCTTGACACGTCTGTGTGTGGTGGCTCTTGATGCCTTGACCCCAGCCTCAGTCCATTCCTTGTGAAGTTCACCCAAATTCTTGAATCGATTTTGCTTGACAATCTTCATAAGGCTGCGGTTCTCTCGGTTGGTTGTGCATCTTTTTCTTCCACACTTTTTCCTTACACTCAACTTTCTGTTAACATGTTTGGATACAGCACTCTGTGAACAGCCAGCTTCTTTGGCAATTAATGTTTGTGGCTTACCCTCCTTGTGAAGGGTGTCAATGATTGTCTTCTGGACAACTGTCAGATCAGCAGTCTTCCCCATGATTGTGTAGCCTAGTGAACCAAACTGAGAGACCATTTTGAAGGATCAGAAAACCTTTGCAGGTGTTTTGAGTTGATTAGCTGATTGGCATGTCACCATATTCTAATTTGTTGAGAGTGAATTGGTGGGTTTTTTTGTTAAATGTGAGCCAAAATCATCACAATTAAAAGAACCAAAGACTTAAACTACTTCAGTCTATGTGCACTGAATTTATTTAATACACAAGTTTCACAATTTGAGTTACTGAATTACTGAAATAAATGAACTTTATTGAGATGCAGATTTATTGAGAGATTAAGACTGGCCAGAGTGTGCTTTTTTATGTGTGCTGTCAATTGTTCCTATATATTTTTTTCTTAAATTTAGAATACATTTTAGTATGAAAGTTTTGGTGAATCATGATATGTTCGTGAAAACATTCGTACAAAGGTTTCAGGCACAAATTTGTGTGTACACATGCTTCGTGAATGAGACCCGGTTTCTGAATTTATTTACAATTGCAACCCAATAATAATTCTGATCACCGTATGAGGCAGACATGTTTTATTTTTTGCGATGCTAAGGGCTACATATGCTTACAATTGTTATACTAAAAACGCGTTATGCTTATGAAAATGCCAGAGACCACTTGAAGAACTTAGACAAATCATATGATAATAATCCTGTAATAACTGGATTTATGTTTCATATGTTCTGTCTCCTCCATGTGTCTTTGTTGATACCAGATTTTTTGCATCCACATATGTCATACATTTCATATACTATGTAACTCGTAACTCTGATTTTCTGTCTGTGCGCTCCCTCTGTTGCTTTGGCTGAAACGATAACAATATTGTGAGATGGGAGACAGCGCTTAAACCTCCTCAGATTACATGCATCTTGGAAATTAATATAAATGCTCATTCTTTTCAAAAACATTTGGTGAAAACATACCAGAGTCTATCGGTATGTTTCTGTTGTGTTATACGTATGTGTACGCATTTGGACTTAAAATCCCTAATGGAGGTGTTTTATGCATTCCTATGATCACAAATAAATGGAGCAGCTGTGACTGAACAAGCCTCTTTTTTAAATATCAGTTTGATTTAGCATGCCGATACAAATTAATGAATTGGAAATCATTGGTTTATAAAACATTGATGCTGAAGTTTGTCTTAAGCCTTTATGTAAGGACCAAATGTCAATTTTTGTTAAGTTTGTTTTTATGATATAGTTTACAGTGGGTTTTACAGTAGTGCTGGTCCAACAATGGAAACACAACTTGATCTTGGGCTCAAGGCTCGAGGTGTGAGGCTATTGACCTCGTCCAGCTTGTTGTTAGCCCTGGCTGGCGCTGACCTGACAGTGGCAAAGTGGTTATTTTGATGCAAATGGGGATCGAAGGCTAGTCTGTCTGGTAGAATCACACAGAAGAACTACTGGTCGTACTGTTGTTCAAGTTGCTGAAGAACTTATCATCTGGATGTTACTTTGACATGTCCCATCCACCTAATGATTGTTGCAGACAACAAACAAATTGTTGCCCTTAATGGCAGTGGTGCTCCCTGGTAACAGCGGCCTCTTAAAGCAGGATAATGCCACACTGCAAATATTGTTTAGGAATGGTTTGAGGAACATGACAAACAGGGGTGTAGTCCTAAAGAAAAAAGTGGTTTATTTATATATATATATATATTTTTTTTATTATTTTTTATTTTATTTTATTTTTTTGGTTTATTAGTAATTTATATAGTAATTTAGTAATATCAACACAGGGCACTCTAAAATTGGTTGATAGTTAATTTTTCAAGTAGTCTACAGCATGACTTCCTGGTTGTCCCAGCCCATCTGTCGACTGCATTATTACAGTTCTATATAATTTCAACACGTTTCTATGGAATTATATTCATTGTGAAAAGTGCTTCACAGATACATCTGAATTTAATGTTTTATTTTATGCATTTATACACTGCTTGTATTATTTAAGAAGGGAATTATACATCCTGCAAGGGGATTTTGCATGTTGACAGGGCTGGACTGGGGTTAAAATTTGGCCCCACGAGTTCCCCAATAATTATTTTTCTGGGTTATAGGGAGTAATGGAGTAAACAAATTAATAAATAAAACAGGACAGAATCAAATAATGATGGATATTACTGAATTCAAAGCAAATGCATTTTTGTCAGATAGAAATGCACTTGACAATAAAGCAATGATTTTGAGCTAGATTGCAGAAAATGTAGGCCTACTTCTAATAAATTATGTCATCCTTTCCTCACCCTCATGTGTTTCTAAACCTGTATGTCTTACTTTCTTCTGTGGAATACAAAAGAAGGCATTTTGTAGAATGTTACCAAACCATTTTGCTTACCTTACTGTATGTATCTTGAATTTCTCAAATGATCTTCTTTTTTATGTTCTATAGTAGAAAGAAATTCATACAGGTTTGGAATGACATGATGTTGAGTAAATTATCATTTTTTATTTTGGGGTGAACTATCTCTTTAAGAACTTTATTTGTAAATAATACACACCTAATTTATGCAAGATACTGATATTTATCTATAAATGTGCTCTTACTGAATCATCATTTTACTTCTAAAATGAATTAGAACTAAACATCTAAAGATAGACGTTCTAGCTTATAATTAGCATTAGTAAGATGGTGGTCACAAGAAGTAAAATCATGGTAAATTACTATGGTGCTGAGTTGACAAGTCTATGTATTGGTGTTTTCCAGTTTACCTCATCATGCAGTTTTCAGCCAGCATCTATACAGAACCTTTAATGTTCTCATATATCACACGACTATAACAATAATTCTGTGTCACATCTGAATGGATGAAGCAACTTTGCGCTGTTTATCACTTTACATTGCATGCGGCTGGCGGATGAAGCATCTATGGCAGGGATCTTCAACCCTGCTCGACAGTTGCTCATCATGAGCGGGGTAGGAGACCCCTGATCTATGGGATGTGCTGGACCAACAAATCTTATCCATGGAGGCCCCACCAAGCAACTTACATGAACTTAAAGTAGGGGACTCCAACCCTGCTTCTGGAGAACTACCATCCTGCAGATTTCAGTTCCAACCCCAATCAAACACACTTGAACCAGATAATTCAATTACAGGCAGGTGAATTGCAGCAGGGCTGGAATTGAAGTCTGCATGGTAGGTCTTTACCCTGTTGAAAAAAATGTATGTATGTTTTAAATTATTGCAGCTGGTTTGAGCTGGTTTAAGCTCATCCTTAATTTGTCCTGAGCAGGAGCTAATTGCTCAAGGCCAGCGTAAACCTGCTCATGACCAACTACCATACTTCAAAACATACATAACCAGCATATGCTGATTTTGTTATTTTATTTTTTTACAGTGTAGGAGCAGGGTTAGAGATCCTACTTAATGGATCTTCAGCTAATGAAGGGGTGGGGAACGTTGATCCTGGATGGCTGGTTTCCCTGCAGAGTTTAGCTCCAACCCTAATCAAACACACCTGAACCAGCTAATCAAGGTCTTCAGGATGGCGTGAGGTATTTGTTTTCCAGGTTTTTTCAGGGTTGAAGCTAAACTCTGCAGGAGAGTGGCCCTCCAGGATCAACGTTCCCCACCCCTGTGCTAATGCCTTGGAACCAGAAACCACAGGACACTATCAGAGGTCTTGTGGAGTCCATGCCTTAATGCATCAGAGCTGTTTTGGCAGCATGAAAATGACCCCACACACACACACACACACACACACAAAAGGAAGCAAGTGCCACTGGAAATCAGCTCAAGGGAGAAAATATTGCCTCTTAATGTAATAGTTCATTTCGTACCCTGGTGTACTGTAAAACAGATATAAATATATATCAGTGCACCACCTTATTAATGTTAACACTCACTGATTTCATAATTTAGCTGTTATGCTTCAGATTGTTTGCAGATGTAATTTGCAGTGGAGCATGGAACACATCCAAAATAATCACAGCACCCCATAATTTCACACAGCAAAGCTTTTTTTGTGAGTAGATTTATCATAAATCAACCTGACAGTTTGTTATTGTACTGTGCCTTGAAACACACTGATAGGGATGTGTATCTCAGTAAAGCCTATGATAATTCAACTACATTTATCTAGAGATTAAATATAATTTTGTTCGTAGGTATGTGGCATTAGAAAGCCATATTAGGCACTGGATTATATTTGTTGCTTATTGGTAAATATCCAAATAAAAATATAACATGAATCAAACTGATCCTCAAATGTAGGTTTACTAAAGCCTGTTATATATTGTAAGGTGGTCCTATCAGCTCTGCATGTCTGCCATAGCAACCTTAATGATCTCTGCTTATGTTACCTTGGAGATGCACTTTCTTCAGTATATATGCAGAGAATAAATAAACCTTCAGGCATGATGTAAATGAAAATGTTACTTAGATATACATACTGTATATGAGGTATCTATATGTTTCCTAAACACTCCTACCATCCTTTTCACAAAACATAAAGTTTACTGAGTGAGTGGTATTGGATATCTGAAAGATAGTTAGAATCATATCTGTTACTGAACTATTTCCAGCCACTAAAATAACATGTAAAAACACATTATTGGGCAGAATGGGCTGCAAAATTGGACCAGACATTATGCTGATATTAGTCAAAATTCTGGCTATGGGATACTAAGCTGTTTCAAGTCAGACACACTATATGCAAAAGGGGAAAGTTCAAGGGTCATTTAGACAACTTAACATGCCTATCAATTTGGGAACTGTAAAGGCCTGATACACAAACACATTAATGACCCAACATAACAATTTATCATCTCAAGAGATTCATTATGAGACAGACATTTCAATTATCATCATCATGACAGGCAGATCTGAGTATCATTCATCAATATGCTAACAGGTTTTTGAATTTGAATTAATGGATTTGCCTCCATATAAAGGATTCATACAGTATGTGCTTTTTGGAAGTTGTGCTGTAAGATTTTGAAATCCAACCATCCTATTTGTTTGTTTCTTTGTGAAAAATTTAAAATGTGTTTAAAAAAAGTTACTTCAATCCAAGCAACTTAAGTTCAGCTAAAATATTAATTCAGATATATTATATAAAATATAATGTACAGGTATTAGATATGTTTTGCAGTGCAAGCAAGCATCATAACAGTGTATGTATATACATTAATATAGGCCAGGCTTAAAATGCAACCAGACATTTTATATTGTACATAAGATTATACATTATACAACAGTTACTTCTGGTTCTCCAATCTGATTGGCTGATAGGCATGCGATATTGGAGTCCAACAGAGCTCCTCGTCCTCTTCACCATTTTTATCACTCCGCTTGACGAAGTTGCCATATTTCTCACAGCGAGTGTCATGGCAGACAGCGAAATCCACTATAATAAAAAAAAAAAAAATTGTGTCACTGAATGCAATTTTACGAGTTTCTTTAGGCGAGAATGTTTATGCTTGGACTTCAAATATGCATTGTTAATAAAGATAATGTCTATTTCAAAATTTGCTTCAACGTTTTCGGAGACGGGAGACCCATCGGTTAAGCGGCCGTTCAGAGCTCATTACACCCACAGAGAGTGACCGTTGCCAGATATTCTGGAATTTACGGCTGGCTCTATAGTGGTTAAACACAAGATATAATTTGTGTTGGGTAAATCTAACGGCCAGTATTTTGGTCTCATTGAACTATTATGTTCCAGAGCAAATAGTTTTGGCAAAATATTATCATGTTTATTCAATGCTGTATATCGCGTTGTCTTTGTATGGTTGGCTGAATTGCCTAGCAACTTTTATGATGGCTGTTGTTGTGGTTGTTTGTTACAGTAAAAATTATTATTCAATAAATTATATTTTATATAATAATAATAGTATTTAATAATAGTGTTTAATACCGAGGCATGGAGCATATTCGTGAGTGTGATTTTAGTTACATTGTTCCGCCATTAGATGGTAACAAGAGACATGCTGTGTCCCAATTCACATGCTATCCATCCTAAATAGTATTTGAAAATAGAATTAGTATGTCCAAAATCATAGTATGTTTTAAAAAGTATGCCAAAGATTTCCGCATGGTCTACTACTTCCGGTTAAAATTTGAAGTGCAGATCGATGCACACTCTAATGGCTAATATTGCCCACAACACATTGCGCGGTGGACAAGGATTTGATTAGAACTACAAACACGCATACTTTTTTAAAACTACAAACATGGCAGATATGTGTAATCAACAGAGGGGATTTGAGTGATAAATAATCAATGTCTAACCTGATTAAAAAATTATAATTTAATGTTATCCACATTATATTTAATCTGCAGCAACACTGTGAACTTTTATAATTATATGTTTGGTCATTAACTTTTAAATGCATCATTATGCAAACACATGAGCAGAGTTCTCAGCATGAAAGACCAGCAATGTGCCTCTTCATTTCTCTCCAATACGGTAGGAAATCAAATTAAACGAAATGTGGATGATGTTAACTGTGATAAGATGATTGACATGGCAGTTTAAACAGTTACAAGATGCACGTAACTAAGCAACAGAGCGTCCATTAAAAATGCAGCTATGACGAAGTAGCATGCCTACTATTCTGTTACATACTCAAAAGTACAGGTGCTGGTCATATAATTAGAATATCATCAAAAAGTTGATTTATTTCACTAATTCCATTCAAAAAGTGAAACTTGTATAATGTATACATTCATTCCACACAGACTGATATATTTCAAGTGTTTATTTCTTTTAATTTTGATGATTATAACTGACAACTAATGAAAACCCCAAATTCAGTATCTCAGAAAATGTGAATATTGTGAAAAGGTTCAATATTGAAGACACCTGGTGCCACACTCTAATCAGCTAATTAACTCAAAACACCTGCAAAGGCCTTTAAATGGTCTCTCAGTCTAGTTCTGTAGGCTACACAATCATGGGGAAGACTGCTGACTTGACAGTTGTCCAAAATATGACCATTGACACCTTGCACAAGGAGGTCAAGGTTCAAGGTTAGGTTCAAGGTTCTTTATTATTTGTCACATACACAATCATACAGGGTATAATAGGTAGTGAAATGTTAGTCAGGACAGGTCCGCTCAATGGAAAGTGCAAGAAAGAAAAATAAAACATGATAATAAAATAAAAATAACATAAAAGCAATAAAAAAACTATGAAACAAAAACACGAGAGAGTATATATATATATATATGTCAAGACACAAAAGGTCATTGCAAAAGAGGCTGGCTGTTCACAGAGCTCTGTGTCTAAGCACATTAATAGAGAGGCGAAGGGAAGGAAAAGATGTGGTAGAAAAAAGTGTACAAGCAATAGGGATAACCGCACCCTGGAGAGGATTGTGAAACAAAACCCATTCAAAAATGTGGGGGAGATTCACAAAGAGTGGACTGCAGCTGGAGTCAGTGCTTCAAGTGCTTCAAGCACACAGACGTATGCAAGACATGGGTTTCAAACCCATGTCTTGATTATGTACCTTGATTATGTACGACAGAAGAACACTTTTGGACATTGGACAACGCTACACTAACCTGATTCAGAACACTTTATCCGCGGATCCAGCGTGGCCATGGTAGATACTCCGGAGCAACGTGTTGAACAACGACCACCTGAACAACCGCAGGAGGCGAAGGAAACACCGCGGGAGACGCGCTGGAATACGCAACAGACTGAGGAAAAGGGCTCACAGTCCTCCTCTACCAAGTATTCTGCTCGCTAATGTCCAATCCTTGGAGAATAAGATGGACGATCTTAGAGCCAGGATTAGTTTCCAACGAGACATTAGAGACTGCAACATCTTTTGTTTGACCGAAACGTGGCTCACGCCAACGGTCCCGGACACCGCTGTAACGCCGTCTGATAACTTCTCTGTTTTACGGATGGACAGATCAGCCGAGGCCGGAAAAAAACTAAGGTGGTGGAGTGTGTTTCTTTATTAACAAGAAATGGTGTGACCCCAGGAATATCTCCATTCTGTCGCGTTCCTGTTCGCCTCATCTGGAGCATCTCTCCATTATCTGCCGCCCCTTCTATCTGCCCCGGGAATTTACATCGATCCTCGTGTCTGCCGTTTATATTCCTCCACAAGCAGACACTAGCGTGGCTTTGTCCAATCTCCACGATGAAATCAGCGGATATATCAACAAACATCCCGACGCTGCTTGTATCATTGCTGGGGACTTTAACAAGGCCAACCTCAAGAAAGTCCTGCCGAACTTTCATCAACATATATCCTGTCCAACCAGAGGACTGAATACACTGGATCACTGCTACACTCCGCTCAATAACGCCTACAAAGCCCACTCACTGCCGGCTTTTGGCAAATCAGATCATGTCGCCATCTTTCTCACGCCGGAATACAAACAAAGGATCGCTCGCGAACCGCCGGTGGAGAGGGAAGTGACGCGTTGGTCCTCCCACTCTGAAGCTATGCTACAGGCGTCTCTTGATGACGTCGACTGGGACATGTTCCGGGCGAGTTCATCTGACGTCAGCGAATTCACGGATGTAGCAGTAAGCTTCGTAAACACGCTAACCGAGCAAGCCACTGAAACGGTAACAATAAGGACATTTACTAATCAGAAACCGTGGGTGGACAGATCAATCCGTGATGCGGTTAACCATCGCACTGCCGCATACAATGCCGGTCTGTTGTCAGGAAACATGAGCGAGTACAAGGCCTCGTGTTATGCTCTCCGGCGTGCAATACGAGCCGCTAAGCGCCGGTACAGTGAGAAAATTGAGTCACATTTCCAGCTCAATGACTCTCGACGCATCTGGCAGGGACTGAAGACCATCTGTTCCTCTGGAAATAAATCCTCCGCAGAGGTGAGAGCAGATCCGCTGCTGGCCGAAGAGCTAAACACCTTCTACGGTCGCTTTGACTGCAATGGCGGCGCAAATCTGCCGATCAGCACGTCAGGAAGTAGCAGACAGAGCAGCAATGATCATGTAATCACCTTTTCAGAGGACGACGTTCGGAGGGAACTAAGGAGAGTGAACGTCAGAAAAGCAGCAGGACCTGATGGGATTACTGGCCGCGTTCTGAGGTCCTGTGCTGATCAGCTTGCTGGTTTGTTTACTTCCATATTTAATGAGTCCCTTGCTACCTCTGTTGTTCCCACCTCCTTTAAAAAATCTGTCATAATCCCTGTGCCTAAGAACAGTAAACCCTCTTGCCTGAATGACTATCGTCCAGTTGCCCTCACATCGACGGTCATGAAGGTTTTTGAGAGACTTTTAAAGAAACACATTTGCTCCTCCATCCCTGCTACTTTGGACCCTCTTCAGTTTGCCTATCGGCCAAATAGGTCTACTGATGATGCCATCTCTCAGGTACTGCACTCCTCCCTCACTCACATCGACAGCAAAAATGGCAACTATGTCAGGCTGCTATTCATAGACTACAGCTCAGCTTTCAACACTATAGTCCCCACCAAGCTGGCTGTTAAACTCTCAGACCTTGGCCTAAACACTTCACTTTGCGACTGGATTCAAGATTTCCTCACCGCCAGACCACAAGTGTGAAAGTCGGCCAGTTCACCTCCAACTCCATCACCCTGAACATAGGAGCCCCACAGGGCTGTGTCCTGAGCCCCCTGCTATACTCTCTATACACCCACGACTGCGTGTCCTCTCACAGCTCCACCTCTATTGTCAAATTTGCGGATGATACTGTGGTTCTGGGCCTCATTAACAACGATGACGAGGCCGCATACTTGGATGAGGTGGAGAGACTTACATCATGGTGCCAGGACAACTGTCTCTCTCTGAACGTGAGCAAAACTAAGGAGCTGATCGTGGACTTCAGGAAGAGACAGCAGCGGCCCTACACTCCTCTTATGATCAATGGGACCCCTGTGGAGAGGGTGAGTAGCTTCAAGTACCTCGGTGTAAACATCTCCGAGGACCTGACTTGGACTACACACATTCAAACACAGGTTAAGAAAGCCAGGCAAAGACTGTACCATCTGCGACAGCTGAGGAAATTCAGGGTCTCACCAGCTATCCTGAAAACTTTCTATTCAGGGGCCATAGAAAGTGTTCTGACTCAGTGCATCTCAGTGTGGTATAATAATGCCACAAACCAGGACTGCAAAGCTCTGCAGAGAGTCGTGCGCTTAGCTGAGCGCATCTCAGGGTCTGCTCTCCCCTCTCTGCAGGCCATCTACATCAAACGCTGTAAAAGCAGAGCTGCTAAAATCCTCAAAGATTCAACTCACCCCGGCAACCATCTTTTCTGTTTACTGCCATCTGGCAGGCGCTTCAGGAGCATGATGGCAAAGACTGAAAGACTGAGGAAGAGCTTCTTCCCTCAGGCCATCAGGCTCCTAAACTCAAACTCAGTCTCATAAACACTTACAAGACCCATTGTTAACTGTAAATATTCTCTTCATTGCTGCTCTATGTACAATACCCTGAACAACCCGTCTGCACATCCCTCTTATTCACACTACTATTTATTAAGTCCCAGTACACTGTTTTTCTTTTTTTGTACATCTTATTGTTTTTTGCACATCTTGTTGTTTTTTGCACATCTTATTGTTTTTTGCACATCTTATTGTTTTGCACTTTTTTTATTTCATTGCACATTTTACTCTTATTTCTCTTTTTCTTACCATATGTATGCCCTTGTGTTATGTTACTTTATATAATTTGTATTCTTATTATTTTGCACTGTCCACTGAGCGGACCTGATTCGATTTCATTTCACTTCTAATTATACCCTGTATAACTATTATGTGACAAATAAAGAAACCTTGAACCTTGAACCTTCAGCTGTTGCATTCCTTGTGTCAAGCCACTCTTGAACAACAGACAGCGTCAGAAGCGTCTCGCCTGGACTAAAGACAAAAAGGACTGGACTGCTGCTGAGTGGTCCAAAGTTATGTTCTCTGATGAAAGTAAATTTTGCATTTCCTTTGGAAATCAGGGTCCCAGAGTCTGGAGGAAGAGAGGAGAGCTGAAGGCCACTATCAGAGCAACCTGGGCTCTCATAACACCTGAGCAGTGCCACAGACTGATCGACTCCATGCCACGCCGCATTGCAGCAGTAATTCAGGCAAAAGGAGCCCCAACTAAGTATTGAGTGCTGTACATGCTCATACTTTTCATGTTCAAACTTTTCAGTTGGCCAAGATTTCTAAAAATCCTTTCTTTGTATTGGTCTTAAGTAATATTCTAATTTTCTGAGATACTGAATTTGGGGTTTTCATTAGTTGTCAGATATAATCATCAAAATTAAAATAAATAAACACTTGAAATATATCAGTCTGTGTGGAATGAATGTATACATTATACAAGTTTCACTTTTTGAATGGAATTAGTGAAAGAAATCAACTTTTTGATGATATTCTAATTATATGACCACAGGGCTCTAGAGTGCGACCAATTTGGTCGCACGTGCGACCTAATTTCTCACGGGTGTGACTAACAAAAATCCCAGGTCGCACTGGTGCGTCCAACCATTCGAGAAAAGAAAAAAAAGTATCCGCGACTCAGAAACTCTATGTGGTTTAACAAAAGACACTCCCGTTAGGCTCATATCGTGGTCTAAACCAATCAGAGATAGTGAAGGGCGGACCCCCCCTCTGATTGGCCGTGGTCCAGATATTCCTGTATGTGTGTGTGCGCGTTTACAAATGCGTCACGTGTGCTGCTGCAGTCAGACAGAGAGAAAGAGGTGAGTAGTAGAGATGCGTGCAGTGTTGCCAACTTAGCGAGATTTAGCGCCTTTGTAGACCCCCATAGCAACTTTTTGTTTTCCCAAAAAAGCAACTAGTGACAAATCGAATCTCTCAGAGTGTCTCTGTGATCGCCGCAATGGCGCGAGATCAGCGCGCTTTCTCTGCATCTGCTCTGTTCAGCGAGCGTCTGAGAGGAGCCCGTTCAGTTAAAACAGATATTATTGCTTCTCTAAATGTACATGCAAATATAGAAGAAATCACAGCACAGGAATTATCATTGTCTTTGTCTTGTCTTATATTGTGTATTATTTGATTTCATCAGACAACGGCTCAATAAAATTATAAATTAGTATTTTTGTGCAGACTAGCTTCTTGGAAGGGAGAGCTGGTTATGTATTCTTAAAGGGTCGTGTTTCAGTCATTATTTCATATTCATCCCGTTGACTGACAACATAAACAGTCAAATATATAAAGTAAAACAGTTTTATTGAGAATTTGGCTGCATTAAAATACAGTATGAGCACAGAGAGACGATTAGATAGAACAGAACAGTTATTTTTTTCTTTACATTACTTTTAGTCATTTAGCAGACGCTTTTATCCAAAGCGACTTCCAAATAAGAAAAAGTAACTAAAATTAAAAGTTAAAACTATACATATTATATACACACATTTAAGAAGATAAAGACATGAAATAAAAATGACAAATGCATACAACAACATTTCAAAACTAAACATTTAATTAAAATAAAGCTAAAAACAATTCAAAATATTAAATCAAGAAAAGGTATGAGTATAAAAATGCTTCTAACATAACACTAAAGGCCTAAATATACTTCTTTTTTGCATAGTAAGAATTGGTTATAAAAACTGTAAATACTTTTTTTTTTCATTGTTTAGTGAAATTATTTGGTAGTCTGTGGTGGGATGGGGGCGCAGGATTGTTTTATGGGTTTAAGGGGGGGTTGTGAAGCACTGCACTAGAGCATCCCTTCATTCAGACACAGTGGAAGATCTGATAAGAATCAGTGTAGAGAGGTCAAGTCTGGAAGATGTTGATGCTAGAGAGAGTGTGACCAGCTGGTTTAGCCAAGGCCAAAGATCAAGAAGGACAAACTACAGGAGTTGGTCATCCGAGGGGCATGTGACTGCAATGGAGGATAGTCCATAAGACATTGAGCCATGAGATGTTCAGTTTGACGCCCTTAAAACACTTAATTTAGATTTTCTTTTTATTTCATTTATCTTGAGATGTTTTTAAGTTTAAATATTAGCTCAGTGAAGCACTTTAAGCACCAACACTTTTTCAGTAAGTTACCTTTCTTGTAGAACTGTGCTTCAAATAAAGAACTTTATGTTGACCAGATTGTTAGTTAATCGTTTACTAGTCAATATTACCTATATAAAAATTTGGGTGCACCTAACTTTTGTGCTGGTGCACCTAAGAAAAAAGCGCCAGTGCAACCAGTTCAAAAAGTTAGTCTAGAGCCCTGTGACCAGCACTTGTATGTACTTTTTCTTCATAAAAAGAGTACATTCTTTTAGGGCATAGTATAAGTAGGCGAATTGGGACGCAGCAACTGTTTTTATGAGTCAGCGCTGCAGTAAAGACTTTTACCTTGAAAAATATACAGTATTTTCAATGTTCCTTTGTTGCTATTTCTAAAGTGACATTTTGGAATTAGTAACGGCGGCTTGGGTTCAGATGTTAAACTGTCAACTTTAAATTTAAATCTGTGGCGGAAGGAAGTAGTTCTGCACAAAAGATGGCTTTTAAAAACACTTTGTTATTTTTTTTTATTTATTTACACACTCGTGCCATCGAACTCGTAGACGTGCGATATGGCTGTATATCGCATGACTGTGATTACCTACTGTAGAATCACAGCCGTGCGATATACATGTGATATTGATCATACTGTACTGTATATATATATATATATATATATATATACACACACATACACATACATACACACACTCACCGGCCACTTTATAAGGTACACCTGTACAATTGCTTGGTAACACAAATTGCTAATCAGCCAATCACATGGTAGTAACTCGATGCATTTAGGCATCTAGATGTGGTGAAGACGACTTGCTGAATTTCAAATCGAGCATCAGAATGGGGAAGAAATGGGATTTAAGTGACTTTCAAGTTCAAGTTCAAGTTGAGCTTTATTGTCATCCCGCTACATGTGTGGACATATAGTGGGACGAGATGTCGTGCCTCACAGGACCACGGTGCTACATAAATACAATATACAACACGAAGTAAAACAGTATAAACCTACACACAACTAACCTACTGTCAGCTTTGACTATACATAAAAGTGGTTACCTATACATAAACAAAATAAAAAAAATACAAACTGTACAACTGTGCAATGACTTCAAATACTGTACATGTGCAAAAAGAGAGACATTCAAGCAGCTGGCTGGGGAACAGTATAAGGTGATTTGTGGTGCATGATAAACATACATACATTACAGTCGTGTATTTCAATCAGTCTTTTATGGGATTATGGACACACAATGGTGTGTGAAAGTGTCTAGTGCGTGCAGAGGAGAGTGTGTTGCTCCAGGCTGCTTGTGCAGGCCCGCTCAATAAAAGTTTAACAGTTTTTTTTCCTGTGATGTGATGTGGGGGGGGGGGGGGTTGTTTGGGGTTTCAGAGAGGGGCGGTGTGATGTGAGTTCAGGGCTCTCACAGCCTGGGGGAAAAAGCTGTTGAGCAGTCTGGCGGAACGGGCTCTGATACTCCGGTACCTGAGGGTAGGAGCTGGAAGAGACTGTGGGAGGGATGGGTGGGGTCCTTCACGATACTTTTTGCTTTGCTGGAGCATCGTGTAAGGAAAATATCCAGGATGGAGGGGAGAGGGGCACCAATGATTTTTGCAGCGGTGTTCACTGTCCGCTGGAGGGTATTGCGGTCTGCTGCACAACAGTTCCCGTACCAGACAGTGATGCAGCTGGTC
Organism: Oxygymnocypris stewartii; assembly: GCA_003573665.1. Taxonomy (NCBI): domain Eukaryota; kingdom Metazoa; phylum Chordata; class Actinopteri; order Cypriniformes; family Cyprinidae; genus Oxygymnocypris; species Oxygymnocypris stewartii. The sequence continues at coordinate 774,385 of QVTF01023105.1, forward strand.
AGCACGCTCTCAATGGTACCCCTGTAGAAGATGGTGAGGATGGGTGGAGGAAGGCTTGCTCTTTTCAGCCGGCGGAGAAAGTGTAGGCGCTGTTGTGCCTTCTTGGAGACAGACTTGGTGTTGGTGGTCCAGGTAAGGTCCTCTGTGATGTGCACCCCCAGGAATTTAGTGCTGCTGACTCTCTCCACAGTCGAGCTGTCGATGGTCAGTGGGGGGTGGTCAACGGGGTTTCTCCTGAAGTCCATCACAACCTCCTTTGTCTTCTCCACATTGAGGGACAGGTTGTTTGCGCCACACCATTCAGCCAGCTGTGCCACTTCCTCTCTGTAGTGCGTTTCATCGTTGTTGCTGATGAGACCTACCACTGATGTGTCATCGGCAAACTTGATGATGTGGTTGGAGCTGAACTTGGCAATGCAGTCGTGGGTCAGCAGCGTGAAGAGCAGCGGGCTGAGCACACAGCCCTGTGGGGCACCGGTGCTCAGTGTGGTAGTGCTCGAGGTGTTGTGGCCGACCCGAACTGACTGAGGTCTTCCGGTTAAAAAGTCCAGGATCCAATTGCAGAGGGAATTGTTGAGGCCCAGCAGGCTTAATTTATTGATGAGCTGTTGTGGGATTATTGTGTTGAATGCTGAGCTGAAGTCGATGAACAGCATTCTAACATATGAGTCTTTGTTTTCTAGGTGGGTAAGAGCTAGGTGGAGGGTGGAGGAAATTGCATCATCTGTAGAGCGGTTTGGGCGATATGCAAACTGGAGCGGATCGAGTGTGTTGGGGAGGCTGGTTTTGATGTTGTGCATGACTAGCCTCTCAAAGCACTTCATTATGATTGGAGTCAGTGCTATGGGACGGTAGTCATTTAGACAGGACACAGGTGATTTTTTGGGTACCAGTATGATCGTTGTGGATTTGAGACATGTGGGGATGACTGCCTGGCTCAGCGAGGTATTGAAGATATCTGTTAGGACATCTGTCAGCTGTTCAGCACAGTCTTTCAGTACACGGCCAGGTATATTGTCAGGACCCGCAGCCTTGCGTGGGTTAATCCTAGATAGGGTCTTCCTTACGTTTGAACGTGGAATGGTTGTTGGTGCCAGACGGGCTGGTCTGAGTATTTTCAAAAACCATCTCTAGGGTTTATAGTGAATGGTCTGAAAAAGAGAAAATATCCAGTGAGCTGCAGTTGTGTGGATGAAAATGCCTTGTTGATGTCAGAGGTCAGAGGAGAATGGGCAGAGTGGTTCGAGATAATAGAAAGGCAACATTAACTCAAATAACCATTCGTTACAACCAAGGTATGCAGAATACCATCTCTGAATGCACAACATGTCGAATCCTGAAGCAGATGGGCTACAGCAGCAGAAGACCACACTGGGTGCCGCTCCTGTCAGCTAAGAACAGCAAACAGAGGCTACAATTTGCACAGGCTCACCAAAATTGGACAATAGAAGATTGGAAAAATGTTGCCTGGTCTAATGAGTCTCGATTTCTGCTGCAACATTCAGATGGTAGGGTCAGACTTTGGCGTAAAGAACATGAGAGCATTGATCCATCCTTCCTTGTCTCAACGGTTTAGGCTGCTGGTGGTGGTGGTGTGGGGGATATTTTCTTGACACACTTAGTACCAATTGAGCATTGTTTAAACACCACAGCCTACCTGGGTATTGCTGCTGACCATGTCCATTCCTTTATGACTACAGTGTACCCATCTTCTGATGCTACTTCCGGCAGGATTATGCACCATGTCACAAAGCTCAAATCATCTCAGACTGGTTTCTTGAACATGACAATGAGTTCACTTTACTCAAATGGCCTCCACAGTCACCAGATCTCTATCCAATAGAGCACCTTTGGGATGTGGAGGAATGGGAGATTCGCATTATAAATGTGCAGTCGAGAAATCTGAAGCAACTGCGTGATGATATCATGTCAATATAGACCAAAATCTCTGAGTAATGTTTCCAACACTTTGTTAAATCTATGCCACGAATAATTGAGGCAGTTCTGAAGGCAAAAGAGGGCCCCACCCAGTACTAACAAGGTGTACCTAATAAAGTGGCCGGTGTGTGTGAGAGAGTGTGTTGTGTTGTGTTGTGTTGTGTTGTGTTGTGTTGAGTTGTGTTGTGTTGTGTTGTGTTGTGTGTGTCACGGTGCATACGATGGGAAGGAACAGAGACAAGGAGTAAACTCAAATATACAGTTTATTTTATATAAACAAGCCAGGACAAGATAGACACAGACAGGAACACCAGGAGAAACAAATAGACTAGACAACACTAACTAAAAAGACAGCAACTTTAACTAACGTTTAGCTAACATTTTTAGGTTAATAACAAAGCAGTCATTATTGATATTACTGGACCTTAAATGAGTGAAAGCCATTCATGCATCACTTCGATTTTCAGCAACTTTATTACATATTATATTATTACATAATTGTGTTATACATTAAATACATTTATATTATACAGGATAATCAATTCATTAAATAAATTAAAAATCTTAGAGAAGAAGGTGTTTCTCCTTACGTTGAAGTGAGTAAGCATATGGTTAAGCTGAACAAATATTTGGTAATCACCAATCACGAAACAATTTCCGATCAGAAAACGAGATGACGAAAGACGGAACTATTACTCACTTCCAACTGTAACATATAAAGTTCACGTTCAAAGAGTCTACACTACTTACTCGTACATTTTTATTATTGTTTAACCCCGCAAACTTTCGGTAAATAAAAGATATCCAAATATTATTATCACCATTTTTTCTGCACGTCATCCGCCATTTCTTTAAGGCAGTGATACTCAAATCTGGCTCGCAAGATCCACTTTCCTGCAGAGTCTAGCTCCAACCCTGATCAAACTCACCTACCTGTGATTTTCTAATGATCCTGAAGACATTGATAAGCATCCTCAGGTGTGTTTAATTAGGGTTAGGGCTAAACTCTCGCGAGATCTCGCGAGCCAGATTTGAGTATCACTGCTCTAAGGTCATGTTTGTCAGTACGAAATTGAATGTTGAACTAGTGTACACTTTACAATAAGGTTCACAAATGATCTTAGTAAATACTTTGTTAGTGGTAAGTCATGTTAATAAACAGTATACAAACATGAGAAACATTTTCAGTTGTTATTTAGATGGTTTCCAAGTTTACCAATAGCCCAAATCAGTGCCCAAATGGGGAGTTAGTATTGTTTATCCATTGTGTGTAAACGTATGTGTATAGATCTATAATTTGTGTAGTATAACTAAATAAAGCTTGTTAAATAAAGCTATTTACAGGCATAGTTCATTGTTATTTGATGTTAACTTATGCATGAACTAACATTAATGAATTCAACCTTATTGTAAAGTGTTACCATGGTGATAATAATTACAAACACAGATTTCAAAACCATGTAGATCAGAAAAACGCACACAGTCCACAGCTCTAAATAAAATGCAGCTACCTACTTTGAAAGGAGTGTGAATTAATGTGTCAAACAAGTGTGAAATAGATAATCAAAGTTAATCAAAAGCCATTTGTCAAAACTAAATAATATTGTGACTAATAAGCTATCAAACCCATCATCCAAATCATAACACTTTTATCTGAGTCCTGATTAAGATAAATTGGAGTTGTTTAATACTGAGATAAAAGCTTAAAAGATGGGCATGAACTTGGTTTTCATTAGAAGTGCAATCTCTAGAGGTCATGATAGGGAGAGAGTTTGTCCCAGAGACGTTTTTTGTGTGTGCGTGCGTGCGTGCGTGCGTGTGTGTGTGCGCGTGCGTGAGTGTGAAGTCCTGTCCTGTGGCATCTTGTTGAGGTTTGATGTCATGAACAGAAAGATAGACAAGACAGACTGTGGGAAAATGAAGTGCATTTGCAGATACACAGTTTATTTGCATGTGCTATCTAGGTTGTTTTATATGAAAGTTTGTTTCTGCCACAGAATATATATATATGTATATATATATATATAAAGGTAGGGCAAACAGGGCAAATTGTGAGAGAGTGCAATTCCAAAACAGCGTCAATGGGCATGGAAATTTCTGCAGGTGATTTACTGATAACATGCATATTAAAGATCACAGACGCTTCTTTACACTTTTCTTTACGCTTCTTATGCTAATCTTATTTACATATTGATTAATTGTGAAATTAAGGTGGTCGCAAATAAGCAGAGCCAATGCAAAGTGTGCGGTGTGGGTGATCTACTTACAACACAGGCGCAAAATAGTTTAACACATACTTTTTTGGGGTGTTAAATAATGGCACAAGTAACAGTAATTTCATGAGCGCAAACAATAGAAAATCACGTTGCGTGATTCATTTTAATATTCCATATTTTGAAAGGTAAATTCCTACAAATGCATATTCAATGAGGTCAGGCGCAAAATTTACTGTGTCCACGCCTTTTCAACAGTAATTCTTCACTGCGCATATTTAGTAAGTCCTGACAGTACTATTTTAATGCCAAAGACAGTTTCCGCTGGTGCAAGCTGTTCATAAATCTGGCCTAGGAAACTGGAATTTTGGAACTGGAACATAATTACCTTTTTTATTCCATGGTGGAAATAAGCTTCCATCGTTTTAGCATAGAATCAACTTAAAAATAGCACAGAATTTGCACAGCAACTTGTGTAGTAGGTCGGTTTATTGGAATACATTTTGCAATTCGGTATACAATTTTTAAAAGTGTATCTTGCCAAGCTGCAAGGTAATCATTAGTTAAACTACAGTTGACCTACTATTTTGAAAAGTTATTTGCTACATTATAAACTACAGACAAAAAGTAGCTAACCACACTGATGATCCTATATAAATATTGTGGGGAGAAAAAATATTAAATTAAAATGTATAAATTAATTCACAGTCGTAAATTGTTTGTGCAAAAACTATGAACTTGAACGGTAAATTAGAATCCCAATTAAATTATTATTTTCCTCCATATTGTGATAAGTATTACACATTGGGCTACATACGAGTGAAACTGAAAAATGAATCTAGGCTAGGAACTTATTTCCATCCATCTGTTGTTGATTGAATTGAGGACAATCTGAATGCAAGCTTACACTCAATTGTAAATTGTCAATTGTGTTGAGAGAACATTGAGTTATGACTTAATTATTTTGATTAGGAATTATGAGGTAAAAAACATATGCAAGGGTGAATTATTCACGTAAGAATGTATAACATGTATTTGAAAAATTGTAATTCATTCCGCCTTATACCAAAACACTAATTTACATAACTTAGAAACAGTAGAAGGACTCCAATCTGTAAACAAACCTCATTGCTGGAATGATTTACTGTGGACATTTTAAGCTTGCTACTGTAACGGAGCCAACGAGATGTGAGACGTACGGATCCATGTGCAAGATTTTTTCAGAAATGTAGTTATAGAATGTAGATGGGAATCAGCTGTGTAATCAGTGTGATCAGCTGTGTGTGTCACCAGTGCAGTGGGTGATGGGAATTGTAGTCCGAGGTCAGATGTAACCGTAGTGTAGTGCAAGAGTACATGTGGTGAGCGGGCGACCTCTGGTGATGGAAGTTCATAGACCACATTCGTGACAGCTATATTTACGTAGGTGAGTATGTGTTTTGTGAATATTCCAACAGGTTGTTTGGTTGCACTACTTGTTGGAAAGTGTTTAAATTAGCATGCTAAATGGTGTGCTTCAACTGTTTGCATTGTAAAACCCTGGAAGGGCACTGTCTAAAAGCACTGCTGCCATGCTATGGAGTCTTTAGTGTCACAACATTTTTTTGTATGTCATAAGCACTACATTTAGAAAACGCTTTAAAAATGTGTTGCAAAATCCTCCATTGTGTTCCATATTCTATTCTACTGAACTCCACCCAGCTATTTTGACATGTCTTATGTAAAGGCCCCGTAAGAAGCGTATCTAATCGGGGTCAGGTGAACCTGAAACCAAACTAATGTCTCAGGGATTCAACAAAACTGCTAGTCTATTTAAAAAAATATGTAATATTGACCATTTCTAAAATATATATAATGTAAGAGAAGAGACGAGGAAACAGAGAGAGACAGTAAAGGGCAGACAGTCCCTGTGTAAGATTATGTGAGCTTTACAGTTAAATAAAGCGTGTCTTGAGGGAAAAGGAGTGATATCAGAGGAAGGAGCCATGTGTCAACAAAGACAGCTGGCCTCCCAGATAACTACATAGTCCTTTCCAGAACCCCTACATGTATGAGAGAAGACTCAGAATGATAAATGCAGTGATATGCATATATTACATACTGCAGTCCCAGAATCTTTCACCTATAATAATAAATTGTTTTATAATGCACATAAAATGTAAGTCAAAAAGGCAGGGCATCTTTTAAATTCACTATACAAAGTATGTTTTACATGCCTTATTGTTCTCATCTGAAGGAAGATGGATTTTAAACAGTTGAATATTAAATTTACTAGATAATTCTATGCTTTAATGATATAAATGGTTTGTACGCATTTAAGATCTCGGCAGTCAATTTATTATATTCCCTGAATCTGTCCCCTCTGGTGGTTCAAAGCTTGTTATGCTAATGAGAATGCATCCCTGGACCAGAGGTGCTGGTAGAGTTATTTTGATTTAAAAAATCTGACTCCTTTTACATTAACAGTTTTATTAATTATTCAGAGGTATTAATGAAGAGTCAATACTGTAATTAGGTTTGAACCTCCCCTGTTGTCTCCATTTAATATAATGGATTAAAACAGTGTAGTCCTAACGGTATGGATGATCGATTGTGGGAAACACATTTAGCTACTGCTAAATGGTATCAGAAAAGTTCATTTCTACTGCACTGTTAATTAAAAACATCTCGGTTACGTATGTAACCCTCATTCGCTGAAGGAGGGAACGGCGACGTCACATCGGATGACCGACGAAATTGGGATCTCGCCAAAGAGACCTATCCACTTCGAGTGTAACTAACGAGCCAATGGACATTGGCATGCGATCATTGCATCCAGCTGCCGCTGATCACAGCGTGAGTATAAGAGGCAGCCGGTGCACCGCATTAATCATGCTTTCGCTGAGGAGCCGAGCCGGTGACCCGGCCGCTCAGCGGTGGTACAGCAACTGTGGCGACGGGACGTGACGTCTCCGTTCCCTCCTTCAGGGAACGAGGGTTACATACGTAACCGATACGTTCCCTTTCAGTCGGTCACTCCGAGTCACGTCGGATGACCGACGAAATTGGGATCCCTACCAAAGCGCCACAGGAGCTGCCCCATCCAGCGCCCTGTGTAGGCCTCCTGATCCTTCCTATAAGGCAGACGATAGGACCGGGCTACACAGAGAAAGTCAACTACTGCTGTCCCTAGAGCAACCCACACAGTAGGACTTGAATAACACTGGGAAAGTGTGCCCTCCCACTTGGAAGAGGCACACTGCGGAGTCACCTCCTCCCAGAGGGGGTTGAGTGACATTACTCACGTGAAGTAACCCCGTACGGCCCTAATGCACATGGAAGTCTCTGTGATGGCTCAGGCTGCATCATTAGAGACGGGAGAACATGGTCTACCTGGGGAAACACGGCTCTAATAAGAATACCGTGGAAAACACATATGGGATCCCAACAGGGTCACTCATATGGGCACTAGCCTCACACCAGATTTCAAGAATTCATTGGCTGAAAGGCCTGGCGCCGTATGCTCCGCCACGTATGGATGCCGGAGTGCTGGAGGACTCGACAGGGTTAGCCCAGTTAGGGAACTCTCTGGAGAATAAGGCGTTTAAGGATGCCGCAAGCCAACTCTGAACTGGGCCTCTCAGTGCCACTATCCGTTTGAGGTGAGAACACAGGAGGACAGTCAAGGCCGTGATCCCGTGATGCACGGTACACCTCTCTCCTCCTCTTGAGACCCAGAGACTGAGGAAACTGCTCTTTTATTGATGTTTTGGGTACCGCTGGCTGCTGGGCCAGCGGCGGAACAAAAACAAAATGAAACAAAGGATTCTCCACCCGGCCCTCCTCCGGGGGAGGGAGGGGTGCGGTCACCATCTCCCGATGAGCAGTTCCCTCCATCTCTGGGTCGCCCGTCTCAGGGCCTCTTGCACTTGCGCTTGCCGCCGGGTTTGGCGGGGGCCTGGATGGGCTGGGCGTCCTGCCTGTGACCGGCTCCACGACGCCGCCCGGTGGAAGGCTGCTGCCGCAGCGTGGGAGTGGGGGCGGCCACAGCGGGGCGCCCACGGCGACGAGCAGGCTGAGGGGCTGCAGCCGGAATGGAAGCAGCAGGAGGGCTCTTTCACGAAAAGCGAAGAGGCCGGTCTGTGACAAAGGGAGCATTCAGGAATTACTTCCTCCTGCTCCTTCCATGTCAGTGAGGCACAGCCAGAGATGGCGCTCCTGGACCACAAGCGTGGACATCGCACGAACCCAAAGACTGTGCGGTCACCTTCTCGCTCGGAGCCGCGAGGTCCGTCACAGCACGCAGCTCATGTAGAACCGCCAGGTCGTGACCACCCTCGTGCAGGTTTCTCAGTGCTTTGGCCTGATGGACCTGCAGTAACGTCATGGCGTGTAGGGCAGAAGCCGTCTTCCCACAGGCTCTATAAGCACTGCCAATGAGGCCTGACGAATACTTACAGGCCCGTGAGGGGAGACACGGTTCACCCCGCAGAGTGGAAGCGGCTGTTGGACACAGTTGCATGGCCACAGACTGCTCCACAGAGGGGATGCCCATGTACCCCAAATCGGCTCCACCATCGAGGGTGGTGAGGGGGGAGGAGCCACAAGATTTATTTCGGGCAGTAAAAGGTGCCTTCCATTATCTTGTAAGCTCCTCATGCACTTCCGGAAAGAATGGCACCGGAGGGGGGCGCTGAGAACCAGCGGGACCCCCCCGAGAAACCACTCGTCCAACCTTGAAGGGTCGGGTCGCGGTGGAGGATTCCACACGAGCCCGACGTTCTCGGCGGCCCGGGAAAGCATAGCCGTCATCTCTTGGTCTGGCTCGGACAATGCTACCCCACCCGAAGGGGGCAACGCAGCCGAGTCGTCATCCCCAGAGAGAGAGAGAGCCCTCCGATGCAGCGATTGACATCAGGTCATCAGGGGGAGCACCGAATGAAACGGGTGGGGTACCCCGCTCTGTAGAGGCCCCAGTCCGAACCAACAGTACCCCCGCCGGCTGCGGAGTGCTTGAGGGGTGAGGAACTCCACTTGGGGAAGCCCTCACCGTAATCCTCAAATCACCTCTGGCCCCACCGGATGCTGTGCCGCCCCGGGTGCCAGAGCGAACGCCAAATCGCGGCAGAGGCAGAGGGACCCCGCCATGTTTGACACAGCGGAGTCTATTGCGCAACTCCGAGATGGTCATGTCCCCACAAGAAGAACATGAACCATCCACGAAAGCCTCCTCAGCGTGCTGAATGCCCAGACACGTGAGGCAGCGATCGTGACCGTCCTGAGGCGCCAGAGACCGACCGCACCCAGAAACGCACGGGTGATAAGACATCTTTAAAAAGACGCGATCATCCGTGTTACTCTTTCAGAGAAATACGCTCTTTCAGTGCTGAAGCACGCAGGGGAGCTGGCCACCGCACACTCCTAGTGTGGCTGTCTTCACGGGAACCGCTCTTTCTCCCGTGAGACCGCGACCACCGCTGCTGTGCTATAACGCCCGCACTCGCTCGCTAGTCTCTTCACTCGCAGGGTAGGAGAGCAGTAGTGATGCACCACCGCTCGGCCCCGAAGCGAAAGGATGATTAATGCGGTGCACCGGCTGCCTCTTATACTCACGCTGTGATCAGCGGTAGCTGGATGCAATGATCGCATGCCAATGTCCATTGGCTCGTTAGTTACACTCGAAGTGGATAGGTCTCTCTGGTGAGATCCCAATTTCGTCGGTCATCCGACGTAACTCGGAGTGACCGACTGAAAGGGAACAGTTGGACTCACAGCGGGTTATGTGAGTGTGAGTCAAGAACCAGAGTAGGATTAGACCTTTCACGGCCAGATTCAGACCAAGACTAATAACTTGGACTGCCACTGAGACGGCTTTTCCTTTCTGTTGATGTCACTATGGCCATGCAGTGTATTGGCTATTGTTAACCAATGAACATACAGCTATTCAGACATTGTTCAAGAAAACTAGCAATTGACCGTATTCTGTTTCAGAGGAAATTCTGCTTCCTTCTGAAATATGTCAAAATATGGAAGTCAAATATTATGCAAGCAGCAATTTCCCTTGACTTTAATTCCGTTTCAGCATGTACTTAAAATCCTGCCATCATTTACTCACCATTATTTCATTCCAAATGTAAGGGTAATATAACACATATATATATATATATATATATATATATATATATATATATATATATATATATATAGGGAAACAGGTCAATTTAGCTCAAAGGGAATCATTAATGATTTTATAGGGAATTTGAACAGACTCACTGTTTCACGGCGATTCACTGAACCTTATAACAAACTCTGCACTGGATATTAAAAATCCCAAAATATAGTGAAAACACTATTAAATAGCACAGTAACAAAATCGACAGATTAAGACATTAACTTGTGAGCACAAAACACAAGATACTTCTCTTTTCAATATAAATAAGACTTTATTTATATAAATCTAAGACATGTAAACTAATCTACACATGAACACAAGCATTCACACATTCACACTTTGCAGAAAGAGAGAAAGTGAGGAAAGGATTAGTTTAAGAGAATGAAAATGTGATATCCCACGTTTGCAGCAATATGTGCAATTGCATAAACCTGAACAACCATCAATCACTTATTTAACCCTCGCATTGAGTTTCTCAATGAGGCTACAATTTATATTATAAATACACCAGCTCAGCAAGAATCTGGGGTTTGTACTTGCGTAGCTTTTGTGTTTAAGGGATGTGTTTAAGGGATTGTGTTTAAGGGATTGTGTTTAAGGGATTCCCTTTTGTCGTCCGTCTTTGCAGAAAAGGGTTTCTCCGAAGGTTTCTCTGATTGGCTTAGAATTCAGGAGTCGTTGAAGTGGGCGTTGGCTCTTGGCTGATTTTGCGGAGTTGTGGGCTGAAGTTTAGACGGGTGCTCGAGGTCGGAGTTGGTAAACTTAACTTAGCACACGAAACTCAACGGAAAGAAAATAAACTAAAGTAAAAGAATAAAAGGATGTAAAGAGACTAGGTGGCTTTTCTTCTCATCATGGTAGCAGCTGGCGTGTAGGCCAGAGCACATGGCGCTCAAAGAGCCCAAAAGGTGATGACAAAAAGCATGGCTAAAGAGGGATTCAAGAGCTTGTAAGAGAGTTAGAGAGAGAGATTTCAAGAGAGAGCGATTTCAAGAGGGTGTCCTTAGTATTTAAACTCAGCTTTCAGACAAGCCCTTTTAGTGCTTTTAACAATACAAATTGTAACAAAGCAACTGCACAATATCAAATAGCAAAGTAATGTGTCAATAATGTAAAGACAAGATTTAACACTCAAATTTCAGTTGAATTTTCAGGCATTTCATTATTGAATTTTGTGATGGCATCATCCAGCTGTTCAGTTTAAAAAGTATCTGTGCAATCAAGTCAACGATATCGCTGGAAATGAAGTGTCCCCAACTAAGCAAGCCAGAGATGACAGCAGCAAAGTACCAAAACTCCATCGGTGACAGAACGGAGAAAAAAACCTTAGGAGAAACCAGGCTCAGTCGGGGGGGGCAGTTCCTCGGGGGGGCCAGTTCTGGCCAGATGAACCAGCAGTTTGTTCCAACTTTAGCAAAGTCAGAGTGTAAGGGCTCAACTGGTTCCAGTGGTCTTTTCCCGATGGCTGTCTAGGTGACAAGGTCCTCACTGGGGAACTGTCTCTGGGGTTCATCTAGGTGTCCTGGTCTCCGCTGACATTCAGAGCTGTAGAGGTTGTCTCTAGGTTCTGATCCACCATCTGATCTGGATACGGACTGGATCTGGTGACTGCAGTGATCATCTGGGCTGGATAAGTACCGGATCGGGTGGCTACAGTGACCTCGGAATAAGAAAGAAAAAGACTAATATTAGCATAGATGTCAATCTTCTTACGATACAACAAGTACATCGTGTTTTATGGGACGTGTTCCCAGTTCCAGTTTTTAGTTATTCCAAGTGTTAGACAGTGTTCTAGGTTATTACATGTGGGTGTTTTAGGTCCGATAATTAACACCTTTTTTTCTGAATTTAGCAGTAAGAAGTTACTCGTAATACAGTTTTTTTATATCAACTATGCATTGCATAAGTTTCTCAATTTGGCGCGTTTCACCGGGCCGCGAAGAAATATAGAACTGAGTATCATCAGCATAACAGTGAAAGCTAACCCCGTGTTTCCTGATGATATTTCCCAGTGGTAACATGTAAAGCGTGAAAAGTAATGGCCGTCCATACAATGGAAGTAAAACCAAAACTGTTTGGTTACCAACATTTTTTTTTTTTCTTTTGTGTTCCTCAGAAAAAAGTCATGAAATAGCATGGGGTGAGTAAATGATGACAGAATTTTACAAAACTTGCTGTCAGCTGGTTTTGGGTATCAGGAAATACTTTGCTGATTGGTTTTCGATATTACATAATACAGATATCCTCTGAAGGGACCTGAAAACGAGAATGAATACAGTATTTTTGGTGTGGAGATTTGATCTAACATTGTTGGCACATGTTGGCACAATCTAACATTTGTCGACAGAATCTAACATTTGTAGACATAACTTGTCAGATTTTTATATGTGGAAGAAGACTTTGAACACTGTGTTATGTCATCATCTCTCTGCAGTGCTGTGGTAGTGATGAATGGCTAATCACAGAAGGAATTATGGATAAAAACACCCCCCCTTCTCTCTATCACTGATATCACAAAATAACAAAGTTATGTTTGCTAAACATGTCAGTGTCCTGTGGCCAGTCAACCTCTCAACGGCTTGGCAGTATAAACAGGATCTTCCGAAAAAATCTGTAAGATATTTGAAGACCAAATCCAACTGTAGTTTGATTTGATCCAAATGGAGTTGACAACCCCATTTGCTGTGATAAATAACCTTTTTTCAGTACTGCTGACTCTCTGGCAAAGTCATTCGATTAGATCTAAAAAATAGGTGCAGCTCAATATGATCTTACGTTGTTGATGTCAAAGGGCATACATTCTAAACCTAACTCTACAATATCTGACAATAAATTAGGCAGATGTCCACATGATCAGGCTGCAGTTGGGAACTGTGTTGGGTAAGCTCTGAAAAAAGGAGCAGAAATGTGTTTTCATTTTGTAGTCAGAATATCCGTCCAACTATAATGAGTACTGATTATTTTATTGACGTTACTCTGAAAACATTAGTAGGATTTACAGTTGTGCTGCAGTAGTGTACATATTGTTTATTTACCTCAAACAAAACTCTGAAAATAAAAGTTTATATTCATTGGCAAATCTACTTACTAGTTTCTTCTCAGATGTGTTCATCATATTAACTTTGTATACCTTGCAAGAATTTGTTTCTTTGCACATAAAAACTTTTGTCCCCGACACCGGAAATTTGCATCATACGGACAGTCAATAGTCTATGGGTCTGAAACTAAGCTATATACTATAATGTATACTAGGCTGTAACTATACAATCTTCCAAAAAATAGTAATTTCTGGGGCCAAATGGCTTATGGAATTGTCATTCGCACCCTGAGAGACTACAAACACATGAATTGGCACTGGTGTACGGACATAATACACAATTCAGCAATCCATCATTAAAGTGGATGATCAATGACCTCAAATGGCATTGAAGTTTCACTACACCCTATTAATATTTTATTTAATGTCATTTTTCCTACTGCAAGGTGTAAATTACCATATTGTACTTTGGCAGATGTTCAACTATTGTGACTTTGACTTGATGAACCGATAAGACACAAACAGATGTCACAAGCAATGTAGGCGATGATAGACAAGGATGTGTCAAAGTTAAGTTTCAGTAATAAATACATTGTGATTTCTGAACAATGTAAAAAAAAATGCTAATCCAAAAATAATGGTGTAAATTAACACATTTCAACCACATTATGTGCTGAAAATCTGTGAATCACTGATGTCACTTCTTATTTCCCTTCAGACGATGAGTGGGCGTTTTTTCCCTCATCAAGCTATCAAAACTGATGCAGTTCTCAGCCTGGATGAGGACTCGGTTCTGTCCACCAATGAGGTGAGAGATCACACATTCATTCATAATAATAAATGTTACTGCATTTGAAATGGTAAGGAATACCATAGGCCTATAGAAGGCTATTATTTGGTTTTATCATTCAAAATACCAATCTTTTGTCAAGTGACATATTGAAAAGTATTATTACATTTCTAACAAATTGTTATTTTAGCACTTCTCACATAAAGTGCAAAGAAAACACAACTAATTTCAAAAGAGTTTGATTTTAGCATTTTGCTAAGCTAATATTGCAATACGTCAATGGTCTCATTCTCACTCACAAACAAACTTTCGCTCTCCCAGTCTACTTCCTTTGTCCTATCCTTTTTTACCTAATTATTTTGTCTCTTTTATTCAGTGGTATTTGAGATGCTGCATGTATTGTCCGTTTCTGGCTTATTTTGTGTTTGTTCTGCACTTTGTTAATGTCAATTCTCTGTCTTCATTTTCCCTGAGAGAAGAGATGATATTTGCACACTCCAGCATCAGCAGCCTGCTGGGCTCATTTTTAATTGCTCTCAGCTGTATAATTTAATCAGACAACAATATATGCTAGACAGAGAGAGATATGGAGGGAGAAAAAGAAAGAGGACATCTAATCGGATGTCTAAATTCACAAAAAGATGTTGGTATCCATATACTGATCCTGGTGAGAGGCAGCTTGTGTCTTTCTCAAAATATGGTGAATTCTGACTTTCTGGCACTTTCTTGCCCTTATTGGCTATTATTCGTTGTAATAGTGCTTTCATTTGCTGCTTTGCATTTAAATTTGTGTGTCTTAAACTTCCTGTTTGAAAACAATGCCGAATGGTTGCATGCCTGAAACGTTGCATTGAAAAATGATTTGCAAGCTATAGCAGTGTGTTTGATTCATATATTTTTGCTTGACTGTTCGCTTCTGTTTATTCCTACACACCTGCTTAGGAGTTGTGATGGCATTTCTTTTTTTTTTGACTTTCTGGCTTAAAAAATGGTTTTAAAAGCATCTCAAGACAGCTGATTGCATTAAATACCTTTAATTATGTTTTTCAGGTACAGCCTCTTTTTCAATTAACCTTGGAAATATTTTCCATGCTTTTTGTATTTCCAAAAAGTAACCTTGATGAGAACAATGACATGACAGAAAGGGAAAAACATTTTCTTAATTGTTTTGTCACTTTTTCTTATAATATACAAAAAAAATAATTGTATGATTATTCTATGATAATTTTTTTCAGGCACCCATTTTAAAGAAAAAAATGCAAAATATATATATGCAAATATTTTATGTTATTTATTGATGGTGATTTATAAGGTGTTTCTTGGATATTTATTTTTTATATATAAATATTTAAATTATGACTGTGTCAAAAAGCTCCTCAAACAAAGTTTTACTGTTAACACTTCTTCAGTACATTCTACCATTTTATTCTTGCAAAATTGAACAACTCATTTTTTTATTTTTTTTACTTTATCCTATATACAGTATCTCACAGAAGTGAGTTCACCCCTCACATTTTTGTAAATGTTTTATCAGATATTTTCATGTGACAACACTGAAGAAATTACACTTTGCTACAGTGTAAAGTAGTGAGTGTAATGTACAGCTTGTATAACAGTGTAAATTTGCTGTCCCCTCAAAATAACTCAACACACAGCCATTAATGTCTAAACCGCTGGCCACAAAAGTGAGTACACCCCTAAGTGAAAATGTCCAAATTGGGCCCAAAGTGTCAATATTTTGTGTGGCCACATTTATTTTCCAGCACTTTCTCAAACCTCTTGGGTATGGAGTTCACCAGAGCTTCACAGGTTGCCACTGGAGTCCTCTTCCAAGTCAAGTCAAGTCACCTTTATTTATATAGTGCTTTTAACAATACAAATTGTGTCAAAGCAACTGCAGAATATCAAATAGGAAAATAGTGCGTCGATACTGTAAAATTACAAGATTAAACACTCAGTTTTCAGTTTAAGGCATTCCATTATTGAATTTTGTGATGGCATCATCCAGCTCAGTTCTGTTTAAATAGTATCTGTGCAATCAAGTCGATGATATTGCTGGAAACGAGGTGTCCCCAACTAAGCAAGCTAAAGGAGACAGCAGCAAGGAACCAAAACTCCATCGGTGACAGAGCGGAGAAAAAAACCTTGGGAGAGACCAGGCTCAGTCAGGGGGCCAGTTCCCCTCTGGCCAGACAAACCAGCAGTTTGTTCCAACTGCAGCAAAGTCAGATTGTATGGGTTCCAGTGGTCTTTTCCCGATGGCTGTCTAGGTGACGGGGTCCTCACTGGGGATCTGTCTCTGGGGCTCATCTAGGTGTCCTGGTCTCCGCTGACGTTCAGAGCTGTAGAGGTCGTCTCTAGGTGCTGATCCAACATCTGTTCTGAATTCGGACTGGATCTGGTGACTGCAGTGACCATCTGGGCTGGATACGGACCGGATTGGGTGGCTACAGTGACCTCGGAATGACAAAGAAACAGACTAGCTGGTAGATGTTAAAGACCTTGCGCTCCTCCATCTTCTGTTTGAGGATGCCCCACAGATACTCGGGTCTGGAGACATGCTTGGCCAGCCCATCACCTTTAGCCTCAGCTTCTTTAGCAAGGCAGTGGTCGTTATCATGTTGGAATACTGCCCTGCGGCCCAGTCTCCAAAGGGAGGGGACCATGCTCTGCTTAAGTATGTCACAGTACATGTTGGCGTTCATGGCTCCCTCATGCAGCCCCAGACCATGCAACTCCCGCCACTATGCTTGACTGTAGGCAAGACACACTTGTCTTTGTACTGCTCACCTGGTTGCCGACACACATGCTTGACACCATCTGAACCAAATAAGTTTATCTTGGTCTCATCAGATTACTGGACATGGTTCCAGTAATCCATGTCCTTAGTCTGTGTTACGACTCCCTATGTTGGCTGTTGATATATTATAAATGTCTAGGGAAATAAGGAAGTCAACTCAAAAAAGATAAAGTAATAAAATAATTAAATATGTTTTTAGAATCGGGGAAGCTGCCTGTTAGTTAAAGATTAAGATGTGTGAAGTAATGAATCAAACAGAAACCAAAAGTGCTTTGTCAGAAAACTTTAGGGAGGAATTATATTCATCACAAAGTTTCATTCACTTACTTTTCATATTTACAATAATGACGGAAACGTCAAAGAGGAAAATAAATGATATTTACAATTTATATACATTGGAAAAACTCAACAGTTGGAGACGTGAGTGGAGCTAAAAGCAAAGAAATTAATAAAACAAAACCACCTACTATCTTTGACCAATTCAACGCTAATCTAAGTAAAGAAAAAGAAAACAAATCTTCGGCGTAAACGCCAACTAACTACACTCACTAACAAAACATAAATACAGACCAAAGCTCTCACTCCTATCCTAGTGTTTCTATACAAGCGATACACTACATGTTGCATTGTGTAGGTCACGTGACATACTAACCTTGTCTCAGCACTATGAGTCAAGAAATAAATCCAGTCATCAACACTTGATGAGAAAGTGAGAATCGAGTCGACTCAAAATTGAGCACATACAACAAGTGGTGAATAGAGCTATCAGAAATAACTCAAAGTAAACAACAAATCATAATTACAACAAAACTCAAATATGGACAGCAAAGGACAGCGTTACAGACCAGCGAGAGCAATCTAAGAAAAAACACGCTCTCCCGTCTTGCGTCACTTCCGAGTCCTTATAGGAGATGAGGATGCCTGATTGACGGGGAGGATTGATCGGGCTGACATCCAATCAACGGATCTGAAAGTACTAACAGTCAGAACAAGGCAGACACAAAAATAAACACCTCCCACAGCATTAAGGGACGTAACACCCTCACCCTTTAAAAAGAAAACATACATGTTTGACAAAGACAAAATGAACATACCAATCTTTAAACTCGAGACAGAGCATCTGCCACAACATTCTCTGTACCTCTTTTATACTTAATCTCAAGGGTATAATTCTGAATGATGAGGGACCATCTCATCAGCCTCTGGTTCTGGTTACGCATACGTGAAATAAAAGTTAGTGGATTATGATTGGTGTAAACGACTACAGGAAGAATAGAGGAACCAACATACACCTCGAAATGTTGAAGTGCTAACAACAAGGCCAAAGCCTCCTTTTCTATTGTTGAATAGTTACGTTGGCTTCTATTAAACTTTTTAGAGTAATAGCAAACAGGATGATTGATTTTGCCCTTATCCTCCTGTAAAAGAACAGCACCAGCTCTTACTTCACTTGCATCAACCTCCAGCTTGAACGCTACCTCAAAATTTGGAGCAGACAACACAGGCTCACTACACAACAGCGCTTTGATGTTGTCAAAAGATGTCTGACATTCAGGTGACCATACAAAAGTTTCTGAAGGACTAAGTAGAGCAGTTAACGGAACCGCCACAGAAGAAAAGTTCCGGCAAAAGCACCGATAGTATCCGGCCATGCCCAGAAATCTACGCAACTCACGTCTGGTCCTTGGTGCTGGAAATTCACTAATAACTGTAATTTTTGCTGTTAACGGTCGCACTTGTCCTTCTCCCACTTGCTTACCTAAATAGGTCACAGTTGCTTTGCCGATCTCACATTTGGATAGATTTAACGTCAAAAATGCTCTCTCTAGACGTTCAAATACTGTCTGCAACAATGATACGTGTTCAGGCCAACTCTGTGAATAAACAATCAAATCATCAAGATAAGCGTTAACGTTGGGAACATCAGCAAGCACTAAATTTACCAGTCTTTGAAATGTGGCAGCGGCATTTCGCAACCCGAATGCCATAACGTTGTACTGCAGAAAGCAGTCTGGGGTCACAAAAGCTGAAATCTCGGATGCTCTGGCAGTCAAAGGAACCTGCCAGTATCCTTTAAGTAGATCGAGTTTACTCACAAACTTTGCTGATCCTACACTATCGACACAATCTTCCATTCTCAGCATTGGAAAACAATCGGGTATCGTCACGGCATTTACACGTCGGTAATCTGTACAAAAGCATTTAGTGCCATCTTTTCTTCATCAAACTGTTTGCAGGATTTCTTGAGCATTATCTTTAGAAGAGGCTTCCTTCTGGGATGACAGCCATGCAGACAAATTTGATGTAGTGAGCGGCATATGTCTGAGCACTGACAAGCTGATGCCCCACCCCTTCAACCTCTGCAGCAATGCTGGCAGCATGCATACATCTATTTCCCAAACACAAACTCTGGATATGACACTGAGCACATACTCAACTTCTTTGGTCGACCATGGCGAGGCCTGTTCTGAGTGGAACCTGTCCTGTTAAACTGCTGTATGGTCTTGGCCACCGTGCTGCTGCTCAGTTTCAGAGTCTTGACAATCTTCTTATAGCCTACGCCATTTTTATGTAGAGCAACAATTCTTTTTTTCAGATCCTCAGACAGTCCTTTGCCATGAGGTGCCATGTTGAACATTCAGTGACCAGTATGAGAAAGTGAGAGCGATAGCTCCAAATTTAACACACCGGCTCCCCATTCACACCTGAGACCTTGTAACACCAACGAGTCACATGACACCGGGGAGAGTAATGGCTAATTGGGCCCAATTTGGACATTTTCACTTAGGGGTGTACTCACTTTTGTGGCCAGCAGTTTAGACATTAATGGCTGTGTGTTGAGTTATTTTGAGGGGACAGCAAATGTACACTGTTATACAAGCTGTACACTCACTACTTTACATTGTAGCAAAGTGTCATTTCTTCAGCGTTGTCACATGAAAAGTATAATAAAATATAAAAAAAAATGTAAGGGATGTACTCACTTCTGTGAGACACTGTACATATGTGTGTGTGTGTGTGTGTGTGTGTGTGTGTGTGTGTGTGTGTGTGTGTGTGTGTGTACTCAGCTTTGTTAAATAATGATAATAATAATAATAATAATAAAACAAATTGTTGAACAGCAAATCAGCATATTAGAATAAAAGATCAAGTGACACTGAAGACTGGAGTAATGATGCTGAAAATTTAGTTTTGATCACAAGAATAAATTACATTTTAAGATTTATTCAAATAGAAAGCAGTTATTTTAAATAGTAAAAATATTGCACAATATTTCTAATTTTGCTGTATTTTGGATCAAATTAATGCAGGCTTGGTAAGCAGAAGAGAATTCTTAAAAAAATATTACAAGTCTTAATGTTCAAAAACCTTTGACTGGTAGTGTACCATGATAGCAGTTAAATATTGCCATGATAGCTAGACAGTGTATTCACACCTAGCTTGGTCTAATTATTTGTTGGTAATGCGAACTTCATCAGCCACTTTTTTGTAAAAGAAACATAGTCTATAATTAACCTAATTTACATTCAAAGTAGCTGATCACTGAGACCACACTCATCAGAGACGCATGATATCCCATCACACTGCAAACACACACACACACACACACACACACCCTAAACCTGCTCTCCTGTCAATCAACCACTATGACCAATATCAGGAACACATCTAACGCTATCCTCACAGCGTGTGAAACTCCGCGAGAGGCTCAGTTTAGCGTATGCTGAGGATGACACACCCACTAAACTAAATTGCAATGGCTAATGAATAAGATGCAGGTATTCGCACTGACATAAATTACCATCCTCAAAAGTGGTGCAATATTTTGTGAACTACGTCCTTAGAATTTTAGATGAATAGTTAATGTTCCAAAGGCCTGAATGAAATTCCAGTTTCCCAGCAAATTGGACAAATCTGGAGTAATTATTATTTAAAAGGATTATGATTGTGTAGTGATAAACTATCTTTCCTTCGAGCTGCGATATGCAAATCTGTGTGTCTGCAGTGCCAATTCACAAAACATGGCTGCACCATCTGGCAAAGATGTTTCAGGCAATGTGAAGAATTCTGGGATTTATTTATTCTCCGAACAGACAGGGGCTTTGATGATTAGGGTGTCGTAGGTCTAAGTTTGATTAAGGCAGAGATGATCCAAGTGCCAGGAAGGATTTGCTGCCAATGCAATTCTCCAACAGTTTACCGGGTTAAGGGTGTTAAAAACAAAAGAAACACATTTTCGGCAGCTTTCCTGGCCGAGCCTATTGGACTATGAAGCTTGTTTGTAAATACCCTGGCAGGGGTGGGACAAAAAAACAATGTGGGAATTAATCTGGTTATGGAATGTACTGCTAACTCCTTTGCAGTCGGATCTTGAAAGATTTTGTTGATCCTCTTTGATGGTGCAAGTTTTAAAAAGCCACACCATTCAGCAGTATAAGTAAGCAAAACCAATTAAATCCCAAAGACTGATCTCTTTCCTCTTACATTTGTCTGACGCTACCACAATTCCATAAAGTTTGAGTAAAGAAAAATACACTTCAGTGTTGTTGGAGTATTGCCAGTGTGTAAAAACATAAGATGTTTTTCTAAGAAAATATGATTTTAGGTTTTCTACTTCACAATTTAATGTTTAATTCAATGTTACATGACATTCTGTGTAATTGCTTGTGAAATTTACTACCTTTTTTTTAACGTGCACTGGCTGTACTGCGATGTACATTGTAAATTATAATCTGGTTCAGAATAATATTTCAAATGTCACAAGCAGTGAGAATACGTCCAATCAGATGGCTGGAACGCTTCTAATTTCTCAAGTTCATTATGTATGGCATAGCTCAGTATGTGTTTGAAACCTGCTATTCATAATTCATCATACTGATGTTTTATTAACTGCACCCAGTACATCTTTTCCTCTGCCTGGCCAGAATATCCACTTAACTTTTATAGCGCTACAAGATTACAGAGCCCGTATTACAAAAGTTTAATAAGTCTCAGTTTCGGTGAGAAAGCTCTTGTGGCTTTAAACAAATCCAGCACAGTAATCTGCCCCAGTAATTGCCCTTTAAGCATTTGAGAGGGTTTTAATTGAAAAGTCATGAGAATGTGAGAATATGGCATTTTTAGAAGTAATTTCCATTTTGTTAAGACTGTACGGTGCTATGGCTCCACAGAATTGATAATTGCATTGTTTCGACTCATTAACTGGCTTATTAAAATGGGAAATGTAATATAGGCGTTGAGTTTTTTTTCTGTGCGCCAAGCATCATTAGACTGTAGGCACATGTGTGGCATAACAGCAGCACAGCAGAGCCCATGGGTTATGATGTCTGTGCTGCAGTTAATGGCCTGAAGAATTGACCAGAAAGGGTAATAATTGTTATAGTAAATTACAGCATTAATCTAGTGTTTGTGCATGTTTCTGCAGGTTCATTTGTATCTTCATCTATCGTGTGTTTGTTTTCTCATTTATCTTTATTGCACATCTGACCCTATAAATGTTTGCTTGCCAAGGAGGTTAGCATTCCCATTCATCTTAATGGCAGTTGCTTGGCTAGTGCATGATCCCCACAATGGAATTATGCCGTCCTTTCCATGTATTTTTTATTTTGTTTAATCCAATGATCTGAACCTTGAATGCCATGTGACTAATTGCACAGATAATTTCCTTTAATCAGTTAGTCTGCTTACGATTAATTTATACTTTGGCTTTTACGCATACACTAAGCTATGCATGCAGTGTGCATAAAAAAAAATCGTAATCTGCACAATTGTTTGTTTGTCTTTGGGGGGGGGGGGGGGGGTTGCACTAATTAATTTGTCCATATCATTTGAAGAGAAAAGGCGCAGACACTGGACAAGGATGAATCTTTCTTGTGCGCATTTGTCAAGCACCTGTGTTTGCCCATCAGGCTATCATACTATGAAAGGCTGAGAGTTCGACTGTGCAAAAAAGTTTAAAAAGTAGCTTGCATTTTAGAAAGCCATAGCAATAGTTTAATAGTCCCAAAAATCCAAGATGTCCTAGTATTGGGATATTTCACTACAATCTTAAAAGTATATACCTTCTCAACACTGTCAAATACATAATTTTAATGCTTTAATGCTTAAATCGAAGTATGTTTTTTATTTAAGAAAACATTCTAGTTTTGTCACATCAAATTGTGTTGCCATCCTATAGTGTAGACGCTATGTATTTGTTTTATATTTCTTCATTGTAAATTCATATAAACATATTACCACAACGTACTGAGAATTTCAGAGACATATTTTGTGTCATCTTCAAATTGGTCATGCAAATTTGCAGCGACAACCAACATACATCTACAGAGCCTCACTCATGACATGCAGTGAAAACGGATATTGTGGCTATTAATTAAGAATTACTTCCAATGAAATCATGAATTCACAGTATTGCCAATGCACCTTTTTTACCTTTGACATTCCACCAAAATTTCATGGACTGCACTTTAATTTTGCACAGTGAACACTTCAGATTCTCCTTTTAACACACTGCTAATAATAAGAGCTAGATAATTATTTAAACTCATTTGTGAGCCATTTGTGATTTCTGTTAATCTCAGACCAAGCATTCGTGACTCCTCATACCATTCATCTTTCCCACTCGCTCAGATCTAAAATCAAGGTCCGGTAGACATAATGAATGGAGCGAATTTCAGTGTGTCACCCGCAATGCATTGCTGGACTGGTGTGCCTTAAAGCTATAATTCCTTAAGGCCACGTTATTTGCATGATGTTATAAATCTGGCTCTGAGACCGCTGCTAACACAGCGATTAATCTATTGTAACATTAAGGGGGACGCTTGCAACCTTTTCCTCTGATTTGCGGGTTCATTTTTTAATGTGCGCACGCTAACTTTGACAGATCAAGAACTGCTCTTATCCCCCATGCATGCAGACAAGTCAGTTGTGTTGACGCTGGCTGAAGCATGTCTGAAGGCATTAGAAAATCCAAGGCTAAATAAAGAGCCGAGTTAGAAAAGGCTTGTTCTCTTTTAGCTCTCATTGGCTCCTTTGATAATTTATCTCAGTGAAAGTCAGCCCATGTCAGTTCTTTTAACAGACTATCAAAAGAGCTAATGTTGCTTTTGTCAATTCTACTTCTTTAATCCCCTCTGCTGAGTTTCTTAAGCAGGGTGTTCGCTTTGGTTTTATCTGTAGTCTGAAGAGATAATGAAAATTAACATAATCGCTTTGTTCTTAAAGGAATAGTTTAACCAAAAATAATAATCTGTCTTTTATTGTACTCACCTTCTGAAATAGTTACGAAATCAAAATGTTCTCTGGGTTTGCAGGTGGATTTCGCCTTCATCGTTTGGCAAAGTTTTCCAGATCGGATTGTAGGCTACCCAGCACGCAGCCATTACTGGGACAGTGGGAAGGTTAGGTGGGGTTATACCTCTAAATGGACCAATGAATACTCCATGGTGCTCACAGGAGCTGCGTTCTACCACAGGTAATCTCCAGACAACACAAAACTAACCTTAAGAGGTTTTTGTTTTTTGCAGCATTTTTTTCTATTCTATTCTACCTATTTTTCTTTTATCAACAAAACATTGCCGGCTAACAATTAGCATGTGCTAACAGTAAGCATTCAATTCCATGCCTAGCCACAGGGTGGCAGAATATCTGAAGCGCTTAATTGTTATAAATTACAAAGTTCTGTCATGAAAATCTAAATGGCTCAAGCTGGTAGGTTCCAACTCAATCTGATATAATCACATCATTATTCATATGGTGCAGCTTTCTTATCACATCAGCAGCTTATGAGCTTGCTTCTCAATATTCAAATACTAGGCTGGTTCTTGCTGTAGCAGTTGCAGTGTGCTTCAGAAACCCTCCACCTTCCCCAGCTCCACCTGAATAGATCTGCTATGAGGTGATTTCATGCATGTTATACATGGGGGTTATTTAATATATGTGCAACTGCAGCAGCAGTATTTCCTAAATGCTGACAAAATCATGCCTGTGGATGTACTGACATAAGTAAATTAAAATAGTACAATCAAGGCACCTTTCCACTATCTCCGACATTCACATAGGTTTGTTGCATTTCACCTTTTAATGGCAGTCGCACAGAACTTAGATTGGTCCTGCATGAGGGCCTTGCACTTATTCATGAACAAATGAATGAATAATGAATGTATGAATATATCCATACAAAACAAATGACTGTCAATGTTTCTGTATGTAGAATGTATTCATCCCGTTGACTGACAACAGAAACAGTCAAATATATAAAGTAAAACAGTTTTATTGAGAATTTGGCTGCATTAAAATACAGTATGAGCACAGAAAGACGATTAGACAAAACAGAACAGTTATTTTTTCTTTACTTTACTTTTAGTCATTTAGAAGACGCTTTTATCCAAAGCGACTTACAAATAAGAAAAAGTAACTAAAATTAAAAGTTAAAACTATACATATTATATACACACATTTAAGAAGATAAAGACATGAAATAAAAATGACAAATGCATACAACAACATTTCAAAACTAAACATTTAATTAAAATAAAGCTAAAAACAATTCAAAATATTAAATCAAGAAAAGGTATGAGTACAAAAATGCTTCTAACATAGCACTAAAGGCCTAAGTATACTTCTTTTTTGCATAGTAAGAATTGGTTATAAAAACTAAATACTTTTTTTTTCATTATGTTTAGTAAAATTATTTGGTAGTCTGTAGTGGGATGGGGGCGCCGGATTGTTTTATGGGTTTAAGGGACATAAGACATTGAGCCATGAGATGTTCAGTTTGACGCTCTTAAAACAATTAATTTAGATTATCTTTTTATTTCATTTATCTTGAGATGTTTTAAGCTTAAATCTCAGCTCAGCTTTTCAGTAAGTTACCTTTCCTGTAGAATTGTGCTTCAAATAAAGAACTTTATGTTGACCAGATTGTTAGTTAGTCGTTTACTAGTCAATATTGCCTATATGAAAATTTGGGTGCACCTAACTTTTGTGCTGGTGCTCCTAAGAAAAAAAGTTAGGCGCACCAGTGCAACCAGTGCAAAAAGTTAGTCTAGAGCCCTGATATGGACGGAATTCCATGCACTTCCCATAAAACTCTCCATGAATGATTTCCAGTCTGTCATTTATTGGTGACAGAGGAAAGGCAGTTAAAAGCTTCACTGTTGTCATTTCATAAAATGAACAATACTTACATTATTTTTTCTTAAACTAAAATATTAATGAAGTGTAGTTTCAATGATCGTATTCATATAAATGTAAAAAAAAAATGAACTTGAAGTTCATGGTTTCCATAAAATCAGCAAGTGAGGAAAGGATGAAAGAAAGGCAGAAATAAATGTTTGAAAGTTTTTGCAAAGAACTTTAGTTCTTGTTTCATTTGGTCCAATTGTTTCAGAGACCCAGGAACAGTTGTGGATTAAAGTGTGTGTCATCTGAAAATATCCGTAGTCAGTTTGCCATAGCTAATACAACCTGATTAGCTGAGTTTACTAATCCTTTACAAAAATAAGCTAAATCCTTTGCTTATTTTAATCTGCTTACTTGCTTAGCTTATTCATAGTGCATTACATACACAATAACCAAAAAATAACACTAACTGAATATTTAACTATTGGTGAAAATCCATAGAGCCATGTCTGACTTCAAATGCTATTAATGCTTGAAGGGCACATGACATTTGAGAGGAACAATACATACTTTTTAGTGACAAGGGATGGAGTTGTTATCTCACATCAAAAGATTTTACTGAAGGGAAGTGGATTATGTACTCATATTTTGGCCAGAAGTGATGGTTAAAATGGCTATGATGATGGATTTGTTTCTTACAATCATAAAACTTTCCACTTCATAAGAAGTTAATCGATGAACGGGAGTTGTGTCAATTAGTCGTGGATTATTATGATGTTTGGACTGTTCTGTTCTCACAAAAAGCTTGTATTATCTTACTATATGCCTCTTCCTTTGCAATTGTTAAAGCAATCCTCGATGAGTTATGTTGAAGGAATAATATCTAAAAAGTCAGACATGCCATTAAGACATGCTCAGGCCCAGAACATGACATGTTCACTTAGCCAGACCATCATGCAGAGGCATGAACCAAAGTCCCTCTAAAGATATCTCAAAAGACTTGATTTCCCTGAGGAAAGAAACAACTGATTTGTTTCTGCAGCTTGTTAAATATAACTCAATATAATAAATCAAGAATAGTCAAGTTCCACATAAAGCTAGACTGAGTAAAATTATCTGAAACCTAGCACATAAATATGTTTCTGTTGTCTGTCTCTAGTGATCTCAGTGTGAATTCAGCTTTCATCATGAGATACACTTGGCTCTGGTACACTCTAGTTATTATAGCATTCATTCCAACCTTTAGGGTCACTGTGGTAAAAGTTAGATTTTCATATTTACCTTCATATTTACATTAACTTTTGGTGAAATAAATAATTATTTGTGACAATACTGCTCGTTTCTGCACATAAAAAAGTTGGTAAACATTAGATCTGCAAAAACCGCACTGGAAGTATATTATCCTTATATTGGTGGGCCTTTAAATATTGTGCTGGACAATACGTCAAATAGATTGAGAACCATTGTTTTATTGATTTTGAATCATCATGCGGGCCCCTTGGATGATGTCTGAGTCACCTAGTGGGCCCCTGCACCCTGGCTGAGAACCACTAGACTACAGTATATGGGATAAGTTATTTTAGCAGTAGAGAATATGTACGTAGAGCTGGGTAATAACTGATTACATGTAATCTGGATTACGTAATCAGATTCCAAAAAATATGTATTTGTAATGAGACTATACTGTATTACATTTAAAGATATTCATAATCAGAGTACAGTTACTTTTTTATTGATTACATGATTACAATATCATTCAGACAATAGCAATAATGTTTTAATAATGTATTGATTCTCCCTAATTCTTCTTTTTTCTTATTTGCATATAACACTGGCATTCCCAAACTTGTTTGTCTTTCACCTAATATATTTATTTGAAGTACTGTACCCTAAAATATTCAAATAAATATTTTAACAATTAAGTATCTGTCACGCCCCTGGACTGTTTTGTGTGTTTGCTCCACCTGTTCTGTGACCCAGTTTCTCCCTCATGTCTGATTGTTTAATTTGATCCCAGGTGTGTCTCCTTAGTTCCCTCGTTACCCTGTCCTTAAAAGCCCCAGTCCTTTCAGTGAGCGTTTGTCGGTTGTTGAACGTCTTCCCATGTGTTCCTGTGTCTCCTACGTTTGTCATTAAAACCCTTGTTTTGTTATAATCCTCGTCTCCTCATTCCTGGCTCCCAGAGGAGTGTGACAGAACAACCGACCAAAACAAAGCTTCCTCCGAAGCGATGGAGTTCGCCGCCGGCGTCCTTGCCCTTAGCCGGCGGGAACTCCCATTTGTGATGTACTCCGCCGAATTCTGCGGGCTCGCGGCGGGATCAGGACTCCACGATGCTGCAATCCTCCAGCTGTTTCGACTCGGGGCAAATTACCATCACCCCATGGATCTCCCAGACACCACGGGATTGTGTTGGAGAGAGGGGGTCTACCGGTGTCTGGGAGGTTTCCGGTCCCGAGTCGAAGCTAGCCCTCTGGTGTCTCCGCTGGTCCCGCCCAGCTCATCTTCCAGTTCAGCGCTTCCCGAGCGCCCCCGAGAGATTGCGCTTCCCGAGCGCCCCCGAGAGATCGCGCTTCCCGAGCGCCCTCCTGTGCCTGCTCCTCGACAGCGCCCTCCTGTGCCTGCTCCTCGCAAGCTCTCTCCTGCTTTTCCGCTGGTCCCGCCCAGCTCCTCGAGGCAGAGAGACCCCGAGAGATTGCGCTGCCAGAGCACCCCCGAGAGATTGCGCTGCCAGAGCGCCCCCGAGACGCTGCGCTGCCAGAGCGCCCCCGAGACGCTGCGCTGCCAGAGCGCCCCCGAGACGCTGCGCTGCCAGAGCGCCCCCGAGACTCTGCGCTGCCAGAGCGCCCCCGAGATGCTGCGCTGCCAGAGCGCCCCCGAGACGCTGCGCTGTCAGAGCGTCCTCCAGTGCCGGCTCCTCGCCAGCGTCCTCCAGTGCCGGCTCCGTCCAGCTCTCCAGAGCCCCTGCTGGCTCCGTCCAGCTCTCAAGAGCCCCTGCTGGTCCCGTCCTGCTCTCCAGAGCCCCTGCCGGCTCCGTCCAGCTCTCCAGAGCCCCTGCCGGCTCCGTCCAGCTCTCAAGAGCCCCTGCCGGCTCCGTCCAGCTCTCAAGAGCCTCTGCTGGCTCCGTTCAGCTCTCCAGAGCTCCTACTGGTTCCGTCCAGCTCTCCAGAGCCCCTGCTGGCTCCGTCCAGCTCTCAAGAGCCCCTGCTGGTCCCGTCCTGCTCTCCAGAGCCCCTGCCGGCTCCGTCCAGCTCTCCAGAGCCCCTGCTGGCTCCGTTCAGCTCTCCAGAGCTCCTGCTGGTTCCGTCCAGCTCTCCAGAGCCCCTGCTGGCTCCGTCCAGCTCTCAAGAGCCCCTGCTGGTCCCGTCCTGCTCTCCAGAGCCCCTGCCGGCTCTGTCCAGCTCTCCAGAGCCCCTGCTGGCTCCGTCCAGCTCTCAAGAGCCCCTGCCGGTCCCGTCCAGCTCTCAAGAGCCCCTGCCGGTCCCGTCCAGCTCTCCAGAGCCCCTGCCGGCTCCGTCCAGCTCTCCAGAGCACCTGTTGGGGAAGATCCCCAAAAAATTTTGGGGGGGGGACTACCTGCCATGGCCTCCGGAGTCCCCGGATCCACCATGGCCACCCAAGCTCCCCGATCCGCCATGGCCTCCCGAGTTCCCTGACCCGCCATGGCCGCCCATGCTCCCCGATCCGCCATGGCCTCCCGAGTTCCCTGACCCGCCATGGCCTCCTGAGTCCCCTGACCCGCCAAGGCCTCCTGAGTTCCCGGATCCACCATGGCCACCCAAGCTCCCCGATCCGCCATGGCCTCCCGAGTTCCCTGACCCGCCATGGCCTCCTGAGTCCCCTGACCCGCCAAGGCCTCCTGGGTTCCCGGATCCACCATGGCCACCCAAGCTCCCCGATCCGCCATGGCCTCCCGAGTCCCCTGACCCGCCAAGGCCTCCTGAGTCCTCGGATCCGCCATGGCCTCCCGAGTCCCTTGACCCACCATGGCTGCCTGAGTTCTCCGCTCCGCCATGGCCGCCGGAACGGGCGCTGCCCTGGAGGCCTCCTATCCTGTCCTGTCTCCGTGTCCCTTGAGGCCTCCAGAGCGCCCACCCCCCCTCCCCGTTGGATGGTGTACGGTTTTGTTATAATCCTCGTCTCCTCGTTCCTGGCTCCCAGAGGAGTGTGACAGTATCACATTTACAATTTCTAAGTAATCTAGCTATGTGTGTACATAAAGCAAAGGTATGTTTATACCTACCTTATAATTCTGTAAAATTGGTTAAATAAATACACTTGTTCAGCTGATAAGTGAAGTACAGGTTAGATACTTTAATTAAATACCATTTATTAAACATTTTAAATATTTAAAAGTCATAACATTTTTATTTCATTATAATGTATGACTCATAGCATGATAAAGCCTAGCAAGTTAGCTGGCAGTTAAAATGTAAGAATCTGTAATGTTAGTTATGCTACATCTTTAACCTACATCCTAGAGATGACATGAATGTTTGAAAGAAAAATGTCGGAATGTTGAATGTTTGAAAGAAAAAATGAAAGAATCCAACACAAAAGAACACAAAAACACAATGCTACCATTTAGAGCAGCTTAGCAACACTCTAAAAACACTCAGAGCACCTTAGCAACCACACAGAAACACCATCCACAACACCCTAACAACAGCACAGCAGGGAATCACAGCTTGTTGAATCTTCAGTCAGGTTTTTTCAGCTCTCACAGAATTTGGGCAAGAGGCTGGTACGAGGTCAGTGTCAGCTGCTTGTAAAAGCCGAATGTGAGACCTACTGCGATAGAGATCGCTCAGAGACAGGCTGATGTTAAATCAGGTAATAAATGTTCAGTCTGACAGCTTCACTGGCCATATTTTAACGATAAATGGCACAGGTGAGATGGAGTTCACAGTTTGTTTTAGCTGAAGGTCTCTGAACTCATCAGTCAAAACACATACACACAAACACACACACACACACACACAGAGAGCGACCTTCAGACTGACACATCACACACCCGACACACAGATTAACCGCTTTGCTATTGGTCAGCGAGCTGACACACCACCTGCAAAGTGACCCCAGCTTAAAATGTGCGGGAGAAAAGAACATAAATAAACGTGTGAAGAGAGATAAGCCACCTGCAGGGCTGAGAGGAACGCTCTGACGCTGTCCCTCAAAGAGAAAGGGGAGAAAGGAGAGGGAAGGAAAGAGAATGACAGAAAAGACGTCTGCAGGCAGGAAAGGAGATTTGGTTTAATAAGGACGGCGCAAGAGAGAGAGAGAGAGAGAGAGAGAGAGAGAGAGAGAGAGAGAGAGAGGGAGAGAGAGAGAGAGAGAGTGAGTTGGTGTCACTCACAGAAATTAAAACATCTGTCTTTTTGAGGTTCTCACAGTAGGGTGGCCTCTCTGTCTGTGCTGGATATCGTGACTATAGTCTCAGTCTCACCTAGAGGAACATTGTATTACTCGTAGATTGCTCTTGGAGCACTCGTTTAAGTTGGTTCTCCTAAAAGAATATATTAAAAATATGAGATAATTACAAGCTTGTTAAAGGGATAGTTCACCCAAAAATTCCATTGTGTAATCATTCACTCACCATCGTTCCAAACTCATAAGACTTACGCTCATCTTCAAAACACAAATGCACATGTTTTTAATGAAACCTAGAAAATAAATCCATGTGAAATGAGCAAGTCTTCTGAGGCAACTTGATCGCTTTATTAGATTAACAGTATTAATGCTTTTATTCACATATCAACATTGATGAATGCACATAAAAGTCTCTTCAGAAAATTTTGAATAAAAGACTTTATTTGGATGCATAAGGATTACTTTTACAAAGTTTTCATGACTTTTTTAAGTTAAAATGTTTTTGGGGGAATGGACTTTCAATGGACGTACAGAAATGTGTGTTTCAAAGATGAACAGAGGTCTTATGGATTAGAACAACATGAGGGTGAGAAATTAATGTTTTAATTTTTAGGTGAACTGTCCCTTTAATGGCAGGGTTTCTGAGCTGCATTCAGAATGAAACAGTAACAAAATTGGTCAGTTTTAACTTACAGAAAAATTGCCTTGTTTTTTCTAATTAATATCTTTATGCATTCATTTTGGTCAGGTATTATCATCACCTGTATACATACTACCTGCCAACGTCTCTGCTGTCAATGGTGGACCAGCTGGCCAACTGTGAGGACATCCTCATGAATTTCCTCATCTCCGCAGTGACCAAACTCCCGCCAATCAAAGTCACACAGAAGAAACAGTACAAGGAGACCATGATGCAGCAGGTATCAGTCTGTGTGTGTATGGATTGTAAATAGACGAGTGTGTATCCAGAGTGATTCTCTATGGAGGTCAGAAACGTCTGTGTAGTGTGTGATGGATAGAGCGCCCCAGGGCTGTGAGTGTGTGTGGATCTGATTCAGCAGTATTGGCCTGTTTGATGAATGTCTTCATGGTAAGGCGAGATTAATGATTGACAGCAAGGTTGCAGTACTATCCTTCTCTCTGTCTGTCTCCCCTGTTTCTGCCCACTGTCCCTCTCCTTTCCTCTTAATACTTTATTGGCACATTCTTACTTTATTTCCAATATTATCTCATTTCCACGAGTCTAATATATGCTGATTAGTGAGTAATAGGGGTGAGAATCATAAGGAACCTGTTAATATATGATATTACATTATTATTATATATCTGGGTCATAAGATGATATGATAAGTATATTGATATTATAGTTCTTTAAGTTTAAATTATTCAAAACTGTGACATATTCTGATATTTTACTCAATTGTTTCTTATTTATTTACTTCAACCATTATATTATTCTTCCATAAAAAATAAAAAAAAGAACATAATTCTACATTAAATGTTTTGGTCCCACTTTATATTAGGTGGCCTTAAGTGCTATGTACTTGCATTTAAATTAATAATTTGGTAAAATGCACTAATTATGTACATACATGTTTTTACATCTTACTTATATTTGTAAAAATGCCTATATGTAGTTACATCTGTAATTAATTTCTGTAATTACATTTATAAATACACTGTTGAGCCATCCATTACACCTTAACCGACCCTTAAACCTACCCAGACCAACAAACCTGTCCCATATCACACCTCAACAGCAGCAGAAGTGTTTTACAATACAATATGAACACACATTGTAAGTACATTGTACTTATTTGTTGATGTAAGTACATAATAGTTAAGGCCACCTAAAATAAAGTGTGACCCATTTTTTTCTTCCAAAGTATTCATATAAAAATGTAACATGACATGACATGAGCTCATTAATGCAGTGTTGAGAAAAAGTAATGATTTGAAATATTTATTTCTCCCACCTCTACTTGCTTCCAGAAATGGCTTTACACAGTATTGTACAATATTGGTTTGTATATTAACCTTAGTAACTTAACATTTTTCAGTAGTTTGACAGCAGTTTAACTGTAACCAATGTAGCTTTTTCAGTAACAAGCTACCGTTTCTAACAATAGTACCACGAAACGCTAAATATTTTTGTCACATTATTAAATTTAACATTGTCAGCCTTACTGAAGCTGTTTTGTGGCAGAAATGTACTGCTATGATTTTACAAATAAGCTGTTAACCTCTTAAATACTGTAAGTACAATGTAGGTATTTTTTTTAAATGTTATTAGCTTATAACATAGGCTAGCTCATAATGTTTTTTTTTTTTTTAAGACATCACAGTTTGGGAAGTTGAAGTTTCAACTTCAATTTTTTTTTACTCAATATTTCATGAAAATTTTGTACTTTCTGTCAAATTTCTCATATTTAATAGCCTTATCAAAACATTGTTTATACATTGTTTATGATTGTCTGTTATGGAATAGTCTTTTTTTAAATGTTACTGCTTATTACTTTTTTCAGATGGTTCCCTTCGCCGGGAGTTTGATTGACCAATCATAATATCGAATTATGTATTAATTTTTGTCCGACAAACAAACCAGAGTAGATTAACATCAGTGGATTTAAAAATAATAAAAAATGGCGTGTGATTGGCGTCTTTCCGCGATTTAAAACAAATATACCTATTGATGTTAATTTACTATAACTAGTAAAGAGGACGAGATGATTGATTCAGGTGCCACTTAAACTGAGGCGTTACAGTGATCAGTCATGCTACATTAAAGTTTACAAAATGTGAAAGCTGAGACATTGTTTCATACCAAAAGTATGCTAATCTGTCTTGTTTGTTGGTGCGTAAAATATTTTTCACTGCATGAGAACATGATGTGTGGCATGAGAGCGACATGGCTTGTTGGACGCACCAACTGTAACGAAAGGGGGCGGGTCTTTGCGAAGGGAATCTGAGATTGGTCAAATATTGGTCTGTGATTTCTCCGTTTCTCTACAGTTATGTAATGAAACAGTATTCATGAATGTTACAAAATGTCTTTGAAATATGTCTGTGTTCATCTGCATGTCCAAGGGATTGGATGTGTGTAGGTCTGTTAGCACATTGTAAGCTTCTTTAACAAGTAGCTAGACGTCCTTCCACAGTGTTTCTCATGAATGTAAGGCCAAACTGCCGTCTGTTCTCTGAGTCGTGAAATGAACGTGTTCGCTCTGATTGTCTGAGTGTCTTTTAAAGTGCTGTCCAATTCCAGTAACATGCTCCTGCTTTCATTTATAATCTGCCTGGTGAACTATACACAGACCTCTCTCTCCCTCTCTCTCTCAGGGCTCCAAGGCGTCTCGATGGGCCGACCCGGACCACTTTGCACAGCGTCAGTCCTGCATGAACTCTTTCACGAGCTGGTTTGGCTTCATGCCTCTCCTTCATTCTCAGTTGCGTCTGGATCCCGTCCTCTTCAAAGACCAGGTCTCTATCCTACGCAAGAAATACAGAGATATTGAGAGGTTGTGAGGGGTGAATCTCTCCGAAACACCGCTGAACTCATCCGAACATCCCCTATGAGACCTGCAGTGTTCAGTTCGCCTGGACTCATTAGAGACCAGATACAAATACAATATATTCCATCTACAGAATACATTATAACAAAATATGCAACACTGAATGATTTTATCTGCGGCTGAAGGTTTCGGGGCAAGCATTTGCTCAGAATAGGACTCCGGCTCCTTGCGTGTTTGAATTTGTTGTTGTCGTCGGTGTTGTTGTCTGTGAGGGCTGTAGCCGCTGCACATGTATGAACAGGAGGCAAAAGAGGCGTGTGAATGGATGAAAACAGCTCAACAATTCACCTATGCCTGCAATATGTATTTTAATTTCCTTTTTTTTTTAGAAGTTTAAAAAAATAAAATCTATGAATGCAAAGTAGGTGTGCACCCTAAAATATTCATTTTTGTATCATTTTATTGTGTTGTTTGTCCTTTAATACACCATTTGTTCCCTTCACAACAGATCCTTCAATAAGAATAATATTTGTACTTGATATTTTGCGAAAATCAGCAGTCGGTTTCTGCAGTTCAGAATTAAAAGCTAGCATAGAGTTGTTTAATAATTTGTGAGCATGGTGTGAATTATGGGGACGGGTGTTAAATTAGGTTTGAACCCCCTTAAAGTTCAAACTATAGGTGGTCTTTCAAATTCATAATCTTTTTACATATATTTTGACACCTGACAAGATGTGTTGTGTTGCACATCTGAGAGACGCAACCCACATTAGAAGCTAGCGGATCAGTTCACACATTTCATATCTTGTTATGCAAATCAAATTGTGTAAATCAAGTCATAGGTTGTATACCCACATGTAATGCACTATTTGAGGAGAAAACATACGCCTATACCAATACCCACACTTCTTTGCACTTGACAACGTGGCCTAAGTATTCAAGTGAGCTTCATCTCTTTATTACCCAATGGGACACACTTACAACATAGTGCTGTAACGCTACTCTCTCGTGAACGTGTAAAACAGTTAGCGGAAGCTAGAGATTACGGTTTATAAAGTTTTAAATATGGATCTTTTTCTTACACAAATGCTTCACTTCAGACTTTTATTAACCACCCGGAGCACTTTTTTATGATGGATGAACGCACTTTTTTTGGACTTCAAAATCTCAACCACCATTGACTGCCATCATAAAGCCTGAAAGAGCCATGACATTTTTTCATATAACTAAAGTAGATTTCATCTTAAAGAAGAAGGTCATTTACACCTAGGATGGTGTATGGGGCAACAAAAAATGAATTCCTTCATCTTGCCAAAAGTGTCCACAGCCAAATCATTCACTTACATTTAATTTACTATTAAATTGTGTAATTACAATAATTACAATTTTGTGTTTTGTTCGCTTAGTCCCAAATGAATGCTTGCAAACATAAATTTACCTGAAGTGTAAAATACAGTAGTAATACTTTACTAGTATCAATATCATGTAGTAGGTGCCGTGGACAGAATAAGCAAGCACCATAATTTTTGCAATTTATTTTAGGCAAATATATGACAGAAAACTAGATACATTAATAAAAACTTTGTAGACATTGGAACATATTGCCAGTCCACATTTAGGCTTTAGAAGTTGGAAACTGATTGTGAATCCCAAATGGATTTAATATGAATCTACAATAGTAACAATAGCTGTAGAGAAAACAATTGTTTTGTGGAAACATTTTTGTAAGAGAATTATATTTTGTCATGTTCCTATTTTATTTATATTCATTTTTAGGCTACACTGTCAAAACAAGTTCTTGCTTAAAACAAGTCTGAACTTCATCCAGTCACAGCTCATGTCTTCTGAATTCATGCGGACGTGATACTGGATCTGACCTCTCCACGTAATCCCGTACCATCTGTATATCAGCATATTAGCATATGTCAGCTGGGCTGATGTAACTCACACACTCGCTCTTGAAGTTTTTGTCTCACAGGTGATGTCTTTATTAGAGATCCAGCGATATGGGTGTATGTATTGACAGGCTTTGATATCTGTCTGAAGTTTAAACTCTTTCATCTTTATGACAAACAGACAGAACAAAAAAAAGAATGGCGATAGGTGGAGATCTTTCACGGTACCTCCTTTCCAGCTCGCTCTCTCTCTCTCTCTCGTTAGTCTGTGTTCTCTTCTCATTCACCTCTTCCTGTCGGCTCTCATCAGGATGATGTCTTCATTCCACAACCACAGAGACTGCAGAAATGATGCTCCTCTCACTGTTGAACACGGCATAGATTTCACAAGGCTTAAAGCTAAACATAACTGGTCCAACACACACTCCCAGCCTCTCCAAGTCTTAGGGGTCATTCACACTGAACACGAATTAACAATTAATTGATGAATTAACAAGTACAACTTATTTTAAATAAAAACACCGTTCATGTGAGACACAAGAGCAATGGACACATCCACCTAGCTCGTTTAGACGGAAAATCAACAAAGTAGAATGCAAAAACATGTCCGCATGATAAAACTGCCTCAGAGAAGCTGAATCTCTGAATTCATTCCCTTTAAAGTCTACTACTATAGCCATCAAAATACTACTCTAACGAATCCACCACCTTCAACAATTCATTTCAAAACAATTACTGTCTATCATCAAACCACCTGCTGTGAGCAACATTTCTGTTATCATGCATAGTCTGTAGATCTCTGTGTTTTGTGAGAACTATAATAGTTCATTTTTTGAGATATGTAGCCTATTTGATGTTATATATCTGTCAGAACCTATATATATCCGTCTTTCGGATGAGACGTTAAACCGAGGTCCTGACTCTCTGTGGTCATTAAAAATCCCATGGCACTTCTCGTAAGGAGTAGGGGTGTAACCCCGGTGTCCTGGCCAAATTCCCACCACTGGCCCTTGTCAATCATGGCCTCCTAATAATCCCCATGCACTTGACTGGCTCTATTACTCTCTCTCCTCTCCACCTGTAGCTGGTCTGTGGATCTGATTTCTACACAGAAGGTGCGTGGCTTAGGTAAGGGCAAACATTCTCCAGAAACAGTTTTGTATGTCCATTTTTAACCATGGGATTTGTCCCTTGATTTAAATGGTCTGTTATTACCTTATTTGGAAGGGTCATGAATAATAATGTTGAGCTCTGCTCTGATTGGCTGTTTCACAGCATGGCTCATTTCAGTAGTTCAAACAGTAAACAGATCTCTACTCTCCGGCGTGAACGATGGAGAGATTAGGCATCCAACATTATATGTTTGAGCCTGTATCAGACGAAGATTTGGAGAGATTTTGCAAGAATATTTAGCATCCGTGGTATAAACATGATCGCTGCAAGACACTGGTGAGCGAGTGAGCGAGGGCGCAGCCGTGGATGCAGCCACTGTGTTGCCAAATCCAGCTCTTATAAGAGTTTTTGGACTTGTCTTTTCACTCTTTTTGACACTTTAGAAAGTTGATAAAGTAGGACGTTGCAGTTTAGGGTCAACGATATATTTGTCTTATCTTAATTGCAAAAGATTTCAAATAATTTCGGTTTATTTTTATTTATTTATAATTTTTGTTTGTTTTAATAATAATATGTGGCAACACTGCATCGATGATTTGGCTGTGCCGGTCCGGCTGGCCTAGAACATGTTATGCAAATGTTGGGGGCGTAAGCATTAATGATCCTGACTGTAACATCACAGTCGGTGTTATGTTGGGTTTCGCCTCTTTTTCAGTGGTCTTTTGCACGCAAGAGATTTACATAAGAAGGAGGATACTATGGTGTTTGAGGCACATGGTATGTAATTTCCATGTACAGAACTCTTATTATTCAACTATGCCAAGGTAAATACAGTTTTACATTCTATGGCACCTTTAATGTTAGCAATGGTTAATGCATTAACTAATATAAATATCAATACATTTGTTGCTATATTTATTAATCTTAATTGATTCGTTTATAAAAATACAACTATGTATTATTAGTTCATGTTAGCGCAGTTCCATTAAATAATATTAACATATGCAACTTTTTACCAAAAATTGTTAAAGAATATATGACAGATTTGTGATATATAGTTCTGGTTTTCAAATTTGACTGGCTGAGCGGAGAGCCAGATGGGCTGTTGGGGTTTTTTAGTGACTCTGCAGGTTATGCCAGAAGATGAGCACAAATGACTTTGTCTTTATGAGTGAGTCACTGAATCATTCCTTCAAAATTATTGATTCTGACTTGATTTTGTGTGGGCAAATATGAAGTAAAATAGCCAAAATAACTGGTAGTATTTTGTCTACAATCTAGGTACTCATTCATCTGTTTACTGTATTGTTGAATATAAAGAAATATCACACTTGCGATTATGCTGCTGTTCTCAATTTCAGCATGCTTGCTCGTTTGACAGTAATTAAGTTATTCATATCAATATATTATTTACTGTTCTGCTCAAAGCGAAAATGTAAGCACTGATATACACAAACCCATTTACCTCAGTTTTTTTCCTCTATTTAGCAGACACTTGTATTTCCTGGCAGTGGCATCCCACAAACTTCCTCTTGCTGAATGACTTCTGACTGACAGGCGCTATCAGGGATAGAGGGGATGAAGGGTGTGTGTATGTGTGTGTGTGTGGCCTGTCCCTGAATGGAAAACAGGTAGCTGTCTTAAAAGTGAAAAGTCAATAACTACAGACATCAGAGAGCCCATCTCTGGGTGTGCATGTGTGTGACATATCTCCCCTGCTCAATCCACACAGGACTGCACATCAAAATCAGTTCAGTTCTCCACACATCAAACAGTGCAGCATACTTACACACCTCCAGAGAACCCACCGCTGCAGTTCAGTTTACTCCAGCGCCTCTCTTTCCCTCGACAAACACCTGTTCAGACGGCCGCAGCATCTCTGGAGACTCTAATCCGCTTCCCCGGTCCTCTCTTCCTTTCACCCTCCATCCATATCTCTCTGGCTTTCTTTCTCTGCCTGCTTTCAGTCCAGTGGAATTAGATTTGACTCAATGGAGTTCAGCTCCATCAAAGGATGTTTGTTGGCAGGATCAGTTTGTTCTCTTTTCAATAGCGAGCATCATAAAGTCTATTCCTCTCTCTCTTTCCATCCTCAGGGTCTCATTCCCTGTATCACTGTAGTATTTGCCCACCGGTGTATATACTGTATGTGAAAACCTAATAACAGAGTGTTATAAAATGCTGTGTCATAAAGTGTATAATGCTCCAGGACTTTTGACGCCTCTGTGCCATATAATAATGATGATAATCACTAGATAAGAACATTTTGTGAACAAAATGTGATACTTTCCAGTTTAAAACTCAATGCAAGGATGAGTTATGAACACTGCCACATGGAAAAAAAGAGCCAGAACCCACGTTTCTATAACGTTCTACTGCAGAGATATGATTGTGGCCCTTAGGACTGCATATGATCTTACGGGGGGCCTCAGTTCACTGCACCAGGGCACAAGAGTCCACCTCTTGTTTCTACGAGATTCCCATGCAGGGATATGGCTGGGGTCCCCAAGGGCATTTGTGGGCCCAAATAGGATTTTTATACAAAATCCCAAGATAAAAAGAGGTGTCGCCAATATATCTATGATATTCTGGTGTAGATAAATGACTGGGGCCCTCATGGGCTGCTGGGAGTCCCAGCAGGGTGCAAGAGCCCACCTCCTATTTATATGATATTCCCATGCAGAAATATGACTGGGATCCACAGCAACATTTGTGGGCCCACGTAGTATCTCTGTACAAAGAAAATCGCTGTTTTTCATGTCTCTGTGATATACTGGTATGTATATGGGCCTATTTACACCTGGTCACTTCATGCCTTTTCTCTGATCAGATATCTATCCGATTCGTTAAAACGTTTCCATTTACACTTGGCCACATAAATGTGTCTTCACAAAAGGGACATAAATCCGTTCTTCAATTCCCCCACAATATGCAGATTTAACGGAGTTCACGTCAATCAAAGCAATAGATATGCGCTGCATTTGATTAATTATCAGATAATTTCAATATCAGAGACCACAACAGGAGAGATCGCGGCATCAGCACTGGAAAGATAGATTAGTCTCACAACTTTTAATCAGGATTGTGTGTTGAGCGTCTGTGACTTACTTTCAGTTTCATTCGCAGCAGTTTGTGTGTCGGATTGCTGAAGATATACTCAGCTACTCATCCGCGGTGACGCTTGTTGCATTAGTGCTGTCATATCTGACTGTAACATGCCATATAGCCTATAAAACGCTCTCATACATTTATTACTTCAATATTTTGGGAGTAAAATTAGCATATATGGTTTCAGCAACCATATGCATATTTACACTTGTCCAGTTTTGTCTGGTATGCGGCCCAGACCACCTCCTGAAGTGGTTTGAGCAATCGGATTTATTTCCGTCTCGAAAGCTTTTCAGAGGGCATTTACACCTGGTCTTTTCAGGATCGGATAGCTATCCGATCAGAAAACAATGCATGAAGTGACCAGGTGTAAACAGCCCCTTTATGACTGGGGCCCCCAAGGCCTGCTGGGAGTCACACATAAAGCCTAATACACTGCACAAGGTTGCAAGAACCCACCTCCTGTCTGTATGATATTCCCCTGCAGAGATATAACTGGGGTCACCAGGGGCATTTGGGGGCCCACACAGGGACTCTATAGGGAAAAATAGCTGGCCCCAAGTGTCTATGATATTATGGTGCAGATATATGACCTTACGGGTACATATTGCTACTCTAAGGTATTAATATGCCCCTTTGCGGGGGAATGAAGAAGGCACAGAAGGTGTCCCTTTGAGCATACTGCCCCAGTGACAAGCTGCTGTACCCCTAAAGCAGGGGTTCTCAAAGTTTACATTCAAAGGTCCGAATCGGAATTATCATCAACGTCAAAAGGTCCGAAATAATTGTTATTACAAAACTTGTTTTTATAAACATGCCTATTACTTTATATAACAATTCAACTTGATATATGCTTAATTATCATATTTATGACATCATCAGGTGTACTTGTGTTTACAAAATGTACCATAGTTTTATACAAATAAAAAAACAAAAAAAAACATTTGGTTACTATTAAACCATGATAATCACAAATTAACCATGGCCTTGCTACACTAACCATAGTTTAACCATTGTATTTGTAGTAAAACTGGTTATATAAATTGTAATCAATATGCAAAAGAAAAAATACAATTTTTACTACACTTTTATTATAATAAAACCATGGTTATTTTTCATAAGAGTTACTCAACAACAGTACTGCATTTTTATACAACTAAATGCCCAATAAAGCAGTTCTCATTTAGGTCTACATATTTAATGTTTCTGAAATAGTAATTCAATGTAACCTGCAGTCACTTCAACTGAATTGCCAAAATCTTTAATTATAAATGTTTTTAAATATATATTTCATGGAGCACAAACGTGCACTATGTGCATATTTCAACCCTTTACAGATGAACTACACTCATGTTCATATGTCAGACAGTCAACAGTGTGTCAACAGTTTTAGGAAACGCTGTTTTGTACTCGTTCATTCAGAAGTCTGCCGCGGTTCGTTTCTTTGAATACGCTGCTAACTCTGCCGGTGGAGAAAGACTGCATCAGGAAGGCGAAACCTCGTGCCCGCGGGGAAAACCGGTGACATTATTCTACTGAATGAAATCTAAGGTTTATCCAAAATGTCGCTAGTTGCTATGTGCTATGTCTTACAAAAGAGTCTGTAATCACTGCAACACTGGTTCATGCGCCCGTGTGTGTGTGTGCCACGCACACCGCGCGGAGGTCTGAGTGATGCGCTTGAAATATCAAGTGGAGGTGGGTCCGGATTGAATTCCTCCCGGTCCGGATCCGGACCGGAGTCCGGACTTTGAGAAGCCCTGCCCTAAAGGTACAAATTTTGAATTTTTTTCTTTTCTGACAGTGCAAGGTGCAAGAGCCCACCTCCTGTCTTGATGATATTCTAATGCAGCGATATGACTGGGGGACCCCGGGTCCCCTTGGGATTCACTTTGTTGCAGTCTTAGTACACTGCAACAAAGTATAAATAGTCCACTCAAATAACTATACATGAATGGTTTTATAGTGATAAGACATGCTCTGGGAGCCTTCAAGGGAGCTAGGAGTCCCACACAGGCCTCAGCACTGTGTACTAGGTCAAAAGAGCTCACTCCGTGTGTCTTTGATATTGTGATGGCTCAGTATACTATCCCAAAGAAAACAAGTCAGTCTGAATGATTCTTTTACTGTTGACACTTTGACTTATGCAGAAGTATGAATGGGCCCAAGGGCCACTGGGGGCCCACATGAGTAATCTGTACAGTACCACAAGGAAAAAGAGCTGGCCCACGTGTCTGTGTGATAATC
The DNA here is from genome assembly GCA_003573665.1 of Oxygymnocypris stewartii. Classification (NCBI taxonomy): domain Eukaryota; kingdom Metazoa; phylum Chordata; class Actinopteri; order Cypriniformes; family Cyprinidae; genus Oxygymnocypris; species Oxygymnocypris stewartii. The sequence goes on from QVTF01023105.1 coordinate 817,682, forward strand.
TGGTGCGGAGATAGAATTGGAGCTCCTAACAGTCCTTGGGGGCCCCAGTCCTGTCTATGTACTAAAATATCATAGAACAGGTGTGTCCAAAACTGCTCCTGCAGATTTTAGCTCCAACACTCTTGCCTGGAAGTTCCTAGCGAGTCAGAAGTATGTAATTAGCTGTTTCAGGTGTGTTTGGCTTGGGTTGGAGCAATACTTTCCAGGACACCTCTATACCAGCGGTTCTCAATTCCAACCCCCCTGCATATTTTCCTAGTTAACACACCTGATTCAGATAATCTGCTCGTTAGAAGTGTGCTTCGTCCATGAACTGTGTTACGATTTACATGGTCCCTACACAGTGTCCATTGCTCCCTACTCCCTGAGCAGGGGAAATCTGTTGAAGTTTTCTTCACTTCGAAACATTCATTCATGGATTTGCGCTGCACAACATCTTCACACATGGACGTGTGTGACAATATACCTCTGTAAATATACACAATTTAAATTCACGTCTCGCACACTTCAATGCACTTTGCATGGAACATATACATTCGCTTCGAACTGGAATCATGGCGGAATATCCTGTGATGTCCACTTTGCAGGGCGCTTACGTTCGAATAGAACAAACGTCTGAAACGATAAGAGAAGCATTAAAAATGTGCATAGCCGGGAGGGGGGGGATGGGGCGAGGACTAGAATTGAGAACCGCTGCTCTATAGGAATAGGTTTTGGACACCCCAAGATTTATGGGGCCTCAGTATAGCCTACTGTGCCAGGGCAAGAGAGCCCACTCCTGTCTTGATGATAAAATGCAGAGATATAGGGCCATTAGGGGTCCACATGGGGTCTCAATACACTATACCTCAAGTCTAAAGAGCCCAATCTTGTGTCTTAATAATATTCTGTTGCATAAATGTGACTAGGGCGGCTAGAGCCTACTGGGGCCAACATGGAGTCTTAGTACAAAATAATAAGTATGACGAATAGAACTACTATTACTACTAATAATAATAATAAAAAAATGCAAGTGACAAATTAAAGAAATTGTATTTAATACTTTTTTAATTGTGCTAATATTAATAGTCACATTGTGTATTTAAATAAATGTGCATATATTGGTGTTAGAATTAGATATGTTCTGCTGGTTCAACAAAAGGCACATAAATAGCTTTATAATTCACTTTTTTCAAGCATATTTGTTTGAGTTTTATAAATACCAAATTGAGTTTAGCCTCTGAAATTACTATATAACTTGAATATAATCTCTCATGTCTCCAATGTGCTTTGGTCATGTCCACAATCATTGTTTTGAAAGACTAGAAATTAATTAACTTTATACGTGATGGAATTTACAAGTGTCATGTAATTTCACTCTTAAAGTGTCTGAAAAGGAGAGATGGGATTTTTTTCTGTTCTTCAGTTTTAGATGTCATTAATCATTCTATAATAAACAGCTCAACTGCGTTATGCTTGCAGACATGGGAGAGAGCTTCCATGCTCAGATGAAATTTATTAAGGCTGATTTTCAGAAAGATGAGAGAGTCGGCAGGACTCTTTATCGTTTTGATTAGATTATAAATGAACATTAGCGCTGAATTCTCTCACTTTCAATCAATATCAATAAACAGGTGCATATATAGTAGCCTAAGCTTGTTGAAAATACCCTGAAATGTAAAAGTTGCCAAAATGTATACAAACAAGGTATTTTTCTATAATCATGATCCCTTAATGTAGCTACAATAGTACTTTTGAGAGGGTACCAGCACAAACCTGGTCTTTTTTTGGCATTTAGATAATTTTATGTTTCATGAGGAAAATATCATAAAGATTGTGAGCTACAGGAAGTTGAGCAGATGACGACAGAATTGTTTTGATTAAAACAGATGGTGTGACTTGGTTTAAATTTATACATTTGAATGTGTGATTTCTGTCACAGTGCTTTAGATAAGTGCCTTTTAACTACAATTATTAATATACTTCATTAAATAATACAATTAATTATCAGTTGCATTCAAAATTCACTTCTGAGGAAGCATCTGCTTGTGTAAATCTCCTTTGTTTAGTTGCATGAGATTGCAAACCACAAGATTCACACAGAGAATCTCATGAGAGACAGACAACAGCTGAAAGTACTATGTTCAATCTGCTCCTTCTTGATCTTAGTTGTGTGGTAACAAGTCTTGCTAATAACCATCCTTAGGCTAACTAATTTGCATGTGAGCTAATCTAGAAGCATCAGTGCTTTAGCTGCATTCAATGTGATCAGATGGCAAAAATACCAGCCACCAGTCAAATAAGTGCCAATTAAATGAAATTAATTACTCTTTACAATAAGGATTCATTTGTTAACATCAGTTCTCATGAATTAGCAATGTATAATAGTTTTAAAGCTTAGTTAATGCTACTTTCAACATTTACTAATACATTGTTCAAATCAAAACTTGTATCTGTTAATATTATTTCATGGACCTGAGTTAAGAATGAACAGTATATTCATTAGCTAACTAATACTGTAACAACTTTACTGCTCATTGATAGATAATATTAGCTAACTATCACAATATTCATAATAAAAAATGCCTGATTCTTAAGTTTCCCAACTTAATTTGAATGCAGCAATATTAAATAGAACATACATGATTGTGTGTATGTGTATGTTTGTTTTTTTAAGCCAATCTTTATTACACTCATCAAATCCTGGGAGGTTTAGTCAGTGTAAATTTGTGCTTACATGGTTTATGTTTTTGAGCAGCTGTAGCAGTGTAGCTTCTTGGCTGGTAATGGAAGCATGTCAAAAACAGTCCCTGTTGATTAAACATTTAAAATCGGTCAATTCCTAAAAGCTCCATCATGTCCATAAGTGAGACACTTTAGCCCATGATGCCCTGGGGAGCTGTCACAGCATGCAGTGTGCTCTACATGCTTTGGATGAAATGTCTCTGCAAAAAGACAGGTAACATGGGCTTGTTTTACCTTCAGGTCAGTTCAACAAGTTCACTCTTAATAAGGGGTTTTCAAATATTTTTTTGAGCTAATATGCTCAAGAAAAACCATTTGTTTTTTTGGGGGGGGGGGGTTTGAGGGTTTTTAAACTACTGTATGGAAGGGCTCCTCATATCCCGGCCCAGAGGGTCATTACCCTGCAGATTTTATCTCAAAGCCTTATTAAACTCACCTGCCTGTAATTTTCCTTGATTAGCTTGCTCAGGAGTCTTGATTAGAGTTGGAGCTAAACTGTGCAGAGTCTGATTTTAAGCCCAAAACACACTGCACAACTTTAGCAAACCTGCAAGATCACTGCATGTCACACTGTGCAACATGGATCTAATAAACTTGGCTATGACGTGTGTGTAGACTGTACAATGATGACACCTATTCACTTGTACGTTACGACACATGTTTCTATAGAAAAATAAAACATCATCAGCCTGCGCTAGTGGTAAACAAAAAGAGCATGATAAATCACACTTTAGCAGTTGTATTTTTATGTGTGTTGAAAAAAGTAGAAGCGGCGAAAAAGGAAGGGATAAGAGCTTGAGGTTAGCAGTTTGATGTTGCGTTGATTTCTTTTCGCATTTTTAATGGTTGGTCAGTAAACGTGGATCGTACCAGCAAACTCACTGTACAATTATCATGCTGTATCGTAGGCTATCTTTGGTCACAGGACCGTGACAATGGCCGTCTTTGAACCTCTCTCACTGTACAACATAAGAGCACTGATTAGGAACCACGGTCACAGAAATTGCCACGACTGTTTTAGGATGCCTTATGTGTTTTTTTTTTTTTTTTCAATAGTTGTGGATGTCATACAAATTTGCTTTCTTTAAATAGTTGCTTTATTTGAGTTAAAAAGTGATCTTGATTCGCATATGGTTTATCTAGGTACTATACATAGATAGGCGACCAATCATTCTCATGGAAGATTAACATTCTGCAGAATGTAGCTTCTGCCTGCGGCCCCAATTCTCATCTGAGCAGATTCGATCACTCTTAAAACACCCCACGCCACAGGAAATCTTCTGAGATAATGTGCAGAATCATCAACATAATCCAATAATCCAACATAATCCACAATTCCAATTATGTAGAGAATGGCCCGCTTTAGCCAATTCCTCTCAAAGACACTTGTGCAGACTGAATAATTTGCTTCAGTTTTAAAAAGCTCTGTTTCTCACCACTATTAAACACTGAATCAGCAAGCCAAAGTAACTTCTAGGCAGACAAACTAATAAGAGGCACCCTATATGATAATTAGCACAGTAATGAGAACAGGAACAATTACCATGAAATCAAAAACATTCTACCATCTAGTGGTCATTAGTTTGGAAATCGGCAGGTCCTTATACAGCATTGTGAAACTGCTCATAAAATTGATTTTATGAGAAAGTCAACTCACCCTTTATGCTATACACATTCACACAAAGCTTCAAACATGCTAGTATATAAACATAAATTCATAGAAAGCCACATTTCTTTCCTCCGTTCAGATTTTCCACTGCTATTCTGGCCATGATCCTTCAGACAGTATTGTACTGAATCAGTATATCTCTCAGTCCGGGACCTTTTGAGTATGTAGAGCACTTTTGTTTGTGTCTTATCTTTAGATACCTGTCTCCCTCATGCAGAGAACATCTGCAGTACTCTCTTAGATACCCTGCCGCAGACAGACTGTCTCTCTCTATCTGGACTAATGATTATAACACCTCCACAACAATTCACCATCTGAGGGACACAAACAGCCGTGCTACATTCCCCTGGCAGAAATACGTTTGAAAACTCATTTTCTTTCAGCTTTTCAATTTTGCTGCACTTTCTCCCCCTTCTCCTTTTCTCTTTTTCTTGTTCTTTTCTTTTTGTTTATCCAGACAGGAGTTCTAAACAGAGAGCGATGCTGAGGAGCCTGTAAGCATCGATGTTTGAAACAGAACCTGAGATGACCTCAAGAGGCGACACTCAATCCAGTAGGCTGAGAACCTGTCGAAGTGTGAAACCATTAACAGTGAATTAACATCTTTGAAAAGTGATAACAAGCATCTTCATCACTGACAGATGGTGAAACTTGTTTGAGGCCTGATCTGTTCTGAAGGTCCAAGTAATATGTGAGTAGGGAATATGATGAATTAGGCCTCACCGTTCCAAGAAACAACAACCTGATTGGTCTAATTTGGGCTGCTTAAAGAAGATTTTATCATCCAAATTTCTAACCGCACCCACATATTGAGGTGCAAATTTTAAGAAAATGTAACATTTACTATGTTACTTCTTGAGGAGATGGGGCAAATTACATCCATTACACTCACTCCTCTAAATCCGGGTCACGGCACCAAATATAACTGGTCCACCTATGGTCCACTGTTCCAAACAGGATTCAAACCAGCTTCTAACACAGTGGTGTCCATGCTCCTGGAGGGTCAACCTCCAACCAGCTCCAACACACTTGCCTGGCAGTTTCTAGGTTTAGGTGTGTTTAATTAGAGTTGAAGGTAAACTCTGCAGGACAGTGGCCCTATAGGAAAAATGTTTGGACACCTCTTCAAGCCAGGGGAGTATGGTTTACCTGCACATATCTTTTAGCTGGCCTACGTTACCGAATGTGATTAATCCCCACAAAGTATATCTACACCGAATGCACTATATGTGACAGATAATCAGAATGGTTATACACAAACACACTGCAGCTAAAGTGCATACAATTTAAATTGCTTGTGTTTTCTTACCTCCTGGAATGATTCACAAGTAATGCTGTTTTAAATGAATTATTTATTGTACTTTGTCATATAATATCAAATTCTGAACTTCCATAGTGAGTCCTTGACCATGATGGAGTTTTTAAATGTTTTCAGAGTTAACCAAGTTGTTGACAGAGACACAGGCTAAATTCCATAGGCATAGGCTAAATATAATACAGTTAGTAAAATTAGTAGTAGTATACTATTATGAAATTAACCAAAGAAACCAAGTTACCAAGTTGCTGGTTAGAACAAAAAAAATAATAATTAGCATGCTGTATCACTTGTCACATCTGGACAGGAAACGGCAAGCGGCAAGACTCAGAGTTGTTACATAGTCAGTTACATCATAGGAAGTCAGTAAAAACATGGCTTGTGTAGCTCTGAAACAGGTACATGTATTTTTATTTTTATTTTTTATTTTTTTATCAGTCCAACAGGAAACATCTATCACAAGTTTCCAGCCTCCTACTATATGCACTTCTGAAGAAGAACTAATCTCTGGATTTGTGGCATCAAATCTTGGAAAGCTATTCAAGATGTTTCTTTGTAAACTATTTCTTCAGTAGCAAGTAAAAAGGATATTTTTGAGCACCTTTATAAGCTGGTATGAGCTGCAATGTGCACCAGTAAAGACTCCTCTACACAATAATACTACACTTTTATCGCAATGTCTTAAACGCAACACTGAAATTGTTAGACATAGTCTGGCTGTACCCAGCAACCCAGAGACTTGTTCAAACACAGATTCCACCTTAGGAAGGGAATATATGCTCCACGACAACATTTAAAATGAACGTGTTTGTCACTGGTGTAATTCAAATGGGAATTTCCCTTTGATGGCATTTAAGTCAGACGCACACGCAGAGGAAGTGGTTGAGGGTGTATTGTTGTAATTCACAGTTCAATTTAAGAGTCATCTGTTTAAATTAGAGCACAGAGACAGAGTATGTGTGCACACAGGGCGACGCCGCTGGAAGTATTCATCACTGTCGAGCTGTGTGTGTGCAGATGTGTGTGAGATAGAACAGGATGGTGTGTGAGTTCATCTGTTTGTCCTTTGTTTAATGTGTCTGATACAGCTGCCACATCTTTAAGATAAAACAGGATCCTGTCACACCCATATGTCTTCCTGCGTTAGCTGATCTTTTAGCCTGACCAAATTGGTTATACTGGTCTGTTTAGTGGATTTAGACAGATTTTTTGGCAATTGGGACCAGCTGGCCAACCAGCTAAATCAGTTCTACCCCAACTTGATCAGGCTGGGTGACCATTTTAAACCAGCTATGACAACCAAATCATTTTATGCATATTTAAATGTAATTTTAGATTTTGTTATAATGGATCAGTTATCTTGAACTTATACTGACACCTAGTGTTGTGGATGTCGTGTCAAATAAAATAAATTGAGTTATAAATGGCATTGTAGAAATGCAAAATGTGTCACATATAATGCATTTATTCTCTGAGCAAAAATACACAAAAGCAGAGGGAGATAAGTAGTACTATACAAATAGCATTCAGCCAGTCATGTGATATCAACCAAGCTGCAACTCTCTCGTGAAACCAACACGGAAGTGATTAAACTGTAATTCGTCAACTTAAACATTTTCATTTTTGGGTGAACTGACCGTTTATACGTTATATAATTCATAATAACAGGAAGGTTACAAAGATAAAAAGTATTTGATCACAATGATCAATGTCATGTGATCTTGAGATGTCTGAACCTCTGAGGCAACCCTCTTAATTTATTTAAGGGAAAACATATTGGAGGTTCTCTTAACAATTTTTTTTCCTTTATTTCAGTTCACCAGCTAAATCTAGACACTAGCTTTTCTTAACCCACATTTACCTACATACACTCACTAACCTTATGCACACCCCTGACCCATTGCCTGTTATTCTGTCTGTGCTGTGAGATTGATCAGAGGTCTGTAAACAGGAAATGAGTTGGCATTTCTCTGTAATGAAAAATACAGTTTCCAGCCCACATTTACTGAGATTGACATTTTCCATTATGGCCTAAAAATGTACATATGTTTCTTCATCAGAATGTCGTGTGGCTGTTCTGGCATCAGTTTTTTTGGTCAGGTCATCAATCTTAGCCTCTCTCTCTCTCTCTCTGCTGTGCCGCACCACTCACCAGCGTGATTTATTGAAACAGAGGTGGCGGAACCCAATAGTACTAGGGGCCAGTAAATCCTGAAAACAACTTGGATAAAAGCAATTTAATATTATCAGTCATGTAATACTGGCCTCTGTCATGAAGTGTATGCACTGGAGAGGATGTATGTGTGTGAATGTGCTCACACATCACTTTTAAAAAAAAAGAAAAAATACGGCAATATTGCAAAGAAACCGAAGTTCTCCATTTCACCATGACATTGTCTGTCTAAATGTAGAGAAATGTTGCTCTGAGGATCATAAAAAAAGATGTATAGATACTTATTAGTTCTCATAAGATTTACAAGCACAAATATTATTCAAATAATTTATTGTGGGGTGTTTAACACAGAAGTAAGCTATAGCTGGAAGAAGTTTATGTGGAAGTCAATGTTTGTGTTTCCATTTTTTTAGCAGCAAAATAAAAAATAATAATTATTGAATGAGGGAAGAAAATACATTGATAATGGTCATCATAAGAGAGAAAGATTACCAATTTACTTTAATTACCTCAGCAGCCTTATTAGAAACACTATTGCACCCGTGTTAACTAGTTCTGTTTAATGCCAGACTAAAATAACTCAAAAACTATATAACATTTTAGCCTGTAGTTTGAATAAAATAAGCAAGAAGACTGCTGTTAATGCAGATAATTCAGCGTTTAGAGGTGCTTGAGTCACACATCTAGACATACACTATATTGCCAAAAGTATTGGGCCACCCCCTTCAAATGAAAGGTTTGACTGCTTTAGTATTTCCATGAGTACAAATCGTAATGTTTAAGTATATAATAATATTATAGGGAATTGTGTGCTTCTAATTTTATAGCAACAGTTTGGACAATACCCTTTTCTATTCTAACATGACAGTGTCTCTGTGTATAAGGCAAGGATCAAAGAGAAATGATGATTCAGTCAGTGTGGAAGAACTTGACTGGTCTGCAGAAAGCCAAGTCCTAATCCTAGCTGAACACCTCTAGTGTGACTTTAAATGCAGACCTTGAGCCAAAAACTAATCACCAAACACCAATGACTTGTACATTCATTATATGGACAAAAGTACTGGGACACCCCCTTCTTTAGAAGAGAAAAAGGCACTTCAAAACTGTTGCAACAGAGGTGGAAATACTATACAAAAGTGCATGAATTATGTTTCCATCTTTGTTGCCACCGTTTGGAAGTGCCTTTTTCTCTTCTAAAGAAGGGGGTGTCCCATTTTTGGCTCAAGGTCTGCGTTTAAAGTCGCACCAGAAGATTTCAGCTGGGATGTCATGAAAGCAGGTTGTGTTGACTGACATTTATCATTTTCACAACTACAATCTGATTAATTATGTTATACAGAAAAGCTGCTGTAAGCATGTAAGATATGCTGCTGCCTCTTCGCGGCCCGGTGAAACACACCAAATTGAGAAACTTATGGAATGCATAGTCGATATAAAAAACTGGATGACGAATAATTTCTTACTACTAAATTCTGAAAAAAACGGAGGTGTTAATTATCGGACCTAAAAAGTAATAACCTAGAACACTGCCTAACACTTGATGGCTGCTTTCTCGATTCTTCGTCATCAGTCAGGAACCTAGGTGTACTATTTGATAGCAAACTCTCCTTTGACAGCCACATTTCTAGCATTTGGAAAACTGCATATTTTAATCTTAAAAATACATCTTAACTGAGACCTATGCTCTCAATGTCAAATGCAAAAATGTTAATTCATGCGTTTATGATCTCAAGGTTAGATTGTTGTAATGCTTTATTGGGTGGTTGTTCTGCACGCTTAATAAACAAACTACAGATTGTCCAAAATGAAGCAGCTAGAGTTCTTACTAGAACCAGGAAGTATGACCACATTAGACTGGTTCTGTCAACACTGCACTGGCTCCCTATTAAACATCGTATAGCTTTTAAAATCTTGTTAATTACTTACAAAGCTCTGAATGGTTTAGCTCCTCAGTACTTGAGCGAGCTCTTATCGCATTATAGTCCTCCACGTCCACTACAATCTCAAAACTCTGGCCATTTGATAATACCTACAATATCAAAATCAACTGCCTGTGTTAGATCCTTTTTCTATTTAGCGCCCAAATTCTGGAACAATCTACTTAACACTGTTCGGGAGGCAGACACACTCTGTCAGTTTAAATCTAGATTAAAGACCCATCTCTTTAACCTGGCGTATACTTAACACACTAATACGCTTCTAATATTCAAATCCGTTAAAGGATTTTAAGGCTGCATTAATTAGGTCAACCGGAACTAGGAACACTTCCCATAAAACACGATGTACTTGTTACATCGTAAGAAGATTGACATCTACGCTAATATTAGTCCTTTTCTTTCTTATTCCGAGGTCACCATAGCCACCTGATGCGATCCTTATCCAGCCCAGATGATCACTGCAGTTAACAGATCCAGTCTGTATCCAGATCAGATGATGGATCAGCACCTAGAGATGACCTCTACAGCTCTGAACATCAGCGGAGACTGAGGACCTTGTCACCTAGACAGCCATCGGGAAAAGACCACTGGAACCAGTTGAGCCCTTACAATCTGACTTTGCTGCAGTTGGAACAAACTACTGGTCTGTCTGGCCAGAGGGGAACTGGTCCACCGACTGAGCCTGGTTTCTCCAAAGGTTTTTCTCTCCATTCTGTCACCGATGGAGTTTTGGTTCCTTGCCGCTGTCTCCTTTAGCTTGCTTAGTTGGGGACACTTCATTTCCAGCGATATCACAGACTTGATTGCACAGATACTATTTAAACTGAACTGAGCTGGACAATGCCATCACTGAATTCAATAATGAAATGCCTTTAACTGAAAAATGTTAAATCTTATCATTTTACATTATTGACATACTATTTTCCTATTTTGATACTGTGCAGTTGCTTTGACACCATTTTTATTGTTAAAAGCGTTATATAAATAAAGGTGGCTTGACTTGACTTGACTGTATGAATATGCATACATACATAAATCCCATAACAGATCTAGACAGGTGGAGCCGGGGAGGTGGAGGGGTTCAAAGAACTCTAATAACATGCTGCATGATCAGCTTAAAGAATAACCCAACCTAATTAAATGTTGAGCAAGCATCTCATCGGCTGAAGATTCAACAGAGGCCAATTAGCTTCTGCCATGTAATAATGTGATTTCTAGCAGATTGCATGCAAAGGACTTATCAGTCTGTGCCTCCTAGAGTTTCATGGCTGAACTACATAAATATTATACATTTAGAAAAGGTCAGACTATTGACTGGTATTCTAAGGGTAAAAATTCCAGTTGTTGTGGGTGTGTGCCTTGGCAGGCCTCAAGGGACCATTTAATTCAGCATGTAGACATTAAATCCGAACATGCATTGCATGACCATTGGAAAGCTAGCTGTGATATCATGCTTATGTTCTGCCCTATAGTAGAATTCACACAAGAAGAGAAACCTAAATATGCTGCGCACACACACACACACCCACACACACACACACACACACACACACACACACATACACACAACAAACAAGCACTTGTTCCTCTCACACTGCATTATCAGTCAAACTGCCTGAGCCCTTTAACAACATTTCCACAACCTAATTTCAGCATTCCAATAACATTATCTCCATTCCTCCATTCCTGGCATATCCTCTGATTGTGATTAATCCTAATAAATGCTCTCTGATATTAATGATGAAACTTGTTCATTTCAGCTGTGCAGGGCATTTGTGTCTTCCTGCAATTTATGCGCATATGAAAGATGTACTTACTTTGATTCTCAATCCACTGTCATTCATATTCACTTTAAAACACATGATCATTTAAGAGATTGAATATCATGATTAATCCGATACATACATACATACTGTTTTCAACCAATTCTTTCTACAAATGATCTAAATTAACAGAAGACACAACCACAGCATTTTTCTTGTCACTTTGTTAGATGTGGCATGCCATCTGGCCACCTGTTATCAGTGTGATCTCACAAAATCACAACAGCGTTAACACCAATATAATAAGCATTAAAAACAACACTGCTTTTTCCAAGAAGGTGAAGTGTGCGGTTGCCACATCAGCCTCACTGCTTCCTAAAAACTTGGCTGTGATGCTAAAAAAGAATGGGTGAGGGGTTTTGTGAGCCTATTTTTGTTGTTAAAGGTCTATTAATGCGTCCTTCAAGAACAGAGACATAAATTAACTTGACTATTTGAAGAAATTCTTGTTTAAACTTTAATTTCTTTCAAACCAGTGCAAAAGGATTAATTTGCCTATCTGTCCTAAATACATTTGAAAAACTTTCTGCTTGATTGGAAATGATTCACAATGCAAATAATCTGTTAACAAGTGCATACAATCTGTTAACAAGTGCAATGATTTTTAACAAGAGACATGATTTAATTCTTCAATAACACTGTTGCTTTCTCAGTAAGCAATTATCTTTTATTCCTGTTTTAAACATCATAATTTTTATTTTAATTATAGATTTAAATAGTTTAGGAAAGTAAGTTAAGGATGTTCATATAACAAAAAGCTGGCATCTGTTTTTGTAAAAATCAACTGACATTAACGAACAAACGTACAATAACTACTCACAACCCTGAAGCTGAAGATTCACCCATGTGTGAACAGTAACAATAGTGCCAAAGCAAGTACCACTAACTAATAATATATAACCAGTTATATTAAAATGTAAACAAAAAAACACTTTTAGACTTGTTGACCAGCATCAAAGTTTATCTTGACAAACTTTTTATATAGATGATATTAGTTCTTGGAATCTTGGAATTGCAATCATTGACAGTTTTGTTTGTACACATTTGTGTACTGACCATGAAGAATATCCAACACAGTTCCACGACAATTTGTAACTAATTTTATTAATTGCAAATTCATACACTCTCAGAAATAAAGGTAAAAAAGCTGTCACTGGGGTGATACCTTTTTAAAAGGTACATGTTCGTACCTAAAGGGTAAATTTTGGTACCTTAAAGGTACATATTAGTTAAAGTGTACATATTTGCACCTAATAGGTACAAAAGTGTACCTTTTGAAAAGTGACAGCTTTTGTACCTTTATTTCTGAGAGTGTCAGCCTTCATGATGTCGTTCACAGTTGTGTTTATGTTTTGTTAGTTTGTACTGTCTTTAGTCATATCCCTGCAATTAGTTTCACCAGAGACGAATTGCTGGACATTCGAAAGTACACACCACCCGATATTTCACCGGTTTTCGTCTATTCAGATGTTTTGCTGGACATTGTAGTTGGTAGAGCAGCAGTGCTGTTTAGACGCTACAGGACGCTCAGACAGGGGGAAGCGAGCCAGAGCGCTCGTGAAGCTCAGACAGCATGGATTCCAGACAGCACTGCCTAACATCCATCTAGTGAATCTCCGCTCTCTACCCAACAAAACGGACAAACTCCTTCTTCTCTCCTAGACTAATAAGGATTTTTTAAACTCTGCTGCTCTGATCAGAGCAGATTGTGACGTAGAATCAATGGGGAAATTGCGCGGTGACAGGCGACTTCTACATCAATGAGAGATGGTGTACAGATGTAACTGTGTTAAAAAAGATGTGCTGTCCTGATCTGGAAACGCTCTTCATTCACTGCAAGCCATTCTATTCGCCGCGGGACAAACTCTGCTCATGGACATCCCAGCTGAGCCCTGCCCACAGAGCTCATCACATCCAGACTGTGACTATATTACATCAGCTCCAAGACTCAGCACCCAAAGACGACTTTCTGGAAAACAGCCAGGGAATTCAGGACAACATATCACAGCCACCGGAAACAAAAGAGCCAGAGCTCATCTCAGATGGAGACACACTATCCTTCTCTCCAGTATCTCCACTTCTAAGCTTCTCACAAAAAAATGGATCAACTGGTGTATGCCGGGACCAAACTATCCCACTCTTTCGATGCAAGCCCCCATAAATCAACTAAAAAACGGTGGGCCCCACAACCACCAAAGACTGCTGACCCAGCCCAAACCCTCCTTCATCGGCTGTAGGCATACCAAAAACAACTGATAGCTACTCTCAGTGATGTGTGTCGGGTCCCCACTATGTTAGCAGCAACTTACACAAATGTTTACAGAACAAGCGGGAACCCAGTGTGCTTGTAGCCTCCTCTATTTCTGTTTTATCACGTGATAGAAAGTCTAAGGCCTTCTCAAGCCATACGGCTGACCCATCAAATCTGTGGCCTGTAATGCATCAGTCTAATATTGCTGTAGAGACAAAATGTAATTCCATCAAGTTTGCATTTTTAAACATTTGCTCACTAAAAAAATTATCATTTCTGATTAATGATTTAATAACCACAAACAAACTGGATTTTATGTTTCTTAATGAAACATGGCTAGAAGATAGCTGCAGTGCAACGTCCTCAATGAAACAGCCCCTAACTTTAATTGTATAAGTGTCTGCAGAGCTGTTAGGAGAGGTGGAGGTGTAGCTGCTTTATTTAAAGATGTTTATCAATGGAAGCAAGTGTCATTCGGTCAGTATTTGTCTTTTGAATACCTAGGTATTGTGCTGAAAGGTTCTCCATGCATTCTGTTTATCATTATTTACAGGCTTCCAAAATACTCTTCAGCCTTTGTTGAAGAGTTGACAGAACTTTTATTAATGATTTCCTCAGAGTTTGACTGTTTTGCAATTGCAGGGTATTTTAATATTCACATAGATAATGCAGAAATCATAACTACAAAATAAATTATAACTGTTTTAAACACTTTTGACCTGAGTTAGCATGTGCATGGACCCACACACAATCGTGGAAACACCCTAGATTTACTCATCAGTAGAGATCTAAACATTTCATCCATTGTTATTAAGGATGTAGCATTATCTGATCACTTCTGTATTTTCTTTGATATATTGATCTCTGTAACCACTGAATCTATATGTCTCTGTCAGAAAGAGATGAACTAACGAGTACACTGGTGCGCTATTTATGAAATCCATATCTTTAACACCAAGCATTTCTGCAGACTCTGTTGATCTTCTCCTGGATTCATTTAACTCAAAATTTAAGAATGTTATTGATGATATTGCTCCAATTAAGGTCAGCAAGAAGACTGGCAGACAAAAATCCTCCTGGAGAAAATCAACAGCAATTCAGAGTATGAAAAGACAATGCAGAGAAGCTGAGCGGATGTGGCGGAAGACGAAACTTGAAATTCACTGCTTTCAATGTGGAACTAGCAACAGCTAGACAGACCTTCTTCTCAAACCTTATAAACAGTAACTTAAACAACACTCACACTCTTTTTGTTACTGTTGAGAGACTGCCAAACCCCTCAAGTCAGATTCCCAGTGAAATGCTCTCCAACAGCAAATGCAATGAGTTTGCTTCCTTCTTTTCTGAGAAGATCAATAATAACAGAAAGGAGATTGGCAAATCCCCAAGTTATGCAGAGGTCACACAGATTCGACCGCACTGTTTTTTAAAAAGTGACTATGTCAGTTTTTTAAGCAATTGATAGCAATATTTTGGAAGAAATAATACAGCAACTTAAATCTTCATCCTGCTATCTTGACACACTTTTTTCAAAAGTGTGCCTAACTTTTTAGAAGCAGATCTCTTGGGAGTGGTAAATGCCTCACTTCTCTCTGGGACTTTTCCAAACTCCCTGTTTGTTAAGCCCCTTCTGAAAAAGTGACATCTTGATAACACCATGTTGAGCAACTATAGACCAATATAAAATCTTCCTTTCATAGGTAAGATTATTGAAAAGGTAGTTTTTAATCAGCTGAACAACTACTTAAACTCAAATGATACCTGGACAATTTTCAATCTGGTTTCCGATCGCATGACAACACAGAGGCAACATTCATTAAGATGATAAATTATATTTGCTTTAATTCTGATTCTGGCAAAATGTCAATGCTGGTACTACTATATATTAGTGCTGCGTTTGACACTTTCGATCATAACATACTTCTAGAGAGACTGGAAAACTGTGTCAGGTTTTCTGGGATGGTACTCAAATGGTTCAGGTCATACTTAGAAGGAAGAAGTTTTCATGTGAGTATAGGAGAGCATAAGTCTAAGTGGACATCCATGACATGTGGAGTCCCACAAGGCTCAATTCTTGCACCCCTCTTATTTAGCCTGTACTGTATATGCTCCCAATAAGTCAAATTATGAGAAAGATCACATTTATGCTGATGATACCCAGGTTTACCTAGCCTTATCTCCAAATAACTACAGCCCAATTGACTCCCTCTGCCAATGCATTGATGAAATTAACAGTTGGATGTTGCAGAACTTTCTTCAGTTAAACAAGGAGAAAACCGTTGACCGTTCCAAAAGCCATTGCATTTGGAAACAAATTTCTCAAGGCGAATGCATACCTTGACTCTAGGGGTCAAACAACTAAAAATCTAGTCAAAAAACTTGGGGTGATTCTGGAGACCGACCTTAGCTTTATAGTCATGTCAAAGCAGTAACTAAATCAGCATACTATCATCTCAAAAACATTGCAACAATTGGATATTTTGTTTCCAGTCAAGACTTGGAGAAACTTGTTCATGCATTTATCACAGCAGGGTGGATTATTGTAATGGACTCCTCACCGGCCTTCCAAAGAAGATTTTTAGACAGCTGCAGCTCATCCAGAACGCTGCAGCCAGGATTCTGACAAGAACCAGAAAATCTGAGCATATCACACCAGTCCGCAAGTCCTTACACTGGCTTCCAGTTACATTTAGGATTGATTTTAAAATACTTTTACTAGTTTATAAATCGCTCAATGGCCTAGGACTTAAATACATTGCAGATATGCTCACTGAATATAAACCTTACAGGCCACTCAGATCAGTAGGATCGAGTCAGTTAGAAATAGCAAGGGTTCACACAAAACAAGGTGGAGTCCGCTTTTAGCTATTATGCCGCCCGCAGTTGGAACCAGCTTCCAGAAGATATCAGATGTGCTAAAACATTTATTTATATTTATATCCAGACTCAAATCTCATCTGTTTAGCTGTGCATTTACTGAATGAGCACTGTGCTACGTCCGACCTGATATTTTATGCACTGTATTTTATGTATAATCATTTTCTACTCTTAACTGTTTTAAATTCATTTTAAATAAATTTGTATTACTATTATTTGTTTTTAATTCCTTGTCATTATTGTTGTGAATGACTATTTCACTTCCTTTTATGTAAAGCACTTTGAATTACCACTGTGTATGAAATGTGCTATATAAATAAACTAGCCTTGCCTTGCCTTGAAAGAGATAACCAACTTCAAGACACCATCCCCCAGCACTGTGGAGAATCAATAACTGACAGACAATTTGAATGAGTTCTGTTGCAGGTTTGAAAAAACACCCCATAACCACCCCTGAACACCTCTACACACAACCATTAACACCTCTAGCAACACCCCCACACCTGCAATTCAGATCACCGAAGACGAGGTGCGCCAGGTCTTCCGAAAGCAGAAAAGTAAAAAAGCACCAGGCTCAGACTGTGTTACACCAGTCTGTCTGAAATCCTGTGCTGACCAGCTGGCCCCCATCTTCACAAAGATTTTCAACAGATCACTGGAACTATGCGAAGTCCCCTCATGCTTCAAACGCTCCACCATCCTCCCCATACCAAATAAATCCAAAATTACAGGACTAAATTACTGGCCTATGGCTCTAATGTTTGTGGTCATGTAGTCATTTGAAAAATTGCTGGCCAACCTGAAGGACATCACTGAACCCTCGCTGTATCCTCTTCAGTTTGCCCACAGAGCAAACAGGTCTGTGGATGATGCAGTCAACATGGGACTGCATTATGTTCTGCAACATAGACAGACCAAGGAACTTATGTGAGGATCCTGTTTGTGGACAACCCCCCCGAAGTCCCTTTCTGAATCAAATGATTTGCGATACTCGCTTTGAAGTCCCGTTCTGAATCAAATGATCCGCGATATGCGCTTTGAAGTTCCTTTCTGAATCAAATTATCCACGATACGCTCTTTGAAGTCCCTTTCTGAATCAAATGATTTGCGATGCGCGCTTTATAGTCCCGTTCTGAATCAAATGATCCGTGATACGCGCATTGGAGTCCCGTTCTGAATCAAATGATTTGCGATACGCGCTTTGAAGTCCCGTTCTAAATCAAAGGATTCTCGATACGCGCTTTGAAGTCCCGTTCTGAATCAAATGATTCTCGATACGCGCTTTGAAGTCCCGTTCTAAATCAAATGATTTGCGATACGCGCTTTGAAGTCCCGTTTTGAATCAAATGATTCTCGATATGCGCTTTGAAGTCCCGTTCTGAATCAAATGATTCGCGATACGCGCTTTGAAGTCCCGTTCTGAATCAAATGATTCTCGATACGCGCTTTGAAGTCCCGTTCTGAATCAAATGATTTGCGATACGCGCTTTGATGTCCCGTTCTAAATCAAATGATTCGCGATACGCGCTTTGAAGTCCCGTTCTAAATCAAATGATTCGCGATACGCGCTTTGAAGTCCCGTTCTGAATCAAATGATTCTCGATACGCGCTTTGAAGTCCCGTTCTGAATCAAATGATTTGCGATACGCGCTTTGAAGTCCCGTTCTAAATCAAATGATTTGCGATACGCGCTTTGAAGTCCCGTTTTGAATCAAATGATTCTCGATACGCACTTTGAAGTCCCGTTCTGAATCAAATGATTCGCGATACGCGCTTTGAAGTCCCGTTCTGAATCAAATGATTCTCGATACGCGCTTTGAAGTCCCGTTCTGAATCAAATGATTTGCGATACGCGCTTTGAAGTCCCGTTCTGAATCAAATGATTCGTGAAACACGCTTTGAAGTCCCGTTCTGAATCAAGTGATTCGCGATCCGATTGGACCAATTCAAAACAGTGAATCATTTTGCGACGCAATGGTTTAACTGACTCAGAGTTTCAAAAAGCACTGTTGATAATGTTCTTTGTTCGCTTTCTCTATATAATTTATTAATTGTTTGAATCACGTTGTTTTTATCAAATTGTGATCACGTTAAATACAGTTTCCGTCGTATTAAAAACATTTCATGACGTGACATCAATTTACTTGCCTAAAAAGATGGATTTATGATGTGCATTGGTAACAGATTACACTTATATTAGGTTGGGCTATAACCCTGGAGAGAAAAAAAAGTTTTCAAAAACATCCCACCCTCAGCTTTTTTCACAAATCACACCCAGCCTACCATCGTCTGTCAGTGGATCAACAGCTTCCTCTCCCCACTGCTCTTCTCTCTCTTCACGAACAACTGCACATCTAAAGACCCCTCTGTCAAGCTCCTGACATTTGCGCACAACACCACACTGATCGGCCTCATCCAGGACGGTGACGAGTCTGCTTACAGACAGGAGGTTAAGGAGCTGGCTGTCTGGTGCAGTCTTAACAATCTGGAGCTTAACACGTTCAAAACAGTGGAGACAATTGTGGACCTTCAGGAGAACCCCCCCCCCCCCCCCCCCCCCCATCTCCCACCATCTCCCAGTTTATTTTAGTTTAGCTCAACTACTAAATCTGACCACAGGAGACTACAGAGGGTAGACCAGACTGCTGAGCGAATCGTTGGTACAACCCTCCCCACTCTCCAAGAACTGTACTTATCCAGATTGAACAAAAGGGCTGGCAAAATTGCTCTGGATCCCTCATCCATCTTTGAACCATCTGGGCGACGTTACGGAGCTCTGAGCACCAGAAAGGCCAGACACAGAAACAGTTTCTTCCCTCAGGCAATCTATCTCATGAACACTTGACAATAATTATGGTACACACACTATTTATGCACTTATACACCTATTTATCTAACACACATACTTAGTCTACACTTAAATTGCACATAATACACCTGTACATACAAAACAGTCCATCGTTATATACCTGTACATACAATTGTCAATTTGTTTATTCTTATACCTTATTTACTTGTTCTTTTTAATTCTTCTTTTTTATTATTTGTGTTGACCCCTATCATTCTGTTCCACTGTGGTAGCTTCAGCCCTGAAAACAAATTCCCGCATGTGTAAACATACCTGGCAATAAAGCTCATTCTGATTCTGATTCTTGTCAGAAAACACTATTCATTTATGAGAGGACAAGCTTATGACAAAAGTACTTAAATGACACCTTAAAGACAACCACTGTTTGATTGGATGAACAAACTAATGCTGAATGAAAAATAACCTTGAGCCTAAACCTTGAAAAATAATGTGTTGACCACACAACTATGCATAATCAAATGCATGAACAAACACATTATGATTATTTGAGCGTAAACTCTGTCCTCAACAACAAACACACACACACATACAGATGGGTGCTTCTCATCAAAGCTGCAGGTATTGACAGATCCCTTCAACACCTGTCACACACATCACTCCACCCTCCCTGTGGACAAAAATCCACCAATGTCAAAGTCCCCCTGCTGATACACACACACACGCGCACATGCCTTCAAGAAAAAATATTTGTTTACAGGTGTCTCTGCTTAAAGGAATCTCAGAGGAAAGATAAAAATGGTGGCCCTTCATAAAAAATAAAAAAGCAAGCAAGTTTGGTGACAAACAAGTAAACAAGATCTAACAAAATTCAAACAGGAAAATTGTAACTAGTTCTAATACATATCTGCCATCAGAGGTGGAAAGTAATGAATTACATTTACTAGCGTTACTGTAATTGAGTAGCTTTTTTGTGTACTTCTACTTTTTAGAGCATTTTCTTTAATCTGTCAATGACTCTATTAATAATAGTGATTTAATTTAACATTTATAGCATCTTTTCATTTAGTATTTATTTTTATAATTTTAAATGAGTATTCAACATTTTATGTCTTATATATTAAAACATTATTTCTGCATTTTTCACTGCAGGTTAAATGATTTCATGTCCTGCATTAAACAGTGTGTAAATACATCTAAATGCCACTTCAGATGAAGCTTCTGTGTTTCCTCTGCATTGCAAAGATGAATTTTGTTGATACTGATTTAATTTGCCTGGTAATAACCCAAATGTGTTATTATTTTAAATAACTGATTCCTTTAATTAAAAACAACTAGTTTGAGATTTATAGGCCTATCCCAGGGGTCTCAAACTCAGTTCCTGGAGGGCCGCTGCCCTGCAGATTTTAGTTCCAACCCTGCTTCAACACACACACCATGTAGTTTTCAAATAATCCTAAATGATTAGTTTAGCTGGATCAGATGTGTTTAATTAGGGTTATAAAAATTGCAGGGCTGTGGCCCGCAGGAACTGAGTTTAACACCCTTGGCCTATCCCATTTTTGCCTCCCTCCCATTGTTAAAATGTAACTAAGTAATCTTTACTCTGATTACATTTTAAATTAGATACTTTTTACTTTTACTTAAGTAGATTTTTAGACTTGTACTTTTACTTGTACTTAAGTAAAGTACAGCATATTTTCCTACTCTTTCCACCTCTGACTGCCATTTACACCACATCAGTGTTGATTCTGATTGGCTGGCATGCAGCTGTTCATTTTTTAATATATACATATTTGCATGAAGGAACTTTATTGGTGCCATAATGAATGATTTGTCTTTAAAATTACTTTTTTTAAGTTAGTCAAACAAGTTGAGGAAAGGATGACAATTATAATTTCTGGATGTACTGTTGCTTTAAATAAAAACAAATGAAATACAATTAATACTAATAACATCTTGGATTTCCATGAATACGTCCTAAAGTTTTCCAGTTAAGAACAAACTAGAGAATGTAATATAGGGTTCTTGTGTTGTGTAGGTTGTAATGAAAAAAGGGAATGAGGGGATAGTTATGTGGGGGCTGACCACCTCTGCAGTAACACCAGCCAAATTCTTATGAGCTGACCTCCCCGCTCTCCTCCGAGGCAAGAGATGCTCATAGATTCCATCTGTCTTCTCTCCCTCTTCGCATTTATTTTGCCTGACATGCTGTACATCTCATTTCTGTGTGCCGCTCTTCCCCAGGGCTGTGGCAGGACTTGCCCTCTGCACTCAGTAGGCGTTGACTGACCAGATTCAAACCGATAACCTCCGACCCATTCCCTTTTTATATCTCCTCACTCCTCACTCCTCTCCCTCGCTCGCTCTCCTATAGACATTTTAGGTGTAAATACGTTGCTATTCCAGAGAGACTACAGCAGACACGTAAAAAAGGACATATGCAGTAACACACAGACACACTGAATAATGTTTTAGTTTCATAATTACCAGCCGGTTGTATCATACTCCATTCCATGCCTACTTATGTAAACTAAATGAAATATTGATTTTTGTCTTTTTATTTCATTAAGTCCACATGAAATAAAAATGGACTCTGTGTTAGCACAATCCATTCTTCAAAAAATCCACAGAAAATAACTGTTTTTGTATTCTATAATCAAAATTTGACAATTTCAATCGGAAATTGACAATCGGATGCCCATTTTCCACAAGTTGGTATGATTCTTTGGGTCTTCAAGAAAAGTCTGTTTTGGTTAACAATTCTCAATGGTGTAAAACAACACCCTTTTATCTTGTCCAAAACAGCTCTGTACACAGCGACCCGTTTCGCTGCATGTCCCTTTAATGATAATGAGCTACTGCTCACCCTTCTCTTCAGCTAAAGTCCCCATTCTCATGCTTGCAGTTATAACAACTCAAACATTATTTAAAATACATTTGTAAATCACTTATTAGTCATTAAAGGGGTGGTTGACTGATTATGTTTATGGGGTGCAGTGTAACATGTCTTTATGCTTCGTTTTTAAAAATCTGCCTTGGTTTCATATGTTTTACCTTTATTTATACACTGCTGTCTCCATTGTCATTTGAACGGCCGATTGACTTCCTGTTTCTATGATACCATACCCTCCTAAATATGTAATGGCCCTCAGATTGGTTAGCTGGCCCAGTGTATTGTGATTTGTTAAATGCATATTGCACGTTGTCCTGAAATGTCACGCCATTACTGGCAATAGTTGCATTTGCTCTGGTGGAAAAGCTGTGCAACCTGGTCTCACTGCCTTTGTTGTGTGTTCCTGGAGGCAGGGTTTATGTTAATTGCAGGGTCAGGGGCGCGGGAACAGGGGGTGCTGAGGGTGCTGCAGCACCCCCTGTTTTTTTCTGTGGGCAACTGTAAACTGTTGTGAATAAAAAAAATATATAGGCTAAATTTGTTACAATAAAGATTAATTTAAACATTTCTATGGTTGCTCCGATGTTTATAACATTTAGTTTACATTGGCTATTTTGCTGTCTATTTCTTTGTGATCTTCGACATATTTACCATTTGCCCATTAATTTAACAGTTGTAAGAATTAAAGTTATCAAAGTTATTAAACTGATGCAGGGCTATTTGATGCGCGCGTTGCGCACATCCTGCCAAATCACGTGCAGCACTGCCAATGCTTGCTTTTATGTTTGTGAATGTTATGTTTGTGTTGAAGGATCTGTAGGTTGTGGCTTAAAAGCGGAACATGGAAATATCATGGATGTGAAGAAAAAAAAAACTTAGCGATATGAGTCTTTCCCTTCTCCCAAAACAGCTTATATAGTTCAGTTTTGTATGTAATGGAAAAGTGATTAGACTATGTTTCGTTTTTTTTTCTTCATAAAGTTAATTTAGAAAAACCTTGGGAGCATTTTTGTTTGTTAAATGGTTTTTTTTCCTTTTAAGCAACGACCAAGCGGCCAGCATCAGAATTGATCGCATATGTTTGATTAATTTAGCCTTATAAAATCATCACGACTTGACTAAAATAAAATCGATAGATAGGCCTATAAACAGTTGAAGCATATCACAGTGTTAGTTTAAATGTTTAACCTATATAAATGTGCAATATCCAACAGTTTGTGTGGAGAGTGGAAGCTGAAGCGAGCTTTGCAGGACATGGAGGCTTTTTTTCTTACAGTAAAAACAACTTAAAATACACCGTGTGATTTTTTTCTCTCATAAAGTTAAGAGTAATATATAATTTGGAACTGTAAAGTGTCTACTTTTATTTGTGTGCATTCACAATATCAACATTGTGCTTTTATAAAATAGGAAAACAGAGAATGCACTTTCTGCCGGTTTTGAACAAGAGCGCTTCAATGATGAACCGAAACTCGGCAACTCGAAACTGGCTCAGAGATATGATAAATATATCTATAGATAGCTTTAAAATACTACTTTAAAACGAAATAATTCAAAGCAAATCAAAAACTCTTCATTAGCCTATGTAATCCGTTAAAATGCATATATTTCTCTCTGCACGTCCAATGAGGAGATGGCGAGTCATTTTTGCCCGTCACCTCACCATCTAAAATATAAAAATAAGGGAAAGCCTAAGGGGCCGCTCACATACCGCGTCTTTTGCGCGCTCAAGTTCGTTATTTCAAATGTAGACGCGTGGTATGCGCGCTCATAATGGAAGCGACGCGCTCGTTTTTTCCAGGCGCGTCCGCGCCGCATCGAGATAAAAACATCTCAACTTTTCAGAATGCCGCAAGCGCACCGCAGGTCATGTGACGAAATTTCCTTCTTGTAACGGAGAGCGCAGCTGATGGTTGCTTAGCAGCGACAAACGCCTCCGGAGCGCAACCGCCCTCTGAGCGCTTTGGAAAAAAGGAGAAAGCAGCGCTCCTAGCGTTTTCCACGCGTTTTTAGGCACGATATGTAAACGGCCCCTAAAACAGGCCCGATTATAATTTGCGTTTTATTTTTTAATATTGTATTCAATAATAAAAAAAAGTATGTAAATCTTTGTCCTTGAAATTTAAAGGATTTGCTGCAATGCAATTTTGTCTGACTGATAGCCTATGTGAATTATTTATTGGCCTATCTTTTTAATCCATGCAGCAAATGCTTTAAAAACAGCTTTAAAATTACTTTATTGCATTCCAGATGTTTTTAAAAGAACTTTTCACTATACATTTTAAGGGTTTTTAAGCTTGAATGTAGCTTGAATGTAAAACATTGTTATGAATTCATTGTAGCATATTCCCATTTGTAAAATAGCTAATTGTTGTCTAACACGATCTCATGAAAGTGCGTAGGCTATAGCACGATTTTCTGTTTCTATTTGGCGTAATATTTACCCCCCCCCGCCCCCACACACACACAGCACCCCCTACATAAAACACATTCCCGCGCCCCTGTGCAGGGTTTGTGATGTCATCAATCCAGGAAGTAGCTCATTGTAGTCCCTACAAGCTGTATTTGTATTACACAGACTTTTCTTTTAAAGACAACCAGGGCCGTAACTTTACAGACATCGTTTATGCTTAAACAGTAACATTACATACTAACTATAGTAAAAAATGTGAAATCACATTCAACCACCCCTTTAACAAGCACATTTATAAACCCTCTACAGATGCAAACTTTAGTGTACTGGATGTGACAAAGCAACCATTGCAGATCATTTTAAATGTGTGTCAATACGTCATAAATAGAACAAGTCAGCAGTTTACTGTCGGAGATTGCTAACTAGCACATTGTTAGGAAAGGTGCAAAGATTCAAAAAAATCATTTAAGTTTTTAGCAAAACCTGCTTTGTACTGACCCTCGTTTATAAAGCAGTCTGGTGTTAACTCGCTAGAGTATGAAACTGAGAAAAATTACTTTAAAGTTTTTTATTGAAAATTATCTACATTATAAATTGTTTGCTCAAACTTGATTTTTACCCCTATTTTGAAGTTATTGTAATCTGCCTTTGTTGTGTTGTAGTTTGACTTTTCACTTTTTGCAGACAATGCAAAGGCAGTAACTTCCACATTATCAATATTTGGTTGCATTTACAAAATCGTTATAGTAATACCTGTATAAAATAGTCATCATGGACTGTCTCATAGGCTATTACATACAGTAATGTGACAGTATTATTATTCTTATTCTTATTATTATTTACCGTAACAAGCAGACCGTTTTGCAACAAATTTATTTGCTAAGCTCAGTAATGTAAAATGATGCTAGACATGGTGGCGTAATTGCTTTTATATCGACTTGAATGAAAACAACCTAAGCTAAAAGAATGACTTGTGAATTGAGGATAGATCAAAGTGCTAGATAGATAGAAGTGTTTCAGTGACAGATCAGATGTATAAAAGTTACACCGTAATTAAAACACGGCAGACTTTAATGGACAGCACAACAAAGGCAGAACACCGTATAGCTCCAGGCCGGCACCGTAACTTTATATTGATGCGTGGCTAAACAAAGGCAGAATGCCATAACTCATTTTGAGCATTCCAAACAAAGTGAAAGAGCCGTACCAGGTGTTATACGTTGTTCTGCCTTGGTTTCTCCTGAGCTTTTTGGAGTTACAGTTAAGACAACCCATTATTTTCTCGGAAAAGCAATGAAATTGACTCATGACATAGGATGTCTTGAATGTCCCAAAAATATATATAACTAATTTCCGACCAAAATCGAATTACCGTCTTTTGCCTTTCCACAGCAGTACATCTCACTCAGGGCAGATCTATGCTGAAATGGCAGTGTACGTTAGCAGTCATGGGAGGGGCCTGGGCAAAGTTTCGTACCTTTACCAAGAATCTGTGAAAGGCTTGATCTGAGACAGTACTTATAATTTGAGGGGATTAAACAAATACTGGGAGGATTTTTATTATTATAGGGTGGTTGTGTACACAGAATGCCAAGACACATTTAAGCTCAAACACCATGTAAAAGTACATTTTAAAGTGTACAAAAATGTTTCCTACACCGTTCTACTCCTAGTGGGAGCTTGTATAAGGCTGGGGAAGGCTTATAGTCTTCCCCTGGCAATAGGGACTTAGTGGGATTTGGTGGCCAAAATGCCACCAAAATGGACAAAAATGCTCCTACACAAATAAATTCAATCTATAAAATATGTTGCTAACAAAGTTAAAATGAATGGAAAGTGATTTTCTTTTCTTTTTAAGCATCTTTACAGTGTTGTGCATTATAACCAATAACACACGATTCAGTTGAGATTAGGAATGCAATAGCCAATCAGAGGCATTCAGATGAAAATACAATACAACTTTATTTGAACATTTATTTGTAATATTCAAAGGATGTTAAAATGTCCAGATTTCTTGTTTTGATTATAAAAACGTTTCTTAGAATGTTTGTACTGATTTATAATGGTATTTTAATGTTTATTATCAATATTCTAAGAACGCTGACATTTTTAAGTTTTCCTATCATCATTAGAACATCATTTAAAGATGACTAAGATGTTTCTAAAGACATTCTACTAATTACGTTTTTACCCGAAATGTAACTTTATTTGAATGTTCTAAAAATGTATTCTCTCGACATTCTGAGAACATTCATCAAGTACAAAAAGGTAATTCAGAGGATTTTGATCTAAAAATTAAAAAAGTTATAAAAGTTATTTATAAGAAAATTCCATAAACATTGCCTTAAGAATGTTTTGTCCTTACATGTATATAAATGGTCATACTTTATTTAAGGGACCAATTCTCAATATTAACTACAACTTTTGCCTCAAAAACTCCCAATTTGTTGTTAATTGATAGCTAGTAAAGTTAAGGTGTGGATACGGATAAGTTTAGGTGTGGGGTTGATTAAGGGATCTAGAATAGGGTCGTGCAGAATAAGGCATTAATATGTGCTTTACAGGTACTAATGAACAGCCATATTAATGCTATTAATATGCATGCTAATAAGCCTCTAAATAATAGTGAGAATTAGTCCTTAAAATAAGGTGTTACCATATAACTTAAAAAAAAATTCAACGTGAAAGTTGTGAGAATGTTAATTACCTAAACCTGTCTAATCTGTTCTTTTAACGGGCAAAGTCATGCACTGCTTGTTGAAAAGTTTAAAGCCAGCACTCTAAATGCTCCTGTTTGGAAGAGTAATATTTACACTGTACTTGTGCAAGTGTGCCACTTAAGGACCAGGAAATAACCTAGATTGATAGAAACCGTCTGCTCATTTTGTGTAATTGCTTTAAAATGACCTCTCTTATTCTCTTATAAGCCTATATCAGAATGCCTTAATCACTTCTGGTCCTCAGGAAGGAGAGATGGGAAGATGTTGTTATTATAAAAGCCACTGTGGCAGCGTCGTGCCCTGCTGATGCTCAGGTATGTGTTTATCAATACTTTTTTAATTATACACGGCTCACCACTCACATAATGAAATGTTAAAACCTAGCATACGTGATTTGGTGATTATAATTGCCTCGTGCTGCTTTCAGTGAGGTTAATGTTAAACAGTAAAACACAGGAAACGAGTTGCTGCAGAGAGTCTCATTTAAATACTGCAGCTCTAATTTCCTAATTTAATTTCCTGGGCGGTACAGCCACATTACCCACGGGGCCGAGAGGTGATGTTTCATGACTAAACCCTGATGAAATGCACCCCTTCATACAAATCATACAAGGTAAAAATATCAATATAGTCTTGGGTTTCAGAACCATGGTTTCTCTTGTATGAAAGCATTATGCTCCAGTCCTGTTACCCAATCTGACTGAGATATCACAAGCATCATTATGAATCAATGGGCTCTGCTTTGATTCAGTGCATCCTGCTTTTCTCGTAAGATGACACAATCTGTAGTTCTCCTCCCTCTGGGGAATTAGGAAATGCTCAGGAAATGCTTTCTTGTAAATGTGCTCAATTAGCAGTTAAAACAGGCGCATAGATATGATGGAAATGGTGAGTGAGGAGTAATGGAAGTTATTTCAGTACATCCCATTGATTAGGGTTCATTCCGTGGCTGTGAAATGACCTTCACATGCACATCCTTACCTACAAACAACACTATGAAGGTTTTTGACAGACTTTTAAAGAAACACATTTGCTCCTCCATCCCTGCTACTTTGGACCCTCTTCAGTTTGCCTACCGGCCAAATAGGTCTACTGATGATGCCATCTCCCAGGTACTGCACTCCTCCCTCACTCACATCGACAGCAAAAATGGCAACTATGTCAGGCTGCTATTCATCGACTATAGCTCAGCTTTCAACACTATAGTCCCCACCAAGCTAGCTGTCAAACTCTCAGACCTCGGCCTTAACACTTCACTTTGTGACTGGATTCAAGATTTCCTCACCGCCAGACCACAAGTGGTGAAAGTCGGCCAGTTCACCTCCAACTCAATCACCCTGAACATAGGAGCCCCACAGGGCTGTGTCCTGAGCCCCCTGCTATACTCTCTTTACACACACGACTGCGTGTCCTCTCACAGCTCCACATCTATCATTAAATTTGCTGATGATACTGTGGTCCTGGGCCTCATTAACAACAATGACGAGACCGCATACTTGGATGAGGTGGAGAGACTTACATCATGGTGCCAGGACAACTGCCTCTCTCTGAACGTGAGCAAAACCAAGGAGCTGATCGTGGACTTCAGGAAGAGACAGCAGCAGCCCTACACTCCTCTTATGATCAGTGGGACCCCTGTGGAGAGGGTGAGCAGCTTCAAGTACCTCGGTGTAAACATCTCCGAGGACCTGACATGGACTACACACATTCAAACTCAGGTTAAGAAAGCCAGGCAAAGGCTGTACCATCTGCGACAGCTGAGGAAATTCAGGGTCTCA
Source organism: Oxygymnocypris stewartii (assembly GCA_003573665.1). Classification (NCBI taxonomy): domain Eukaryota; kingdom Metazoa; phylum Chordata; class Actinopteri; order Cypriniformes; family Cyprinidae; genus Oxygymnocypris; species Oxygymnocypris stewartii. The sequence continues at coordinate 847,064 of QVTF01023105.1, forward strand.
CCAGCTATCCTGAAAACTTTCTATTCAGGGGCCATAGAAAGTGTTCTGACTCAGTGCATCTCAGTGTGGTATAATAATGCCACAAACCAGGACTGCAAAGCTCTGCAGAGAGTCGTGCGCTTAGCTGAGCGCATCTCAGGATCTACACTCCCCTCTCTGCAGGGCATCTACCTCAAACGCTGCAGAAGCAGAGCTGCTAAAATCACCAAAGACTCAAACCACCCCGGTAACCATCTTTTCCGTTTACTGCCATCTGGCAGGCGCTACAGGAGCTTGATGGCAAAGACAGAGAGACTGAGGAAGAGCTTCTTCCCTCAGGCCATCAGGCTCCTTAACACAAACTCAGTTCCATAAACTTTCACAAGACTCATTATTATCTGTAAAAAAAAATAACAAAAACATTCATATTCTCATCATCCATATTGCTGCTATGTGTGCATACCCAATACAACCCGTTGCACATCCCTCTCATCCCTCCTGTTTATACTAATATTTATTAAGTCCCATATACTGTTTTTGCACATCCAATTTGTTTTGCACATCTTAGTGTTTTAATGTTTTGCACTTTTCTTTATTCTATTGCACATTTTACTTCTTATTTCTTTTTTTTACCTATATATATATATATATACTCTTGTGTGGTGTTACTTCAATATGAAGTCAGTTCGCATCAAAAGTTCAGGTGTCCTAACAGAGTAACCACAGGTTGAGTTCCACAGCTCATTAACTACAGAGGCGAACCAAGATGAAGTGGGGGCCCCAGGCAAAATGAATAGATGAGGCCCTTCTAAAATATTATTTTGTTAATATATCTTTGTTACCTAGATATATATTTATACAACATACAAAAAGTAGTCAAAACACATAATATAACATAAATAGTTTTTTTTTTTTTTTTTTTACAATGTGCTTATACTTTAACAAAATTGTAATCATCTTCATGGCAGAAGATACAATACTGTACAATACAATCTTGAAGATACTGAACAATCTTCATATTTACAGTAACGGATTGTCACCTTAAAAATGGTGCTTACGAGCCTTAGCTACAGCAAATGCTGTCACTATGTCCTCCATATTCAAATACCTTCATATGGACTGGGTATCTTCTGTCTGAGGCAGTGATGATAGGGACTTAAGCAGTACTCCTATAGAAATATATGGTTAGCATCTTAATTTATTATTTATTATTAGTTTATCAACTAGCTACGTTAACTAATTTAATAGAAGAGATGGATAATGCAAGTAAATCTATTGATATAGTAAGTAACACTATATCTGACACTGAACTTATCATTTTCACTGTCAGGAGAAGGGACTGGGGAATCTGGTGGTGAGTGACAGGAACTTAACTAACGTTACTGCTCCTGCATGCAGAAATATATGATTATCATTTTAATTTAATCTTTTTAATTTAAAGTTTATTAACTATTAGTTCATTGTTTGTTGACAACTAATTATGTTAACTCAACTAATTTAATGTAGAAGAGCTAAAAAAAATAATGTCAACTAAGTAAATATAATGATATTTATTTATATTGTTTCGTGAGCTCCCCACTGGCAGTAAGACACCGAAACTTGCCAAGCATTGATGTGCGCGTCATTCCCGGTACCACCTATTATATTGCAGCCTACATTGATACCTGCTAATTACTATTTAATACATGCTGCTGCTAAGTGCAACCCTAGCTAACCTGTTTTCCAGCAACCCTAGAAGTAATTGGACTAGTATTTAGTCTAGCAAATAATTAACGAAAATATGCTGGAATTAACAACAAACAAATTTGTTTGTCATATAATTATCATTAAGTCAATCTTATCTCCATCACTTAACTTACCGCTGTCATGTTTCCTCTTTTCCTCCTTTTCTTGCTTTTTTCCGCTTTTGGCTGCCAGATGGATAAGTCCTTTTCATTTTTAAAATAGCCTAGTAAATGCGCGAGTAAGTGCTGTGCCAGTTTGTAAACGGTGGCCGACACATCACGAGGAAAAAGAAAACACATCCAGCATAACGCGAGAGGGAGCCCCTAGGGGGATGCCGATATATTGCTCCATGTTACGTGTATATTATTAATAATGACATTTCCGATTGTTCAAATGGTCAGCTGTCGGGGGCCCCCTCAAAATGCGGGGCCCCAGGCAATTGCCTGCCTTGCCTGCCCCATTGCTACGCCTCTGATTAACTATAAATGTTCTAATAAAGTTTGACAACCAAAAGTGTCCAAATGCAATTTTTAAAGGGTTAGTTCACCTAGAAATGATAATTCTGTCATTAAATACTCACCCCATTGTTGTTCCAAACCCCTAAGACCTTTGTTCATCTTCAGAACACAAATTAAGATATTTATGATGAAATCCGAGAGCTTTCTGTCCCTGCATAGACAGCAACAGAACTACCACGTTCAAGGCCCAGAAACATAGTAAAGACATTTTTTAAAACACTGTAATTTCCTGAAGCTACAACAATACGTTTTGTCCACAAAGAAAACAAAAATGCCATGCATTCACAAGATTACCATGACGCATGCGTGTGGTGCTGCTGACGCCGGAGCCTATGTGATATTTTGAATTTTTTTTATTAAATACAATGACATTTTAAAGGCTAGAATACACTATACAACTTTTGCAAAGAGTTTAGCCCCAATTTGTAGTCTGGAGAAGTTGATGCTAGTTGCCTAAAGTCAAGCCAGTCAGCAGATTTTGGGAAGTGGGAGCCGACCAATTTCAATAACCAATATGATGAGCAAAGATTCTGATTTTATTTTATTTTATTTTTTCATTAGCCTATGATTCCATCTAGTCAGAGAACATAAAACACGTTTGAGATTTCGCTCATTTATTTAAATATGTCATGCTTCAAGCAGCAAGGCACAGGTTTCTGTGTGAGTTTAATGTGTTTAATCTGTGTTTAGTGTGTGTGAACCTCAGTGGTATAATGACTGTCATGTGTAGTTCAGCCTTATGTGACTAATACTTACTGGATCTTGGATCTAAAAGTCATATTTGACTTATTGTATGGTAACCAAGGCACTTCAGATAATGCACTGGTATTATCAGTATGCTGCTGTCCGAAATCCATGGTTCTCCCATTACATATGTCAAGGGAGCATTGACAATTTGTCCACAGAGAGTTCATATATGCTGAGGACAAGCATATAGTGTGTGAACCCAGTTTAAGTTCAGTAACCACCAGCTGTGCGGTTTATCCATGTGTATCTCCCACAGTGATGAGGTTGTGACAAATCCAAAAATGGATCGCTCTCAAAGGGCTTGCACTCACAACTTCAATTAGATTGTATTGAACTTTATTAAATCATCTCCAGGCTGTCACTTCGTTGCGGTTGCCATGTGAGAATCATTATTTATTTCACTGTCAGTAGTGCACTGACGGAGATTCCCACGGCGCTGACTCTCCTGAACACTCATCTGATGGAGCCGCTTCCCGGTGGAAGAGGAAACAGAGTCGAGTACTAGTGGAGGGTGAATTATCCCCTGAAGATTCTGTGACTGGTTGTACCAACCGCAGGAGGCTGCTTTAACAAATCCTCTAATTTCCTGAGTGTTCAAATGCAAAGCAATTTTAATCTCAATTTTAAGCTGTGAATATTACACTGAGTGATGTAAAGGACAATAAATTGAAACGACGAGTTCCTATCTATTCACACCTATTCAAACCATGCGAAGTGCGTATGGTCTAATGTACAGAACAGGCTTAGATGACATATTTGATTTGACGCGGATGAAAACTATGTTGTGATGGATATTAATGCACTGTGCTTAATGTCTGTACTCATTTGTCAGTCCATCAAAATTATGTTCCCCTTATTTTAAAATAAGGTAATGCCAAGGTAATATTATTTAACTTCGACACTGCAATTATATATAATGGCTAGGTTTTTAAGGCTTTTCAAATGTCAATCAATCCATCAAAAACCATGGTTACGTCTTTACAACACTAAAACAATGGTTAAGTTCTGGATTTCTGAAAGGAATTAAATTAATATTGCCAAATTAATGGATGACCTGGCAGAAAATTGTCAGTATACAGTATTTTAGTCTTTCTTTCAGTATAATCATATGCTACAGTTACACAAATATCCTTAAATGTAAAATATCCCTAAAATAACTTGTCACAGTTATAAACACGACGGATTTCTTCTTGCATGAGGGGGTTTGGCATCGCAACATCTTTGTTTCCAGGCAAAACATTAAAGTTCCTGTATAAATTAACCAATCCGATGTGGACTTCGAAGTGTTGAAGTGTTTTCAATTGTGAGTGCAATTTGCAATACGCATCAGACGTTCAGCCAGCGGTCTGTGGGCATGACATCTGGAGCTGAGACTATACGTCTTACATGCACTGTCGAGTCACAAATTCTTTAATACCCCATTTTGTCCCACTTTTGGGTTGTTTGGATTCCCATATAAATGCTTCTGATTGGCCATTGCATTCATGAGCTCAAAAGAAACGTTTGAATGGTTATAACTGTCTCCACAAATCTCCACAAAAAAAAGATGCAACATGCACAGATCTAAATGTAATTTTAATCATGATAATACATTTAATTTTAAATTGTGTAGGGGTCATTTTTCCCCCGTTATCTGGAATTTGTGAGGCATTTCTGTTCATTTTGGTGTCCCCATTCTGACCCTGGAGAGAGAGAGAGAGAGAGAGAGAGAGAGAGAGAGAGAGAGAGAGAGAGAGAGAGAGAGAGAGAGAGAGAGAGAGAGCCTTGTGATAATGGTCACATTTGGCAACAATATAAGCAATAATGCAGCCACGATTTACAAATATGTTTCGTATGTAACATATTTCTTTACATGCATGCCTACAATGCATATTTCTCATAGGAATAATTTTACTTCTATTTGACAGCATTTTTACTCCAGCAAATGCCGTTATACACATGATTGTGGTAAAATACTTTATACAGACCTAATTAAAATATATATCACATATTTACAAAGCAATACATTATTTTCACTAAACTTCACCTTTTTATTATTCATGAGCTTAGGCAGTGCCATTCCCCGACATCGCACCCAGCATGTGTGTGTGCACCCCTGCTATCTGCACCGCTTTTTAAAATATGCGACATGTGTTGTGTTTTAGACTCAGCCAATGTGTTTGATGCCATCAGATGATGAAACACTGAAAATGTGTGCAGTGGGCAAAAAAGTCTGGGCTGTGACAATTAGATGTGACCCTAAGGCAGTATGACACTGAACAGACCTCACAGTCTCGGTTTCATCAGAGATCTTCTGGAAGAGGTGGAAATGGCAAACTCAGTGTGTCACTGAAAAACAAAAAAATTACCTTTGTCAAAATGAATGAGCCTTGGGAGTCAATCGTATACCAGGTATGAAGCCATTTCAGCATTGAACAAAAGCCTGTTAATTGACCATAGAAATGAATATAAACAAATCTCTCCTGCAAAATTTTAATTTCAATTATAAAACAAAAATAATAATGTGTAGCAAATTCCAAATAGCTCACTCCCCATATGGCATGCAGATCATGTTGAATATTAGCTGCAAGACACGAAATGTATTACAAGGCAAGTTTTTTAAAAAAAAATCAGTTCATTCAGCTTACTGAAGAATCTCCTCCATTGACTTCCATTCAAAGTAGGCCTGTGACGATAACCGCATAACCGCTTCACCGCGGTAATGAGATGCCAACCGCGGTGTTGAGGTCATCACCGTCATCACCGCACTATTTTTCGCGGGACCCGACCAGATTTCTTGCAACGCGGGAATAAAACACGGTAGCGGTCGGTAACTCTGGTGTAATTTGAACGGGAGTGGGCGGTCTAACAATATCCCGTTCCCGACATCCTTTCAGAACAGCATATCTGTGTGTTTTTACTCCCTCTTATCGCTCACGCGCTGCACGCACGCACCAGTGCTTCTGTGTCATGTATTTTATTGCGCACAGTGCGCAGCATGTGCATTACGGCACCCTGACAGAACAGGCGGGCTGTCGATGAGCAGGGTCGGCGCGTGCACATAGGCGAACTAGGCAGTCGCCTCGGCAGCAACACAGTCAGGGGGGCAAAGGGACAGATATTTGTATTTTATATTTTGGGCATTCGTTATCACCGCTTAATTATTCTACAACTAAATAAAATGTGCTTCATAGTAATGCCGCTCCCGCGCCGCCCCACAACTGCGCGTCATCAATAGGCTGCAAAACATAATAATATACATTCATAAATGTCATCAAAACGAAAACTATCCATACATGAATTCCTTTTGCTGCTGGTGCTGTCTGGTGAGTTTTAAAGCCAGACATGTGCTTCTGAGCGGTAAGATTATAGCCTAATGTATGTATTATTTTATCATATACAGTGTTTAATTTGTGTAATAAAGCGGGGTGATGGATTTACATCAGAAGATGGAGAGGTGACGATCTTTCGCGCAGTCACTCGGTTGACGCATTTAAGTGATTATCAGCTTGCTCCAGTTCATTTTAAAGTGTGCACATATACTCTAAAAATCACGGTTATTTTATGTAACATTTTTTTAAATGTTTGGGTAGTTTTTGTGTAACTCAGATCATAGGACAGTCGCAGCAACGCAGAGTTTGCATTTGCATTGAGTGCACGCAGATATTTTGCCTTTTCTTCTGGTGAGAGCAGTTCCCAGTGCGACTGACTTATTTGTTTCATTTAATATATAAAACAGTAAACGATTTTATGCAAAGCAAACCAAGTCACCTAAACCAGCCGAATCGTTTTTTTTTTTGCGACTATGAAATGTTTATTTTTACTTCTAACATGCTTGTTAAACGAATTTAAATATAAGAAAAGTTGTATATATGTTTAAACGGTGAAATATGTTGTGTTAAGAACTGTATTTGAGAAAAATAAAGGCATTAAGACAAGAAATAAAGAAAGAAAGAAGAATAGATAAACAATGACAAGCTCAAACAAAACGAAACCAACAGCGACTATATAAAATAATCAAATTAATAATTTTCTAAGCAGCATGCTTTAATTTAGTGTCGCTAGTGGTTTGCGTCAATAAGCTTAAATTAAAATGTCTTTGGTCTGTGCTCTGGAAGTGTTCTGTTAGTTCTGCTAAACTTGAATTACTAAAACTCAAATTAAAACCGAAACTAACCTGTAGCCTTTAGGGTAGAAAACTTCACAAAATAAAAACTACACTAAAATTAACCAAATTATACCAAAAAAACAACAACAAATTTTTCGCGAAAATTGAAAGCAAAAAATATATATAAAAAATACGATTTTAAAAATGCAAAACTACAATAACCCTGACACAAACGTATTTGACTGGAGGAAGAGGTTCCGCCAGATGAGATGATGGGAGTTCGGAGATGCCGATCCGGACCGGCTTTGTTCAGATTAAGCCCTGAATATGAATAGCTGTGCACACCAGCTGTTTAGCGCTGCTCACCGAGGATTTCTCCCAAATCTACCCATGGTCACTTCAGTCTTGTACACTTAATCTGCGTTTGCAGCTTTAGTGGTTATTTATTATTTATTTTACATTGCAATAGGGGAAAAAATAATAATCAAAACATGCCCGTGCTTGCTTTTATTTTAATGTATGTGTCAATAAACAAATTATCCAATCTTTCACATGCATCTTTAAAATCGTATTTGAGTGAAGTGGGGGCGGCACGGCAGGGTTTTGCCTGGAGCCCCGTCGATGAGTGACAGAGCAGAAAAAGGATGGAGAAAAAGGTGGTCCTTGAAGGATGTTCAACTCCGACTGCAAAATGGTCAGAAACCCACGTCAGGCAAGTCTGACTCGGGACATTCTTCTCAGAGAAGTTAAATTGTTTGGTTTCAAGAAAAAGAGATTTAATTTTGCAATGTCTAAGCCAACGGTTTTGTTCATATTTTACATTTAAATGAAAGATGTCTTATTTTTCTCTGCGACACTTTTCCGTGTTGACAGCAAAAGGTTAAACAAATTTAGTATTTAGACAAGACGAATAAAAATAACAAATATGCTTTTTTTACAAACTGGCCTACATTATTATTATTTTTCTCTCTGCGACACATTATTATCTTGACAAAAAAAATGTAAAACTAATTTGATTCTGGACAAGACGAATAAAATAAATAGCCTACAATAAAATACATTTTGTGCAGACTACATTTTTATTTGTTATCTCTCTTTCAGTAGAGGAAATGTAATTGTGAGATTCTGGAAACGAGATATATTTAGCGGGAACGGTCGGGTCAGGAAGAAGAAAAAGCCTCTTTTATGTTGCACTTTAAAAATATTGTTATCATAAATGTAGCCTAACGAATCGTCAAATAATATTAATTACATCCTAATTTGCTGTTACAACCTATCCATTTCAACAAATACAGTTTTCAACAAGTTGTGTTTGGACAAGTGCGTTTATCCACGGACTCTTACCCGAAAAACAATGTCTAAAGAAATAGGAATCGAAGTTTAGCACAAATCACCAGAACAAAGCACGGGCATGTTGAGCTCGCTTGTTGTTTCTGCAGCTTGCTCAGGTTGTTATTATTTTAATAATTTGTACAAAGAATGGGTTACAAACGATGACAAAGACTGTTCCATAATTCCTATTAAACTCAGAAGATATTGAAAAAAAAACAAAGCTATAGAGATAAATATTATTTTGTTATTATTGTTCATTTAATTTGCTGTTTTAAGAATAAATAAGACGACTTTATTATTATTCATTTCCTTGTTCATTTACAAACTTACAAGCTGCAAGCGTTCTTGATCAAGTCATTCAGGGCTCTATTTATGATAAAAGTTCATCAGCATGCATTGATTAATCTAGTTTAAAGCTACATGGTAACGAAAGTGTTCAACTTTCAACCCGTTCTTTTTCATCAGTATTATTTGTGTCACCTTCTCTGGTTTAAGAAGCAGTCTTTTACTTTAGTTTGAAAACCAAATCCTCCGTTGCTCAGTCTGCTGCGTGCACCTTTGCTCGTGCTGATGCAGTGAGTATAGGCTCTACCCATGAAGCCTCAAGCGCTGAAAGTGCATCTCTTCACGTGATCAGTGAAATCTGACTCCTGCTACAATGTGCTGTGGCTCTGCAGCGCGCAGGAGCAGCAGACCATGCACTTGCACAAGTGCGACCAAGTCAAAAAAAAATGACTGGGGGGGGGGGGGGGGGGTCGTGCGATTAACCGCCAAACCGCGATATTTGTTGCTGCTTCACCGCGGTAATAAAAAATCCAATACCGTCACAGCCCTAATTCAAAGTAATACATTTTGGGAGGATTTTTGATGGCTCCCCATGGAGAAGGGCTCTGGTTGTGTTTGCGTCCAATTAAAATACAGTGTGTACTCAGATTAAGGTACATTGTTTGCATTTGCTATGACATTTCACTGCCAATACTCCCAGTTCCACATGGCATAATAAACAACTGGACTTCGCTGCTTATTGTTAATTTGTTGAAAGCATTCTGCTAAATGAGCCTAATCACTCAAATAAATCTACGGATATATGAACAAGAAAAGAAGTACAGAATATTTAAACAGATATGCTGGTGTAGCTACAGAATGAGCACTGTAAATGTCTAGAACAGCCATAGACATTTCCTGTGCTCAGTGGAAGAGATTGCTGGCATATTTATTGATATCCTGTAGACAAGATGAATGAAATGGGAAGGAAACATGAGTAAAAGGTTTTGCTTGGATGCACAAATTTGGTGAAAGGACCAAACTGGCCAAACTATACTGGCTGCTTAATGTGAGCTGGTGAAATCTCATCCAAATCTGCCATCTAGAGGACAACACTGATAAAACAACAACATCAAGGATGAGGGTGGAATGAAGAATATGTTTTTATTAGACTTGCAGATTATTTAGACTTAATTCGGAAGATTTAAAAATAGTGTGTCTATTTTAAAACAAAAGCATGAATTATTTTAGCAAAGAAGACTCCTGTGTGAATGGAAAGTCTCTTAATAGTTTGCAGTGTTATTTTCTTTAGAAATTAAATTATTGTATTACATAATTAAACTAATAATTGTTAAGACATAAGTGACAGTAAAGACTGTTTCAAAAGATTTCTATTTCAAATAAATATTGTTGTTGTTTCTGTTCATCGAAGATTCCTGAAAAACAAATGTTTCATGGTCACCATAAAAAAAAGATAAAACATGAGAAAGAAGCACAAAAGCTTTCAACAAATGTTTCATGAGCAATAAATCAGCATATTAGAATGATTTCTGAAGGATCTTATGACAGTGAAGACTGGAGTAATGATGCTGAAAATTCAGCTTTGCATCACAGCGTTAACTAAATGCTGGTAAAAAGTATTTTAAACAATCAAAAAGACTGATCATGAACAGTACATATTACAAAAACACAAAGTATGGTCAGCATTTGTTATTCACTTGGCTTTAATGCATATTTAATCTTTATTTTTAGTGCCATTTCTAAAAAAAAAATGATCAGACAAAAGTGCTCTTCAATCACAATATTAGCATTATTAGAAAACACTCAAAGATAGAAAAAAACTATGTTCAAAAGTCGAAAGGAGTGGTTTCCAAATATGTTTTCAAAACCATTTCAAGATGAATTAATCTAATTATGTAAAAAGCTGCTTGTCAATGTAGACATAAATATAGTTTCAGCTTTTTTACTTAATTCGGTTAACTGTGCAAGGATCGACCCGAACCCAGAATGGATGAATGCGCTGGCTTTACTTATGGCTCGCGTTTATTAGTTGCATCATCCATTTAGTGATTACAGACAAACAATGTCTGATGATCAGTCCAAAATATGGGATAAAAGTATACCCGAGTTCCCATTCAAATCCAGCACATACATGTATCTAAACTTTGTAGTTAAGTTTTAGAAACTGAATACGACACGCATCAAAACGTAAAAACTTTATTTTGTCTAATATTGAAATCTGGGTCAGTGTGACTTTATTCTCAGTTGACTAAATCTAAAAAATGGATATAATGCTTTGAAATAACATTCCAGGGGCATTTAACAGAGAGAACAGAGATTCAGCAATTCCGTGCGACATGCCTCTGTATCTAAAAATGTTTAATATTACAACTATTTCATCGTATTTATTATTTCATCTAATATAATTAGCTGACATTTTACCCACCATCAGGCTATCCATGATGTAGATGAATTAGTTTTTCCAACAGATTTGAAGAAATGTAGCATAACATCACTTGCTCACCAATGGATCCCTCTGCAGTGAATGGGTGCCGTCAGAATGAGTCCAAACAGCTGATAAAACATAATAATCCACACCATTCCAGTCCACCGGTTAACTCCTGAGAAGTGAAAAGCTGCTTGTTTATAAGAAACAAATCCATCATTAAGGCGTATAACTTTAAACAGTCACTTTTGACCAAAATACAAGTCCAAGTCCACTAGACAAAACAATATTATGGATTATGGACTCGTATTTTAGCTGGAAGCAAAGGTTTGAAGTTAAAAACATCTTAATTATGGATTTGTTTATTACAAACATTCAGATTTTTTGTTTATATGTTAATTGATAGAGTGGATTTGTGTGGATTATTGGGACGTATTTATCAGCTGATTGGACTCTCATTCTGACGGCACCCATTCACTGCAGAGCATCCATTGATGAACAAGTTATGTACTACAATGCTAAATTACTCCAAATCTGGTCTGCATCTTTGATGAGCGGAATAATTTTTCAGAAAATGTTATTTTTGAGTAAACTGTTCCTTTAACTACAAGTTTCCTATCTGAGAGCAGATACAAAAAGACAATCTTTTCATTAGCTCTGAAGGAGTTAACACACTTTCGAGTGACCTATTTTTGTAACATGATCCCTAAAACCTATTTTTGTGACCTATTTTTGTAACATGATCCGTAGTAAACGCAACAGACGGCCATACCTAGAGAGCAAAAGCAAACAGTTCAGACAAGGCACGAAGAAAAGATAACAGGCCCAACACAAATCCAGTGAGAACAAACAGTAACAGTGTTTCAAATCAAAGTGAAGTCTCTTTAGGGCAGACATAGATAAAACACACACAAACGGTGGTAACAGGATGTTCAAACGCAAAAAGAAACAAAAAATTAAAAGTGTCACTTTCTTCATATACTTGACAACATCAGAGCGGTTTAAAACTCGTCTGATAAAGACACGGTGAAGATCGAAGGCCGATCATAGACATGGCAACCTGCTGTCAAGTTTGTCAGAGAGGCAGAGAGATAAAAAGAGTGCTTCTAGCATAGCGTGGGCGTCCCAGATGGCAAACCCGTGACGTCCCTTTAAAGCTCGATGACAGGTAACCTTTGTAGTCAGAGAAGCCATGCCACCTTGCAAAATTTGCCATTATGTTAATGAAGGCAGTTAAGTTTGGTTTGGCCCTCCAGAGACTCCACGTGTGCGTATGCGACTACAGTCGAGCGAGGATGGGCTTCTGGGAAGGAATTTTACCTCCTGTGTGACAGAGGAAAAGAAAAGTAAACAAGCATAGCTGTAAGATAGAAGGAAGATGCAGGAGGTCATGGCAGTATGGCACAGCGAGACAAGAACTGGGTCAAAGTGGAAAATCAAGCAAACAAACGAATTCTCTGAGAGGAAACTTTGAAAACTAAAAGCAAGCAATCAAATCTGGGCCAATTAAAAAATGCAGAATTACTATACTTTATCGTTTATTTTTTTTATATTTGTAATTATAAGTATGTGTGTGCATTGACTAGCTTACGTTTTACCTATTATATATTTAGATCTTGTCGCATTCACTCGATACAAACAATAAAGTAAATGCAAACATTTAATATACTGTAACAATTCAACTTTCAAATTTAGCTAAAAAAACGATTTTGTTTATACTCTATAAATGATTATTTAATAGTACTTTTTTGTAAAATAAGATTGTTGTTTTTGGGACCATCTTATTAAACAAGTTCAAAAATTGTATGATGTTTCTTATGTTGACTAATTTAAATCATCTTTTATTTCTGCACACATCAGCTGTAATCTAAACTATAGGCTACTAAAGGTATTAAAACATGATTACATAAACTTTTGTCAAGCTATTCACATTCATAAGTATAAATTGGAAGTCTTTTGCATGTCATTTTAGTTACAAAAATCTATTTCTTCCAATCTAATGGTTTATAATGCTCTTTGCTCCAGCAAAATTGTGCTTTTGCTAAACATTTTAGTAATTAAATACATGTAAATCTAACATTATATTACACAATAAACAAGGGTTGATTTACTGTTACTTTGAACAGTTTACACTGAATATTGCCTACTATTATTAAAAAATAGTATGTGACAGGATATCTTTGTATTATTTATATACTATTGTAGTAAAACATTTTTTATTATTATTATTATTTGATTATGCCTTTTTGATTTATTTTTTCTACTTCTGTTTACAGTAGTGTTAATCTAGTTTTAGTAATTGCAATACTTCAACTTTTAATTTAGGCAACATTTCTCATTTTTAAGCTTTTCATCCAATATTTATATTTCATTTCATTTCAGCTTTATTTAAATTATCAAACCATATTTCAAATAGTTTTTCTTAACAATAACAACATTGGTGACACAGAAGGTATTGCATTATACATATTTCACATGGATTCTTAAGCACAGTAACACCTTAAAAATTATAAAAACTATTTTTCATTTTAATTTGGTGTAAAAAAAAGTAAGTCTTTACAGACCAATAAAATAACCCCAAAAAAGATACTCAGATCAACTCAGAATGCACATATTATATACTGCAGAAATTATTAGACTAATATGTTAGAAGATTGCTATTTCAACACTGTCATACTTGAACATCAGCTATTTAGATTTGACGTTACTCTTACCCAGCGTATCCTCCAATGAGTTCACTGCAATCTTGTTTACCTTCAATGTCACCTGATCTCCTCTGTGAGAGAGAGTTCATGTCAGTTAAACAACCATAACACTTAAAAAGCCCATAACATGTCTAATGTAATGGAGACTGTATGTAGATGGACTTACACTTTGACCTTCCTCACAGCTTTGAGCCTCAGAAGGGCTGCTAGAGCGTTCTTCTGCAGGTCTGAGGATAAAGCTTCATAACACTTCAGGCGACCTGATGGCATGGTTACAAACACACATATAACAGAAGATTGAAACTTCAAACCAAAGTCAAATCTGCTTTTTGTGGTCTGAGACAATTCCAACACCTCTAGCAGATCTAATCGCAAGCGGACACAGTGCAGGATCCAGGACATGCATAATCAGATCAGGTGTAAACAGGACCCAGGACATGCATATTCAGATCAGGTGTAAACAGGACCTGGTGTGGAAACTTCCACAAGTAAAACACTGTCATCTTGTGTTACCTGCTAATGTGAGTTTCAGTGCAAAACTCCTCACAGCAGGAATAAACCCCTTCTCTGTTAGGTTCTCATCAGTCTCCTCACACAGATAGCGACACACCACCTGCACAAAGACACACACTAACTTAATATGACCGTAGTTATTAAACCTAAGAATGTGGGCTATGTGAAAACCAGTTAAAGGGGTCATCAGATGCCCATTTTCCACAAGTTGATATGATTCTTTAGGGTCTTAATGAAAAGTCTGTAACATAGTTTGGTTAAAATTTATCAGTGGTAGTGTAAAAAAACATTTTTAAACCTGTTTAAAAACAAGCAAGCCGTTTTGTAGCATTTTCCTTTAAATGTTAATGAGCTCTGCAGACTCCGGCCCTCTCCAAGCCGAGGACTGTTTACTTTAGCCTCATTCATCATAAAACTTGCTAATTAGCACATTATTAGGAAAGGCGATTTGCAAAGATTCATTAAAAACCCGTATCTCACTTCTTCTGTAGGTGAAGCTGGATCACTGCGACTTCAGCGGCTCAGATGTCGGGAGTAAATGACAACTGCTATGTTCATTATTACATCCAACAACAGAACACCTCAATCGTGGGGCTGTGACGGTCGCCGTGACAACCGTGTCACTGCGGTTGTCTATTGCCATCGGCGGTAGTGCACGTGACGTCACACACTCTATAACAAGCATAATACAAAGTTTTGTATAGAAGTGTAATAATAATAACAGTTTTTTTTAGACTATAAATCGATGCTCACATGATCGCAAACGCCGGGCTGGTCAGGTTTGTATTGGTGAGGCTTTTTCCAAACTGGTCAAATACGAACGAGACGTAAAAAAATGGTAAATGGAAGATGCCAACAAGATATGTGGCAACAAATGCCGCGATTCCTATTCCACAGAGAGCAAACGAGGAGTTAACGCGCTTGCTTGTTTGGTGGAGGAACAGTGAACCGTGTCTAAACCAGACGGCGCGTTGCAACACAACAGGTTGAGTCTGTCCACACAGGATGTTTGAACTGTGTCAGTACGTCATAAATAGGACGAGACAGTTTACTGTGAGGGATTTGTCGTGTTGTATCGCGCATCTGTAGACAGCATCACTTGATTATAATGGGTTCTCACAGCGCCGCTCACTTGAGGTAGACAAGGTCTATTTAACTTTCGTATTTAAGGCTAATTTCCTATTTAACTGTATTATTTATTTGATATTTATTTTAGTGTTTTGCAGGCTATGAGTTCACTGACGGAAGTGCTAAAATAAACACGCACGTTTGTAAACAGATGATTGAGCCTCATTAATTTATTTTTGCTTTTCAGAATTATAAATATATATAAATACACACAACACCGCGTCACCGGCGGTAGTTGGTCCATTACCACCGCGGTGGTAAAAATCTGCCACCGTCAACAGCCCTACTCAATTGTTTAATTAGAGACATTGTTGTTTTCCCCTGCACCGGAGGCAGACAGCTCTCAGCTCACTCAGGGCGGGTCTAAGGTTAGACGGTCTTGTCAATCAACTATCGTGGGAGCGGTCTGTGCAGAACTACATCATTCTGACAGGAATCTCAGAACAGCCTGATTTGAGAAAGGGGATTTTATTATAGGGATTATAGGGAAAAACTGGGTGGATTTCATCATTATAGGATGAAGACACACTTGCATTTCACATTTATGTTCAAACAACATGTAAAGTGAATTTTGCATCCGATGACCACTTTAAGAATTAAACAGGTTTGTATAGTTAAAGGTGCAGAAAGTGAAACACTATTAATATTGAAATCAACAACTAATGTTGTAGTCAGACTACTTAAACCGAGACCAAGTTGAGAGCTGTTTGGAACTATATTCGTTGGTGAAACAGAGCAAAAACTGTTGTGTTTGAACTGTTTAACTTTTACACTCCACATTCATTTCTTGTTTATTGATCATTTGTATAAAATCAAGATCACGTTTGCAAAGAAACAGCTGCTGAAAACAGCACTCTTGCATGGTGATAGTGCTTAATTATATAAAATTTTACAATATAAAACAAGATCTTATACAAACACTTTTAATGCAATAATATCTTGCATTTTGTGAGCATTTGAATTAATTTTGGTGACATTTTTGACACAACCACATATTCATTTCTGACCAGGTACAACAGTAACAAAAGAAAACAAATCAAAAACAAGTTATTGATCGCATTCGAAGCAGGAAGTTTTACATCCAATCACAGAAATATGTTAAGATATAAATCAGACAATTCACCAGCAATTTAGTGATATTCCTCCACAGTTGTGGTCTTGACTGGCCTTGAAACAAAATCCAGGGTTCTTTTAATCTAAGGCCAAGACTAGACCAAGTACAAATGTTGTCAATATGTTGACAAGATCAAGAACTTAAAAATTGCCATATTAACACCCAAACTAGCAATTATGTGAATATTTGCTAGCTGTCTGTTCTACATGCCTGTGGAAAAAAATATTGTGTCCTGGCTGTGTAATTAGGGGAAAACACAAAGTGGATCAGATGGATCCGACTGAGCACTACAACACCCTTGTAGCAAATTAGCAATAGGGGGCATTTAGGGGGAGGAGAGAAAGTGATTAAGTGGGAGATTTGTAGAAAGACTGTACAAAGAGAGATGGTGGAGGAATAACCAAAGAGGACAATGTTAGGAATGTAACTGGAAAAAGAACGGTTATGATCAGGCAAGAGCTAGAACCCATGTTAATATTGGAAAAGCTTTCCAGAGCTGGAGAGATGTTAGATTGGGAAGTTTTGAAAACAGATGCAGATGTAACATTGGTTTTGCAATGCTTTACAGAACCAAGATATGGTGTTGTTGTTGTAGTATTAGCTATAGTTTAAGGATGGTTTTGAGAGTCATTTTTTGTCTGGAGCTATTAGTCTTGCTTGTGTTGCATAGTGTGGATTAGGGGGTGGAGCAATGAAGAGAGGGTGTGTTTGTTTGAACAAAAGTGTTTCTCATAAATAGTTTACTAGGCCTTTAACTATTCCTGTTGTAACACAATGTCAACCTGAAGACACACACGGAGAATTCCAACCCAGCAACAGAAATGAATCATTACCCAAAAAAATCCTCCCTTTCATGCAAAAGGGGAGAAGGTCAACTGACCTTATCAGTAACTTTCGTGCAAGGTACGAACGTCTCCGAGAAAGCCAGAGATGCCTCTGGCCCTACATTCCTAGAGGGGATTTCAACCCCTCCCTCTCTCCAGTACGAAGCAGTACTCTGTTCCATCGGGACAAACAAAGGAAAACCGAATTCCTGACCTTTTCTCCACGTATAACTATCTACACAAATAAATATAGGGATATTTAATGTGTACTCTTTCCCTCATAGGCATGATGTGATGATTTCAAGTGCCAATGATTTCGGACAATGTGGGAATTTTTAATCATGCTTTAAACGATATAAACTGTAATGTGTGTATTATTATGCGGTGTTTGATCCCTAAAGAAAGCTAGCCTCAAATGTGATAAACTGTGTTGATGACCGTTAAATTTTAATACCCTGCATAATTATACATGTATAATGATCGATAAAGTTATCTTGCCCAAAAGTGGAGAGATATCACATCACCTAAAAGTTCCAGCCCAGCAAGCCTGGACATGGGCGGGGCTCCGCCCCATACGGACAATCGGATTCGACAAGCCGCCCGGGGGCAGGACAAATCAGACTGTTGAAAAACAACGCGCCAGTCGCAAATCGCTCTCTTGACTCTCTTGACTCTCGTGGCTCTCTCTCTTTAACATCTCTGGAGCTGCGCTCGTAACTTTGTCTCGACACCGACTAAACCAACCATCTATTCGAAGGCGAAGGATAGAAGGCACAACATCAAAGAACAACGAACTGAACGCCTACAGACGAAAGGAAAGCCTTCTGTGACGTCACGCGGCAGCATCCACATATCACGTGTTTCCACCCGAGAGCACCCGGAGACGCACGAACCAACCCACGTGGTTTCCGAGGACAAAGACCAGAGCAACGCATTTGAAGGAAACGAACCAACATCCAGCCTGCTTGACCAAAGCAAGTACCTCTAACTAAATCTATATTCCTGATTGAACTGGTAAAATCTGATCTGAAAGCAGTAACAAAGCAAAGATTTGTTCGTGATCTTTTCCCTGGTCAGTTAAGCTATGAAATAGAAAGAATTGTATTCTTTCATACAGTTAACCTCAAAACTCTCGTATGTGTGTTGTATGTTTGTGTCTTATCAGTTAATCCATTTATGTTAGAATAGCAGTATTACGAATAAACCATTTTTCATTTCATAAAGAATTGTCTCTGGAATGTGATTTGAAGTTTTATCCTTATTTGCCATAAAGAGAAAGCTACCTAAGCTCTGAATTTGACAGGATATGCTGAGGTGAGTGTTCGGTGGACGACCACTTAATACAGTATAAATAAGTTAAATATTAATATTACTTTTAACCAAGCAATATTGAATATTTAATAACTAATTCCCGGAGCTGAAATAATAGCTCTATATTAAACTTTTATTACAAAATGGTGGAGAATGCAGGCATTATTAAGGATTAATCTGAAAATCAAACCAGAGGCAAAAGGGTATTTCTCAATTTTTATCCGGAAAAACTGAGTAAATACAGGAAAGGCGGTTATTTGTGGTATTGCATTCTTGTTTGTGAAACACAGTGTGTTTGAATAAAAGAGAGGGTATTTGTTTAACTCGAGTTTGTGAGAAGAAACTGCAGTAAATAATTAAAAGTCGCTCTAAAGCGCATAAAAGAGACAAATGAGCGTGTCCCTCGTTTGAGCTCTGATTGAAGGCCTGTATAGTTTGATTTGTAAGTGCGCGTCCCACTTTCAAACTCCGCTATATTTTCAAATCTCCCAGGGTGTGGAATGTTTAAAATAGCTATTTAAATAATTCTCAGCCATTACTTGATTTCACGAGTGAATTCAAACGCACGGCGCTCAAAGGAGTGGCCAGTCGTTTTGAGAAAGGGGGAGATCTTGCAATCGATTGTTTGTGTTTGTTATGTGTGCGGTCTAAACAGACAAATATTCGCATAACGGTCCGCCGAGGCCGCAATGATTTATAAATTAATCAGTAGATTAATTCCTCGCCCTAAACGAGTGAGATTGTGTGTGCTATAAAGATTCACCTCTGAACAAGGCTTATTGGTTGGGGCGTGAACAGGTTTACACGCAACGGGTGTGAGTCACCATAGCAACCTGTGTGAGCTACCCTGGTGAGCTTAGCCAGGAAGTTTTCAGAGGCTAGATCCGGAGCAGTTTACTAGTGGAGATTTAGCCACGTGTAAATGAATAGCACTAGCGCATATAAGCTAACTGAAACAAAGAAGCTTTAGCCATGCTGGTAGCATTACGGCTAGTGATTAGCACATAGCATTTAAAGAGTTTGCATATGAGTGAATGAAAGGGGGTGGGTGTGAAAAAGCCACTCACATTTGCCGTTTGCTCTCTCCCTCTATTTTCCCAGTTAACAGACTAACATATGTTGATAGGCTGGCTGTGTTAATGTTATACCCATTTATCTGTCTGACATTTTCACAGGTTGGTTTAATATAACAGCTGATTAAAGTCTTTTTACCTTTTGTGGGACCAGCTTAATAACTGGTGGGTTATTAGAAGATAATTTAGTATTACCTCATTATCTTGATAATATGGTGATTTGATTGCATTCAATTATAATGGCTTTTATGATTTTGAAAACACATCAATGGATAAGCGCTATTGTTAGGAATTTTTAATTGTTAATTGAATGTCACAATTGATTACAAATTAATTTTGGATTAATTTCATTTAATGAATTATTTTCAATTCCTGCTTCCAGCAACAACAGCATCCATTTATGAACCATAAACGCTCTTATAATTTGACCACTACAATAAAACCATAAGTTATCAAGAGGGCCAGAAATTTTTAATTTCATTTACGAGTAGGATACAGATTATTATTATTAAATTCTTTATTTTGATGTAATGACACAATGAGGAATGAGTAAGTTGTAAATTATTTTAATTACTATTATAGGAATCCGAAACTAGTGATTTGGAAGCTGTAAATTACTTTGATAATTAATTATGAATTCGAAAATTCTAATTACATTTAATAATTAATTACACTTCCTGTTTACATTTTGCAACAATATTGGTTTATCAACTCAATTGCAGATTGCACGTGTAATTTCTAATCCTAGGTGAGCCTATTAAGTTTAATTATAACATCATACATTTTAATTAGAAACCACAAAGTCTAATTTTAATTATAACTTCAGACTTACCACAAGTCTGGCGCCCCCTGTAGGCCATACTTCATTTCCTCAGGTGATCTGATTAACTCAAGTAAAATTAATAATAATTTAATTAAAATAATTTTATTAAATTAAAATTAGTCCTCTTTACTTAGGCCTGAGAGTAGATAGTGCTCCCCCTAGTGTTGTGTTGGAGAAGTGACAGTGACACCATACCATCAAAGTCACTTCTCACCAATCTGGAGCATAAAACGTAACCTTCTAATTAGAAAACCCCAAAAGGGAATTAAGGTTTCCTCAACCTAGGTCAGTTTGTTTACCTTGTAAACAGCCAAACTAACCTAAGTGTATCACTCAACAGCACCACCTTGTGCCAACGTATTAGTTTTAAATCTTGGGAATAAATCTTAATCTCTTTTCTTTTTCCCTGTTACTAACTTCCAATTTGACTTGTTTGCTTAAGACTTGGCCAGGGGAAAATCACGAATAGAGCGAAATGTCACAATTGAACAGATGTATGTGAAACTTGAGAATTACATTCAAAACTGTTTACCATTTACCCTCTATTGTGAAATCCTATCCCCCCAGGTTAAAGCAGGTGCAATGAGAAGATAGACATCGGCAAAAGTTTTAACACGCGTGACACACGCTGACCAGCGTCGCGGTATAAAATCCTGCCATTAAGGGACAAGTACTGTCATTGCTGTTATTTTCCTCCAAGGAGAAAATTGGAATAGCAATACCAGTCTTATTACAAAAGAGAAAATCTCGCCTACAATCCTCTGATTAGAAGCGCCCTTCTAAATCAGACTTAACAAAGCGAAACGAAGAAAATCTGCTATTAAAAGAGAGACCTGTTTAGTGCTATTGTCCTTGTGTACCCATTCTGTGTGTGTGTTTTTCTTTCTCTGCTTCACAGCTGGGCTGCCCTTATGTGTGCCCAATAATTTATCTGCAGAGACTACAATTAGAAGCACCTGCCAGAGGACCACGAACACAGAGACACAATCAACACTAGCATACACTACACTCTGCACATTTACACCCCTGTTTGTTTTGTTTGTGTTTTGTTTTTGCTTTGTTTCCTATTCAAGGTCTGTGTCAGTTCGGTCCAAGATCTCCCTGACCCGCCAGAGCATGTCTCACGAAACAGAACATGTCGGTCACTGGGAAGGACTGGAAATGTGGCTAAGTGTTACAACGGACAGCATACTCCCTAAAGCTGCTGAAGCACTCCAACATCAGACACAGAATCAACTAGATGACAGCATCGCAAGCATTATGAGACAAGACCCAAGTCAAAACTACAGTCACAAAGAATTAGCCAAGATCACCGGTTCTTTAAGCCACATACTCATCGCCACCCTCAAACTGAGCGACAAGCACGCCGCACAACGCCAGCAGGAGCTGACAAGCGCCCAACGACGCATAGAGCAGCTGGAACGTGGAGCTCAGGTACGACAGGAAGGGACCGATGAGGTGGAGCAGGGCACCGAGGAGGAGACCAACAGGCTAAAAGAGACTCTAGAAGCTACCAGCCACGAAATGCAGCAGCTCAAAGAGGACTTCGCTGATCGTGCAGACAAGCTACAGTATGCAGAGAAGCTACTGGAGAAGGCAAAGACTGACTTCAGGGACAAAAACAGCAGAATCAAGGCCCTCGAAGTTCATTTGGCTGAGTCAAGGAATGAGATCAGCCGCCTAACACGACAGCTCGACTACGTCACAGAGGAGTCTGAAAGTCTCCAAGAGGAACTCAGGCATGCTTATGAACTACGCCGTGAGCCGTCAAGTACAGGGCGTGCACCAACGGCACCCCCGTCAAGCAGGACTGGGTCACCTGTTCATAGACCGACATGTGAACCGAAGATAGAGGGGATGGTGTTAAAACATTCACCAGCGCCGTCGGAAGAACGCTATATCACGACGGAACCAAAAGAATCTGCTGCAGCCAGCCGCAGGTCAGTGCACGGCTTGGACCTTAAAGATCTTGACAAGCTCGCCCGAAACATCGGAAAATTCAACCCCAGCTTGCCAAACAGCCAAAATGTCCAAGCTTATCTGCAAGATATTGATTTCCATCTGGAAATGCGACCTAATGTTACGGACAAAGATAAACTATACTTACTCCGAACGACATCCAGTCCTGAAGTGCGCAGCTTCCTTGACCGGCAGCCTGTTAACACAAAGACTGACTATCAACGGCTTCAAAAGGCCCTCATTAAAGAGTTTGCTGACCCTGAGTCCGATCAAGGCTTAGTGGCTGCCCTGGAGACGAGACAAGGACGTCACGACACTCCTCAAGCTTACTACAGTCGACTCAGACAAGCATATTTTGGAACTCGTAACGAATCTGACATGGAAGAGGAACTGAACTTTAAAACTCTCTTCCTGAGGAACCTTCATCCTGGCATAAGCCACCATCTTGGCGTCCTCGCATGCCCACGAACAATGAACATTCAGCAGTTGCGAGACTTGGTGCAAAAAGCCTACGGCAAACAAAAGATGGCCTCAGAAAAGAGCGCAAAACCCCCAGCAGTTCTTGATTTCAACACTCAACACCAAGAACTGGCGCTGGAGGGCACCCAACGCCAAGACGGCGCTAAGCCACCACACAGGGAGTGGAATGCACCCCCGTCCAACAGAGAACGAGACTCACACGCTGGAACCCGACCTAAACAGAGGTATGACCGATGGGATGGACCACGTGGACGTCAACGCTCGCCTGGACGACACTGGGATAAGTCATGGGACCAAGCAAGGCCTCAGGAGAGGCAATGGGAGAGATCGCGGAACCCAAGAGAGAAACGCTCATGGGAATCCAATGGAAACTCCAACGGAAAGCGACAGACTCACCCTGGAGCTACCAGCCCAAGGAATCGACGAAAGAATTCACCAAGGTTCCAAAGTGACCAAGCTCCAACCGAGTCCATACAAGAACGAAAAACACCACCGCACTTCGACTCACAGAAGATGATGGAAATGATGATGAAGGAGTTCTTTCAACGAAAAGAGAAAGATAAGAAGTGGGAAAAGAAAGAAAACCCGGATTCAGCCTGACTAGCTGACGGACGAGAAAGCAGCGACAAGACAAACGAATCAGCCACAGGAAACAGCACCGCCTCACCTCAGTCTCCGAGTACAATAAACACCTTGACTTCAGATGGACATGAAGCCCCACCTGAAAATCCAGCAACAAAGTTAAACACTAACTCAGCACCCAATACTCCAAATTCCAGCAGCGTTCAGCAGACACCTGCTGTTGAAAATCCTCAAGTTCCTGAAAGCGCTGTCTTAGTCATCTGCCACTCCTCCGAAGAACGCCAGGTCAGCCCTGACATCCTAAATATTTCCTCCCAAACTCCAGTTCCTCAACTCCTAGGCGATCTCATTGAAAAGGGTATAGCAAGAAAGTTTTACCTCTCCATCATCATCGAACGACACATCAGAGTCGAAGCCCTTCTGGACACGGGAGCCGACATCACTCTAATGTCTACAGAACTTCTCAAAGAAGTCCAAGAATTAACGAAGAGGACTAATGGCACCCTCAAGCTCCAAAGGTGCGAACTAAACGTACAAGCATACTCTCACACGGGCTTACAACTAAAACATGTGGCCCCAATCCATCTAACAGTGGGACCCATGGACTTCGTCCATCCTGTATACGTGTCAACACTCAACACGTACCCGCTCCTCATTGGAAAAGATTTGCTTAATCGTTTCGAACCCCTAATAGACTTCAAGCACCTAAAGATTTGGACACAAGTCCGTGAGCCTCTGCCCTACAAGTCATTAGACTCCAATGAGTCACAGTGTCAAGTCACAGACACTACCCCTAAGTCAATGACCGATGAAGCAGTAACAGAGCCCAGGTCTGGGCCGAGCACAAACGCCAACGACCCTCTCCTCTGCTCGCTGCACGAGCCTGAACCAAACACAGGCCTCCTTCAAATCATGACTGCGATAGAGGTTCATGGCACATCAGTGTCCGAGGCAGCACTAGCCCTATGGGCAGAGAACTCAGCCATCAGCCTGAAGCTATTCAAAACATTGAAGCAGAGCTGTCAAAGTCTACCACATGTCACTAAGCACAGCCGTTACCCTCTCAGTCCCTGGTCGACAACCATGGCCACCTCCAAGATCATCTGCGCTCTGGACATACGATGGAACAACAGACAGCTGAGTCACTACTTCCTCGTCATTCCAGACCTGCCGCATGACATCTACATTGGAGCGGATATCATGGTTCGACTCAATGCTCACATTGACACTGTAAACAACATCATATGGGCTCCCCTGTCACACCAACTGACAACTTCAGTCAATCTCAAGAACCTCCAATCCGGTCAAACCATGCCGGATGCATGCGCTATGATTACGGAACAAGGAGCCACAATACCTGCCTACAGCAAAAGTGTCAGTGTCCGCCTCAACATGCGACCTGGCCAAACTCTCAACAGTAAGCTGAGCTTCTTCCAACCTTCCAGAACCTGCCTAAAACTCGGACTGACTCTGGAAGCTACACCTCTCATTGAAGTGTCATCTCGTGCGATATATGTGTTGTTCAATAACTGTATGGCCCAAGACATCCACGTTCCCAAAGCCAGCCGCCTGGGATGGCTCATCAACCAGGCATTCCATGACTTTGAACTGATGGTACCTGTCATAGGCCCCATACCAGCCCAACTAATGTCAGATGGATACAATGACACTATAACATACACAAAACCTCATGAAGTCATTGCCATCACCTCAATCCTGCCAGTGTCCAGAGAAAGCGTCTGCCGTTCAGAACTAATGGATGACACTTACCTCACTGTCTATGCTGTCTCAACCCAGCCTGCGACAGAACCACCTACACGGGTGATCAGCAGGGCCCAAAGCCCCTTTAATGACTTAACTGCAGAAGAACCCTACGCCGGGTTCAATACTCAAATTCAACAGATCTTGAGTGACGCGGATGCCCTCCACAACGAAGTGGAGCGCCAAGGACTCAAAGAGGTTCTGCTGAAGTACAAGGACTCTTTCGCAAAGGACGCTCTAGATTGTGGATTGACAGACATCCACACGGTGCGCATACCGACAAACCCAAATGCACCACCCACCTTTGTGCGACAGTACAAGATTCCAATAGCGTCATATGAGCCAGTGCAAGAAATTGTTGACTCCATGCTGGAAAAGGGGGTCATCCGGCCCTGTAACAGTACATATTCTGCCCCGATATGGCCAGTCCTAAAACCCAACGGCAAATGGCGGCCCACTATCGACTACCGCAAGTTGAATCAGCAAGTACCATTGTCACGATGGCCTATGACCCAGTTGGACCAAGAAATACCAAAAATCAAAGGCTCGACGATCCTGTCCACATTGGACGTCGCCTCCGGGTTCTGGACGATCCCTGTCCACCCCGACGACCAACATAAGCTGGCATTCACTTTCGGCAACCGACAGTACACCTTCACACGGTGTCCCTTTGGCTATGCCAATTCACCGGCAGAATTTAACATTTTCCTTAACAAAGCATGCCCTGACGCCAGAGTCCGAGGCAACCTCGTCTACGTAGACGATGTCTTAATGAAAAGTTCAAGTGTGGAAGACCACCTCAAGGAAATTGACCATGTCCTGAACCAGCTGACAACAGCGGGGGCTAAAATCGCCCTTCACAAAGGACAATGGTGCAAAACCAAGGTGAATTATGTTGGACTGCTCGTCGGACGAAACGGCATTGAGCCACAATCTAACCGTGCCCAAGCAATCCAAAACATAAAAACACCAACTAACGTCTCTGAGCTGCGAAGCTTTCTGGGAGTGTGCAATTACTCACGACAGTTCATCGAAAACTACGCTGACATCGCACGACCACTAACTTCCCTCCTGAAAAAGGACGAACCTTTTGTTTGGACGAAGGCCCAGGACACAGCTATGAGCCAGCTCAAACAGTGCCTGCGCTCTGCTCCATGCCTCGCCTACCCAGACCCAGGGAAGGAATTCTATCTGGACGCGGGATTCTCTGACCAGTGCCTCAGTGCGGGTCTATACCAGCTCCATGATAAGGACAAGCGAGTGGTCGCTTATGCCAGCAAAACGCTGCTTCCCCCAGAATGCAAATATTCACACTGCGAAAAAGCTTTACTTTGCACTGTGTGGGGCATTCAGCGTTTCTCTAATTACATCGGTGCACAGAAAGTCATCATCGAAACTTGCCACCAGCCAGTTACCTTCCTCAACAGTCAACGAATCAGAGATGGCGTGGTAACCAACGCACGCATAGCTACCTGGCTAATGACACTCCAAGGACGGGATGTGGAGGCAAGATATGCCCAGAACTACAAATCCTCACTGGGAAACGGGCTTGCGGCATGCCAAAACTGTTCAACGGACACGCTAGACACCTCAGCAGAGCCAAAAGAACTGCCACGACCGCAAGCGGCAAATCATCGGTACTTCGAGGAGAATGTGTGTACAGGAATGCCCACAGCATATGTCGATGGCTGCTCATACAATCGCGAGGGCAAGTTACAAGCGGGAGCGGGTGTGGTCTGGCTCAACAATGACCCGTGCCCACCGCAGCAACTCAAACTTGGCCCACAATCATCACAATATGCAGAGATAGCAGCCATCCTCATCACACTACAAGTGGCTGCAACCCACAAAATCAGAGAACTCCTCATCTGTACCGATTCGAACTATGCCCGTCTAAGTTTCATATGCCATCTAACTGGATGGAAAAGGAATGGATTCAAGACAGCTAACAACAAGCCTGTCAAGCACCAGGAACTCTTCCAAGCAAGCGACGCCATCGTCACTGACCACGACATGGTCGTTTATTGGAAAAAGGTCAGAGGTCATTCACGTCAACCAGGACAAGACAAAGACTTAAATGACCAAACCGATGCCCTCGCCAAAGCAGGGGCATTACAGGGAGAGTCCTGGACATTTCATGCCCTCCCACCCCACCCTACTGTGGCAGCGGTGACCCGCCGCCAAAGTGCCACGAGTGGGCACACACCTGCCTCCTCCCACATCTCCCTATCGCCTCAGTTCGCTGCTGAGGACCTCCTCACCCTCCAACATACGGACTCAGCAATACAGTCCATTGTAGCACACCTGTCCGACCCCTTGGGAAATCCCATTTCCACCTCGGACCTACAAACATCCTCCGAACTCCGCACGCTCCATTCGATCAAGCACATGCTGCATCTACGAGACGGTGTCCTCACGTATGTCCCTGAGCCACCCACTGCTCCAAGGCTCGTAGTCCCTCATGGCCAAAGGGGGATGATGTTGACACACGCACACGATGCACCATGCGCAGGACACCACGGAGTCAAGGCCACCTATGAAACACTCAAGCAAGTAGCATACTGGCCTGGCATGCAACAAGACGTAGCAGAATACGTTAAAGGATGCCTGGTGTGTTGCCAGTTCCAACCGGCAAATCCAAACCACCGAGCACCACTGCAAAGGAAAGGAATGACCTTCCCATGGTCGGACCTCCAAATAGACTGGGTAGGACCCCTACCACGGTCAACGCGGGGCAACAAATATTTCCTCACCGTGATCTGCGAATTCACAAAATGGATAGAGTGCCTCCCAGCTCCTAACGATACAGCAGAAACGACAGCCTGTCTGTTAATGAACCATATCTTCTCAAGATTCGGACTGCCTTTAAGGGTCAACTCTGACCGCGGAACCCACTTCACCGCTGAAATTATGCAAGACGTATGGAAACTCCTGGGAATACAGGCCAAACTCCACATAAGCCATCACCCAATTTCTTCCGGTCAAGTGGAACGGGCTAACAGAACAGTGGTCAGCATGTTAAAAAAATACGTAGCCACCAATCAAAAGGATTGGGACGTTAAACTCCCTCTGGTACTGATGGCCGCTCGAGCCACACCCCATCAATCTACCGGAATACCCCCGTTCACAATGATGACAGGGAGAAACATGACGCTACCACTACACCTGCTGTACCAACCTGGTGACCTGAACCTCGTCACCGCCTACAACACTCACCAGTACCTGGAAGAGTTACATCAGCACCTGAGAACAACTTTCGCCTTCGCGCAACAGCAGCTACAACGAAGTGCGGAAGGCCGAAAAGCCTACTACGACCAAAAGGCCTCTCACCATGAGCTCAATGTCGGAGATCAAGTGTGGTACTACAGTTTCGCCCGACCAAGGCCGAATGCTCCCCATCACCTGTCAAAGAAGTTCCTCCCTCACTGGACGGGACCCCATGAGATTGTAGACAAGCTCTCACCTGTTGCCTATCGAATCAAAATCAGACAAGGGCGCAGCGAGCCAGTCCTTCGATGGGTCCATCGAAACCAGATAAAGAGGCCCCTGGGCTCCAGCCGACATGGAAAGGGGGAAGATCAGACCCACTGACACAGACCGATAACCATATGCACCACACAAGCATTAGTATTGTCATGTTAGGAAAACATATAGCAACCATGCTTAGACACAACCCATATTCTCTCCTCCACAGCACTGCTAGGACCAATCTAGTAGCGAGGAGGTACCCTCAAAAAAAAAAAAAAGTTTTTGTCTTAATTTTTTTTTGTTTTTGTTGTTTGGCTTCTTTCCTTCGTGTCTCACTTTGTGTTTTTTCCTTTCCTCTCTCTCACTTTGAACCCCCTTAACCAATCCTTGAATACAGGTCCTGAAATTGAGATCGACTTCCGTCAGTAAAATCGTTGTAATTTGCTGTGAGAACCGTTGTCAACCGATCGAGGCCACCCGCCAAAATCATGAACGACATGATACGCGATGTAAGTTCCTTGATTGACGACTTAGCCATGAATAGGATTCCGTGCTACGTGATACCTCTTAGCCTTGTTCAAACGTCGTAACTTCGGCCACTGCGGGCCCCGTTAGTCTCATCCAAACCCATCTCACCCCTTTCCCGGCAGCGTTATTCCCATATACGCAAACCCGGAAACAGGTGACTTAGTTTTCTTTTCAGTTTGCCCATTATTGACGTTAATAATGTTTACCGGCTTAAAATGTTGTGAATGTTGGATTTTGGCAAGGGAACACCTATGTCAAAATCCACACTCCCGAGGTCGTCGCGTATCACGATAGCAACGAACAGTTGTACTTGGCTCCAAACCTAAAGATGTGTACGCTCACTAAAGACATTCACTTCCTCTGCCCGAGTGAACCTTCCGTACGCGATAAAACAGAGGGCATCTGTGGCTTAGAAGCCATGAGACCCGAGGCTAGCTGCCCCGCCGACGCAACACCACGTTCTCAGGTTGAGGTAACACAAGCCGAAATTGTCGGAAACCGATGGCTGGTGAACACCCCAGCCCGAACGGCTACCCTCACATATGATCAACACGACACCGCTACGCGCATTAGTCTGCCTAACCAAACGTTATGGATCACAGTCCCTAAGGGCTCGATCCTCCATATTGACGAACTAGCATTGTATCACCTCACCGACGACGAGTATCAGGCCGAAATCGAAATCTCACCCTTTTTCAAGCAGCATTCCTTTGTCCTCGATCCAGAATTGGAAGAAAGGATCAAGGAGGAAGGAACGCAGCTTATTGATCTGACACCGGTTGACACAGCTTTAGAAGCTATCGCTCGCCTTCCGCCCGCTGGCGCGCCAATTATTCGGTCCTGGTCTGCCGCTGACACGGCGCTTTGTATCTCTACTATAGTAGGATATGTTGTGACTTTGACACTGGCCTTCCTCCTACACAAGCGAGTGAACGTCGTTCAAGAGTCTCTCAACAAATGCACGTCAGGCATCCCTCGCCTTTTTCGACGTGGTAATCTCGACCTAGAATCCGAACCCGAGAATGTGACCAACCTGATTGAGATCATGCCTATACCGTCTCGTGAAAACCCCGACAATTAAACCAGTCAAAATGACCCAATTGTCAATGATGCTAAACAAGGTAGCCCTATGTCTTCTCAAGTTTCTCCCCTGTTCCTTTCCAAATTACCCTGCACCAGTTTTCAGTCAGTGATAGAGATCTCGTTGGTGTCTTGTGTGTGTCGGTTCTCTCTCTGCCTCTTGTTCCAGTGCCTGAAGATGTTCCATCGGGTACATCTCCACGCAAAAGGGGGATGTGTAACACAATGTCAACCTGAAGACACACACGGAGAATTCCAACCCAGCAACAGAAATGAATCATTACCCAAAAAAATCCTCCCTTTCATGCAAAAGGGGAGAAGGTCAACTGACCTCATCAGTAACTTTCGTGCAAGGTACGAACGTCTCCGAGAAAGCCAGAGATGCCTCTGGCCCTACATTCCTAGAGGGGATTTCAACCCCTCCCTCTCTCCAGTACGAAGCAGTACTCTGTTCCATCGGGACAAACAAAGGAAAACCGAATTCCTGACCTTTTCTCCACGTATAACTATCTACACAAATAAATATAGGGATATTTAATGTGTACTCTTTCCCTCATAGGCATGATGTGATGATTTCAAGTGCCAATGATTTCGGACAATGTGGGAATTTTTAATCATGCTTTAAACGATATAAACTGTAATGTGTGTATTATTATGCGGTGTTTGATCCCTAAAGAAAGCTAGCCTCAAATGTGATAAACTGTGTTGATGACCGTTAAATTTTAATACCCTGCATAATTATACATGTATAATGATCGATAAAGTTATCTTGCCCAAAAGTGGAGAGATATCACATCACCTAAAAGTTCCAGCCCAGCAAGCCTGGACATGGGCGGGGCTCCGCCCCATACGGACAATCGGATTCGACAAGCCGCCCGGGGGCAGGACAAATCAGACTGTTGAAAAACAACGCGCCAGTCGCAAATCGCTCTCTTGACTCTCTTGACTCTCGTGGCTCTCTCTCTTTAACATCTCTGGAGCTGCGCTCGTAACTTTGTCTCGACACCGACTAAACCAACCATCTATTCGAAGGCGAAGGATAGAAGGCACAACATCAAAGAACAACGAACTGAACGCCTACAGACGAAAGGAAAGCCTTCTGTGACGTCACGTGGCAGCATCCACATATCACGTGTTTCCACCCGAGAGCACCCGGAGACGCACGAACCAACCCACGTGGTTTCCGAGGACAAAGACCAGAGCAACGCATTTGAAGGAAACGAACCAACATCCAGCCTGCTTGACCAAAGCAAGTACCTCTAACTAAATCTATATTCCTGATTGAACTGGTAAAATCTGATCTGAAAGCAGTAACAAAGCAAAGATTTGTTCGTGATCTTTTCCCTGGTCAGTTAAGCTATGAAATAGAAAGAATTGTATTCTTTCATACAGTTAACCTCAAAACTCTCGTATGTGTGTTTGTATGTTTGTGTCTTATCAGTTAATCCATTTATGTTAGAATAGCAGTATTACGAATAAACCATTTTTCATTTCATAAAGAATTGTCTCTGGAATGTGATTTGAAGTTTTATCCTTATTTGCCATAAAGAGAAAGCTACCTAAGCTCTGAATTTGACAGGATATGCTGAGGTGAGTGTTCGGTGGACGACCACTTAATACAGTATAAATAAGTTAAATATTAATATTACTTTTAACCAAGCAATATTGAATATTTAATAACTAATTCCCGGAGCTGAAATAATAGCTCTATATTAAACTTTTATTACACTGTATATAATATAAAAACGTGTATACTAAAAATCTAAATTTTGAGGTCAGTGAGGTTTTTGAAACCTCACAGACTGCTCAGAGATGTACAGTAAAAAATTTAATATTGTGAAATATATATATTTATATTTTTAAAATGTAATTTATTCTTGTGATGAAAAGCTGAATTTTCAGCATCATTACTCCAGTCTTCAGTGTTAGGACACATGATCATTCTAATATGCTGATTTGTTGCTCAATAAATATTTCCTCTTATTATCAATGTTGAAAACAATTATGCTGCTTAATATTCTGTGGAAATCTTGAAAAAAAATCAGGATTTCTCTGTTTTGATTGAGCATACTGGATGAAGAAAGAAAGAAAGAAAGAAAGAAAGAAAGAAAGAAAGAAAGAAAGAAAGAAAGAAAGATCCTACCGACCCCCAAACCTTTCCACAGTAGTGTACATTTGCACATTGTGTTTAAGGTGTCACCTGGTATCCCTGCAGGAAGGGGTCCAGAACCGAACACAGGAAAGCGAGGGTGCTGTGACCGCTCGCTGACATCATAATCTCATGCTCCAATACCTGCAACACGCCACGCTTCATGAGCAAATAACACGCTTCTTCAAAGTCCTACAAAAAAAAAACACAAATACACAAAGTAACACGTCATGAAATCTTTTAAGGACTTGTGATTTGATTAAGTTTCAACTGAAAGAGTGAAACGGTCTAGTTTTCAAATGAATTTGTTTAAATTTTCAGCAACAAATTTTGGTAGTAAAAACCGTTTGTGAACGTGGTCTAACCTGAACAGAGTCCCCAGGGCAAAGAATAAATTCATTGGAGAACATGTTCCTCAGGAAGTTGAAACAGTTGTAGATGTCATCTAGAACACAAATTACTTTGTGATTGGTAAAATATACTAATCCAGAGTAAAACAAATAACATTTAGAAAACATATTTCTCTCACACCTTCTCTATTGGAGTTTGTGCTTTGCATGGCCACCGCTAAAAGAGCAGGTCTCAGAAACACGTGTAAGATCTGGTTCCTGTAGGAGGCGCAAGAGAGCACAACGACCGCTCTGTGAAAGACGGCTTCCTCTGGTGTCGTCTCGACCTGCGGCGCATCCGTGACGCTCAGCTGAATGTGACCTGCAGACACACTCAACAGGTGTCTGTGCAGAGCTAAACTACAGCTGACAACTTCACTGCAGGCCTTAAGATCTAGAAAGAGAGAGATCATATTACTGGGGATTTTTCAAATTAAGGTCAAGTAAGCTTAGATTGAGCTATTAGATTTCTCTGCAATGAATTATTCATCAAGCGCCTTTCATTTATCGAAGCAGATTCTGCATATCCTGGAGATATGCATGATCATTTTTGCCATACTGAGAAAATTTGAAGAACAAGATATATGATAATATAATACAATTTCATGTCTCTTGTTGCTAAGATTTCAAATTTAGAGATATGGATACAAACCTGAATGTTATTAAATTTGATATAATTTTCATATAGTACTTTTGATGAACACTTATTTTATGCTGTTGTCAACTCTTAATTCGTGTTTATTTATGATGCAATAACTAATAATCATTTATACAACTTCTAATGTTAAAAAATGTATTAGTATATGAAGAAATTAGAGTGATAAATGGTATAAATATATACTAATGTTTAAAAGTTTGGGGTCAGTGAGATTTTTTATGACTTATTCAGAATGGAATTACAACATAAAAACATTTACATTTTAATAAATGCTGTATTTTTTGTTAGTTTTTTTTCTTTAATCATCAAAGATTCCTGAAAAAAAATTATCACGGTTTTCACAATTTTAAGCAGCACAAATGCAATAAGATTTAATAATATTAATGTTTTACTGTATTACTGTAAACATAAAATCTTACTGACCCCAAACGTTTGATATCTATAATGCATGACAGCTAATAGCATAAACTAATGCTTTCAAATGATTACTCGTGAATAATCGCATCCAAAATAAAGGTTTTTGTTTACATACTATAAGTACAATATACATAATAAATATACACAGCACGCACACATATAGCATGTCAACTAGTGATGTCAAACTGATTACTCGTGAATAATCGCATCCAAAATAAACATTTGTTAGCATATTTGTGTTCTGTCTATATTTATTATGTATATATAAATACATACACATACAGTATATATTTTGAAAATATTTACATGTCTATATTTATATTCATATAATTTGTATTATAAATAAATGTAATATATAAAAATAACCTATTTTTCTGAAGTATATACATACATGTGTGTGTATTTACATATACATCAAAATATACACAGCACACACACATGTATTATATAAACAAAAACTTGAATCGTTTCACAGCACTAATGTAAACATAAACCTTTAGGTAAACTGCATGTAAAAGTTTACATTCTTTTAACGCGCCTCTCACGTAGGGACAGTGCGAGACGCTGCAAAAGACACGAGCGCACTTTTAAGGAAAAAAATAAAACACATGGAAAAATGATGTCAGTTGGAGGTTCTGAATCCCGTTTCGATTTCTCCACAAACCAGGCTTTGTTTGCTGGTAGACTGATTTAAAGCGGTGCATCCTGACTTCCAGAGGTTTAAACAGATTGAACCGGTGATTCGAGTGGTCAGTCTGAGATTGAGATAATGTGATCGCTCACCCGGCCAGTCCAAGAACGCTCCAAACGCCAGAGCCAGGTGTCTGAGCCAGTCTGTCTGTGCTGTGAGGGAGGAGAGGTCCAGGCCGTCAGGGTTCTGTAGCAGCAGTGTGGCGATGAGAACCCAGGGCTTCAGAACCATGTTCTCCTCCTGGATGCGCACCAGACGGAACGCAGCATCGTTCAGAAACTCATGAGTGTCTACTCTGGGTTTCTGAGGAATGTACCTGATAAAAACAACACTCAAGTCAGGACAGTTTGTACAGACTGAACTCAAATCAAATCAGCAATAAACTAGATAAATATTCATCTACTATAAATAAACATAATATTCATAATATTAAAAATATTTTTGAAAGAAGATATTATAAAAAAAAATATTTGAATTATGCTCACCAAGGCTGCATTTATTTTTTTAAATACAGCACAACAAAAAGTCCCACTTACTAGGTGGCCTTAACTACTATGTGCTTATATTTAAATCGATAATTTGGTACAATGCACTTATTATATACATCCTAGTGCTGTCAATCGAATTAATTAATCCCACATGTTTCTAAAATTAATCAAGATTAATCCCACCTAACATTAAAGTTTTTAAATATACTTTTATATTGCAATAATTTTTCGAATATTTTTCGCATAATTTCGAATATTCGCGGGGTGTTATGGTGCTCAAATGTCTGATTTCAAAGAGAACTACCGGTTTTCTCACAATAAGTTAATACAGCCTATTGTGATAATGCTGTAAATAAGAATCTGGAAAGAAAGAAGCTATAAATATTTTAACATGGATGAATATATCCAACCACTCCTATTGTCCATAATCCGTGACCGACAGAGGAGCATGGAGGCAGGAATTTAAATCTTTAAAAAGACTCAAATTAACACAGGAAGAGTGAAAGACTGGATTTTTTTCCAATGAGGTAGGGTACAAGTTATTTCAAAACATTTTCGCCGCTTTATATATAGTGTATATAGGCCTACTATTATTTATATCGTATGAGATGCACTTATTGAGTATGAAAAGCACTTATTGAGATTATTGTAAAAGTGATTATCTCTTCAGCACGCATTGCGAGCAGGACAAACAACAATAATATTAATGATGACTATGATTTGGACTGTCATATAAATAACATTATAATGAGAACCCTTTTATAATAAAACTCTGTTAATTTTGAGTCTAGCTGCTGTGTTTCTGCATGTTGTTGCATGAAGAACGTATCCACAAAAGAGTTAATTCAGAGCTGCGCAGACACGTTCACTTGTGCACTCGGGGCAGTTTGTGTTACTTAAGAAATAAAACATTATTTACCCCGTTTGTATCTGCGAGTCGTCCGTTACACATTTTCCCTGTGTTAAAGTCAGTAATAATTACTGTCGAATGTCTGACTTGACTTTTGGTAATGTATTTTGCTCCGCCCCCAAGCATATGTTTCGACTATCAGTCAAAAATTCAGATTAGACTATGAAAATCCTTAGTCGAGGACACCCCTACTACTGCTCTATAAAATTGTTTTTCCCCGCGAATATTTAACCACTGACTGTAGCCATTCAGCATTCACATCAAATAGTGCAGTATAGATCCCCTGAGGAACAATTCCACTCATTCTCTACTATAGGAGAGGAAGAATTGTATAAACTTGTTAAATCAGCTAAACCAACAACATATATGTTAGACCCTATTCCATCTAAACTACTTAAAGAGGTGCTTCCAGAAGTAATAGATCCTCTTTTGGCTATTATTAATTCATCATTGTCATTAGGGTATGTCCCCAAAACCAGACAGAGGCAGCAGTTGTGAATGGGGTGGCCAACCCTAGCCCCGCCCCTGCGGTAAATATTTTTAATGCGTTAATCTGAAAAAAATCATCTTATGCGTTAACGCGCTAATTTTGACACCACTAATACATAAATGTTTTTACATTGTACTATATTTCAAAAAAATATCTGCATGTAATTAACATAAGTAATTACTTTCTGTAATTACACTGTTGAGCCATCCCTTACACCTTAACCAACCCTTAAACCTACCCATACCACCAAACCTGTCCCTAACCCATATCCCACCTCAATAGCAGCAAAAGGGTTTTGCAATACAATATAATCACAATAAGTACAATGTACTTTTCATCAATGACATAAAAAAGCATAAATGTTTTTGATGTAAATACATAGTAGTTAAGGCCACCTAATAGAAAGTGGAACCAAACAAACAATATTGTATAATGTTATTAAAATAACTATTTTCTTTTTGGATGCATAAAAAATGTATTTACCCTGTGATGCAAAGCTACATTTTTAAGAATCATTACTCCAGGCTTTAGTGTCACATGATCCTCCAGATATCATTTCATTCTAATAATAATAATTTGTTACATTTATATTACGCTTTTCTAAACACTCAAAGCACTTTACATAGAAGGGGGAACCTCCTCCTCCACCACCAGTGTGCAGCATCCACAGGATGATGCGACGGCAGCCATAGTGCACCAGAACGCCCACCACACACCAGCTTATTGGTGGAGAGACAGAGTGATGAAAGCCAATCAGTGTATGGGGATAATTAGGAGGCCATGATGGTCAGAGGCCAATGGGGAAATTTGGCCAGAATGCCAGGGTTCCACCCCTACTCTTTTTCGAAGGACATCCTGGGATTTTTAATGACCACAGAGAGTCAGGACCTCGGTTTAACGTCTATCCAAAGTATGGAGGCCTTGCATAGAATAATGCTTAATTAAAGCTAAAGAAACAATTATTATTATTTAATGTTAAAAACAGCTGTGTTTGCTTAATATTTTTGTGGAAACCATGATATATTGCTTTTAGGGATATCTGATGAATAGAAAGTTCAAACAAACAAAAAAACATTTAAAATTGAATTAAAATAGTAATTTTTTGTAACATAAATAAATGAACATTACAAAGATAAGAAAACTTTGCATGCCAAGATGTAAGTGAATCAAGTTATGTGTTGCTAGCATGCTGATAGGTGAAGGGATCAACAGTAGTGCATTAAGATTTTAAAAGCTTGTGGTGACAATAATGCATGTTTTGTGGCTTTTAGAGCAAAACATTCGGAGCGTGGCTGATTGCAGCTGTCATACCTGGGCAGCAGGTTGTACTGAGAGCGGTTTATTTTTCCCTCTGCCAGACTGCGCAGAGATACAGGGTGACCAAAATACACATGCATACTGCCATAGTCCTCACTCAAGACCCGCCGGGCCTTCAGCAGACCCTGAGAGAAAGAAACAGAGTTGAGAAATGAATTTCAAGAAAACAAAGAATAATCAATACCCTTTGGTCCTGGATGTTCCATAAAAAAAATGCAAATACCTATAAATAATTTTACAAACATTAAGTGAGGTTTATGCCTGACACTAAAATAAACTAGAGGTGGGCATAGATTAATTTTGGAATTAATCTAGATTAATCTAGATTAAAATGGCTCATTTGAATTCTGCCGAAGGCATTCAGAATATGTGTGCTACCCAAATAATGACTAAAAGTAAGTCTTTGAGAACGGGTTTCTCAAGCCAGGTGGCGCATTAGACCAGGGGATCATCTCCTGTTTCCAAAATGCATCACAAACTTTAATCTCTTCCCGTCCCAATCCCACGAAAAAACTGGAGGAAAATCCCGTTCCACTCCCGGAAGAATGACTCCCATTCCCTCCCACTCCCGTGTTGGTTTTTTTTTTTTTTTTTTGATAACTGTCAATTACAGTACAAATATAGTACAGATCACAGCGTGCCCACCTTATTAGTTGAATAAAAACCCAAAATGTCGTTTTTTGTTATTATATTGAACTGAAAGCC
The DNA here is from genome assembly GCA_003573665.1 of Oxygymnocypris stewartii. Classification (NCBI taxonomy): domain Eukaryota; kingdom Metazoa; phylum Chordata; class Actinopteri; order Cypriniformes; family Cyprinidae; genus Oxygymnocypris; species Oxygymnocypris stewartii. Next base: position 885,725 of record QVTF01023105.1, read on the forward strand.
ATCTTATGCACAGTGTTGCACAGATTCAATTTCATGTAAATCATCCATGCTAACACACACGTCTTCTATTTTTATTTTTTAGACATTTCACTCTCTATAGATATATTTTTCAAAGACGGAGTTTCGAAGTTTCTCGCTCAAGTTCACATGAGACCTAAAGCGCATCCTGTTTGCTTAAAAGCGCAACGTTTCGTTGTTATTCTGAGTGCACACAAATAAACGTAGAGTCTTTACAGATTCGAAAGATGTATTAGGCTACTTTTATCTGTATGACCAAGAATGACGGAGATTTTAAGAGCAAGTGATCGCACCGGAGCCTGTCCTGCAGCAAACACGCTTCCACACAAACACTTCAATAGCGCACATTTCTCTAGGTTAACATCATATTGAGCGGCCATGTAAAGTTGCTACTACATACATCTTTCAGATGAAAAGCCATATTTGAGGTTGATGAATGATAGGTGAGCGTTGGATGTCCTGCCCGATTGTATTACCACATAGACCAGCCGTTAACAATCTGTCCATCACGGACTGCGAGCCTCTAGTTCGAAGACTCGTTCTCGCCCCCTACAGTGCAATTCGGCTAGGTATACATCCGCGCTAAAATATCAGGGTGAAAGTCATCATAGCTTGCGTAGTATAGACCCAGCTCCCAACCCAACTTTGAGAATAGATTAACGGCGATATTTTTTTTATCGCCCGTTAAGAGTCTCGTGTTAACGCAGCACGTTAACGCCGATAACGGCCCACCACTAAAATAAACTTAATTTAGGAGACAGCTACAAAATGATTTTGTACAATTTTGCTTCATGATTTACAGCTATTTTAGAGATTATTTTGAGTATTTAACTCATATTTATTCATACACTGAACAAAATTATAAACGCAATGCTTTTGTTTTTGCCCCTGTTTTTCATGAGCTGAACTCAAAAATCTAAGACTTTTTCTATGTTCACAAAAGGCCTATTTCTCTCAAATATTGTTCAAAAATCTGTCTAAATCTGTGTTAGTGAGCAGTTCTCCCTTGCCGAGAAAATCCATCCACCTCACAGGTGTGGCATATCAAGATGTTGATGGTGGATATTCCTGCAGTCAGCATGCCAATTGCACACTTCCTCAAAACTTGCGACATCTGTGGCATTGTGCTGTGTGATAAAACTGCACATTTTAGAGTGGCCTTCTATTGTGGCCAGCCTAAGCCACACCTGTGCAATAATCATGCTGTCTAATCAGCATCTTGATATGCCACATCTGTGAGGTGGATGGATTATCTCGGCAAAGAAGAAGTGCTCACTAACACAGATTTAGACAGATTTGTGAACAACATTTGAGAGAAATAGGCCTTTTGTGAACATAGAAAACGTCTTAGATCTTTGAGTTCAGCTCATGAAAAATGGGGGCAAAAACAAAAGTGTTGCATTTATAATTTTGTTCAGTATAATTATCCACTGTCCATTACATGGACTCATAACATGAAAAATATTGTTATTTATATTATATCATATTGACACAGTTCAAATATTTGGGATCAGTACATTTTGTTTTTTGTTTAAGAAATTCAACAAGGATGCATTAAATTGATTAAAGGTGACAATAAAGACCTTTCTTTTCACTAAAGAATCCTGAAAAATGAAACATGTTTTTCCACAAAAATAATAAGCAGCACAACTGATAATACTGACAACACTGATAATAATAAGAAATGTTCAGAACCAAGTCAGCATATTAGAATGATTGATTAAAGTATCATGTGACACTTGAAGACTAGAGTAATAATGCTGAAAATTCAGCTTTGCATCACAGGAATTAAATACATTTTAAAATATACTAACATAGAAAACATTATTCAAAACTTGAATATTTTTATTTCACCACATTGCTGTTTTTACTGAATTTTACTACAATAAATGAAGCCTTCTTTCAAAAACATAAAAAAATCTTACTGACCCCAAACATTTAAACAGTCGTGTATGTGTTGTTGCTAATTGTTTTTTTTTTTAGGAAAACAGGACACTGATTAAGAAAAAAGTTTAGTTGTTATATATCTGCTAAAAATAGTGATGGAATTAGAAGGCAATGTATACGGAGGTTGATTCTTTGGGCTTCGGGACTCCGAGCAGCTCTCGGGCGTACAGAGACTCTTCCAGAATTCTCTCGTAGCTGATGCTGACAGGAACCAGGTTCACATCAAATAGCTCTCCTTTAAAAAACGGCTCCATCACAATATTCAACAACCCTGAGGGAGAGAGAAAGAAGGAAAGCGGGAAATGAAGCTGACACAAAATGAACAGTGTTCAAAGAGGCGGACCGTTTTGTTTCTCTCATTCATCTAAATTTGCTTTTGTTCGGTTTGATTGATGATCTGCCACCGTCAGGCTGTCCAGGTTTCAAGCTGTCGTTTTGAACCTCTGTGCCATAAATTAGTCAGGGGCTCTATATCACACTGGGACTGAGATTCAATTGTCAAAATCCTGTGAAATTTAATTTAGCTGGCATCCCACTTCCTGTGTGCAAGCAATGCTGACCAAAAAAAAATGTTTCCTGTCACCTTGAATTTATTTGTGCAGCAATAAAAAAGGCTGAAAAGTGGGGAAAAGTCTTGACGCTGCACAATACGTGCAGAAGTCAGCAAAGAGCTTTTATCAAAATTAAACACCAAAAAAAAAAGTCACAGCAGCACAAACTGTTACAAACGTATAGTCGATGTACACTTACCCGTCTTTGGTGTGAGAGATTTGCACGTCCTGCTTCTCGTTCCTTCCAAGAAGAATTCAATTGGGGCATATCCATTCTGAATAAACAACATACAACAGGTTAATCATTTTTTCAACAATGCATATTTTCAACCGTTAAAGAGTGGTAGGATATACAGTAAATAGTCATTTAGCAGATACTTGTATCCAAAAATGACTCATAGTCCCTTTATTACTGGTAAAATCCCACTGGATCAACATGTTTGAACTCTGACCTCTGTCTTGATCAGTGTTGGGTATAATGGAAGTTACATTCAAGTAACTAGTGAAGTAACACATTACTTTTCTATTTACAAGACAATATCTGAGTTACTTTTTTAAATAAGTTACGCCAGTTATTCCCATGTATTGACTGACAGCTCTTGTGTTGCCATGCTGAGATAAATCGGGAGTGAGTGCAGAGACATTGTGTGCACTGTGTGAACATGATGCTTACTGTAGTCCTAGACTAAATATGAACATGCATTTACTCATCTCACCTGCACAAAAACAGATTCAGTATTCCTCAAAATGATTATAATAATAATTTAATAATAATTTTCATTTATATAGCGCTTTTCTAGACACTCAAAGTGCTTTACATAGAAGTGGGGTATCTCCTCATCCACCACCAATGTGCAGCATCCACAGGATGATGCGACGGCAGCCATAGTGTGCCAGAACGCCCACCACACACCAGCTTACTGGTGGAGAGGAGACAGTGATGAAGCCAATCAGTGTATGGGGATAATTAGGAGGCCATGATGGTCAGAAGTCAATGGGCAATTTGGCCAGAATGCCGGGGTTACACCCCTACTCTTTTTCGAAGGACATCCTGGGATTTTTAATGACCACAGAGAGTCAGGACCTCGGTTTGACATCTCATCCGAACAGAGGTGGAAAGTAACGAATTACATTTACTCGCGTTACTGTAATTGAGTAGTTTTTTTGTGTACTTGTACTTTTTTAAGTAATTTTTTTAATCTGTAATTCTACTTTTACTTAAGTATATTTTGTGGGAAGTATTGTACTTCGCTACATTTTAAAACACATTAATTACTGAGTAAAAAAAAAATCGCTCCGTGGAAACAACTGCAGTAAATAATGGGCAGAAGAACAAACTGGCGCTAAAATCACACGAAAGATGCAAGACGGACAAGACAGGCGTTAATGGTGCAGACCCAGCTGAAAACCAAACCCCGTCGTATTCTGCTGAAGTTGAACTCAAAGGAATGAAGTGAACCCCTGGCCAAATATTCATGCTCTTTTATGCAGTGTAAGCTGTGTTTGCCTCGGGAGACCGAACTAGCAGCTTATAACATCTCGACATCAAACCTTCGCAAGCATGTAGAGGTAACGTAAGATAAATACTCGCATCGTTGCATTGGTGGTTAAAATGAAGCTTTAACAGTTTAACAAAAGGTTTTGCACAAATAAAAAAGACAGTGGTGCAGGGTGTGCAATATCGTCTGCGATAATATAGTAATTGCTGTTTTAACGATGTGCGATTTGGCATTATCAGTATTTTGCCAAAAACCAAACAAATCACTCTAAACAGTGTGTCGTGAAATCTAGTAACGTTAAATTAGACTAATCCGCGTGCATATGGAGTGCTTTCTTTCACTGCGTGATTCAGTCTGTTAAATGCGTTTAGAATGATCACAAAATTGAAGATATAGAAGCAGAAAATGTATATATTTATATAATTTAATATAGTAAGTCAACATCACACGAAGAATGCCGTTTTTCTCAAAAAATCACCATGATTACATAGGCCTGTAGTTTTTCTTTTTACAACAGTTCAAATAACAAGAAGTTAATTAAGAGACTTGCGTTTTAGTCACCATATTGCCTGTTTTTGCTCTATTTCGACAACAAAAATAATTCCATACACAGTTTTGCTCTCTGACTCTGAGCAATGACGTGTTTTGTTCCTTGAATTAACTGTTTAAATGATTCTGTTCAATCGCAATGATTCACTTATGAGTGACTTGCTGACACCTACTGGTGGTTTTAATTTAACATTTAAAGTATCTTTTGATTTATTTATTTTTTAATTTCAAATGACTATTTAACATTTGTGACCCTGGCCTAAGACTAAGACAAAACCAGTCTTAAGTCGCTGGGGTATATTTGTAGCAATAGCCAACAATACATTGTATGGGTTAAAATTATACATTTTTCTTTTATGCCAAAAATCGTTAGCAAATTAAGTAAAGATCATGTTCCATTAATATATTTTGTAAATTTTCTACTGTAAATATATCAAAACTAAGAGCTTAATTTGAACAACTTTAAAGGAGATTTTCTCAATATTTGGATTTTTTGCACCCTCAGATTCCAGATTTTCAAATATAGTCCTATCATAACATGCATCAATGGAAATATTATTTATTCAGCTTTCAGATTATGTATAAATCGCAATTTAGGAAAATGGACCCTTATGGTTTTGTGGTTCAGGGTCACATTTTATGTCTTATTTATCAAAACATTATTTCTGCATTTGTAACTGCAGTCTAAATGCATTCAATGTCAGTGTAAATACATATATGCAACTTCAGATGAAGCTTCTGCGTTTCCTCTGCATTGCAAAGATAAATTTTGTTGATACTGATTTAATTTGCCTGTTAACAGCCCAAATGTCTTATTATTCTAATTAACCGATTACTTTATTTAAAAACAACTAGTTTGAGATTTATAGGCCCATATCCCAGGTGTGTCAAGTTTAGTTCCAACCCTGCTCCAACACACAAACCATGTAGTTTTCAAATAAGCCTAAACGATTAGTTTAGCTGGATCAGATGTGTTTAATTAGGGTTATATCTACACTGTGTAGGGCTGTGGCCTTCCAGGTACTGAGTTTGACACCTTTGGTCTATCCCATTTTTTCCTCCCTCCCATTGTTAAAATGTAACTAAGTAATTTTTACTCAGAGTAAATTTTAAATGAGCTACTTTTTGCTTTTACTTGAGTATATTTTTAGACTGGTACTTTTACGTAAGTAAAATTTCAGTAATGTAATGGTACTTTTACTTGAGTAGAATATTTTTGTACTCTTTCCACCTCTGCATCCGAAAGACGGTGCTTATTAACAGTATAGTGTCCCCATCACTATATTAAGCATTAGGACCCACACAGACCGTAGGGTGAGCACCCCCTGCTGGCCTCACTAACACCTTTTCCAGCAGCAACCTAGTTTTCCCAGGAGGTCTTCCATCCATGTACTGACCAGTCTCAACCCTGCTTAGCTTCAGTGGGCAACCGGTCTTGGGCTGCAAGGTGATATGGTTGCTGCATAAATTAATAATCGATAAAAAGCTCAAAATATGATGTGAACCTGCAACAATAAAATGTTAAATAACATAAATATCCTTTTATTCTGTATTTATTTAATCCGATTCTATTAACAAATGTCTGCTACTGACCTGGGATGATCCAATTCAACCATACAAAGCAAAAATGAAAAAAAATACTTTAGATAAACATAACGTTACAGCACAGCTGAAAGAAAGGTTTGTTTGAGCTGTGCTTTCTTCGGTACAGACATGAATTTACATTTCCTTCTGCCTGAGGCTTATTCATTTCACATCTGGTGTGAAAGGGCTTTTATATTTGCCAAAAAAAATTATTTGTTATATTAAAAACAAACAAGTAAGCCCAGCCCAGACGAAAAAAAGTAACACAAAAGTAGCATATCACAGTACTTCACATTAAACCACGTAAAAACAAAATTAGGGAGTAACGCATAATGTCATGGGTTACATTTAAAAGTAACGTTCCACAACACTGGTCTTGATCAAGGCCCCTTACAACTACACATAAGATATTCACCTATGGTTAAAGGGTTAGTTCACCCAAAATAAAAATGCTGTCATTACTCACCCTCATGTCGTTCCAAACCCGTAAAAGCTTTGTTCATCTTCGGAACACAAATTAAGATATTTATGATGAAATCCGAGGATACTACCACGATAAACGCACATAAATGTAGTATAGACATCGTTAAAATAGTCTATGTGACATCAGGGGTTCAACCGTAATTTTACGAACCAACGAGAATACTTTTTGTGCGCAAAGAAAACAAAAATAACAACTTCATTCAACGATTTCTACTCTTCAGGGACAGTCCTCTGCCATTATCGATTCACCTTGTTTACGCACATAGGATCGCAATGCGCATGCGTCTATAATGGTGGAGGACTGTCGCTAAAGAGAAGAAATCATTGAATAAAGTCGTTATTTGGGGGGGGGCACACAAAGAGTATTCTCGTAGCTTCGTAAAATTACGGTTGAACCCCTGATGTCATATGAACTACTTAAAAAGTGGTCATATGATGCAAAGTTTTGCTTTCTCTTTGGAGTGTTACAAGCTGTTTGTGCATAGATGAGATCCATAAAGTTGCAAACACTAAAGTCTCAAAACCAAAGAGATATTTATTATAAAAGTTAAGACTCGCGCCCTCCTTCCTAAAATGCCTTATTTATGTGCCCAAATCTACATCACGGTGTTTGAATATTTGCCTAACACCGCCCAAATGTTTACACAAAGAAAGAAGACCCGGCCGCCCAGCGGTGGTACACAGCATGGTTTTATGCAATGCAAAAGACAGTATACGTCATTATAATCAGTAATTATGTCCCCACTGGATGCAACAAATGCCTCGTTTATTGGTTCTGTCTCGTCGTACCAGGACATGGCATCACAGTATGGTAACGAGCGTAACATTTCTGTCTCACGCTTGAGATATTCGGCCAATCACAACGCACTGGATATCGTCTCGGTTACGTATGTAACCCTCGTTCCCTGAAGGAGGGAACGGAGACGTCACGTCGGATGACCGACGAATTGGGATCTCGCCAGAGAGACCTATCCACTTCGAGTGTAACTAAACGAGCCAATGGATATTGGCATGCGATCATTGCATCCAGCTGCCGCTGATCACAGCGTGAGTATAAGAGGCAGCCGGTGCACCGCATTAATCATGTTTTCGCTGAGGAGCCGAGCCGGAGACCCGGCCGCCCAGCGGTGGTACAGCAACTGTGGCGACGGGACGTGACGTCTCCGTTCCCTCCTTCAGGGAACGAGGGTTACATACGTAACCGAGACGTTCCCTTTCAGTCGGTCACTCCGAGTCACGTCGGATGACCGACGAATTGGGATCCCTACCAAAGCGCCACAGGAGCTGCCCCTTCCAGCGCCCTGTGTAGACCTCCTGATCCTTCCTATAAGGCAGACGATAGGACCGGGCTACACAGAGAAGGTCGACTACTGCTGTCCCTAGAGCAACCCAAACAGTAGGACTTGAATAACACTGGGAAAGTGTGTCCTTCCACTTGGAAGAGGCACACTGCGGAGTCACCTCCTCCCAGAGGGGGTTAAGTGACATTACTCACGTGAAGTAACCCCGTAGGGCCCTAATGCACATGGAAGTCTCTGTGATGGCTCCTCTAGGCTGCATCATTGGAGACGGCAGAACATGGTCTACCTGGGGAACACGGTTCTAATAAGAATACCGTAGAAAACACATATGGGATCCCAACAGGGTCACTCATATGGGCACTAGCCTCACACCAGATTTCAAGAATTCATTGGCTGAAAGGCCTGGCATCGTACGTTCCGCCACGTCTGGACACCGGAGTGCTGGAGGACTCGACAGGGTTTGCCCGGTTAGGGAACTCTCTGGAGAATAAGGCGTTTAAGGACGCCGCAAGCCGACTCTGAACAGGGCCTCTCAGTGCCACTACCCGTTTGAGGTGAGAACACAGGAGGAAACCGGTTCGACACGCAGGCTATAGAACCTAGCGAACGTGTTGGGAGTCGCCCAACCCGCAGCTCTACAGATGTCTGCTAGCGAGGCGCCACGAGCCAGCGCCCAGGACGATGCAACACCCCTAGTGGAGTGAGCACGCAACCTGAGTGGGCAGGGCACACCTTGTGCTTCATAGGCCAAGGTGATAGCATCCACTATCCAGTGGGCCATCCTCTGCTTGGAAACAGCCTTCCCCTTCTGCTGTCCTCCGTAACAGACAAAGAGCTGCTCTGAGGTCCTAAAGCTCTGAGTTCTATCCGTGTACTGTCGCAGTGCGCGTACCGGACAGAGCAAAGCTAGGGCTGGGTCTGCCTCCTCCGGGGGCAGCGCTTGCAGATTCACTACCTGGTCCCTGAAGGGAGTGGTAGGAACCTTGGGCACATAGCCGGGCCGGGGCCTCAGTGTTGCACTGGAGTCAGCCGGCCCAAACTGAAGGCACGAATCGTCGACCGAAAATGCCTGCAGGTCCCCCACCCTCTTGATCGAGGCCAATGCAGTCAGGAGTAGGGTTTTCATAGACAGAAACTTCAACTCGACTGACTGCAAAGGCTCAAAGGGGGCAGTTATTAGGGCTCTTAGCACCAAAGCCAAATCCCAAGAGGGTAGAGAGGGGGGCCTAAGAGGGTTCAACCTCCTGGCCCCCCTAAGAAACCTGACAACCAGATTGTGCTTCCCCACCGACTTCCCCTCTACGGGGTCATGGTGAGCAGAAATAGCGGCCACATAAACCTTAAGGGTGGAAGGGGACAGCCTACGCTCCAACCCTTGCTGTAAAAAGGAAAGCACAGCTCTGATCGAGCATCTCCGGGGGTCCTCCTGGTGGGAGGAACACCATTCGATGAACAGGTTCCACTTCAGAGTATAGGCCCGTCTCGTGGACGGTGCCCGTGCTGAAGTGATAGTGAGTGCTACCTCCTGGGGTAGGTCAGCTAGAACCTCCGCGTCCCATCCAGGTACCATACGTGGAGTTTCCACAGGTCCGGACGCGGGTGCCATAGGGTGCCCCGTCTCTGAGAAAGCAGATCCTTCCTCAGAGGAATTGGCCAGGGAGGGGCTGTCGCGAGGAGCATGAGTTCCGGGAACCAGGTCCTGTTGGGCCAATATGGAGCCACTAACAAGACCTGCTCCTCGTCCTCCCTGATCTTGCACAGTGTCTGTGCTAGTAGGCTCACTGGGGGGAACGCATATTTGCGCAGGCCCCGGGGCCAGCTGTGTGCCAGTGCATCCGTGCCGAGCGTTGCCTCGGTTAGGGAGTAGAACTCTTGGCAGTGGGTGGTTTCTGGAGATGCAAACAGGTCGACCTGAGCAGCTCCGAACCGACCCCAAATCAGCTGAACCGCCTGGGGATGGAGTCTCCACTCGCCTGGAAGTGCTGCTCGAGACAGCTCGTCGGCTGCCCGATTGAACACTCCTGGGATGTGGATGGCACGAAGGGACCTCAGATGCTTCTGACTCCAGAGGAGGAGGTGGCGGGCGAGTTGCGACATGCGAGTTGCGACATGCGACGGGAGCGCAAACCGCCTTGCCGGTTGATATACGCAACGGTCGCAGTGTTGTCCGTACGGACCAGAACATCCTTGCGCTGAAGGCGCCCTCTGAGACGGCTCAGGGCAAGGCGTATTGATATGCCAATGCAGTTGGGGACCCGTCCAAACCCCTGATACTGCGTGCCCGTTGTACGTGGCTCCCCAGCCTGTGGTCGAGGCGTCTGTGAATACCACAGCATGTCTGGATACCTGCTCCAGGGGCACTCCTGCCCGAAGGAACGAGGGATCTGACCACGGCCTGAAGGTCTTGCGGCAGGCCGGTGTAATCTGAACCCGGTAAGTGCCGCGTTTCCACGCCCACCTCGGGATTCGGCCATAGAGCCAGTGCTGAAGCGGTCTCATATGGAGCAGACCAAGCGGGACTGTCACCGCAGCTGCAGCCATATGCCCCAGGAGCCTCTGAAAGAGTTTCAGTGGAACCGCCGTCCTGCCTGATAAGGTCTTGAAGCAGTTCAGCACTGACTGAGCACGTTCCTGGGTGAGGCGTGCTGTTTGGTTGACCGAATCGAACTCCATGCCGAGAAAAGAGATCCTCTGCGTTGGCACGAGTTTGCTCTTTTCCCAGTTGACCCGAAGGCCCAGCAGGCTGAGGTGCTTGAGCACCAGGTCCCTGTGTGCAGACAACTGCCTGCGAGACTGTGCGAGTATGAGCCAGTCGTCGAGGTAGTTGAGAATGCGCAAACCTTGTTCTCTCAGGGGGACAAGGGCCGCCTCCACGACTTTGGTGAAGACGCGAGGCAACAGGGACAGCCCGAAGGGCAGGACCTTGTACTGATACGCCTGTCCCTCGAACGCGAAACGCAGGAATGGCCTGTGTCGCGGGAGGATCGAGACATGAAAGTACGCGTCCTTCAGGTCGATCGCTGCAAACCAATCTAGGGGACGGACGCATCCAAAAATGCGTTTCTGCGTCAACATCTTGAAACGGCAGCTTGTGAAGTGCACGGTTCAAAACTCGCAGATCCAAGATCGGTCGTAACCCACCACCTTTCTTGGGCACAATGAAGTAGGGGCTGAACAACCCGACCTCATATCGGCTGGAGGGACCGGCTCTATCGCGTCCTTCGCCAGTAGGACTGCGATTTCCGCACGCAAGACAGGAGCACTCGGCGGGTTTGACTGAAGTGAACGGATGCCCCTGAACTTGGGGGGACGCCGGGCTAACTGAATCGCATAGCCGAGTCTGATGGTCCGTAGGAGCCACCGAGACGGATTGGGGAGCGCTAGCCAGGCTCTGAGAGACCGTGCCAGCGGCACCAACGGAGTCACCGACGTACCCGTGGTGGGGCAGCGATGTGGAACACAGGGACCCGGCCCGGGGCCTGTGACGGCCTGGCCTGTGATGGCAGGGGGCGGGGTCTGGGTGTGTAGTGTAACACTCACCTGATTCCTCCTCGTGTGGGGGGAAACACAGGAGCCCGGCTTGCGTGTGACGACTTGTAGCGGGGGCTTGAGTGCTACTGCCCTTACCCGGTTCCACAACTGGGCAGGAGGGGTGCTCTTGGGCAACCCCCCACTCCCTGGCGAGAGAGGAGGAGGGAAGTGATGCCGTGATGCACTACAAAAAAAACTACAAAAAAAAAACATGTTCCAGAAAGAGGAGCAACAATAATGTACAGTATGTGGAAAATAATGTTTTTTTAACCTTTAACCGTGTAAACACATAGCATTACACCAAATACACAAAATGTTATTTTTAGCAACATCACATGACCCCTTTAATTATGTTCTTACTACGTTTCTGTGCATTGACCGTGGTAGGACCCTTGCTGTCTAATAAGGGTAAGAGAGATCTCAGAATTCATCAAAAATATCTTAATTTGTGTTCCGAAGATGAACGATGGTTTGGAACGAGGTGAGGGAGAGTAATTAATGACAGTTTGAATTTTTGGGGTGAACTAACCCTTTAAAAGCGGTGTGAAAAGCTGTAAATCCACTGCAATATGAAGCCTGTATGTACAGGACAGTCTAGTTTACTGATTTGCTCATTTGTTCAGTTGAAGCGTCTTACCCTCAGCATGGTCTTTACATACTCCGAGAACACAGCCCAGTAAAGTTTATCACCTCCAAACGACCGCCGGATGAAAAAAGCCCCTGACATACGCAGCATCTCACCAACAAACTTCATGCTCATAAAATCTGCAGAAACATTGCCGTTAGTAAATAGTACAGTATACGTAATAAATATAATATTAAATCAACAGGTTTAAGCTCACTTATTGATCAAATATGAATCGAAAGATTAAAGACATTACTGAAAGGAAAAAAGTGTTTAACTCCAAATTATTTTTAACTTTACAGGTTTTTTGACTCTATCCTTCAAACCGTTAGGTTTCATTTGTCTGCAAGATTTTAATTATTTAAAATATTTTACAATTTAGTACGACCGCTTTTTCTTTTGTATATTTTAATAAATACAGGTCAAAATAAATATGTTGTTTCATTTTTACATAAATGTTACACTAAAATGATGATGGAACATTATTCCACCCATATTTTGGCATTTTCACAAAAGCTATTTGAAAGATTAAACATTTGCTTGAATTTAATGTGCATTCTATGTATATAAAATCCCTTTTGTAGGCTGAATTTGATGTGACACTGTCTTTGACCCATACAACCAGGGTACTTTTAAAATGACCATGATTTTACAACAGGGTTTCTGCAGGATTTTTAAGATCAAATGTAAGACTTTTTAAGACCTGCACAAATTAAATGAATACCATATGAGCAGGGTAGGGCAATGTCTATAGTACCATATTAAACTGTAAAATAACTGTAAAAAGCATAATTTACTATTCAGATACAAGTTTTCACAAAAACTAAACGTTTTGTAAAATGATAAACTTTCCATTTGAGGCTTTAAACCATTTTTAAGAAGATTGATAAGCCAAATGTATTATTAATATTGATTGTAACAATTATTATCAATACATTATTATATAAATTAAATAGCATGAATTAGGGGTGTGTGAAATTGGCAAAGAATGATATCTTGATATTTTCTGAGATTTGAATCGATAAAGATAATAGGAAGATATTTTGCTGAGTGTGTTATTGTGCTGATATCTTAAAGATTACCATGGACAGCTGACTCCTGAATTTTTTTTATATTCTTCATATTCTGTGTGGTCAGTTCACAGCATCGATAGAAATGTGTCTTTTCCAACAAGTTTTATGGGCATTTTGACCTTTAAGCCATTTTATCTAAAAGTGTGCATCATCTTTTGAGTCAAATTCTTGCATTTGGGCTGTTACCAAGCAAATTAAATCAGTATCAACAAAATGCATCTGAAGTGGAATTTATAAATTATGTTTTGATATTTGAAACATAAAACGTTGAAAATTGATGTTTGAAATTATTTAAAAAATGAAGATACTTTAAATGTGAAATTAAAACCACCAGCAGGTGGCAGTAAGTCAGCGTTAATAAGTGAGTCATTGCGATTGAACCAAATCATTTAAACATTTGATTCATTCAGGAACGAAACACCGTCATGTTGCTCAGAGACGGAAACAGTGCTGTGGCTGTGTTTGGAGTTATTTTTGTTGTAGAAATAGAGCAAAAGCAGAAAATATGGTGTATAAAACCAATAGCGATACAATGTTGCGTTTGACAGAAATATAACGGTTTTCCCGGTAAAGACAGTACGGAGCAGCACCGGACTTTGAACTTGCAGCGCTCATGTTTATTTAATGAAATCATAGCCTTCTGAAGTTTAATCATCATATTCAACCATATCGCAATTCTGGTCTTTCCGTCTCCAAATTTAAGACCTCTTGAAATCATAATTAAGACTTTCTTGTACAATTTAAGACCTTTTTAAGGCCTTAAATTTGATACAACTAAATTTGAGACTTGTAAGACTTTTTAAGACCCCGCGCAAACCCTGTACAAGAGTATATATTCTAGAATAAAAGCATGGCACTATCAAGTTTTATGTACATGAAGTTTAGAAACTACCATAGAGTGCTTGTATCAAGATTTTGATTATAATACAGAAAGATTATCAATTGTTTAGACGCTCTAGCTGACACTTTTTGTACATCAAACCAACCAGATACTGTCTATACAAGGTCAACCCTCAAAAACTCCCTGATGAAACAAGACAACTTGTGAGAGAACCAAAGAAAGGCTATAAAATTAGTTACAAAGTCCACTCAAGCATATTAAGGAGAATGAACTACACTTTTGACAAGTGTGTCTACTTGTGTTTGTATAATAGCTACACTCAATACGTTTTTTAAGCTGGTACAATGCATCAGTGTGACCGGTCCACACTCACCCATTCCAGCCGCAATCACAGGCAGGGGAAGGTCGTACATGTAGAGTAAGTAGGACATCATCAGGAAGTCCATGTAACTACGGTGGCTGGGCAGGAGAACCACCGGGTGTTCCTGTACAGCCTGCTGGAGCTGAAGAGAGAGAGCATCATCAATGAAAACCAGCATGACATCAAACTCTATTTACATGCCATCTTTATTAAAACAAATGGCAGGACCATTTATAACATCAGTTCTCAACCAGGATGGGCCTCAGGATGACTTAAACATATTTTAATAAATTATTATTAATCGTCTATATTAGAATAATCCATTTTAAATTCAATACTAATAATATTATAAATATATTTCCCCTTCATTAACTAGTGTTTGTATTGCACTGTTAGGCTGAAGAATACAAAGTTCTTGCAACATCTGAAATCATGACATTTCAATGAATTGTGGTTGACAGATTTAATGTATCAACTCCCTATTTCTGTTGAAAACAAGCAGCGCTTTCATGATTACAGCAGAAATAAAGGAAATACACTTGGTCAAATGTTTGAAATAATTATTTTATTCTTTTAATCGTAGAAATATATCTTTAGATTTTTATGCTCACAAAATCTGATGAAATGTGTGACCCTGGACCACAAAACCAGTGTATGGGTTAAAATTTGATTTTAACATAAAATATATTTATTTTATGCCAAAAATCATTAAGATATTAAATAAAGATCATGTTCCATGAAGATATTTTGTAAATTTCCTACCGTAAGTATATCAAAACTATTCATTACTTAGAACTTCATTTGGACTACTTTAAATCATTCTCAATATTTTTTTTTTTTTTTTGCACCCTCAGATTCAAGATTTTCAAATAGTTGTATTTTAGCCAAATGTTGTCCTATCATACATAACAATCCATACATCAATGGAAAGCTTAAAAAATTGACCCTTGTGACTGGTTTTGTGGTTCAGGGTCACAAATTGTGAAATCTTATTACAATTATATATAAAAAAAAAAATGTATTCCTATATTCCCAGCACAATTGTCAGCATCAGTACTCCAATCTTCAGTATCCCATGATCCTTCAGAAATCATTCTAATATAATTCCTGTGGCTCAGTGGTAGAGCATTGCGTTAGCAGCGGCAAAGGTTGTGGGTTCAATTCCCAGGGAACACATGTACTGACAAAAAAAATTATAACCTGAACATAAAATCGTCTGGTAAATGTAAAATGCTGATTTGTTGCTCAAGAACATTTCTTACTATTATCAATGTTGAATGCAGTTTTACTTGCTACCTAATATTTTTGTGATAAAAGTGTGGTGCAAGCACGATTTAAAAAATAATAGTAATTTTGTTCAGCAAGAATGCATTAAATTGATCAAAAGAGACAATAAAGACATTAATGAATAAATAATATATTTCAAATAAATGCTGTTCTTATGGACTTTCTATTCAACAAAAATCTTGAAAAATTATTGAATTTTTTCCACAAAGCAGCACAACTGTTTAATTAATAATTGAGCATAAAAAATAACTAATAATAATTGAGCAGCAAATCAACATAGAATGATTTCTGAAGGATCATGTGACACTGAAAACAAGCAATGATGCTGAAAATTCAGCTTTGATCACAGAAATAAACATTATTTTAAATATATTCAAATTGGAGATTTCACAGTATTCCTGTTGTACTGTATTTGTAATGATATAAACGCAGCCTTAGTGAGCAAAAGAAACGTCTTAATAAAAGGCTGGATTATTCAATATGTTTCAGCAGTAGATTATATATATGATAATAAATAAGCACTTTTAAAATAATGACATACTAATGACAGTGCCACAAGGGATCTGAGCCGCCTCGATCCCTGTAATTAGGACACGTGTTTTAGTAACATTAGGCGACCCTAGTAATCGGCTCACAGTGTTATAGCAGGAATTTCACACGTGTATTTTGGGGACAGTGAAGAGGCACTCACTCTCTGGATGCCCTCCTCATTGACACACACACTGCGGAAGAGTCTC
The DNA here is from genome assembly GCA_003573665.1 of Oxygymnocypris stewartii. NCBI lineage: Eukaryota > Metazoa > Chordata > Actinopteri > Cypriniformes > Cyprinidae > Oxygymnocypris > Oxygymnocypris stewartii. The sequence goes on from QVTF01023105.1 coordinate 902,112, forward strand.
TTGAAGGCTTTGCTGAGGGTAAAGGCAAAGAAGCGTATGGTGCTGAGCTGCAGACGGTGAGCCATCTCATCCAGAATCAGAGACGCTTCCTCCACAACACACTCAGTGCTGTCTCCTGAATCTGATGAAACCTACACACACACAACACCCAGAGTTTGATCTGTATAACTAGACACAGACATCTGAATTGACAGCACAACTCTTCAGAAAACATAACTGTAATATTGACGCAATAATATGTATATAATATGCAATAATATTCCACCAAAATACCTCACTAGACTTAGTGTTCCTAAATAAAAGCATAGGAAGTTATTGCATGAAACTGTGGCATTGAGGAGAAAGGTTGCTTCTGTACCTGTTTAATGACATACTGCAGGTGGTCCGACTGCAGAACGATGCTTTTTAGCACGCTGGCCTTGCAGGGCACGAGTCCCTTATAGAGTGTGGGAGTGTAACATCTCAACAGTGCGTATCTCAGATCACTGGAACGTCTTCTCTCCTCCAGAACGTCTTCAAAATCATCCCGCTTCTTCAGCACTGGATGCCTAGGCTGTATGAAAACAGAACACGTTTTTCAAAATAATAAGACAGTTTACATGACCACATTTCTGCTTTGTTTTTTTTACTGTAATAATTACAATTACAGTACATAAAAAAATAGCAAGGACTGATACTGACTTAGGAGGAGCTTCTTCCCTCAGGCCATCAGACTCCTAAACTCAAACTCGGTCTCATAAACATTTACAGGACTCAATTTAATAAACTGTAAAATATTCACTATCCTCATCATCCGCATTGCTGCTATGTATATACACCCGGTATAACCTGTTAGCACATTCTTCTTGCACATACCTGTTTATATTATTATGTGTTAAGTCCACAGTATAATGTATTGCACATTTTATTTTATTGCACATTTTACTCTTTATTTTATTACCTATATTTATGTATATTCTCGTGTTGTGTTACGTATTTTGCACTGTCCATTGAGCGGACCTGTCCTGATTTACATTTCACTACTGATTATATTCTGTATAATTGAGTATGTGACAAATAAAAGAACCTTGAACCATGATGATGTACATTGACACACATGCGCAAAATATTACAGATACTCTATATTCAATTACTGAATTTATTTTGATTTGCTATAACTTAAAATATGTTTTTTGTTTTCAAATTAATAAATATTAAGTGTACATATGAATAACACTGTGTATAATATTATAAACGTTCTATAAAATTATAAATTCTATAGTATTTTTTGGTTTATGAAATAACTTTTATAACTAATCTAAATAAGATAACTTTGATTTGTGGTCACTACGTAATTTTTTGAATGGTTTTGCCTTTACTGTTAATCTAACATATGGAAAAAAGTACTACAAAATAATGAGGGTGTGTCCATTTATTTGTAAACAAAGCAAAGAAAATAAACGAAATAGCTCATAGCTAAACATGTATGTTGCTTAAACACGGACATACATTTAATTATTACTGCTATAATGAAATATAATGCTGCCAGAGATCATAGAAACCTGCACAGTATGGTTTTCTAATAGCATATGGCTCTAAAAATGACATTTTTAAAACAAATGACAGGTAAAACTCATGTGAGAGATCATATCATATTATTTATTATATCATACATATTATAAACATTAATATTGTGCTTAATGTTTACTTGAGGGGAAATATTAGAGGAAGCTCTGCGAGAGACTCACTCAGAAAGTGCTGCAAGCATGTGATACTTTGACAGAAAGCATGCAAAAATACTTTAACACTCACCGAGTACAGTGCTCGAGACGCCATTTCGATTCCACACCTATCAAAGCATGAGTGTAATATATCAGAAGAGTTCTGGGTGAGCAAGTTTGGATAAAGGTTGGCCGTTTAGTCCAGAAACGTACTCCTGACAGAAATACAACATGCAGGTGGAATGAAAAATGAGTCTGAAACAGCAACTTCAGGGTGGGCGGGGCTTGGCGGGTGTGCGGCTGGTCAAAGTAATAATTTTATTTATCATTAATATTACAATTTTAGGTGCTACAATCTATGTATTTAATACCGCTCATTAAACCTCCCTATTACCCCACAGACTTTACTAATTAAGGTGCCCTGAAATACCTGTCTGGACTTCTGCGACAGCTCTATAAAAAAAAACACAATCGAGGGAGGGTTCCAACGTTTAGCCAATCAGAAACGCTTCCTCCCTGTCAATCATTTTGTGAGTTTCAGTTTGCTGGTTGCGGGTTGGTTGACAGTAATTTAGGGGCGGGCTTCATGTGATTGAAAGTGTGGTCACTGACTAAAACAAGTTTGTGTATGAAATAGCTCATAATTGCTGTACGTTCTCACCGTATGTGTATATTTTAAATTTAACGGTTATTTTTGTTTATTTGTTTTTTTCTGGTGTATTTTAAAGCGTCACGTTCATAGTGTGAACACGTGGTACATCTTACTTTTCTCAACGCTGCACGGATGGGCCAATCGCTGATGTTTGTGATTATTAGATTGTTGTGTTCATTTAATATATTTATTTAAATGTATATATTTTATGTCAGGTAACACTATTTAAAAGTGATATATTTAAAAGTGTATGACTTTAACCGTACATTTAGTAAGACAAAAACTCCGTGAGATTTTAATGTGGTTCGACGGAGGGTTGGAGCTCTGGGCCTCCTTGCGCCGTCTAGAGGAAAGAACGCTTTATTACAGCCTATAGTCTACAGTCTCCTCATCCTCCCGTCCTGTCCTAGCACATTTCAGATTATGCTGCTTCCGGGACGACGAGCGTATTGACGGAAAGTGAGAAAGGACATTTCGCATATATGATGCACACACGTGAAACACACGAAAACCAACACTGCTTTTAAAACGTGTTTTGTTTATTAAAAAAATGAGCGTGACAAGAGATGAACACGTTGGGGAGGTGGACAAGGATCGTCTTTTCCTCGATCAAGTTCTGAACAAGTTGTATGATTTTGGTGAGAGTTAAGTTTTTAATAACAGCTAATACAGCCATACATGTACGGTATATATTAGCTAACGTAGAAGATTTATTAACAGACTCTCTAAGTAACGTTAGAGCATAAAAGCCATAGAAAAGTGTATGGTATAGTAAATTCACCGTGTTGTATTGTAATGTGTAGTAATACAGGGCTCTGTTTACAAAGAAATCCCAGCGTACTGAATATTGCGCACTATATATACACTACATAACGTTACTGTTTACAAAACAAATGTACTAACGCAGTATTTAGGATCCAACAATAAACATAAAAAACTACATCCGTTCTTTGTTACATTTGCTGTTTAATTCAGTGACAGTTTATCAATTAAATAAGGTTGCAGCTGTTAATAATTCATACTGCATGTAATACAGGCCTACAGAATATGCTAACAGCAGTCTTATGGAATTTGTAATTACTGATTATAATATTTGATGTGATTTTTCATGTTTAGGTGATGGAAAAAACAAAAGATTGGATAAGTCTCGGAAAAGAAAGAGCTCGGCTAAAGATGACTTGAACGATATTGAAGAAGATACAGAAGCAGGCTGTCATGACACAGACTCGGAGCAGCTCATGACAAACTCAACAGTGTGTGAAACTGGGGCTAAACGATCCAATGTGGAGGTTGTTACATTTAGTGATCCTTTGAAGAAGAACAAATTATCAAAGGCTGTTGAACCAGGGCAGAAGGTAAGAAGAACATGCAGCCTCAGAAGTCTATTATCTACAAAAAACATTTAATTTATTTTTTGTTTCTTGATATTAATAAAAAATTTCCTATAATCAGAATGCAAGGTTATTTTTGTAGTTCCAGTACTACTGGTACTACCGCTGTCAGACTTTGGCTAATCCATGTCTAGTTCTTGTGAAATGCACCTGGCCACTTAATACAAGCACTTTTCTATTCTATTCTATTAAAAAAAAAATGCTTCTATTGTTCTCCTCATTTGTAAGTGGCTTTGAAGCATCTGCTAAATGTGATTCTGGAGCACCTAACCAGTCATAAGTAGGACAGGTGACGTTATATTTGTAGCAATAGCCAACAATACATAGCATGGGTCAAAATTATAAATGTTTCTTTTATGCCAACATCATGTTACATAAAGATATTATGTACATTTCTGACCGTAAATATATCACAACTTAATTTAAAATGAGTAATATGCATTGCTAAAAATTTCATTTGGACAACTTTAAAAACAATTTTCTTTTTTTTGTACCCTCAGATTCCAGCTTTTCAAATAGTTGTATCTCAGCCAAATATTGTCCCATCATAACAAACCATACATCCATGGAAAGCTTATTTATTCCGTTTCAGATGATGTATAAACTTCAATTTCAGAAAATTGACCCTTATGACTGGTTTTGTGGTCCAGTGTCACAAATGATTGAATGGAAATGTGAATATGTGCATGAAAGAATGAGTGAAGCCTACAGATAAAAACAGCTGCATCAAAGACATATCTGTCTTTATCCGTGTTTATTTATCCTCAGGTTTCTGATGTCAAAGAAAAGAAGAAAAACAGCACAGATGAAAAACTAGCAATAGAAAAGGTGAGATTATCTAAATCCATAATGTGTTTTTTTTTTATTGACCTTGTGATTTTTCATCAAAATGTCAAATTAGATCTTCCAGAGAAATGACAAATTTTATTATGATTAAATGATAATCTGATTTATATGATATTTTATTATTATTTAATGACAGATTATCTCTGGTGACGTATTCAGACTTTTCCAGTCATGTGGTCAACGTCACCTCTTTCTTACAGTCGACTGCAAAACGCATTTAATTATGTCTCCATCCAAAAATCAGATGATGGATTCAACTAAAGTCCCCATCCTGCGTCTCTTTAAATAATCCATTTCACTTAAATGCTTGTCACAATATGAAAGAAAAGATCTGTAGCTGCTTCAGTTTCACTTGAAGGCATCACGGATGGCTGTACCAAATATAGACAACGTAATTATGCCGCTCAAGGCTTGAGTACACTGCATGACCAGATTTGTGTCTTAGTTTGCGATCTGGATGTCTGAAAATCAGAGTTCAGATTTCATTTAAAACCGAGTAGTGAATGATGGACAGACTTCATTTTTTCTTCATGCAGTTGGGATATCAAACATGATATTTGGAGCTGTTTGATTAGAGTTGGAGCTAAACTCTTCAGTACAGTAGGCATCCACTGCTTCAGTAGGTTGCCTCATATTAGAGAAAGTTCCTTCAGAAATCCATGAGCTCCTTTGGTATTTTGCAGAAGTCAGTGAAAAAATAAATCCAATATGGTGGACAAAAATAACTAAATATTGATTATAAATACTCTTAAAAACATTTAATACTGAAACGCAGGGGTTCTCAGCTCTGGCCTTCGAGATCCATTTTCCTGCAACCCTTATCAAACTCACCTGCCTTTAACATTTTATCAAAAAGACATTCTATCATATCTCTGAATAATAAGATCATCTCTGGCCCTCTGGCTCTAGTACTCTTGAAGACAACGATGGGCTGTTTTTGATAAGGGCTAGAGCTAAACTCTGCAGGAAAGTGGACCATGAAGGCCAGAGTTGAGAACCCCTGCTGGAAAGTATGGGGGGGGGGGGGGGGGGGTTGTTGTTACTTTTAAAACAAAGTAAAATGTAAAAAAAAAATAACCTCAAATTAGTTTGCTGTGTTTTTAGAAAATGTTGTTGTTAGCTTAGCAACATGCTAATGTCAAACTCATGAATTTATTTGCATGGAGTTTCTGCTCATGTAGAGTATTCCATATCTGTTATTTATGAGGTCCTGTGATGATACGTTTATGCTTATAATAACACATATTTTCTCGCACCACATTAGTTTCATGTTCCGAGTGCTATTTGTTCAGTTGCCTGTGTACACAGTTCCAAGTCAGTAACGTCCTTGCCTGAAACTCGTTTGCAGTATAAGTCACTTTTTTCAGGAATGTCACATTAACTGGCATGACGTGTTTGTCTTCCACAGGCTCGGTTTGAGGTTCACAAGTTTGGGCTGTCGGGGTATCAGAAGCAGCAGCAGAGGGTCTTTGAGCAGGACAGAGCCATCATGCTGGGAGCCAGAGTGAGTTCAGCACACATCCACTAATCACATGCAGCACTGCTGAGCCTCAAACACACTCAAAGAAACCCTTCTGCTTTGTGTTCAGAAGCGTCTCGGAATGCAATATATAACACAGCACAAGTATGCATTGCCACAAGGGGTGCTATAGCAGGGGAATCGAATCTTGCAGAGAAAGTTGGTTGAACTATTGACAAGTTTACATGTAATCATACTTTTATTTAAATGGGACTGACATTTGAAGGTAACTCTGTCGCCCCCTTATTGTATAACATAACCTAAAACCATAATTAAAAAAAGCTGAAAACATTTTTCCACATTTGTATTACTTAAAATATTAAAATGACTCAAATAGAATTATAATATAAAAATTTAATTTTTACTCAAAATATTAACAAATTAATAATAGTATATCAGTGTATAATCAATTCATCAATACTAGTTTGTATTTGGGGTTGTGTACCTGTGTAGAGTATATTTCTGCCACTTTTATTTTTCATCGTTGTCATATTTAATTTTATTGTTATTTTTTTACAATACTCAAATTAATAAATATTGTCGTTTTTTTCTCTGTAGCCTCCTAACAAGCAGTATGTTAACTACAAAATGTATCAACAAATTATAAAAGAACAGAAGAATAAAGCCAAAGAGGAAGCAAAATCTGTAAGTACAACCTTTAATATTTAAACAGTTGTTATATGATTACTTTTTTAAAACACTTGACTACTTCTGTAGCATGTGCAACCTTTCCACTAACCTTTCCTCTTGGGGTGTTTTGTCAGGAACCACAGAAGAAAAGAAAGAAAGAAGGGAAACCAAGGTTTGTGTTTGTTTTGAAATCCTTCTGTTCTGTTTGGCATTTAAATGATATGGGTTTTAGTTTGCTTGTGCTTGATTGTATTAGCACAGGCTTACAGTCACATTAGCAAAATTGAGGGCAAATAAAAAAGGTCAGTTTTCAATAATGTCGTGATGCACGAAGCAAAACTCACACAGTCACTTTTTAAAACAGCTTTCTGTTGGTTAATGCAGTGTATCTGCGTGACCAACTTCCATGAACACGAGCAAAGTCTGCATGGGGAACTCTTTTGCCCACAGATTACTATTGAATTCTTGGCTGTGAAATTTCACAGAGCACCTTCAGAGTCAAGATATCATGGACCTCATTTATAAAGTGCGTACGCTCGGATTTGATCTTTGAGTGTGCGTACGCTTAAATCCACACCAACGCTCATATTTGTAAAAACTGTCTTTGATGTTTGAATATGTAAGCTGTTGTTGCAACTCACTGTTCTAAGTTATGATTAGTGATCTTTTATGTTAATGACATTATTTAGGAGTCGTTTACAAGCAGAGAGCTGAAACCATTCAATTGCGTGCAAGCTCAAGATCATTTGCGATTCATAGATTTCACATCTGAAAGAGACGCGTGCATTTTCTATTCTATGAATCATATGTACGCATATTCGAGAGCTTATCATAAGATCAAATTTAGGATGGTTTCTGCGCAACATTTTATAAATGAGGCTCCACGTCATTGTTTTTGAAGTGTTGCTCATTTTTGTTGTCTTTTTGACTTCCCAGGACTGAGAAAAGTAAATCGTCGTCTAGCAGAGAGCCTGGTGGACAAGTTGGACGTTTCAAAAATGGAATGCTGATGTTGAGCTCCAAAGACATTCAGAATTTTAACGTTAAAGTGAAAAAGTAACAGCTACTTAGCAGCTGTTTCTGAATCTTTCAGAAAAAATAACAACATTCAAAATGCAAGAACATGTATGGAATATCAGATTTTGACTGGGCTGAAATTGACATTTTTGTCATTTTACATATAGAACATTTTCAATACCCTTATTGAGTATTTTTAGGTTTCTTAGCTTTGGTGTATAACTCATCCCTCGCTGTTTGTGCTACAGACATAAAATACACCTCAAATGATGCAGCTTACTGAGGTAAACGTTTCCACATAATTTGGCCGTTTTTGGGGTCGTGGGCCTAGCAAGGGATTTGCCAAACCTAATTTCTTCAAAAAGTGTAGTTTTATTTACCATAAATCATGCTAAAACTATATTTTTTGGAGGCTGTGAACTTGGTACAATTGAAGTGGCGTGAAAAGAAACAATTGTAGAGGAAATACTCTGAATAAAGATGCATGGATCACAGTTTTATTGTTCATTATAAGGGAAATACACTGGTTTTCTTCTACACTAAGTAGTAAGAAAAGAATGTCATATACAATATATTTGATATACAAACCACAAAGATGTACAAAATATCACATTAGTAAGAGGAAATGAGAGCTCAAGATCACATACAGAAGAAAAGCACCGAAAACACACACTCACGCATTAGAGTTTGCTTCAAGGATGATGATGATTGCACACGGCACCAAGGCTGTGTTCATTTGTGTGTCTTGTGTCAGCAGATCAATGGAAAGACTCTTCAGAGAAACAGCTTGTCTTTCCTTTACAAACTCTTCACAATTAAATAATCTGAGGGCCGGGCACCTGACTAATGGACATCCACATAGTATGCTGTATATAGAAAATGTAATCCTTAAACGCTTGGTACAGTGGCAGATTTTTGGTTATTGGGATTGTTAAACTTTTTGTGATCTCGCAGGCAGTCGTATTAACCATACAGCTATTTAAAAAACACCTCAGGACCATTTCATTTTCTGCGCTTTCAAGAGAATAATTTGTTCCGTATGTCCTTGTTTCTGGAAAAAAATCCAGTGTAATTAATTTGTGCATTCTTTTGATGGGTGTTTCCTCAACTTTGGTCACTTTTATGGCCCAAAGAGTATGTTACCTTTGTTAATGATGGGTCACATTAAAAGGCGTGTGATTATACAAGCCTTCATTTATTTTTTGTTACTTTTAAATTCCATTTATACACAGATTTTTATTGAGTTACCCTTATCCCTGACCCAGACTTATGATCTTAAATTACTTTATTAAAAAAAAAACTATTAACTTCTATGATTAATAGAAGTTATACCATGGTCTGTCTGAATACTCGATTCTGATTGGATGGCAAGTATGCATTAAAACCGTTTAATGCACAGGTAGGTCCAAGTCAGTTTAATCACGTTCCATGTTAATGAGCTGCTTTAATTGACGCACACACACATACAGAGTTAGAGAGAGGTTGCACTGCATACATACAGAAACTTGTCAACTCTTCCTTTCAACTTTTATTAATAAAATAGCCTACACACAACTGTCATCTCTCTCGATCGGTCGATCGATATTTAATTCAAATAAATGTGCACCGCACTATTTCATCTCTGTCTGATTTGAATCGGGCAGAATGCTAGCGCTAACTAGCCGTAAGTGACAAAAATAACTAAGTTTATCCTTCTGGTCAAATATTGTGTTGCAAACATCATTAACAGTTTTAACTTGTCAACGCTGGCAAATGACCATGATATAAGCGGGATAATGCATGGCTATCTGTGTATTAAATTATTGTAATGCACTTCACGTCGGGTGGTTGTTGGCCTCCACGTCATGCATTAAAATTGTTTAATGCACAGCTAGCCTTGCATTGTCCCTTACTTTATTACAACAGTTGTTTACATGTGAAAAGTGAAAAAAATAAGGTCAAATCAAAGTAAATATCAGTGTTGGGGAAAGTAATCCTTTACGTTATTTGCATTACTTTTTGTCACCTGAGCTTGGCTTGCTTAATTTTGAATGACAAAAAAAACTCAAAAGTTATACTCTTGGCAACTGTAAAAGCCCTTTCCCACCAAAAGTGAAATGAATAAGCTTCATGCTGTAGGAAGTGTGCCTTTGCACCTCACTCCCAATATCTTTCAATACGGAGACAAGAGAAGAGAGCCGTCAGTGAATAAATGAGAAAAAAAAGTAACTTGGTTACTTTTTTGGAAAAATACATTTTCTATTCAATTTAAAAGTAATGCGTTACTTTACAACTTACTTGGAAAAATGTTTTATCTGATTACTTAACTTGCATTACTTGTAAAGTGTTACCCCCAACAATGGCCATTATATTCCAAAATGTTTCAAATGTAATTTCCATTTAAGATAAGATGGAAATTTGTTGGTTAAAAAATGGCAAAAAGTTCTGGATGGCAAAAAAATAGATGGCAAAATGATGGCAAAAAAGTTGATCTTGCTCAAACAATTTATTGATAAAAAAAAGATTAAGGCAACTTATCGCACTCAACTTGACAAGTTAACAACTAGCAACTTAAAAACTTTAGTTCATCTAATGAATAAAAGACAGTCTATTGAATCATGTTAGATCAACTAAAGATTATTTAACGTTTAACAATCCTATTTCCTTAAACTGTATGTTTATTTTCAAAGCCCACTGCTTAATATAGGTATAGTAACTGTCGCTTAAACAAAAGCAAATATAATAGCTATTGAAAATACAGCAGTTGCAATGAGATGCACAAATACCTCCGCACACGATTCTCAAATATGGTGAGGATCGACAAATGTTAAATCAGTAAAAACATGAACTCTGATCCACATAAGAGCTAACTGACAGTGACAACAGCAGCTGCAGCATACATGTGCCCAGTACAATGTAAAACAATGATACTATTTTAATAATAATTAGCATAAAAAACTTTTCAAGCTGCAATGCATGCTGGGAACTTGTGCAATATTGTTCAATGTAAAATTGTTTGTTCAGATGACTCAATTTGAAAAGTTAGGAGAACATTGGGTATGTTGTGAACAAATACTGGAGTATCTAGGTGAACAAAACAACTTTTGTTTGTGACATGTTTAGAGAAATTGTGTTCTTCTCCTATTAAACAATCTTTGTTCAGGCTACTTTGTTTTACATTTGTTATCAGAACTTTTCGAAAGTCTTTTTTTTTTTTACAGTGTGACCATATTTGAAGAAACACCCTGAGTTTGACTTCCAGTCGGAGTGAAAACACCACATTCCAAAGCAACGTCTCTGATTGAGGCAGATTTGTGTGAATGAGGCACTGCACAAGATGTTCATTTTCTCAGCCTAATGAATATTGACTGCGAGAAACTGGAAAAGTAAGGAAAATTATTAATGTCCAAGATCGGGATATTTTAGGCTATGGCAGCTGTTATGATAGTTTAAATAAATTCAGTTGTGCAGGATTTGCAAGTTGACTTCCTCAACCATTGAGGAAGTAAAATATCCTCATACACATCCTTTCTCCCATGATTCTGGGTCATATCCATATTTAGCTTATGAATTCTCTATCACTGTACCATTGGTTTATTATCATACATATACAATGCACTCTCAAGTTCTCATATCAGCATTATTCCAATCTCAGCAAACAGTTTTTGAGTGCATTTTGTTTCATATTCAGTACATGATCATTGTTTATATTAATTACATTGACATAAACCTTTAAATCTACTTTAATACAAACAAAAAAGTCCATTGTGATATTTAAAATGACACTGTAAAAGAAAATGATTCAGCAAGATAGATATTTTTGGACCGACGGCAGTTTTGGCCGGCGTCACCCACAGTATAAACTGGATTTAAAGGAATGCTCAAAGTTCAGGTTTAGCTATTCATCCGTTTCAGTCACATGACTTTCAGGCTCATCATCCATAATTATGACCATTGGCAGCCCATTAGCAAGTATTGGCTGTGAAATTAAAACTTGTATATTGGTGCTATCCATATACTGGCATTACATACAGAGATTAAACATACATTTTTTGTTTTTTATATATATATATAATATATAAATGTCTATGAAAGTTAAATTTGTTAGGGCTAACCTGAGATCGGTAAAAATGTTTTCTGGTACTTTGTATGTGGATCAAATCCATTGATGGTTGTATTTCTGTATTTATCGGCATTACTTTGCCAGTTGATGGTCATAAATATGATGGATGAGGCGAAAAAAGTGCATATGGACAGCATATGTGGCATGTTGGCATTTACCATAGACAATAATTAAACTTGGCACTTTTACAGTACAATGGAGGTCTATGGGGCGGAATTTTCTGAAGGGTCAAGAAGTGGAAATATGCAGCTAAAGCACTTGTACGGATTCTTCCCTACTAAAATTTAATCAGATAAAAATCAGATAAAAAAGTATGATTTTTTGCAAAAGGTAAGCATGAATGTCCACCTCTAACCCTACCCCTAAACATAACCATCACTGGGGCATAAATAGATCCTATGAACGAGTGATATTGTAGAAACTCGAATGAATTAGTCACCAATTTGCCAAAATGTAAAATAGTTAGAAACTGCCATGAGATTGTGTTGGTACTTGTGTTGGTGTTTTATTGTGTAGGTACTTGTGTTGGTGTTTTATTGTGTAGGTACTTGTGTTGGTGTTTTAGAGTTAACAGAAATGTCTGTAAAATGAATAGATAATGTCAAGTGTAATGAGCTGCCAGTACTTGTTCTGTTATTTTACGGATGTATGCTTTTGCACATTTTTTTCTGTGATGTATACTTGAAATGCCCATCATAGTAGTGTAAAGATGTCGATGAACGACCTGGAACAACATTCTCAGCTGTCCCAAAGAGATGATGGCCCTGACTGAACCCAGGACATTCCTTTAAGCGCAGCTCCTTCTTTTTTTAACAAGAGCTCACATTGCACTTATTTAGTGCCAGTACCTGCCCTGTTTTAGTTTGGTACTCCTGACAGCAAAGCACTCACTGCGAGATAAAAGCATTGGCTCAAGCTATTTACATTAATTACACTCTTCATAGAAACGCGTTATAAATATCAACAACATCCCATGCTTTATATCACCAATGGTTTATTATCTGTTCCCATAATCCTGTAAATTAATGTCTGGACAGGATAATAAACATAAATATAATATCTTTCATTTATCTAATTTCTCCCTGAAACCATTGTAATTTGAACAGAGGTATAAGCTGAACATATAGGCTAGTATCTCCTATTGCAAGGTCTATATGTGACTCCTCATAGCATTTAATGTGACCGGTTTTATGAGAATAAAAGTGCTGTTATGGAGATATGTAGCTTTTTGGGGTTTTAACTCAAAGCTACGTTATCCGAAAATAATTCCACACAACAAACACTTGGGCAGATTGCAACTCTGTGTCTATGCTGTATTCCTGTTTCATTCATGTCATCACACTATGTAACAAAAATTCAATATAATGAATGTGTAACTCATGCACGCTTCACTGCTTAGACCATATTTACAGCTGTACAACATGCAAATGCAATCTTTTCTTCCAACTACCAGCTATGACTTTGTATTTCGACATCCGAATGTAAAAAAAACGTTAAAGGGCGCGACATGGAAATAATACAAATTGAACCATGAAATGATCATTTACTTGTATTGTATGAAGCTTGAGTCTGTCATGTATTTAAAGTCGAAGTGTGTAATTTTTGCGTCACTAAATACATTTACAAAAATTGTGACTGTTTTCAAACAGGTTTCCCGACCACTCATTTGTCATTGGTCAGAAATACAGATAGCCCCGCCCTAAACACTCACTTCTGGTTGAGTCGTTGCTAGGGGTAGTTCAAACAGAGCAATGTTTTGAATCAGTGTTTACACTTTTCTGTGAAATCAACCTAAAATGGCTTACAATTATATCTGCATATTAAGCTAAGAAAGGAGAAAATTACACACTTCAACTTCATGACTCTTAAGGAATACGTCGGTCACAGTGTAAGGAGAGTTGAGATTCTGGCTAAATATTCACATCTGTGGCTCATATAAAGCACCAAGGCTCAGTCTACTTGGCGGTGAGGGCACAGTCTATCTCTAATGGCAGGTTTTATATCATTTCTGTAAACCTGGAGTTTTTTCTTGTGTGTTTTAGTGCTGTTTGCGAAGACAATTGTGCATACGTTAAGTATTACATTTCAGCATGTAACTCATCCGACACTGTTTGTGCTACGATCATTGTTTTGTTTAGTTTTTTCTCAAATTGTGCAGCTAATTCAGCAGAAGTGTGATATTAGCTATACATTTACATTTACATTTAGTAATTTAGCAGACGCTTTTATCCAAAGCGACTTACAATTACAACTATACGACTTACAATTTTACTTGTGTAACTATGAACTGAAGAGACTGTAAACTTCACCACTATCTGACACAGGGCTTTTGTCTTGACCAGGACTTTTTCAAACCCAGCACCACAGATTCCTGGACTGAGTGATGATATTTCTGAGGGCTTTTGAAGCACATTAAAGGTGAGTAAACCTGAGATTTGTCTAGCATGTGAGATTTTCAAATTCACTTTTAGTCTCACAGTTATTTGATCACTATCGGTTGTTTTTGATCACTCTGTTCCAATGCTAAGATATCAAATAGCTAATAAGTTGGTTTTAATCCAATTATGTTTTTGAAACTGTTCTATCTTTCGTTGGCGGTATGAAAAAGAGGCATAACTCTACTTCAAAGTGCTTTTGGGTCCGACTCCAGTTTTGGTCCCCGAGGGGACATCGCAGTTTGCTTTTCTGTAAACATGGGAATGATTTGTAAACACTGAAATGCAAATCACCCATATGACCATAAGCAGAAAAACATTATTAATATTAGCGTAATATGTCAGTGCAGTCTAAGAGCACTGATTTGTTTAACAAGAAAGGTCTGGCTCGTTCTTATTGGTCCAAGATGATCACATGATGCTCTTTGGGACTTCCAGACCTGTGATTAGAGTCACCTGTGAAAAAGACAAATTTCAATCATTAATATTGATAAATGTGATGTGCTGATGATCACTAGGCATGGGAATCTGATTCATATTACGATTCACCTTAAATTATTCTATTTCCATCTATTAACTTTCAAGAGAAGGGTTTAAAGTAAAGCACTGTGCAATAGAAAATAGATGTGTGTGCAAACTTTAAAAGGTATCTAGAAGCAAGTTTTATGAAATTTAAGATAATTTATATTTTAAAAAATATCTTAATTAGCATTTAAACTGGAATGGAAAAACTCGAATGTGTTGTTTACATCGACATGTTTGAATAAATATTGGTTTTCTCTTTAATATATGCCGACGCTCCCCTCTGGGCTCCCGTGGTTCTGAATGGGCTCAGCCCTCCCCCCATGCGTTTGCCAAATATTGGGCCGATAGAAGATCGAAGGTGTGTTCGACTTGAAGCAGCACTGCGCAGAATTATCACTGTGTGACATCAAAGTACCGCGAGAGTGATAAAAGAGCAGACGGATTCTTATGCTTTCGAATCGCTCACCGATGGCTGATAGACATCATGATGTTGAGCCGGCATCTCCCTCCCACATCCCCCGCAATCCGTCACATGCCAATACCGTGTTCGGAAAGAAAATGACGTGTTTTTTGAGAGTGCTTAAACTCACGCTAGACTTAAGTCAGTCATAATGTTCTGTGCTCACATTCTCTGTATTCGCGGTTTAAAAATAACTGTAAGGTACAGATAATGTGACCTCTAGTGATGAAAACTTATATATTATCCCTTTAATTTTGAAAAATGTATTTGTCATCTGCAGATTGATTTTAAGTAGGAAAAAAAAATCAATTTAAATCGTAAATCGGATTTTTTGTGAAAAAAATTCACTTATTTCAGGCAATATCGCCCAGCCCTACTTTAAATGAAATTGACCAATTGCAGATTAGCAGTCACACAAAGGAGGGGTTTGTAAAATGAATCGTTGAGTGAATCGTTTGGGAGTCGTTGATCAAATAAGGTAAAAATAAATGAAATAAGAAAATGAAAGTGTTTTTTTACCTTGCATGCATGTCGACCTGTTGTTGGGGACTCCCAAAACCAAACTATTAACCTTTTTTTACCCATAATATGGCCACTTTAAGAAAATTAATGTGGATTTGGGTGTCCGCCATGATGAGTTGGAGTTCTGTTATCAGTTGGAGTTCTGTTATCACTAGAATATCGCACTGCTGGACAAGGCATTCAGCCAATCAGACCAGAATGAACTGCTTTATATATATATATATATATATATATATATATATATATATATATATATATATAATAGGCCAATAAATCCTTACATAATTATTAAAACAGAAATATTTGAAGCAGAAATATGTAAAAACAAAGTGTTTTTATATTTCAATAAATTAATAAATTAATTTTGCTTGTAAATGTCTCCTTTTAAAACTTTATTAAAGAAAATATACTATTGATACATTTTCATTGCACCCCTAAAAGTTTTTTAACAGCTCTTAGAAAGAAATCAAAACATGCCAGAAGAATCTAGACGTTTGGTAAAGCAACTTGAAGGTCATGAGAATGATTCTGAATAAGAAACAGCTCTGGATTCCCGATGCTACCAATCACTGAGTATGTTAAAAGTCAGTGTGGATCAGCTGCTCACCTGGACGTTGCGGTTGAGGCTAACTGCGGGCATGAACACACCCTCCAGGTTCTCGAAAGCCACGGGTCCATGCTGATGTTTGTTGATGAAGAAGGTCAGGGTATGTTTTGTCAGGTCTAACAGAATCCCCACACTCGAACCCTTTGTGATGCCACCCTCAGCCCTGCAAGAATCACAGAGAAGAGGAAGGAGACAAATGAAGTGAATCAACAGGAGTGTTTTCTGTTGATCAAAGATCTCTCTAGGAAGAGGAATGAGAGGGATGCAGGAAATGGAGAATTTGGAGTGGCGCTGGATCAGAGTAAAGAACGTAGGGAGGAGAAACTGTGCTATGACTTCAGTGTGTATGTTACTTCTGAATCACAACAATGCTAATATTCAGTCTGACAGGATGACAACAAGTGTGATATCACCTACTTATATTTATAGAGTAGTGAAGAGCTACTGTAACAGCTCATAGACATTTTAAAAGAAACATGTTGAGGAACACAAGGGAAGCTCTACATACCATGTATTTCTAAACATTGGCCCTGTTTCCACCTGTTATTAATGGATCAGTTTACCAGGGGTTCACTCGCCCTCATGACATTCCAAACCCCATATTTGAAGATATTCATACATCAGTATTATAAACAGAAACTCAGCCATGTTTGAGTTTCTTTCTTTATTTATTATGTGACAAATAAAGAAACCTTGAACCTTGATGTTTGCTTTAAGAACCAATGAGGTTAGTTCTTACAAGTCATGTGAGCAAGTTTGTGTTTCAGCAAGAACCAGTGAGATTTGTTCTTACACATCAAGCAAGTACAGTTAAACTTCAGTTTATGTCAGAAAGTAATGTTTGTATGTGGATAAAAGACTAAATTAAATCTGTTCATCATATAAAGTGACGTCTCTCTTCAGAAGACTTGGATTAAATCCCTTGATTCATATGGATTACATTTACAATATCTTTACGAACTTTTTGAAGCTTGAACATTTTGGTTGTGTGTACTCAAAATGGAAGTCAAAAAAATTGTCAAAGAATTACAATATTAATAATATCTCCATTTGTGTTCCGAAGATTAATGAAAATCTTAACAGTTTGGAAGCACTCAAGGGAGTGTAAATGATTTTTGGGGGATTTTTTTATCTATTTATCATGCATTTCAAATGCACCTCATGTGACTCCTTGTGTTCAGATTTTTTTTAAGCCACTCTCTTGTATTTTATTATAATCTGCATTACTTTCTTGGGAGGGTGGGACAAACAGAAATCATTCGTTTTAGTCAGTGTACCATCAGAATGATTTTGGACTGATATTATAAGATATAAAACTTATGGATCATGAGCTGGTAAAATCTTTCTAAAAGTGATTCCAGCGATATTGCTCCACTGTGTCATTTCTCATTAAAGCAATGGTTTGAACTTCTCTATACTTAAGAATTATACTGATAATTAAAACTTTATAGTCGATGTTATAGTTATCCTCGGTGTGAACGGGTCTTAATTTGAATAAGCATGCTGCACTCATCAGTGAAAATGATATAGAGCGCTATATGTTTCCACCTGTATTTAGTGCTGACCCCTTGTGAACAGATCACCAAAGATGCATCTTAATACGAACAGAACTACTGAGTTTCTAGAACATTCTCGTATCTAACAACTATCACACAGCTGATAATACTAGAACTACTAGCAAAGTTCTGCATAAGTGACTCAACAAACTACTTTCACCTGAATGGTTTAACTGCTTACAGCCCCTGGGTGATGGAGGGAGAAGAGAATAAAAGAAACATGCTGGGAAAACAGCAAAATTATAAAAT
The DNA here is from genome assembly GCA_003573665.1 of Oxygymnocypris stewartii. Lineage (NCBI taxonomy): Eukaryota > Metazoa > Chordata > Actinopteri > Cypriniformes > Cyprinidae > Oxygymnocypris > Oxygymnocypris stewartii. The sequence continues at coordinate 920,323 of QVTF01023105.1, forward strand.
ACTATGGAGAAAAACTGTTAAAATGAAAGGAATATGATGGATCTAAGGCTGACAAAGAAGTAGAACAAGCTTGGCTTCAGGCTACATTAAGTAGGCTACATATGAAAGGCACAGATTTCATGGATTGTTAAGTGTAACACTAGCCGTACTGTTAGCGTGTCCTCGCAGTCACCTCACTATCAATAAACGCAGGCAAAATTTTAAATCATTGCATTAGTATTCAAGTGTTATAATCATCCTGTCCTTCATACTCTCCAGAGGACACTGCATCAGCATAACTGTGACATACACCACGTGTACATACACTACATCTACAGTATATCCTAATCAAACCTTCAAACGGAAACAATGTGTGTAATGCTCCACAACTATATTCCAACATTGTCACGGTTCATGGGTTCCCGGTCCCATCCTCACCGTGTCTTGTCTGTGTGCGTGTGCGTATGTGTGAGCAGGTGTCTGTGGGTGTGTGTGATTGAGGCTGATTCGCTCCAGCTGAGAGTCATCACCGTTGGGCTATATCAGTTCCTGTCACGCTCTCTCTATTGTCAGATCCTTGCAGTGTTTGCGGTCGACGTTTACGGTCCGTTTCTGATTCCTGGTTCCGCGATTCCTGAGCCCTGCTGCTTTCCTGGACTCCGATCGCCGGAGACTCGTCTGCCCATTGCTTCCCTGCGCTACCCGCCTCTGCCTACGAAGAGCTCCACTTTAGTTTCTCTCTGTGTATTACTTCTTGTAATAAACTCTCTTTCCGCAACTGAATCCTCCCGTCTTCATTGTGACAGAAGGATCTGACCAATCTTCAAGGATTCAGCGGAGACTCGTGGTTTTCAGGAACTGTTAGCCGGCAACAACGCTCGTATGGATCTCCAGGAGGAGAATATGTTGAACACCGGATGAGCTGTGCAGGCGTTAGTAGCGCAGGTGTCCGAGCTCATTACCCAGGTACAATTATTAAGATCACCCGCTGCGCCACCCACACCGCCGAATTTTTCCATCCCCGGGAACAACAGCTCTCAGCACGAACCTAGACTCCCTGCACCGGAGGTGTATGCCGGAGATCCTAATCTCTGTAGAGCGTTTCTGACGAAGTGTTCTCTGTTTTTCTCGCTCCAGCCACTTACGTTCGCCACGGAGGCTTCCAAAGTGGCGCTAGTGCTTACGTTGCTGTCAGGAAAGGCAGCATTGTGGGGAACGGCGGTGTGGGAGAATCGCCACCCATGTTGTTCCTCGTTCCGCTCACTCTCTCAGGAGATGAGGAGGGTGTTCGATCGTGCGCTGGTCGGGCGCGAGGCAGCGCGCATGCTGGCCGACCTCCGCCAGGGGGAGCAGTCCGTTTCCGACTATTCCATCCAGTTCAGGACCCTGGCAGCGGAGTGTGAGTGGAACGAGAGGGCGCAGTGGGACATGTTCCTGCATGGGCTGGCTGACCGTATCCAACGGGAGATCGATGTGGTGGAGTTACCTCCCGGGTTGGACGAACTTGTGGACCTGGCCTTACGCGTGGATGCACGGCTTCAGCAACGCGATCTACGCGGTCGACGCAAGTTAACACCGGGACATCCTTTCCTCAACACCGGCGATATGGTCAGTCACTCGTCGGTTGACGAACCCATGCAGGTGGGTAGAGCTCGGCTCTCCCGGGAGGAGAGAGAACGTCGGAGGAGGAGGGGACTGTGCTTATACTGCGGCGCGGCTGGCCATTTCCTGGTGAGTTGCCCCGTAAAAGGATCAGGCCCGACAGTAGGTCTGAGGCTACTGTCGGGTGGGGTGTCTCTTAACAAAGCCTCATCCACTACCCTCCTCCCGGTGAGGTTGCAATGGGCGGCCGGGCGACATGAGGGGACGGCGCTGCTAGACTCCGGAGCCGAGGGTAACCTGCTGGACATCTCCCTGGCTCAACTCCTTCACATTCCCTTGGTTTCCCTCCGTCACAAGATCTCTGTCAGCGCTCTCAATGGACAGTCACTTCCCCAGATCAGTCTCTCCACTGCACCTATCACCCTCGTCAACTCAGGCAACCACTCCGAGACCATCACCTTCCTCGTCACCCATTCACCTCTGGCCCCGGTGGTGTTGGGTCACCCCTGGCTCACGCAACACAATCCTCGGGTGGATTGGGGTCGTAACACCATCTCGGAGTGGAGCAGAGCCTGCTATGCCTCTTGTCTTGTGTCTGCTGGTTTTTCTGTTTCTGGTTGAGATGGGGAGCCTGTCTAACGTGCCCGAGGAGTATCTCGACCTGAAGGAGGTGTTCAGTAAGTCCAGGGCCGCTTCTCTCCCTCCACATCGTCCCTACGACTGTGCTATAGAGTTAGTACCAGGTATGTCTCCGCCTAAGGGCAGATTATACTCGCTTTCTGTCCCGGAAAGGGAGGCCATGGAGAAATATATTTCTGATTCTCTGACAGCCGGGTTCATCCGCCCCTCTTCTTCTCCAGCGGGGGCAGGATTTTTTTTTGTTGCGAAGAAGGATGGTTCTCTGCGACCTTGTATTGACTACCGGGGCTTGAACAACATCACGGTAAAGAATACTTATCCTTTGCCGTTGATGTCTTCAGCCTTCGAGAGGTTGCAGGGAGCATCCATCTTCACCAAGTTAGATCTTAGAAATGCCTATCATTTGGTTCGCATAAGAGAGGGGGATGAGTGGAAGACCGCGTTTAATACCCCCAGAGGGCATTTTGAGTATTTGGTTATGCCTTTCGGGCTCTCTAACTCTCCCGCGGTCTTCCAGGCACTCGTCAATGACGTGTTGAGAGATATGGTCGATCAGTTCATATATGTCTACCTGGATGACATATTGATTTTTTCTTCTTCTCTCCAGGAACATGTTCAACACGTCAGGCGAGTGCTCCAGAGGTTGTTAGAGAATGGGCTTTTTGTCAAGGCGGAGAAGTGCGCGTTCCATGCACAGTCGGTTCCTTTCTTGGGTTTCATAGTGTCGCCGGAGGGAGTTCGCATGGATCCTGACAGGGTTAAGGCTGTGGTAAATTGGCCAACCCCTGATTCCCGCAAGGCCCTGCTGAGGTTTCTGGGGTTCGCTAATTTTTACCGGCGTTTTATTCGCAATTTCAGCCAACTAGCCGCTCCTCTGACTGCCTTGACCTCCACCAAGATGATGTTCAGGTGGTCGAATGCGGCCGAGGCCGCATTTACCAAACTCAGAGGCCGCTTCGTTTCGGCACCCATTCTCCGGGCCCCTGATCCCACACGCCAGTTCGTGGTGGAGGTCGACGCGTCAGAGGTGGGGGTAGGTGCAGTGCTATCCCAACGGGCCACCTCGGACGACAAGGTGCATCCCTGCGCATTTTTTTCCCATCGACTGTCTCCTGCCGAACGCAATTACGACATCGGTAACAGAGAGTTGCTGGCCGTCAAGCTAGCGTTGGAAGAATGGCGTCACTGGTTAGAGGGTTCGGGGGTTCCTTTCATAGTTTGGACCGACCATAAGAATCTTGAATATATTCAGTCCGCCAAACGTCTTAACTCCAGGCAGGCTCGTTGGGCACTATTTTTCGGACGTTTTGATTTTTCCATCTCCTATCGGCCGGGTTCTAAGAACATCAAACCTGATGCCTTGTCACGCATTTTTTATATTTCGGACCGCCCGGTGTCTCCCGAGTGCATTATACCTGAGAGATTGGTTGTCTCTGCAGTCACTTGGGAGATCGAATCGAAGGTCCGCACGGCCTTGGAAGGGGTAACGCCTCCGCCTGGATGCCCAACGGGCCGGTTGTTTGTGCCGGAGGGGTTACGGTCCAACGTCATCCAGTGGGGTCACTGTTCCAACGTGGCTTGTCATCCAGGAATCGGTCGCACCATGTTTTTGGTTAAACAACGATTCTGGTGGCGGGCCATGGCTCGCGATATCCGAGAGTTTGTTTTGGCCTGCTCAGTCTGTGCTCGGGGTAAGACTTCCAATCGACCTCCAGAGGGGTTACTTCAGCCGCTGTCAGTCCCTTCGAGACCCTGGTCCCATATTGCGCTAGATTTCGTTACTGCCCTCCCACCCTCCCTGGGTAATACGGTTGTTTTAACCGTAGTGGACCGGTTCTCGAAGGCGGCCCATTTTATTCCCTTGCCCAAATTGCCCTCAGCCAAGGAGACAGCGGCTACGGTAGTTGATCACATCTTTCGCATTCATGGCCTCCCGGCAGACGTGGTTTCCGACAGGGGTCCCCAATTCGTGTCCAAATTTTGGAGAGAGTTTTGTCGACTACTGGGGGCGACTGTGAGTTTGTCTTCTGGGTTTCACCCTCAGACCAACGGTCAGACTGAGCGGGCCAACCAGGATCTCGAGAGGGTGTTGCGATGTTTGGTCACTCAGAATCCCACTTCCTGGTGTCAGCAACTTTCATGGGTTGAGTACGCTCACAACTCGTTACAGGTGTCGTCCACGGGCCTTTCGCCGTTTGAGTGTAGTTTAGGTTACCAGCCACCTCTATTCCCTAGTATGGAATCCGAAGTCGCGGTCCCCTCTGCTCACGCCTTCGTCCAGAGGTGTCACCGTACCTGGACGAGAGCCCGAGAGACTCTCCTCCGGGTGGGGGCGTGCACCAAGGCTAAGGCTGATCGCCACCGGTCGAAGCCTCCCGTCTACGTCGTTGGTCAAAAAGTGTGGCTTTCTACCAAGAACATTCCGCTCCGGTCCGTGTGTAATAAGTTGGCTCCCAAATTTATTGGCCCGTTTCCTGTCACTAAGATTATTAGTCCGGTGACAGTCCGCCTCAAACTCCCTCCTGCGTACAGGAGAATTCATCCCGCGTTCCATGTATCCAAAATTAAACCTGTTTTTTGGTCTCCCCTTAATCCGCCTACTCCGGTTCCTCCCCCGCCGCGACTCGTAGATGGGGAACCCACCTATTCGGTCAATCGCATTCTGGACTCGAGGCGGAGGGGACGAGGATTTCAATACTTGGTGGACTGGGAAGGTTACGGTCCGGAGGAGAGAAGTTGGGTTCCGGCCAGAGACATATTGGATCACTCCCTTATTGATGATTACAATCAACAGGTAAGGTCGGCTGGGAGCGCCGAGAGGCGCTCCTAGGGGGAGGGGTACTGTCACGGTTCATGGGTTCCCGGTCCCATCCTCACCGTGTCTTGTCTGTGTGCGTATGTGTGAGCAGGTGTCTGTGGGTGTGTGTGATTGAGGCTGATTCGCTCCAGCTGAGAGTCATCACCGTTGGGCTATATCAGTTCCTGTCACGCTCTCTCTATTGTCAGATCCTTGCAGTGTTTGTTTGTGGTCGACGTTTACGGTCCGTTTCTGATTCCTGGTTCCGCGATTCCTGAGCCCTGCTGCTTTCCTGGACTCCGATCGCCGGAGACTCGTCTGCCCATTGCTTCCCTGCGCTACCCGCCTCTGCCTACGAAGAGCTCCACTTTAGTTTCTCTCTGTGTATTACTTCTTGTAATAAACTCTCTTTCCGCAACTGAATCCTCCCGTCTTCATTGTGACAAACATACTGTAATAGGGTGTATACATCATCAGCATAGTCTGACCAATCACAGACATGTGTGTTGTTATCTTGCCAATCTTGCTCTTCCATTTATAATATTTTAGCAAGTTTACATCTATGTATTTGGCAGATGCTTTTTTTCACACAGAATGCATTTTGCTTTGAAAAACGTGAGATGTGGATATTGGTTCCGAAATACGTTTCTTAAAAATTGAACTTATTTTAACTTAAGCGCTGCATTTTTAATATTAATATGCACAAGACTCTGCAAAAGATGATTGCAATGATCAAACACATTCATCTAGGGCTTGTTTACATAGAAAACATATATATATACATATATTGGAATGGAAAACATGTTATATGCAAACAGTCCATTAAATTGCATTTAAGGTACACATTTTATTAATTCTTGCTGGGCACTGAACCCATAACCTTGCGTTGCTAGCACCATGCTCTAATGTTTGAGCTACAGAAAAAAAATGCACAGTAATTTAATGAACACATTAATGTTCATTTATATGCTTAACATAAAAGAATGAAATGAATCCAGGCTTATTTTAATGTTAGTATAATGTTATCAAATCTATAGTAATTAAAACCTCCTCCTTGCTTCAAAAATGTCTGTAGAAATTAGTGTTAATCTCTCAACTTTGCTTCACATTTAGTTGTGATACCATTTATAAATAAGTGATATAAATCCATATTTTTCATATGTAGTTATTTGGGTTTATTTTTCCCTAAAGTTTCCCATTTGCACTTAAAAACGATATTCCTTCACCCAAAAATAAAAATTCTTAATTTAATCATTCTCAAGTCTTTCGTTCATCTTTAGGACACAAATAAACATACTACTCTCATCATTTTCCGTATGATGTTTCTGATGTCTTTATGAAGTTTTTAGACATTGACAGCAAGTACAGTTGAGCAGCCGTTGACCATATTTGATGTGCTCTATGTATGTGCATTGATCAAAGTTTATTAATCTAAAGCCTAAATTAAACTCTTCGTCATGTAAAGTGATTGTTTGTTCAGAAGACTTAGATTAAACCCCTCAATTCATATGCATACTTGTCTGTATTCACCTTTTCCAGCTTGACAATTTTGGTTTCAGTGAATAGACAAAAATTATGCGTTGGACAGATGGTCCCTTCCTGTCTAAGAGGTGGTGCCTGTCCAAAATAATGTGGAACAAATCTGTCAAAAGCCCAGCTTGCAAAATGTATCACCACCCTAGATGCGTACCTGTTTGTGTGGGAGTTGTTGTGCATGAACCAGGAGCGATTGTTGTCCACATACATGGCCCAGGCCTTATCGTCCTTCCCCAGCATCGTGTCCTTCGTTGTATTAATCCGTGCCACACCGAATGCGGGGTCGGGGTGGTTGTCATAGCGATCCATACTAAGTTCCCAGTAATGCACGCCCTTGGAGAAGGCAGCCGTCCCGAGCACCACGCGATCATCGTAACTGTTACAAGTCACAGTCTGGTTTTCATTCGATAGGACAATGTCTCTGTGAGCTGACGTAGGGTCAAAGGTGAACCATGCCACTGGAGAGCAAAGATAAAATAAAGTTTGTGAAAGCCAGAATAATTCAGTGTGGTTAAAAAACATATTTGCAGCTAAAGAGGTTAATCAATAAAAAGCACTAAGATTAATTAAAATAGCATCTCACGGCATTTGACTGACATTAATGTACACTGTATATAATAATAGATCATGCTGTTTCTCAAACTGTTTTTGCAAAAAACTAAACTGTTTTTTTGTTTAGTTTTCTGTTTATATATATATATATATATATATATATATATATATATATATATATTTTTTTTTTTTATCAGAGCCAATGGATTTTTAGGACAGTTGTTTCAGTCATATCTGACAGATAAAAGGGTTGTTTTATGTGTGATATTACCAGAAAAAAATTCTCAGCTCCTTTAGCAACGATATAAAAGAGGTTAAGTTTAGTCATCATAATTTGCTGTTCACACACATAGCTACACGTCTTCACTCCTGCAGTGACCCATGAATTATTAAAACAGTTGAAGGAATGAAATATTGAAGCTCTCTTAGAAGATTTTCGGTAGCAGAGGGCCTGTAAGGCAAATCTAGCATCAAACCCTAATTAGGTCTGTGTTAATTGAACATCTCCAGTGGGACCCCTGGTTTATGCAGTTTTGCAACAGCAATCTAGAACCTGCCAATGTAACTAGAACCGGGGTCTTAAAATCTAACGGTCTTCTTATGGTGCAAAACTTAAAAGCCAGTCACAGGACTTAAACATACACATAAATAAATGCAATAAATCAAAATAATAATATTTTTTCCATAAACATTTATACATTATAATCTATTTAATGTGCATAATATTTACCCCTTGTTCCTACTGTACTTCTCAATTAGGGAAAGGGGTTTTTATGCCCTTCAAAGTGATTTAAGCATGTATGCCATTTCACTAATATGAAATTAATTCTATATACCTCATGAAAAAATAGTTTTGCCATCTTTCATGTACACTGTACATAAAACACTGTAGTTATGTCGTTAAAAGTTAAGAAATACATAGAGTATAGTGAAATCTTACAAGTTCTATTCACAAGATGAAGGAACAGTTCACCTAAACATGAAAATTTGCTGAAAATGATCTCATCCGCAGGTCATCCAAAAAAATCTTCATTGGAACAAATTTGGAGAAATTTAGCATTACATCACTTGCTCATCAATGAATCCTCTGCAGTGAATGGGTGCCGTCAGAATGAGAGTTCAAACAGTGAAAAAGTATCTCCCCTTTTATCATCTCTTATCAAAATCCACTGACATATTTGTTTAGAACTATTTTTGACTGGTTTTGCTTGTAAACGATGCTTGAACTATGCTGTTTTTTTTCTCTTTTAATTCAGCCGAGGTGACTTTCACTGGAGAAAGCAATATTATGGATTGATGACTCATATTTTAGCAAAAGCTTGTAGTTCAAAAAGTTGTCTTAATGAGGGATTTATTTCTTACAAACACGCAACTTTTTGGTTCACAAGACGTTAATTGATGGACTGGAATCATGGCGTTTGCTTGATGCTTTTATCAGCTGTTTAGACTCATCTGACGGCACCCATTCACTGCAGAGGATCCATTGCAGAGCAAGTGATGTAATGCTACATTAATCTAAATCTGTTCCCATCAAGAAACAAACACATCTTTTATGGCCTGAGGGTGAGTAGGGTGAGGGTGAGTTTTTGGGTAAACTATTCTTTTAATATTGAGTAACTTACATCAAATTCATCAAACACAATAAAAGTGATTTGATTTGATTTGAAATTCACACAATATAGTGAATTTTAATTTGTCTACTACTGCTCAGCCATAGAAAACAGTTTCCAAGAAAGAGTGTTTTTGAACAAATCAGTTGCGTGAATGATTCATTGATTTGCTCATATTGAACTTGCAGAAGTGGAATGGAATGGAAACAAACAGTGAAAAGTCTCAGTATTATTGGTATAAATATCAAAACATTTTGAAATAACAGTCAAATGAATTCCCTATGACAGAATAAGTCTCTATGAGTCTCTACTTCTGCATAGAGTCTATGTAGGACGTTTGATGAGAAGAGTTTTCCTATAAAACACTCATTAAAGAGATGCATCCACAGCAGGGATCCATGGAGGAAAGGGAATATATAATGCGAAAGCTGTGTGAATGAGTGTCATAGATTGAAAAGAAGCTTTAAGAACTCTCAGAGGCCCTATTAAAGGTGAATGAAAGAAACTGTGTGAAGAAGCAGACGACCAAAACACCCACCATCAGACGTCTTCAAAACAACAACTTTGCTGTACGCTCCCACTCCAGCAGAGTTGTACGCTTTGACTCGAGCATTGTATGAACTGTTGAAATGAAGGCCGTCCACTGTACAGATGGTCTCTTTCCCAACATAAACTTCCTAAAATATGGACAGGGAAAGAGAGAGGGGGGAAGCAGACAAGGTGTAAGGTAAAAATAGAAAGCATCTGGTAAAACATGACCTCACGTAAGATAAGATATAAGACAACACTGCACGTTAATCATGGATGATAAAATAAGCTGCAGATTTCTCAAAGAGAAGCAGAGAATTTTAAACATTTCAAAAACAAGATAACATAAAAAGCTTCCTGCAACCCAACTTTGGAAAAGCAGTTTGGAGGCTTTAACGGCACAGAGTTAACTGTACTGACTTTTGTCGCTTAAATTGAGAATCGAACCAACTTCAACTGGCACGGGAGGTGGACGCTCTAGCAAAGACATTATAGTTCCCCCAAAAAATGAAAATGTTGTCATCTTTGGAACACAAATTAAGATATTTTGAGGTAATCCGAGAGCATTCTCGTCCATAGACAGCAAAGGTACTACCACGTTCAAGGTCCAGGGCCCGGTTGCATGAAAGATCTTAAGCTAAGAAATCCCTTAGTTATAAGGTTAAGGGAACCCTTAGTGAAACTTGGGTTGCAAGAAAAATCCTAAGGGTCAACTTAAGGAACCTTAAGACTGCCATTAATTATTCCCATTAATTATCTAAGTGTTCCCTTAAGCGTTGCTACAAAGTCCTTAGAAACTATTTCACCTTGATAAATTCAAGGGACCAAAACAGCTCCCTTAAGTCATCCTAAACTCAGTATCTGCAGGATGTTTAAGCTTAATTTTTTAAAGATCTGCACAAATAAAATATCATATGAATGTAGTAGGGCAATGACTATGGTAACATATTAAACTGTAAAAAGCATGATTTACAGGTTTTCACAAAACAAAAAGATTTATATATATTTGTTTTAAATGGATGAGTTGTATCAATTATTATATTAATTTAAACAATTATTATTAATCAATTATTACATTAATTAAATAACAATATAAATGTAATGTATTTAATAATTGTTTAGATTTTTATAATGCGTAATTTTTTTATCGAGCATCAATCCACCTGTTCACATTTACAACTCTGTGTGTTTGCAGCAACAAAACATGGGTTAATTTTCACATTTAGTACATTTTCCATCATTGGTCAGCGCTTTCACTGCAGTTTCCTCGGTAACGACTATACGCAAAGCAGCGCAGAAACGGGCAGCGCTTGATTATTTAATGTTATGAAGGTGAGTAATTAATGACAGAATTTTCATTTGTGGGTGAACTATCCCTTTAAAGACTGCAACCACTAGCATCAGTTTCTAGTGCACTTCTTCTTGAGGCCAGAGGAGTGAGGTTTACCTGCACAGTTCTTACTAGCTGGCCTCCTTTAAACATCACTCTCGTCTGGGTCACGGCACCAATGTCACTGGTTCTTCTGGCACCGCCCCAAATAGGATTTAAATTAGCACTAATCCGAATAGAAGGCTAGCATTTCATTGCATCCCAGGCTAGCTTGCATCCATTACTCAAATATCAAATCATGTCATGACTAAGAAACTAAACGCTATTGGCTATTTTCTTTTAAAGGGAACAAGCTCTTTAAAATGTCCTGCCCAAAAGTCTTGATTCAGTACGAAACATATCAGCACAAGAATGAAAACTGTGCATATGTGTTGATTTCATTCGGAGTACAAAATTATTAAGAAATCTCTTTGTTTTCCTGACTGCTGAAAGATCTCAGTGTAGAAATAAAAATGTTGCAGATGTACCCGGTAAGACCCGCTATTCCCGTCATCCAGCTCTAGCACGTAACCCTCGACAGGCAGGGCTTGGACCGTAGTTATCCTCCAGGCCAGAGTGGCACTGTTGTTCCTCATGCAACATTTTTCCAACTGCAACAGCGGTGCAGGAGGCACTGTGGTGGTCTCTGCTAAAAGATAAAAGTATTTACAGAGTACGCATTTAAACACTGACTGTCATACACTGAAGCATCACAAGGTTAAACAGGGTAATCGTGGAGTGACATGCATGGGAGTAAGCACTTCCTCAAAGTCACTGGTGCCAAACGGAGGATAAGGAGCTGTGGGTTTGGGAGGGGTCGAGTATTTTAGGGAAACAGGTTGTAGCAGCTCTGAAATACCTCCTGTGCTCTCCTCCTCTTTCTGGTCACCTGCATACATTTGTTTCAATAAAGCAGCCTCCTGACCATCTGAAAGATGATATCGGACAAAGCAGGTGTTGCATGTGTGAGTCTAGAGGTAAAACTGCGGGGATCATTTGCCTCTGAAACTGGGAAGGACAGAATTTATTTTTGGATTGTGTTGCCCAATTATTAATTGACAAGATGTGAATTTGAGTTTGCAAGATCGGCTTTATTTCCCAAAACTGGTTTAATTGCCATTTTTGAAGCTGTTGTTTACTAGTCCAGATTCTAGAAACCACATTCTAAAAGGAAAAACAAGAATATATCATTGCAACAAATTCATATTATATTATTAGCTTTATTACAGTGACCACCAGTGTTGAGGAACATTGTTTTAGTTACTCATAAACAACTGTGTTAATTACACAAATTATTTAGCATGATCATTTTTGATATATTTCTGAATTCTCCCTACTGAAAAAAACACCAGCTTTTTCCCCCCTTTTTAGAAGAGGTGCTACTTTTTTATTCTCACCAGGGCTGCATTTATTTGAAAATAAAATCATATGCATTTATATGAAGAATAAAATCAGAACAGTATTATTGTGAACTGTTATTCATTTTTGTTATGCTTTTCCATTTATATTTTAATAAGTAATTTATTCTTGTGATGGCAAAGTTAAATTGTCAGCATCATTAGTCCAGTCTTCAGTGTTACAAGATGCTTCAAAAATAATTATTTTATGCTGATTTTGTGCTCTATTATTATCAATACTTTTTTAAGATTATTTGAGGAATAGAAAGTTAATAAGAACAGCATTTATTTGAAATCAACATTTTGTAACATTAGAGATGCTTTCCTGTCACTGTTAATCAATTTAAAGTATCTTTTCAGAATAAAAGTATTATTTTATTTGTTTAAATCCCCACTACGACATTGTTTTGTTTTTTGGTTAACTTGTAAATGTGCACCTTCTGTTCAGCTCTGCTGTGTTCCATCTATCTGTTTAATGAAATGACATGCACGATATGCATGGTCTCAAAACCAAAACATTTAAAGCATAACCTAATTATGTAATGTGTGTTGCATGTTAATGTTACGCCCAGCGCTGGTGATTACAAGCAGCAAACATGAAATCTCATTTGTTAGGTGTGTTGCCACATGTTACCTTTATTCTGGGTGAAGTCCAGCTGGAGAATCGACTGCATCAGAGGATCTGTGTTGACGGTCAAGGCGAATTCTGGGCAGACCTTTGGCTCCAGCGCACCTTTTACCCACTGATCCTGAGACGCCAGGACACGCTTTATCAACGCATCTGAGATCTGGAAGAGAAATTATAATTATAAAATGTGATGTCTTAGAAAATCTATTTTAATTTGTTTTTAGAATTATATTTATTATAAACGCGTAATTCTTTTTTATAGACCTTAGTCAGGTTAGATGCCACATTGAATTTAACACAGATGAAAATGAGGGATAAACTTTAACAACTTTTTGCATCTCACAAACTATTTTATGGCCTTTTTCATCTACATAATCGTTTTTTTCAGAAAGCTGAACAGTTAGTGTGTTGTCAAAAAAAGGTATTTCCCTCTCAACCTCATTTCTGTAAAAATTAACTATGACTAAGGTGTATTATTGATTAAAATAATTGTTAAAAAATCATTTGAAAAATCTACTTTGAAATTAGAAAATGGTTTGGAATTACAGTGCATGAAAAGAATTCAAAATTTGATTGTTTTGGTGAACTCTTCTTTTAAGGAAATGTTAGCTAGCTTCTGTACAACTGTAGTACTTTGCTAGGTTGCCACTGATGTGCAAAAGGGTTAATCCATAACATAATGCACAGTGTTTCAGTGATTCACACATTCCCTTTATGCATCAGTTTGTCTTGATCCTCAAAATGCATTGTTTTCTGCCAACTGCTTCTTTCTTCCTGCCTTTTCATAAATCTCTGCTGGGCAGGCATCTCTGACTCACATTACATGCTTTGTGAAGACACTCAAAGACACATCACAGTCGATACTTCATAAAACATTCAGTAAAGAGGCAGCGTTGCACATCTGGAGCTCTCGTATCTCTATTTTATATGTCCGCTGCTACGAAACATCAATTATTGAAAGAGTTTAAATGCTGAGGGCCAGTCTGAACACCGGAAACCACAGCTTACAAGGCATCAAGTTTCATTCACACTTCTGAATTATAATAGGCAGAAAATAGGGATGCAACCAGCACTTGTTTCTCTCTGTTTTTTGTTGTTGTCTGTTTGTACCTGTAGGAATCCACTGGGATCGTTTTCTTTAATAACCTCCAGACAGAATTCCATCATTCCTGTGGTCTGTCGGAGCTTCATGGTGCAGTGAGTTATCTGATCCTTTGCGGTCTGAAACAGAGAGGAGATGGATATAGTCTCATTTATTATATAGTCTGAGAAACAGGCACTCAATCAAAGACATGGAGCCGTATAACCAATAGCATCATTTACTGTCAGAGAGTTGCAAAACAAGATTTGTATGTCTGTCAATGATCGTCTGTCTCAGCCAATTAAGGGAATGTTCCAGATTCAATACAAGCTAAGCTCCAACGATTACCACAGAAATCATTTAAACACAATTGCACTTTACATAGAGCAAGGCATTGCCCCTAAATAAACATTACATACATATGTTAACATACAAGACAGAGTTATACATGTTATTATGAGACTAGTGTTATAAAATAAACCTTTCAACTCCTGTCATGACTATATGATGTGATAAACATGGTTACTTTCATGTTGCATACAAGGTTCCCAGGTGAAAATAAATACACTAAAATGTATTTCAAATATATTTATTTCATGCTAAGTATACTAAAAATACATTTAAATATGTATGTGTTTAATAGAAATACCCTGCGATTGTACATTTGGTGTATTAATCTGGTATACTTAAAGTCTGCTAAATCGAAACGACTGATTTTGTACTTAATGTAATTTAATTGTGCAGAACTAATGCTGCTAAAGATATACTGAAATATATTTAATTGTGCTTAAGTGGAACTATTGAACGTATACTTCAGATACACTTTAAATATCTCGCATTTAAAGACAATATTCAAAGATCATACAATCCTCATCAATAGTGATATTAAAACACATTTAGGCTTAACATTAAGAAATGTGCAGTGTGCACAAGTAGTACTCCAAATTAAAGTTGAATTATAATTTTCATATCAGTAAGTCTTGAGCAATATGTCTGTAAATATATTATAGTTAGTATAAATATACTATGCTTTGTAATATATCTTACTTTTTTACTAAGGTTACTTGAAAGGATGTTACATAACTAAGCAAACTCCACTAAATGACAGACTAAAATATTCCCCACACTTAGCAAATGTTTCAATCCTGGATGTCGATTGATCAGTACAACATTCCTGCCATGCATCTGTGTTCCTGTTCACCATATCACTGTGCAGATCCCTGAACAGATTTTGTTGCATAATAATATAAGAGATGATATACTGTACTTCAATGGAAGGTTGATTGATGAATGACTTAATAAAGACAAACTTAAGTCCATACTGTGAATACGGTCATGTCATGGCTAACTTTTCACATAAAGTACTCTTCAAAGCAACGGTGTCTCTTCAGAAAACTTGAAAGAATTACCAGCTCGATTCATATGGAATTCATATGTCATTAAAAATAATCTTCATTCAAGTCTTATGGGTTTGAAACAATACATGACAACAAAATGATGACATCTTTTTTATGAACTATCCCTTTAACTGTAGTATTAAATGTTATTTCCTGAAATAATAATCTGTGAATTCTCCTGCATATATATTCTATTAATATTTGTTTTTGAAATACATAGATTACTCATTTATCAAACATTCACTTGGGTTTTTTGCCATCCATGTCCAATTGTGAAGACAAGCTGATCAAATCAGTCTCTTTATAATGCATAATTATTTAATGGAATGAGATGGATGACTGTATAATTACAGTTGACAGAACCAGCATTAACCCTTTAAGTTAGAAATAAATTAATATTTAAATAAAACAAACGCTTAAGGAAGATTAACACACTGTTTAATGTGTTTAGTGTGCCATTATAAAAAAAATAACTAAAAATGCTTAAAGACATTAATATTGTGAGGTTATGAATATCTATCATGTGAAAAAAGATCACCTTAGTGTGTTTCATTTTCCTTTTTTTTTTTTTGTCTGTCAGCTTTATCATGATTAAAATGACCAGAAAGCCTTCCGTCTCTAATCTGTATCAAATGAAGCAAAGGATTTTATGATGGTTGGTTTATTGTGCAAAGAATCATACATGAACCAGGGGTTCCTAAATTCTGCTGCTGTTTTTCCAAAACATAAACTGTAGATAATTGTATTCTTCCTAATACACAATATAATCTTGCATCACTGTAATCTACTGAACAATGTATGGATTAATTCCATAACATACAGTAAGAAACGCATTGGACCGAGCAGATTTACTTTCACACCCCAACCCCCTTCATCCTGTGTTCAGTGTGGTGAAAGAGGGCAAGCGCAAAGCTCTGTTGTCAGACTGCTGGCGTGGAAGAAGTGAATTAGAGTAGAAAATGACATTTCCTTTCACTGCAAACAAAAACAGTTCATTTGATTTTCTGCGCAGAACACACCGACCCAGGCAGACGGAGGAATTTACGCTAGTAGCCAAAAATGATCTTACAGAACAGAAAAATTGGATTTTATATCATGAGGTTTTCAATACAACCAGATTTGATGAAAATGACGCTAGAAGCATCACGCTAATTTAAAAAATGCATTTTTAGCCAAGTGTTTCGACCCACCCCCACCCCCAAATAAAAGATAGGAAAATACAAATTATAATAATAATAATAATACATAGGAAAATACATTAAACTAAATACATTTGCTTAAAATGAATTAAAATGATTTTTAAATTAAATGAACAAAAAAATGATTTGAAACCAGTGCAAATATTTTGATCACAGAATGAGTAAATAAAATGTATTCCTTACATACAGCCAGATTAAATAAACTCACTTTATTCTGACCATATGGAGTTGCACAAATAAGACAAAAGCTCAATCTGCTTTCCATAAAGTCACGGACACTAATAGTGTGGTGTATTACAGAAACGCTTTCTCCCTCTGTCTCATCTGTGTGGTGAAGCCAGGCACAATGGCATGTGAATGAACTAGGAAATAATCTCACTGCTGCAAAATGTATAGTTATAGTTGGACTACTCTTGAATGGCTTAAAAAAAATATATATATATATATATATACAGTATATATACAGTATATATATGTATGTATGTATATAACACATATGTATACTTTCCTACACTACCCTTAAAGGCTGATGCTAAAATTATTAGCACATTTCATTTGCTACTGCTTGATTTTAGGTGTGTGGAACTCTGGGTTTAGAATAGGAATGAATGACAAGAGATGTGCATGTTGTGTGTTGACCCACCTTCAGCTTACTCTCTTTCTCCTTTGTGACCTTGGTGAGCAGTTTGGCCTTCTGCCGAGTGAGCGCTTCAATCAGAGAGTCACACTGAGCGACCAGACATGCCTCAAATTCAACGCCGTTCTCCTGTTACACACATGCACACAGTATACACAGAGTGAGCTTCGAGAGTTTACCCCACAAAACACTATATACAATATATCTCCATCATTTTGTTTTTGATGACCTTAATATGGAACTTTTTAACCCCCTTCGAGTAGAAGTCTGCTAAAGTTAGTCATTATAAAGTATAAAGTATAAAATATGTCTGAGCCCTAAGAATGAATATTGCGATTGCACCTTTCAGACTTATATATGTAAATTACCTCTTTTATGATTGGCTAACCTTTTCACATTTGTAAACTCCATAGTTGAAACTGCTGAATACTAAATGGTGTTTATATGCAAATGTGGGAAGCAACATTTTAAATTCTACCAAGAAAATTAATGGTCTTGGTGGAACAGATCTGTTATCCACTGACATGCAGCACATATAACATACATGAAATCACCCCATAGCAGATCTATACAGGTGGAGCTGGGGAGGGAGAAGGGTTTCTGCTACAGCAAGCACTAGCCACCCGCTGCATTAATAATAATATTAATGATGTGATTATATCAGATTGAGTAAGAACCTATTGGCCTGCGCGATCTAAAGTTTCATGACATAACTTTGTATATTGTAGAAATTTGATTCCTATGTAAAATTATTACAGAGTTTCAAAATATGGTCTGGGTGGAGGAAGCAGATGTTTTTAAACAAATACACCCCCATCTGCCAGTGGTTGATGAAATATGCCGCAAACTCACATCATTGAGTTTGTTTATGTTGTTGTTGTTTTTGTTTTTTTAAACTGGTTAATGGTGCTTAATAATATAGAGCAAATATTTGATAAGCCACAATGTGACAAAGTCAAATTATCTACAAATAAGAGTTATTACCTAGAACCAAAACCACTTAAATTTATTATTTTAAATAAAAAAACATTAACAACATTTCTAATTTTTGTTAACTTTAAGCTGAAGAACTATAAGTTTAAGGTCCAATTCTCGCTATTAACAATCCATTAACTATGATTCTGCCTCAATAAACTATTAATTTTCTGTTTACTAATAGTTAGTAAAGTAGTTATTACGTTTGGGGTTGGATTAGGATGTAGAATATTGTCATGCAAAATATGTGCTTCATAAGAACTTATGAACAGCCAATATGATAATAATAGGCATGATAATAAGCAGCTGGTTAATAGTGAGAATTGGTCCCTGTACTAAAGTGTTATCAACAACTAAAATAACTAAAACCTAATAAACTAAAACATTTAAACGCAAACTAATAAATACAACATTGACATGCTACTAGTGTCCAATGAAGACACATGGTTAGAGCTGTCTACAAATTAAGAAAGTCATTTAACAGATAAAAATACACACATCACGGATGGGGCAATTATTATTTTTGCTATTCTGTTTGGTGTCTGAAGTGGCACAGAAATGACAAACATTATCTTTAAAATGCATTTTGTAAAATTGGCAAAGTTGAGGGAGTCTGTGCTGTAGGAGTTTTGCACAGAACTAATCGTTCATTTACTTTGAGTACGGTTGTGACTCAGATGTGAGACCTACACCCACACACTGACTCTGGAGCAGATGGGACGGAGTAATTTCATCTACTACACAACAAGGATGAAGAGAAGATGTCTGATGTGAGCATGTGTGACTGGTGCATTTAAAAAATAAGAGATCAGGCTTGAAACCAGACTATAGTCCTTCCGCAGGACTAGTCTCTGTGTGAGAAAGGGTGTCACATTGCATTGAAAATCACCGATCACTATAGCACTTCAGTGCAAAGTCTGCTTACAGAGGCTTTCAAAGACAATCTCTTCCTCTCTCCCTCTGTATCAAAGGGCATTAAACTCTTCACTTGAGTAAAAATAGCTCAGAGCTCATAATCCAGTGATCTCCAGGCAGAATATAATTCAAAACTCATGGCATTCATTTGAATTGTATGCAAAGAAATTGCATTGATTAACATTCAATACAAATGAATGTTAAGCTGCATAATTTCTCAGAACTAGTGCAAGGTTTTCTGCTCCAGAGACCCTCCGTATAAAGTAAAATGTTCTCAATAACATTTTATTTCAACATTACATTACATCCTATAATGTTAAAGAGATAATTAATGTTTCAAACCTGACATATATTAAATAAATATTATGTTTGATCTGTCTTCAGACGCCCTTGCAAGACCCCAGGGGTCGATAGAGCCCTGGTTAAAAACCCCCGGCTTTAGATTATCAAAAACTTTGATATGCAACGCATAAAAATTTGCGTTAACATCTGACGTATGGCATGTTTTTTGGATACATGCTGAACGTTATAATTACCCCACTTCATTTTTAACGAGGTATTAATTTGCATATTTAATGAGATACTCATAAATCAAAGAGGAGATGCTAATATTCGAGTGCTGCTAGCATGGATGTTTTGATTATGTTATTATTCTTGCTCTGATGTGAAGGCAATTTTTATTCACAAGTGTTAAAAACATAGTGAGGTTTGTTATATGAAACTGAAAGGACCACATTCAAAACTGGCAACCTATATAAACATTTAATATTTAATGAGTTTACATCATTTTCACATTTTTGAGAAATAACAGATGGCTTTGTTACCTGTATCTGCTGAAGCAAGTTCTTCAGCTGCACCAGGAACTCCTTGGCCTCCTTGGCTTTTTCAGACACTCCATTCAATGCCTGTGACAGCTGACACTGCACACACAAACATGGCTCAATTAAATCATTTGCTTAACATGCTTTAAAATATTTTCTTCTCCAGAAGAACACACCTCTTTTTTAGACCAGGGCGCACAAATGGGCACAAATGCATTTGCTATTTAAAAACGCGGTGCAGGATGAGAAAATTAGAATTGCGTCGGGCTGAAACTAGAAAAAACACTTGCGCCACGCCTTGCGCCGTATTGCGCCGGGTATATGATAGGGCCCAAAGTATGTTAAAAGAAGTTCAACTTCTATCTTCTTGCATTTTTTCCTATTCCACTGCCCACGTCACATCTTTGTCAACACAAAAGTTGATTAATACCTGATTAATACCTGAATGAAATACCTGATTAAATAAATAAAATAAAAATAAATACCCACTGCATGGGAACATGATCCAGTCCTGCCAATCCAACATTTCCCAACATCATCAAACACCTCCCAACGTTCACAGAATCCTCAAAAAGCCCATTTTCTGTGCATTCTCAACCACCGCCCGACATTCCTAGCAACTTCAGAACACCTACCAACATTTCTGTGGCGCCTCAAAACCCGTGCCCAGGAGCCTCACAAAACCATGATTCAGTCCTGCCAACATTACCAACATTACCCAGCATTCTTAAACACCGCCCAACATCTAGGACCATAATCTGGTCCTGCTAATTCAACTTTACCCGTTTCCCAGAATCCTCAAACACACCCCAGATTCCAGGTATCCTCAAACATTCCTCACTACCCCAAGCCCCACAAAACATCCTGAACATTCTAAAACACCACCAAAATTCCCAACATCTAACACCAACCCAACAACCCTGTTGAAAAAAAGATGTGAAGCATGGCTGCTGGTTTGAACTGGTTTAAACTGGTCATGTGCTGGTCCTATAAGCTGGTCCTAAGCAGGAGCTAATAGCGTAAAACCAGCTTGGGACCAGCTAAGGACCAGCTTAAACTAGCTCAAACCTGCAGCCATGCTTCAAAACATACCTAACCTGCATATGCTGTTTTTTTTCAACAAGGAATGCTAAACACAACTACCAATTAAACACATTCACCAGTACAGTACAATATCACACACTTCAATCAGTCAAATATAACTCAACTCGTTCCCATATGTCCATCAGTCTTTTCCCAAACAAAACTAAACTGTCAGGGTTTGAATGATTTATGTGTTGTTATCGAATTGGCTTTAGATTGAAACACTGTCACTGTCAAATTAATACCCAGTCACGAGTGGTTTTTCCCAGAGGTTTACCAGACCTCCATAATCCATAGGCAGCAGCTATAAGATCATTTAAATATGATCTTCTCAAAGCAAACAACAGCCTACTGTACTGCCTGTGCCAACAATGTAATTGTAATCTAATCTCTAATAAAACCCTCAGCCTGAGCCCGAAGGACATTTGACAGCAGTTGGAGTGAAAACCTAAACCAAGATGCACGACTCCAGAGAAAAAGCACTGAAAAAGCACTCACCAGAGTGAAAGGAAAAGAGTGTTAAAAGGTAAATAAATAATGATGTTCTATTCAACAAGCTCTATAAAACTGTCTATTCATGCAATGTAATACTAAGCACAACGGCAATTGCAAGGCATAACATTTTTAAGGCATTCTTAAATTTGTCATAAACACCTTTTGCACAATGTTTTCCCATTTTGGTTTGTGTAATTTAATATAATATCCAGGTCAGATATTAGATTTTATTGTATGCAGCCTGTAATAATAATAATTATTTAAAAAGAATACTAAAATAACTGTTAATGGAACTGTTAAGGATGCAATGATGTGTTTTATTCATCAAAAATAAATGTACAACTTTAGAAAATATTTATATTTCAAATATAAAACTCTTTTTTAATGTATTTTTTTTATGTCATGATTTCCACAGATATATAAAGCAACACAACTGTTTACAACATTGATAATAATAAGAATTGTTTCTTTAGCGCTAAATCAGCATATTCATATTTCTGAAGGATCATGTGACACTGAAGACTGGAGTAATGAAGCTGAAAATACAGCTTTGCATCACATGAATAAATTACTTTTTAAAATAGATTAAAATAGAAAATAGACATTTTAAACTGTAACAATATATACAATACCGTAGTGACCGTATTAAGGTTATTAACAATGTGTACAATGTGTAGTTAAAAATACATGTTTGTAAGTAGTAGCTATTTTATAAATAAAATATTTGTATTTTATTTTATGCAGCCTGGAATAACATTTATTTTCTCAATATATTCCTTCTTCAAAAGTACTAACGGAACCATAATTGTTAAGAAGAATCAGAACCAAAGCTGTTAAATTCCTTATGATTATTGCTTAGATAAGGTTTATTTTATTTCAACACTGCTCCCATAATGCACACAATAAAGGGTTAAAATCCAAAATCATCTGTGGGTCTTGACTAATGATCACTCAAGTCTGTTGAAAACACTCTGGCACGAGTCCACAGAGACACACACACACACATTTCCTTCCCAACTGCTCCTCTTCCTCTGGGCCTTCCCTGGCCCTCTTCGATCAGCAGGGTCTTAAATCAACAAAAGAAACACACAAACACAAGCACACACAGAGACGTATCTCCTCGCTCTATTAACGTGCCATCTGCCTGGGCAAGCTGTCCAGCCTGCTAACAAGACCCTGACAGATACCCTTCTCATGGCCCACTTCTCCCAGTATGTGTGCCTGTGTGATGGAGAAGACACCAGGACACCGCTGGGGTCAATGATGCATCGGGGTCACCGTCCCACCCCGCTTTTGTGTCCACAGACCCTGTACAATCTGGCCCTCCTTCACGCTACTCAGGCTAATTTCAACCAAAGAACCAAACAAAGAAATAGGCTTGCTTTGTTAAAATGGTGTTAACAGACAAGTCCAAAATGTCACACAGTCGTAGTTTATTGACCACAGTCAGTGCAAAGGTCAGGTGGTCAGACTCACTTACACAGATTAGGTCAAATGTATTTCAGTCCTAAACATCCTGCAGGCTAGGTACTGATGTCTCAAATGTGCACACTTTTCTTTCGAATAATGAATGAATGAGGTTTGTCCTCTCTAAAATGTTTTACATTTAAATCATGAAGAAACTAATGGTACTTTTGACAAATCTGTCTCAAATTCTTATAAGAGGTGATGACTCCAGTCAAGTCTGTGTGCTAAAGAATATTACATATACAAAACATTTTGGGGTATTTTTTTACAGGATTAGGATATTAAGTAAAGATCATGTTCCATGATGATATGTTGTAAATTTCCTACAGTAAATATATCAAAACTTAATTTTTGATTAATAATATGGATTTCTAAGGACTACATTTGGACAACTTTAAAGGTGACTTTCTCAATATTTAGATATTTTCTTTTAACCCTTAGATTCCAAATTTGTAAGTAGTTGTATCTCAGCCATATATTGTCATATCCTAACAAACCATACATCCATGGAAAGCTTATTTATTCAGCTTTTAGGTGGTGCATGAATCTCAATTTCTCAAAAGTGAACATTATGACTGGTTTTGTGGTCCAGGGTCACATATTAGAATGATTTCTGAAAGATCATGTGATGTGACACTAAAAACTGGAGTAATGGTGCTGAAATAAAAGGAATAAATTACATCTTAAAATATATTACAGAAAACAGTTATTTTACATTGTAATAATATTATACAATATTACTGTTTTTACTGTCTTTTTCTTAAAAACAGTACATGAACATTTCATGAACATTAATAAATCTTACCGGCCCCAAACCTTTAAAAGGTAGTGTATATATAACAAAACATTCATTACTATATAAAAGTGTGGAGTAGGTGTCCAAGCTTTCATGGGTTTCACTGTATCATGTCAATGTCTAGATGGAAAACTGGACAATAAACTTTGGGTTAAAAGATGTCAGTCAGAAGAATACATGCAGTGCAGAACTATAACAACACTATGCTTTATTGGCCTTATATACTGATTTACTGAACAGTGAGTCTATCTGTAATAATGTGAAGGGCTCTGAGAAAAAAGGCTGCGCTAATATGAAATCACACAGAAAAGTGGAGCTTCTTTATTTAGACTCTTGCTAAAAGACGGAGCGCTATAATCCTATTACCTACTTCAGCAGAGCAATGTGATGAAGAGCTGATGAGATGTGAATTTAATTTAGAGATGGTGGAAGACGAGCAGTGTGTGTGTGTGTGTGTGTGTGTGTGTGTGTGTGTGTGTGTGTGTGTGTGTGTGTGCGTGTGCGTGTGTGCGTGTGTGTGTGTGTGTGTGTGTGTGTGTGTGTGTGTGTGTGCGTGCGTGAGGGCGTGAATGCGTGTTTGGGACATCACAGAGACAAGCGTGACATTTCAGTAACTGGTTGGTTGATTTTTTTTGACAGAGCAAATGGGCACTTGCCTTATCAGCATGTTTGCAGGACTGAGACTGTGTGAGTGTGCGTGCGTGTGTGCGTGCATGCGTATGTGTAAGATACAAATCTGTGCTGATGAAGTAGTGACCTTGATTGTGAGTCCTTGGGGAGTGTGCACTAAAGAGTGTCAGGTTTGCCATCACATCTATTGCCCTTTCTGACTCTCTTCCAAAATGCAGTGAAGTACCTCTTCATAGGCAGAGACCTTTCAATGCAGCACCCTAACTGAAATGGACCCACGTAAATCAGTCACCAGTTTTAGAAGACATTCATACAGGTCTGGAACTACTTGAGGGTGAGTACATGATGACATAATTTCCATTTCATAGAGGTTTCTATGAAACCTATATCTTCACTACCAGTCAAAAGTATTTGAACAGTAAGACTTTGAATGTTTTTTAAAGAATTATCTTCTGCTCATCAAGCCTGCATTTATTTGATCCAAAACACAGCAAAAGCAGTAATATTGTGAAATATTTTTCTACGTATTTAAAATAGCTTTCTATTTGAGTATATTTTAAAATGTAATGTATTCCTGTGATGGCAAAACTGAATTTTCAGCATCATTACCAAAGATCCAAAGATCAGTGTTTATCTGAAATTAAAAAAAATATTTTGTAACTTTATACACTATACCATTCCAAAGCTTGGAGTCAGTATAGTTTTGTTTTGTTTTTTGGGGGGAAATAATTCATAGAAATTATTACTTTTATTTAGCAAGGATGCTTTAAATTGATCAAAAATTATGATAAAGACATTTATAATGTTACAATATATTTCTATTTCAGATAAATGCTGTTCTTCTGAAATTACTATTCATCAAAGAAACCGGAAAAAAATCTACTCAGCTGTTTTCAACATAGCGTAATAATAATTTTAAATGTTTTTTGAGCAGCAAATCAGAATATTTGAATGATTTCTGAACGATCATGTGACTGTAGTAGACTGTGAACGATTATATTTTAAGTAGTAAAAATATTTTACAATATTACTGCTTTTGCTGTGTTTTGGATCAAATAAATGCAGGCTTAGTGAGCAGAAGATATTTCCTTAACCCTTTACGATTCCTGTAAAATTTGCCTAAAACGCCTAAAAAAGGCATACCCAAAGTAAATTGCATGCTGTTCTTGGGCCATTTAGATGATATGCATGGTGTTGGTCTCCTTTGAAAGGTGACACTCTAAGGTTCAGAATCACTGTAAGTCTTACTGATATTGAGTAATAGCACTTTGAATACACTAAAAAAAGAAAAAAATAATTCCGCCTGCATTTTTTTTGTACATAGAAGCCTGCAGATGACTATAGCTGGGAGGTATGAACTGGAAAATACATTGGGATCACAGAATGAAGCCTTACAAAGCCACATTTTGCATTTTATAAACAATATATTAGAAAATTAGTGTTTTACACATGTTTATCTAATTTTATGTCTAGACGCTTCCAAAAAAATTGCACTTGGGAGACTCCAAACGACCCTTTGTAACCAACGACACATACAATGCTGTAATTCTTGAATGCTTTAATGTACAGTTATCATTTTGGGCTCTAATGAAAGGTTACACTTAGAGCTATTCAATTTCTCATCCAGATTCAGTGTCAATTGCTGACACATAGTAACTGAAGCATAAACACATTATAGTGACATTTATTTATAGAATCCAAAATGTGTACAATTTTAAAATTACATATATATTTATAATTTATAATCTAAATACATTTTCTTCCTATATCTCTATTTCTGTACATAGTACATTATTTAATTTGTGTTTTTTTTCTTATATTGGTGTTATATTGCATCCCTACTGTGTTATTCCTATGTACGTCTGTACTATCATGCATGTCTGCATTATGTCAACAAAAAGTGGTCTGATAAATACACTGATTGTACATGCTGTGTTTATTGTATCTTAAAATGGTTTACATAGTTGAAATCACAAGAATCTCAGCTTTCCATGGATATATGACGTTCAACTGTTTTTTGTTTGAGTTTTTGTTTCTGACGACTTTACCCTGTCACAACTTGGCGTCCCGCCGGCGACGCTGGTTTCTTTTAAAAAACATAAAAAATCTTACTGTTCAAAAACTTTTGACTGGTAGTGTATATCATAAGTGATAGTAAAAAGTGCCAAAAAACGCCAGGGCCGATTTTTTTGTCCCAGTCTAGCCCTGTTTATCAGGCTCTCATAACTCACACAAAGGGTTTAATTGTTTCACATCCATCTTTCATGATTTTTTACATGGATACTTACTATATTTCCTGAAATGTACATGAAATAAATCCTAAAAAGTCTTCAGCTGTTTATATTTTATATGCTAATATATGGGACGGTTTAGAAACCATCATAAATTATTCAAAAATTACTGCTTTGGACAACCCGATATGATGAGAAAATGTAACTTTTTTACAGGCTGAGCTTTTCATATAAAGTCTTATGATTTGATTTGTACGAACACTTATGATTTTACCATTTTAAAAACCCAAACCTGTTCTATTACCTATTGTTAATAATGCAGCGATACATGAAGCACAGCCCACACTGAAATCACTTTCAAACCAAGCAGGTTTCTGTTAGCTAATGTGGCAAATTCACATCACCAACTGAACCGGTTGCGAAATCTGCAAAAATGTTTTAAAATTCTGTGATAGCGACCTAGGGTGCATTTCCCAAAAGCAACTAAGGTCGCAAGTTCTGTCGTTACCAATAGAGTTCAATGGAATTAACAACTATAGTTAGCTAACGATGGTTTCGGGAAACGCACCCCTGATCAGTCACAAGGAGGATCAAAATCACGGGAGCGAAGTTGGTGTCCAAAAAGGATGTGAAAATAAATATGTTTAAGAGCTTAAAGCATAGATTATTAATAAAAACAGTCTGAAACTAGAACTGCTGAGTACTTAAAACAGTACTAACTCCCCTCCACATTTACATGTATTCATTTAGCAGACACTTTTATCAAAAGCGACTTACAATTGAGGAATATAATAAGCAATACATTATAAAGAGGCAAACAGACAAAGGAAGTGCTTGTAATACACATTTCTAGGCATTGTTCAGAGCACATTCTAACCACACGGGGAGAGTTTAGGGAAAAACGTCCACTTCATTGAGGCTGGAGCTTTACATGCTACACAGCACCACAATAATCTCGTTCACAAGCACTCGGTCGTCTCGATCTGAACCTCTCCTTTACTACTAGTGAAGGCCATCTTAAATATACATTTTTCCTGGCCTTACAAATATGACCACAGCCTACCATGTTTCTATAAAATAAACTCTTTATTTTCTCAATAAAGTCTCAAAATATAATTTATACATGAAACTTAGGAACAAGAGTTAAGTAATACCATTTAAAAGAGGACAGATCAATCAAAACAAACACTATATTGCCAAAAGTATTGGGTCACCCCCTTCTAATGAAAGGTTTGACTACTTTAGTATTTTCCATGAGTACAAATCTTAATGTTTAAGTATATAATGATATTCTAGGGATATTCTAGAGATATAATGATATTTGGTTTGGTGATGAGTTGTTTGGTGATGAGTTTTTGGCTCAAGTTCTGAATTTAAAGTCACACCAGAGGTGTTAAACTGGGATTAGGACTTGACTTTCTGCAGACCAGTCAAATTCTTCCACACTGACTGAATCATCATTTCTCTTTAAACCTTGCCTTATACACAGAGACACTGTCATGTTAGAATAGAAAAGGGTATTGTCCAAACTGTTGCTATAAAATTAGAAGCACACAATTCTCTAGAATATCATTATATGCTTAAACATTACGATTTGTCTTCATGGAAATTACTAAAGTAGTCAAACCTTTCATTAGAAGGGGGTGAACCAATACTTTTGGCAATATAGTGTATTTACACAAATATTTCCATAAATGAGTGCTTCCCCTCAAGTGTGCACCTCTTATTGCCAAGCCCACTTAGCTAGATCAGGAAGTAGCGTACATACAAGCAAACCCATAAATAGTATAACAGTTAAGAACACAGTAAAAGCAGTGATGAAAGACAACTTTAAGGTCTCTCCATCACACATTCCCATTGAAATAACTGGATTTCACCCATGAACATTTGACAAACAGTAATAAATGTGGCAATGCCTTTAACCCCCAGTGGGGCGTAAACAGGTCATATAAAAACACAATGGCATTGTATTCACCACCAATTCACAAAAACATAAAATAGTTAAGAATAAGCATGAGAGTGTGCTAGTTTTGTAACGATCTACACAGGCAGCAACTCTGTGTGTATTAGCACTCCTCACATGAAGGAGACTACAGAGGACAGAGGAGATAGTGTTAGCATGTTGCTAAGCTAACAGTATTACACTAATAAGGTGCAGCAAAGTCAGTTTATTTATAAAACACTCTTCATTCACAATCATAATTCAAAGTGCTTTACATAGCCACAATACAGATAAATAATACATAAGCATATACCCAAATATTGGAGAAAATTATTCATTATTTTTTATTTGATTAAACTGTCATAAACATGGTTTTCTGTACTGATTGAAATATATTTATAATCAATATTTCTCTCACTTCATCTGCCATCTTGGATGCTTATAACAGCATGTTATGAGATTGCCAAACCTGTGGAAGATATGTGTTTCTGTTCAAATTTGGACAATAGTAAGTGTGTTATAATAATGCAGAATATCTAAACATTTTATAGATGGCAAGGGAAATAAAAATATGTAATAAATCACAATATATTATCTCATCAATAGCTTAATAACTTAGATGATTTTGTTTTTGATTTAAGAATCGTTAGATCTAGTTTTTATTGGAAAACAGGACAAAATGACTAATGAAGAAAATTATTTTTGCAGCGCAAGCAGGGTCTTTGTCTCTG
The DNA here is from genome assembly GCA_003573665.1 of Oxygymnocypris stewartii. NCBI lineage: Eukaryota > Metazoa > Chordata > Actinopteri > Cypriniformes > Cyprinidae > Oxygymnocypris > Oxygymnocypris stewartii. Next base: position 949,360 of record QVTF01023105.1, read on the forward strand.
TCTCTGTGGGCTGCTGTGTAATTTATGCTGAACATCTGGAGGTCAGTAGAAGCAATCACCCGTCTGACCCGCTCACACAAATCTCCCTATACTGACGGCAACATCCCTCTCTCTGTCTCTCGCCTTACACTTAGCTGTACAACTCTGTGGGTCGATGTTCACAGTGGAAAGAGAGAAAGACATTGGCATCATCAATTTTTAAATGATTATTTGACTGAACGTTGCAACGGTGTGAGGAACTGAGGAGCACATCTGGCTCTACAGATTAAATGCACATATGTCAATTCTTTAGCCGTTTCCCCTGCTATTCACTGCTGCATTCATCACTTTTGCTTTATTCATTCTGTGATGCTGCAAGACAACTTCAGATTAACTGCAGAAAGAGGGAATTGAAAATGAGTGTTATATGCCGAAAACACTAAAGCCCTAAACACTGCATAATTTTCGGCTGTCCCAGACAAAAGATTGGCATCGTGAAACAATCGTGTCCAATCAGAAATCACTGCGATTGCTTCACGATGTCAGTCTTAAGGGAAGCCCTGAGGCTTGTTTATACTCTTCACTCCAAAACATTTAAAGCAATATCTATAGCACTGCTGTAAGTACACTGTAAGCAGAAAAAAAAATCAAAGCTGTAAATTAAAGATTGCTATTGTTTTTTACAAGAAAATACTATTTCAGTCTTTAAAATTTCACTTGTGTTACTTGCTGTTTGTTTGTAATTATTCAAACAAACATTTCATTCAGAAATCATCACAAAGTCGACGATTCCTGAACATTAAACGTCACAAAGTAATAGCCTAAATCCTACACCAAATACAAATTCTGCCATTTACTTAGCTTTAGGTTGTCCCAATCTATGCAAAAAATTGTTTTATTAATTTATTAATTTATTTTTCTACATAGCTCATAGTGACCACATTTGTCAACATCCATAAAAAAGTTAATAGTTTTCAGTTTGTGAGGAACAGGCCAACATTTAAGGCATCCTTCACTGTAATGTGCTTGTGAAACATTTCAGGAACAGTAACATTTCATCCCAAAATTAAAAGGGAAAAATGTCATTGTTTTGCATTAAGACATTATTTTCAAGACAAATAAGTTATCAATTGTTATTATTCTTATTATAGTGCTAAAAATAATGTAATTGTAACTAAATAATTTATACTCTAGACTGCTAGTATTTAGTTAACTGATTTAAATCCATATTTATTGAAATTTTTAAAAACCATTGAATTATGGAAATCTTCTAATATTAACAACCAACATTTAGAATAAAGTTAAATATGTTGGAAGTGGTGAGACGTTTTGGGGAAGATTGTATATAGTCACAATGTAAACAATTTCAGTGGTCCCTGAATGTGGTCCTAAGCTTCCGATATTCTTCATACAGAGGGGTCGCCCAAGAACCCGTTGAATAGATACCATCAGAAATGACACCGGAATGACTGTAAGGTAATTAAAGGAAATCACCTGGGATCGTACCACCTGGAGAGCCATGAGTCATCGAGGGACCGAGAGTCGGTATCGACTGAACGGATAGAGAGAGAGAGATTCTTCATATGAAAGGGAATATATGTTTAGATTTTGAGGTGAAATATTTGACATTTAAGTTCACAGATTTTGACGTGGATACTTTTTCTTCTTTTTGGTTAAAATCTCAGTGGAGGGGTGAGAGGTGGTGTGTTCAGCGAGTCTGAAGAAACCACAGTCACTGATGCCTCTTTTCAGTTGTGTGGGAAAATGAAACATTGACGTAATATTCATGTGTAACCATGGAAACCTGCTGTATTACAGGATTCTGTCCTTAGGCGTTGAACAGGACGGATCACGTTTGTAGGAGTGGGTCTCTATATTTATTTCTCTCTCTTTCTGTCTTTTCCTGTCTTCTCTATGAATAGCTGCATATCAAACCCAGCTGGCTGACCATCTTTGACTTCAGCTGGCTGCACAAACGTCAACAAAGTCAAAAAAATGTGAGCTGCTATTTCTGTATTTGATGATTTTTGCAAAGACATACGTTTTCTTTATTCAATCTTCATTTTCTTCAAGAAACATTACAGCTACATTATATCTTGTCTTATTTGCTGAAGTCTGGTCTGTATTAAGACCGTTTCAGTCAATGGCCTGAGTTTACTGAGCTGTTTCCTTGGTCACAGATAGCCGGCAGGAAAAAGCGAGAAAAAGACTCCTTCCACACACACACACACACACACACACACACACACACACACACACACACACACACACACACACACACACACACACACTAACAAATCGAATGTAGGTTAGATATTTCAGACTGAAATATTCAGAACCACTCCTCCGTATGCCATCGCTGGTGAGTGAGTGAGTGTGTTGTGTGTGCTGTGTGTGTGTGTGTGTGTGTGTGCGTGTGTGTGTGTGTGTGTGTGTGTGTGTGTGTGTGTGTGTGTGTGTGTGTGTGTGTGTGTGTGTGTGTGTGTGTACGTGCGTGTGTGTGCGCATGTGAGGCAAAACCACCGTTGCGTGTCATGAATGTGTGCGGAGAAGGAGGTCACAGCTATTCCCACACACTGTATTTATGAATATGTGTGGAAGGAGACATTCCTACATTACGTATCTAGGCACTACAATCATATTTATTCACTTTATATTTTATTCTACATCTATTGACTTTTCCACATGAGACTGTGTTTGTTTTTCCTTTGACAGAAGACATGTATATTACGTGTACTGATGCTAAAAGCCATTTTTATTCTGTTTATATTTTATCTGTCAGTTTAATTTTTATGATATTTTTACATGTCTAAGTGTGGCTTCTGGTTTAAACCTGTTTTGTCTCAAAGCAAGTAACACTCCAAACTTGATTTCTTGCTAAAAAACTATTTCATTTAAATAGTATTTTCACTTGCCACCAAAATGTTGATGAGGTGATGCACTGACTGCAGAAATTATAGTAGGATTTTTTTTTTTTAATGTATGTATGTAATGGAAAAATTATTCATATTTTTATTTCAAAAATGTTTAAAGACTCAGTATTACCCAAATTAGAGTATGAGCCAAAAAAAATCTTCATTGGATATTGTCATCTGAACGAATAAGTAACAAGTCTGCCACGTTTGTTCTGACCAACTGAGGAAAAAATAATTACAATAAATCATGCTACAATGGTGATTAAATCTAACGATCGATTAGCTCATATTACATCAAACCGTGCAAATTAGTATTACTGTTATACTTTGTTCTCAAATTATTAATGTTAACAACATCAGCATAGCGTGACAATGAGTATAGTGTGTATTAGCATGTAGATTTCAATTTCTGCAGTCTGATATCTAATCGTCATACCATTCGAATTTCATATTAAGAAATGATTCTTCCTTCGAAACTGGTTTTCTTTCAAATACAAATCTTGTGTAATCCCAGGCTATCTGTAATCAGAAGCACATTTAAAACTGGAATATGATTTAATTTCAGTCACACGTGTTTCATAAACACATAATCCTTTCTGGATCATAATCTGCCATCTAAATGATAAATGTAATTATTCCATCTGCTGCGAGAAAAGGCTGTAAACGATCCTCCACCTGCAGATACTACTAGCCGGGACAACTTCTTTATGTTTACAGACGTGACGTAATGACACAGTGCTCAAATTGATTTTGGATCATTTTTAACCAAAAAAAGTTACAAACTGCAAATGCAAGTAACATTTTGGCTGATGATAAGGTATGGTCTTTATAACAAATACTTTTTTTCACTTTTGATGAATGTTTTAGTTTTTGTGGAAATATGTTTCTTTGATTAATATTAAATCAAAATATAAGCTTTAAATCAAACCTTAAAATATAATTTGAGAAAACTATACATTTGGCTTTACATAAAAAAATCTGAGTTTTTAGATTGGTCCAAAAATCATTTTTCTCAGCGTAATAAAATAAATGACTCGAATCTCTTTTTGTGTGCAACAGCAGCTTTTCGGGCAAGACTTGAAGGTGTCTTGGATTTTCAGCACTCGCTGGAGTAAACATGTGACAACTAGCCGTCTGCTTGCAGCACACATATACTGCCACATGAACATTTCTACATACACTTGACTCTCAGCACTATTTAGAGGGCAGATGTCTGTGTAGGCAGTCAGGGTCAGGGTGATGGGTAGAGTTTAAGGAAGGGGTCAGAGTTCAGATGTCAAGGGTCAGCTTATAGTAATCCACTATGGGAGTGTGTGTATTGAATTCAGCAGAGTTCCACAGCAACACAACATATTTTAAAATCATCAAATACACACACTGCATGGGGAAATAAGTCAATATCATATCAATATGCAATAAAAAAATGTGAACAGGTGAACACTAGTACAACATGGCAATTGTTTCCTTCAACTGAGACCTATCTATGCCTCACAAAAAAACTGTAATTGTGACTTTATCTCCCAATTACAACAATTTCTCATAATTGCAATTTTATTTCTTGTAACTGTAAAATTATATTATTTTTACAAACCCGATTCCAAAAAAGTTGGGACACTGTACAAATTGTGAATAAAAACAGAATGCAATGATGTGGAAGTTTCAAATTTCAATATTTTATTCAGAATACAACATAGATCACATATCAAATGTTTAAACTGAGAAAATGTATCATTTTAAGGGAAAAATAAGTTGATTTTAAATTTCATGGCATCAACACATCTCAAAAAAGTTGGGACAAGGCCATGTTTACCACTGTGTGGCATCCCCTCTTCTTTTTATAACAGTCTGCAAACGTCTGGGGACTGAGGAGACAAGTTGCTCAGGTTTAGGAATAGGAATGTTGTCCCATTCTTGTCTAATACAGGCTTCTAGTTGCTCAACTGTCTTAGGTCTTTGTCGCATCTTCCTCTTTATGATGCGCCAAATGTTTTCTATGGGTGAAAGATCTGGACTGCAGGCTGGCCATTTCAGGACCCGGATCCTTCTTCTACGCAGCCATGATGTTGTAATTGATGCAGTATGTGGTCTGGCATTGTCATGTTGGAAAATGCAAGGTCTTCCCTGAAAGAGACGACGTCTGGATGGGAGCATATGTTGTTCTAGAACTTGGATATACCTTTCAGCATTGATGGTGCCTTTCCAGATGTGTAAGCTGCCCATGCCACACGCACTCATGCAACCCCATACCATCAGAGATGCAGGCTTCTGAACTGAGCGCTGATAACAACTTGGGTTGTCCTTGTCCTCTTTAGTCCGGATGACATGGCGTCCCAGTTTTCCAAAAAGAACTTCAAATTTTGATTCGTCTGACCACAGAACAGTTTTCCACTTTGCCACAGGCCATTTTAAATGAGCCTTGGCCCAGAGAAAACGCCTGCGCTTCTGGATCATGTTTAGATATGGCTTCTTTTTTCGCCGCAGCATTGGGGGAATTGGTGATCCTCTTCCCATCTTGACTTCTGAGAGACACTGCCACTCTGAGAGGCTCTTTTTATACCCAATCATGTTGCCAATTGACCTAATAAGTTGCAAATTGGTCCTCCAGCTGTTCCTTATATGTACATTTAACTTTTCCGGCCTCTTATTGCTACCTGTCCCAACTTTTTTGGAATGTGTAGCTCTCATGAAATCCAAAATGAGCCAATATTTGGCATGACATTTCAAAATGTCTCGCTTTCAACATTTGATATGTTATCTATATTCTATTGTGAATAAAATATAAGTTTATGAGATTTGTAAATTATTGCATTCCTTTTTTATTCACAATTTGTACAGTGTCCCAACTTTTTTGGAATCGGGTTTGTACTTTATTTAGCATAATTGTGACTTTAAATTGCACAGTGTGACTTTATATCTCTAAATTGTGACTCGTGTCACTTTATATATCATAATTATAACTTTATTTAGAATAATTGTGACAATATTTTACAATGTAATTTTATGTTTCACAAATGCAACTTTATTTGGCATAATTGTAACTTCATATAGCACAATGTGACTTTATATATTCAAACAGTGAATATATTTCTGTATTGTTGTGACTTTAAATCTCACAATTGTGACATTATATATCTCACAATTTCACTGCTTATTTCACAATTATGACATTATTTAGCATAATTATGACTGTATATTTCACTGTGACTGTGACTTTATTTCTTGTAATTGTAACATTATATCAACCAATGTGATTTTATCTTTCACAAATGTGACTTTACTTAGCATAATTGTGACTTTATATCACACAATGTGATTTTATCTTTCACAAATGTCACAATTTTACAACTGTGACTTTACATCTTCTTTATTTCAAGTTATTGTGTCTTTATAGCTCACAATGTCACTGCATATTTCACAATTCAACCTTAATTTCTTTATTGTAACTGCAATATTATATATCACAATTCGACTGTTATTCTCAGAATAATCTGTTTTATTTTTTACTCAATTGTGTTGAAACAGGCTTCCAAACAATCTCACAGGGAACAGATATGTCAGGATAATTCAGGCTTAACAGAGAATATTTGATGAGCCTGTATCTTTACTTGATACTGAACATCTCTCTTTACACGGTGTATTTCCCAGCAGAGCAGGTTATTATGTGTAAACCAGCAATAAAAAAATATAGTCAATGAGATGTCTCACTTCTGAACTTATGAGCATAATGAATGGGAATCATTAGACATCAGTACTTAAATCTGCAATCTAATGCTTGATTCACTAAAATCAACATATATGTCGCATCTTTGTGATTCATTAAGGTGACTGACACACTGGCACACTGACAATCACCACTTAAATGATGGAGGCCCAAAAGCACCCTAACATAGGATTAAAGAGATTCAGACTAAAGGTGTGTTCTAATTTAACCGATTAATCCGACAGCTTCATGCAATATGTGTTCTGTCGGCTTCATCTGAAACCAGTAAAGTGCTGAAGAAATAAAGAGGCCCGGCGGGAGGGTAGAATTTAGACTGACTCATACACACTCACACAGTTCCTCCCCTCCTACAATAAAACAGCACACACACACACACACACACACACACCGTGACACACGCCATCCACTACACAAGCTTTCCTGAATGTCCTACTACCCCCGTCACTGCACAGTAGCTCACACACATAATGTACAGCATAAGGCACTTACACGGACCTACTCACACACATACAGCACACACACACACACACATCGTGACACTCTCCATCCACTACACACAAACTTTCCTCAATGTCCTACTACACCCGTCACTGCACAGTAGCTTACACACATACTGTACAGCATAAACACATACACTGACCTACTCACACACACACACACACACACAGCACACACTCACACACACACACACACACACACACACACACACACACACACACACCGTGACACTTTCCATCCACTACACACAAGCTTTCCTCAATGTCCTCCTACCCCTGCCACTACACAGCAGCTCACACACATACTGTACAGCATAAGGCACTTACACGGACCTACTCACACATATACAGCACACACACACACACACACAGAGCGGAGCTGAAGGGGCAATCCGAGAGTGGACAGTGTGTGTGTTAAAACAGCGTAAGTGTGAATTGTTTTGACTGAGAAGTCAAAACCTAAAATGGGAAACATCTCCTGCAGCACTTTAACAAGAACATGCATTTATTAGCTGGAAATCTTATTCAATGGATGCAATAGATTTGATTCCTTATTCAATACATTTGCAGGCTGTTCCAAGGTAGTTCAATTAACAACACATTGAAAATTCACTGAAGGGAAAAACATCATGTCAAACTTTTATGTTAATGTATATGGAAGTTTGGAACACAAAAGGAGAAATAAAATAAAAATGTCAAATGAATGTAAAGGTTAAAAATGCATGCTAAATTTATTGAAAAATGACATTGAGAAATTAGGGTTTATTAGGGTTAAGTATATTAGGATTCTGTGTGTTTTTTATTTTGTTATTTTACAAACAGCAAACAAAATTGTATGCCGAAGAGAACCTTTTTGGCCCAAAAGTTCTTCAGGATAAAAATGAATTAAATAAATTAGTTGTTGGTGATTATGATGACTGTTGCTGACTATGTGTTTCATTGATACATACATGAAATAGCATTTCAACAAGAATGTAATCCATAAAATGTTATGATCTCATGTTTAGAATCCTAAAAGGATCCCATCTTTAAAAGTAAAAGCTTTTAGCATCAATACTTCCACGAATAACCTCCATAGACCTTAATAGAACCTTAATAGAACCTATTAAAAATGTCTTAATATTCTTAGGGGAAAAGGCTTTTAAAAACAAATTATTTTAATAACGTTTCATATAAAGGTTTTTTGGGAAACCTAAAATGTTTATTTTATTTGCATCACTATATAAATGGTTTGGAAATATTATTTCGATTAAATTATCAAAATATAATCTATATCTAAAAAAATCGTCATCTGTAATGAACCACAGCAGGGGGTCCAAATATATATAAAATAGATCAATTTAGCTGGCTGTAAAACCCCAGCTAAAGTCATTTTTTGTGATTTACTGTTTTCTACATAAAACCATCCTTCAAAAGGTAAAGAACTTTATGTGGAAATTTTACTTTGATATCTTTAATACTGACTGAGCAAGGCCATGTCAAAGATTGAAATCATAGTGAAATGAATGGTTGAAATCAAACTTTGATATTGTTTGATGCATAATTAGATGTTGAGACTTTAGCCTGGGTTTCACAGTTTCTTCTAAGAGTAAATGGTTCTTCTTGGAACTTTTTTGGTATGCTACCATACCAAGTACCAACTTGTTTTTATTCACTTATTTATTTAATCACTTGTTTATTTAAGGAAGACGAGTATTTTGGTAGGACCGTGGTATAATTGAAAGTACCTTGGAGTAACGTACCATGGTGTATCATGAATTTGATGCCATCATGGTCCAGCCACAGAGCCACAATGTGTTAATTACCTTGTGTTGTTTCCACATGGCGGCCAGGGGCTTCACGTCGTGCTTGCCGTGTTTGCCCTCCTCCAGACACTGGTAGCACACTGGAGTCTTGCAGCTGGCGCAGTACATGCTGTAGTTCTCCGCTTCGTGATCCACGCAGGTCGTCTGTTTGCGCGCGGAGGCGCTGGCCGGGTGCGCGGTCCCCGCCTGCGCTGTAGCCGGCGGCAGCAGTCGGTGCTTGGCCAGCGGTCCGCGGGAGGGGTGGCAGCGCTGCTGACACGGAGCGCAGTAGAAAACATCGCACTGCTCGCACATCACCGTGGCGTCCACCGGATTGCGGTCGCACAGCTGGCATTTGACGGAGACGGCGCGGCTCTGCTGGTAGCGGGACACGATCGCCTCCAGCAGCCGGTTGCGCTGGAAGCCGCGGAGCCCGCGCTCCTCCAGGGACACGCTGCGGTGGCACAGCGGGCAGGTGATGGAGCAGTGGCGGTGCACCACCAGAGCCGGCGGGAACACGCGCACTCCGTTGGGAGACTTGAGGCACGGCGTGTATGAGCCGTAGCCACTGTCCGTCTCGCTGTACATGCTCATCTTGTCCATATCCAGATAGTCATAGTCCGAGGAGCATCGGTTTTGCGGAGGGGTCTCTCCCTCCGGAGTCTGCACGATGATGTTCCGAGCACACGCCAGGCAGACATTATGAGAGCACGGTAAAATAATCGGCTCCTTAAAAAGAGAACCGCAAACCGGGCATTTCAGTTCTTCTTCCATCGCGTCCATAAACCCACTCACACGCGTTCAATGAAATCAGAGCAGCACTACAGACGCGGACAGCTCCCGTCACCCGCTCCGCGCACGCGCAATGAGAGAACGGTTGTGGGTGTTGTAGTACCTATGATGATACCCGCCGCTTCTGCTGACCACTTAAAAACTTCAACTCCCAAAGTTCCGCTAATTAAATGCGGCGAGAAGAATTTGTATTATCGTCCCGTATTCAAGGGTCATAGGTTTGGGGGTAAAAACGCCTAATTTGCAATTTAAAGAAGCCCGTGTGTAAACAACCCCGTCAAAGTAGGACAGGCGTTGTAATTTTACTGGCATCCGAGAGAGCTGACCAGTAGCCTATTTCTGTGAGTGGCCGTGAATAATTAGAGCAGGACACTTTTCACAGCTTGCATTGGGCTGCTTACAGTCCACCCTGCCCACACAGTTTAATTACAGCAGAATGAATGAGCACTTCATCACACATACATCACCACCGACCTTATCTAATGATTGACGAGTAATGGGAAAAAATTACATTCATATAAAAATTAAATAATGGGAAAAATATTACAACTTATATAAAAATGAATAATGTGTATTTATAGTACTTTTTTCTTGAAATACATGGTTTAAAAAATGATTTTCATGCACACACAAATAGTATCATTTTTATAGTTTTACGCTTATATACATACATACGGTATATATATATATATATATATAAATCGTGAATCACAAAAGATTTTTGATGAATATTCAGTCCAATCTAAACTAATAGTGCAGGGTTAAATTATTTATTTGACAATCAGGGGCACAAAGGCACCTTCTTTTATTCTTTCTCACATGCCTGTCGTTTTGGTCAGAGGCGCGAGACTGATCCGTGAGATTAGGCGGGGGGGTCTGCCAAGAGAAAATTAACTCCTGTCAAAACCCAGAAGGTGACGCATACCCAGAATACTATAAAAACAGCATCCATGTTGTGTGTGTGTGTGTGTCAGTGAAAACCAGACTGCATCAAATAAGTTAGATTTACTTGAATGCATTAAAATTCTTGTTTCAAATTGATTTAGACGGTAATTTAAGTCTCATGAACAGTGCCAACACCTTAAATCTTTTCCCCATCTTGTCATTTTTCAATTCAAAGTTGTCTGTGTATTATGTGTCGGGAGGGTTAAAACAACAAAAACACAATACAATAAGACCTTGTGAATATTTGGTCAAGGGTATAAAGTCTGTCAGAGAACACAAACAGCAGTATCAAAGAGGAAAACAAACAGACGAAAGAGGAATATTTTTAATAACTCTGGGTTATTGCCAAGACTTTGGGATTTTTAACAGAGCCTTATTTTTACAGAACAATTCCCTGTACACCAGGGGGCACTACATTTAATAGATTCTGGAGCATAGGATCAAAGAATACAGCAAATTCAAGTGAGTATAATGCGCCTTGCTTTTTAAACCAAACGTGTTTACTAGTTTATGTGCACAAAAATACTCTCAAGAGTGTTTTCATCTTTACATCTGTCTTTTCGTTTGATTGAAATGACAAATGAAATTTAATTATTTACGTTTTAATAACGCAATATTAATTTCTTTAATAATATGCAGTTAATTATAAATTATTAAAGAACCAACAGCTGATCTCTCTACAAAGCACAATTAATATACTTAATATTATTATATTTAAGTGTTATATATGTGTCATTTGGTTTGATATAGAATAAGCCTGTTTCTGCCACGGAATAAAACAATAAATAAAAGGCAATTAAAACATTTTTTCTCACAATTCCCAATTCTGAGAAAAAAAGAGTTCATAAACTTGCAATTCTAAGAAAAAGTCTGAATTTCAAGATATTAACTCAGAATTGAGATATTAACTTGCAATTTCAATTATAAGTTTATAAGCAATTCTGACCAATTCAAATTGTGAGAAATAAACTCACAATTATGAGAGAAAAAGTCAGAACTGAGATAAAAATTTGTAGAATTACTCACAGGACAGTTTTTACATTTATTTGTATTCACTTTACAACTTACATTCCTTTATATCTCGCAGCTCTGTGTGTATCTTGCCATTCCTTTTTTCTCAGAATTGTGAGATAAAAAGTCACAATTACCTATTTTGTTTTATTCTGTAGCGAAAATTTTAAGGATGCAATTAGTAGCAGTTAGAATTTTTTATTCTCCTTTTGTGTTCCGTGTACAACAACATAGTCATAAAAGATGTGTCTTTTTCAGTGAAATATTCCTTTAAAGAGTGTGAGAGGTTAGGAGTGCATCACATCTTCAAAAGTGAGTCATAAGAGTGCAATGTAGTGAAATGTATTGAGATTTGAAGAGCGTCCGAACTCATCTCTATTAGACAACAGACATGGTGCTCTCGGGGTTGACCCTGACAGGCCGAGAGCTCTTCCTCAGATCCTGGAGCTGTTTGGCTGGTTTCCCAACTCCCTCCTCAAACCGCTTCTCCACAACAGGAAGCACCGTCTCATGCAGGAACGATGCGTTCTGCAGAATAAAGGCCTTTTTCTCGGCCTCCTGCTCGCAGCGCAGGCTGTAGTCCACATGCTGCACCGCCACCAGTATGATCTCCCGCAGGCTCTCCAGAAACACCATGTGCAGCTCTGGGAAGTACAGCTTCAGCCCTTCCTCCAGGAAGGCCATCATCTGCTTGGTGAAGGCCACGATGGTGTAGCTCAGGTTGACCCAGCAGTCTTCTCCCGTGTACTGGTCGAAACTGCTGATCCCACAGCTTCGCATTTCGTCCTTGAGCTTGGCCAGAGCTTCAGGAGTCATCAGGTTCATCCTACGCCACATCTCCTCAGAGTTACGATGCCTCGTTGCTTCAGTGATGATGTCCTTCTGGCTTTGGAGAGCCGCTCTGATGTCTTTCACGAGTAGAGACTGCAAAATGAAGGTCAGATCCAACCCAATCTCGCTTAACTGCATGCAGTGCTCACTTGCGAACTTCACACACTCTGCAGCGGTGGACAAGCTTTCTTTGCTGTCAAACACCTGCTTGCTGAAGGCATCTACGAACATCTTCATCACCGAACGAGACCAGACCACAAAGGCGGAGTAGCAGCCAGTGTTACCTGCGAAATCAGTCTCAAACTCCCTGGCGGTTTCAAGCAGGCTTGTGAAGAAGATGTTACAGAGCTTTTGGATGTAAAGCAGCGTGGCGCCCTCGATGCGAAGCTGGCGGAGGGCGGTTTGGACGGCCGCCGCTCTGTTTTTCAAAAACAGCTCACAGGCCTTTGTGGACTGTCCCAGGCGAACGAGTTGAGAGACGGCTCGCCGTGTGGCTTTAGGTCCTCCACGGAGCGAGCGATCAGGTGAGAGTTCGAACACCAGTACCTCCGTCAGCTGCCGAACACGCTCATCCACCTTCCCCCTCAGCTCCTTCACTCGTGGGCTCACTGGTTGCTCCTTCAGATATTCGTTTAGCTTATCCAGAAGATCAACGGCACCCTCAAAGTCTCTCTGAGCGATGCACACGTCAAGGTCTTCTGGAAGCTCCTGGATCCATTCGGGACTGAGATCCACCAGTTCCTCTGAATACAGAGGCTCATATTCATCAAATGGGTTTGTGGAGACTTCCTGCCGGACTGGCGACGTTGGAACTTCCTCTTCCTTTATGTTTTTGTCTTTCGCCACTTTGTTTTTCTTCGTTTCCTCCAGAATCTCCAGCCATTCTTTCTTGATCTTGCTGTTCTCGGCTTTGAAGATGCGGCTCTCAGGGAACATGAGGATTTTGAACATGTCTTTCATTGGAGGGTTGTCTTTTACATTCACAACCGCAAAGCTCTCTAGATTGTACAACGCATTGTATTTGTATTTCACGGCTCCACGTCTGTTTGCCAGCCAGGTTGCGATGAGCAGGCAATCGTTCATCAGAAACGCATGAACTTTTTGGATCTGTGACATGTTTTCTGCGTCATACTCCAAAAGATCGCCATTATAGACCAGATATCTGCCTGGGGTTTCCATGATGTTCTTGCATCCCTCTACTTTCTCCAATAGTGTAGTTAGGGTTCTTTGTTTAACCTCCTCGGTTTCCTTTGGAAAGGCTGCGAGCATTTCTTTGGCTGCTTCATCTTTATCTGTGGACAGGAGAGACTGTGTAATGCTCTCCATTATGCTCTTCTGCTCAGTGAGAATGTGACTCAGCTGATACATTTCACTTTCCAAGTAAGAAATCTCCTTGGCTGTCTCAATAAACTGTCTGTAGTTCTTGTAAACGTTTTTCTTCAGGTTTTGCGCGGTTTCGTCGGCGAGTGTTTGTATTTTCTGTCGGTGTTCCTGTAAATCCCGGTCCCCATCAGACTGCTGCGAGAGCTGCTTTACGTACGACTGAGGGTCAAAATTAGGCGATTCCAGCAATTTACGCAAACGATTTCCAGTGTCTGCCATTTTGTCGATGTTTTTGCGACAATGAAACACAATGAGAGGATAATTGTGTGAAAATCAGGCGTTTATTGCAGTTGATCTGCAGAGCTGATCGCTTCCTCAACAGGAAACGCTCGACGCCTCCCCGTGACGTCACATCACGTGACCAGCGAACGTTTCAACTGTACATAACAACAAAGATTCACTCATTTAGAATATGTTTGAATAATTTAACAATAATAACATGTACATCTAGTAAGACGTTGTTGTTTGTATTTGGTGTATGGTACATGTCTATTAGTGTTGCTGTTATGTTAATATGCATAAATGTATTAATGTTAACATGCATATGCAAGTAAATAAATAAAAGGCTTGACTACACAAAAACAAAACAAAACAAAACAAAACATCACACATCGGGTCAGTAACTGTCAAATGTATGTTTATACATGTTATGTTTTAATTCATACACTTTATTGCAAGCTTAACGTAGCACATCTATAAAGTATAGAATTATACAGTATTACAAATGTGCACACAGGTTAACATTTATGACCCTGGAACACAAAACCAGTCATAAGTTTTTCTTTTTTAAATATTTATATATTTATACATCATCTAAAACTGAGGAAATAAGCTTTCCATTGGTATATGGTTTGTTATGATAGGACAATATTTGGCCGAGATACAATTATTTGAAAATCTGGAATCTGAGGGTGCAAAAAAATGAAAAGAAAATCGCTTTTAAAGTTGTCGAAACGAAGTTCTGAGCAATGCATATAACTAATCAAATGTTAAGTTGTTATATATTTGTCGTAGGAAATTTACTAAATATTATAATGGAACATGATATTTACTTAATATCCTAATGATTTTTGGCATAAAAGAAAAAACCCATAGATCCATTCAATGTATTGTTGGCTATTACTACAAATATACCCATGCTACTTATGACTGTTTTTGTAGTACATGGTCACATTTTATAAATGGAATAAAAGTAGATTTTGTAGTATTTATTTTTGTGAAATATGTAATTATGCCCATCTGAGTAAAACACAGAAAGACCAAATTAAATGTGCCACCTTATTGGTAGGAAGTGTTCAAAGTAAAATATTTGCAGAAGTATCCAAAATTCATTCCAGTAAGGAATGAATCATTAAATACAAAAAAAGATAAATAATTGGCAAATGACAAACAACAAATTATACAAATTTTGTTGTTTGTGTGGATCTGGCAACTCCGTGGAACTATTTTTATTGGTCAACATTTTACGTCTCCACTATGAGAAAAAAAACTATTCCACGGGTTGTTATTTTTGTAGCGTAATTTTAATCTGTTTGCATATTGTAACATCAACACGTCTCCAGTGTTGCCCTGTTCATGCATGTAACGTAACATTATAACAATTATACTTATAAATACATTTTCCAGCATTCCCAACACTGTGTGACTTCACGATTGGCCAGCAATTTGGTTTTAGGTCTCTACTAGGGGACAGTTTTCTTTGAAAAATTTGAGACGTTAATCTTTATCGTCACAGTCATGAAAACCCGCGATTAGACCAGAATTTACACAAAACCCTTCGGTCTATCAGGCGAAAGACGGCGTCGTTGGTCGCGATTAATGGTTTTATGAGGAGTGTTTGAGCTGACTGATGGTGTTGATCTCCTGTGACTAAAGCAGACTGAAGATGGAGGATAAAGACTTTTTACTCGCTCTTCGTTTACAAGAGCAGTTTGATCAGGAGACCGCCACTGCTGCATGGACTGAAGAAGACTATCCGTCCAGTAAAAAGCGGAAGATAGACTCCTCTGGTCTGATGGAGGTGATGTCCTTCTCCCGGCCCAGTCCGGAGAGACCGCTGTCCGTCGTAGATGAGTCGTGGGAGATGCTGGACCCCAATCCGGACGTGAGAGCCATGTTCCTGCAGTTCAATGACCAGTTCTTCTGGGGCAAACTCAGCGGTGTGGAGGTCAAGTGGAGTCCACGGATGACACTGTAAGATCCACACATGTAACATGATGGACATGATGCTGGTCAGAACCGATGTTAGATTGGCAGAAAGATGACATTGACTTATGTTAACTTATTTGATACAGTGCGTGCAGAATTATTAAGCAAGTTGGTATTCTGGTCATATTTGTTCCCAAGCCACATCAATCGTAATAACTACTAGTGATTTTGTATTTAATCATTTATAAGTGATATATAATTGTCCATGAAGGCAGGTTTTATTTTACAGATAAAATGAACAACAATAAAAAAAAAACGACAAAGAGATTTTACTCTGAAACTGAAAGTCAAAAATTATGAAATGTCCATGAGAAAGATGCAATACTTGAATTTGCAAAGTTAAGGGAAAGCGAAATGCTCATTGGGTCAGCATGGTCAGAACAAATAAAACCGGTGGAGAAGAAAATACATGTGAACTGCATGTTAAACTCCAGAATCTGACAGTACGTTTTGAGAGTTCATTTTTAGTCCATCTCCTATCCTGAAAAGACTTGCAGAGATGGACTAAAACTGAACTCCCAAAACATACTGACAGATTCTGGAAGATACATTATGGAAAGAGTGGATGATAAGAGGATGTGGTGCTGGTCCTTCAAGAGTCACTCTCAACCTGTCTGTCTATAAAGCCAATATACACCAGTCTTCATGTATTTCACAACACTTAAGCATGTCATTCTTATTAAGTGAGGGTCATCTTTACTGAAAACCTGACACCTTGCTCTTCTGGAGACTCCAGGTAGCTTGCCGTTCTCGAAAATTGTGGGGCTGGAGACTAAACGGTCCCTGATGGTTTCACACCTAATTCTTCACATGAATTATTTTGCACTTAACGTGTCTTTTCTTCTCCGCTTGTTTTTTTTTCTGACCGTGCTGACCCAATGTTCATTTGTTACATGTGGTTTGGAATTGGTAAAATGTGCTTGGGAAAAGAAATATGTTCATAATATCAACTTGCCTAATAATTCTGCTCGCTCTGTAATGTTTGACTCCCTCAGATGTGCTGGTGTTTGCTCGTATGAGGGAAGAGGAGGCTTGTGTTCTGTTCGGCTCAGTGAACCACTCCTGAAGCTCAGACCCCGCAAAGATCTTGTACAGGTTGGTTCAACTTTTAACGTTAAAATAGAATCAAAACATCCCCATTTAATTCCTTAACCATATAAATATTTTAGTCTAATTAAAAGAAAATGTCCTCTAATAGATATTAAATGATTTGTATGAAATACATTTTAGAATAACTTACATTGCTTGCTAGTAATATCTCAAGATTAAAATGTTCTGTAAATTAGGTTTACTTATATTGTAACATTATTGTACTGATTTATTTATATTGTAATGATAGTACTTATATTGTAACCACCATATGTAACAAACGGCCTTACTGGTTGATTTTGCAATATAAAATATTAGAATAACATTGAATATTTCAAGATGGACATTTACTGCAGCTTAGGTTTACTTATGTTCATAGATCATTTATAGGAACTATAATCTTTGTCATCTTTGTATTGCTTTGCATTATATTTTGCACCCACAATAAAAGCTCTGTCGCTTTTATTGTGGGTGCAAAATATAATGCAAAGCAATACAAAGATGACAAAGATTATAGTTCAGATTATATCATAATCTTACAAAGATATATTATTGAGGGATATCGAGTGACAAATTATATTTACAGTAGGCCTATATGCATTTTATGTAAATATACTGTAATAAAAATGTAATTACAAGCTATTGGATTTTCATTTTACTTTTTGGCCATATAAATAACTTTTGCACTACATTGCATATATTTGCCCAGTTTTGGCCTCTGAATAAAGTGTTTTTCTCAAAGTCTAAGCACTGTATTCTCACTATATTATATTATATAGACCATAAAAGTCTGATTTATTAAATATGATACAAAACATCAAACAAATGCAACCGTTTTTGACAAAATGAAGGTTCAATAAACTGTTCTATTCAAAAAAGGGATTTTTCACGATATTATTTCATATGTCAGGCTTTACGGGGTCAATATATGCTTTGGTCTTATTGTGCTCAATTCGACACTGACTAGGCAAGGCAAGGCAAGGCAAGTTTATTTGTATAGCACATTTCATACACAGTGGTAATTCAAAGTGCTTTACATAAAAGAAAGTGAAATAACAAGGAGTTAAAAATAATAAAATAAGGAAATTTAAAATTATATAGAAATTGATTTAAAATGAAATTTAAAACAGTTAAATAGAAAAGGATTATACATAAAATAATGCAGTCAGTTCGGACGTAGCACAGCGCTCATTCAACAAATGCACAGCTAAATAGATGAGTTTTGAGACTGGATTTAAATGTGGCTAATGTTTTAGCACATTTGATCTCTTCTGGAAGCTGGTTCCAGCTGCGGGCGGCATAATAGCTAAAAGCGGACTCCCCTTGTTTTGTGTAAACCCTTGGTATTTCTAACTGACTCGATCCTAATGATCTGAGTGGTCTGTTAGGTTTATATTCAGTGAGCATATCTGACATATATTTAGGTCCTATACCATTGAGTGACTTATAAACGAGTAAAAGTACTTTAAAATCAATCCTAAATGTAACTGGAAGCCAGTGTAAGGACCTGAGGACTGGTGTGATGTGCTCAGATTTTCTGGTTCTAGTCAGAATCCTGGCAGCAGCGTTCTGGATGAGCTGCAGCTGTCTAATGGTCTTCTTTGGAAGGCCGGTGAGGAGACCATTACAATAATCCACCCTGCTGGTGATAAAGGCATGAACAAGTTTCTCCAAGTCTTGACTGGAAACAAAACATCTAATTCTTGCAATGTTTTTGAGATGATAGTTGATTTAGTTACTGCTTTGACATGACTACTAAAACTAAGGTCTGTCTCCAGAATCACCCCAAGATTTCTGACTTGATTTTTAGTTGTTTGACCCCTAGAGTCAAGGTATGCATTCACCTTGAGAACTTCATCTTTGTTTCCAAATGCAATGACTTCAGTTTTCTCCTTGTTTAACTGAAGAAAGTTTTGGCACATCCAACTGTTAATTTCATCAATGCATTGGCAGAGAGAGTCAATGGGGCTATAGTCATTTGGAGATAATGCTAGGTAGATCTGGGTATCATCAGCATAGCTGTGATAGGCAATTTGGTTCTTCCTCATTATCTGACTTAGTGGGAGCATATACAGGCTAAACAAGAGTGGTGCAAGAATAGAGCCTTGTGGGACTCCACATGTCATGGACGTCCACTTAGACTTATGCTCTCCTATACTCACATAATAACCTCTCCCTTCTAAGTATGACCTGAACCATTTGAGTGCCATCCCAGAAAGCCCGACCCAGTTTTCCAGTCTCTCTAGAAGTATGTTATGATCGACAGTGTCAAACGCAGCACTAAGATCTAGTAGTACCAGCACTGATATTTTGCCATAATCAGAATTAAAGCGAATATCATTTATTATCTTAATGAGTGCTGTCTCTGTGCTGTGATGCACGCGGAAACCAGATTGAAAATTATCCAGGTATCCATTTGAGTTTAAGTAGTTGTTCAGCTGATTAAAAACTACCTTTTCAATAATCTTACCTATGAAAGGAAGATTTGATATTGGTCTATAGTTGCTCAACACAGTGTTATCAAGATTCCGCTTTTTCAGAAGGGGCTTAACAACTGCAGTTTTCAGGGAGTTTGGAAAAGTCCCAGAAAGAAGTGAGGTGTTTACCACTTCTAAGAGATCTGCTTCTAAACAGTTAAGCACACTTTTGAAAAAAGATGTGGGAAGTGTGTCAAGATAGCAGGTTGACGATTTAAGATGCTGTACTATTTCTTCCAAAATTTTGCTATCAATTGTTTTAAAACCAGACATAGTCACTTCTTTTTGAGATTGCTGTCGAATCTGTGTGACCTCTGTATTACAGGAAGATGTGCCAATCTCCTTCCTGATATTACTGATCTTTTCTGAAAAGAAGGAAGCAAACTCATTGCATTTGCTGTCAGAGAGCATTTCACTGGGAATCTGACTTGGGGGGTTTGTCAGTCTCTCAACAGTAGCAAAAAGAGTGCGAGTGTTGTTTAAGTTACTGTTTATAAGGTTTGAGAAGAAGGTCTGTCTAGCTGTGGCTAGTTCCAAATTGAAAGCATGAAGGCTGTCTTTATAGATGCTATAGTGTATTTCTAGTTTCGTCTTCCGCCACATCCGCTCAGCTTTTCTGCATTGTCTTTTCATATTCTGAACTGCTGTTGATTTTCTCCAAAATGATTTTTGTCTGCCATTCTTCTTGCTGACCTTTATCGGTGCAATATCATCAATAACATTCTTAACTTTTGAGTCAAATGAATCCAGGAGAAGATCAACAGAGTCTGCAGAAATGCTTGGTGTTAAAGATATTGCCTTCATAAATAGCACACTAGTGTTCTCATTAATGCATCTCTTTCTGACAGAGACAGATCTAGATTCAGTGGTGACAGAGGTCAATATATCAAAGAAAATACAGAAGTGATCAGACAGAGCTACATCCTTAATGACAATGGATGAAATGTTTAGACCTCTACTTATGAGTAAATCTAGAGTGTGTCCACGATTGTGTGTCGGTCCGTGCACATGCTGAATCAGGTCAAAAGTGTTTAAAACAGTTATAATTTCTTTAGTAGTTTTGATTTCAGCATTGTCTATGTGAATATTAAAATCCCCTGCAATAGCAAAACAGTCAAACTCTGAGGAAATCATTGATAACAGTTCTGTGAACTCTTCAACAAAGGCTGGGGAGTATTTTGGGGGCCTGTAAATAATAATAAACAGAATCCGTGGGGCACCTTTTAGCACAATACCTAGATATTCAAAAGACAAGTACTGACCAAATGACACTTGCTTGCATTGATAAACATCTTTAAACAGAGCAGCTACACCTCCACCTCTCCTAACAGTCCTGCAAACACTTATAAAATTAAAGTTAGGAGGGGCTGTTTCAGTGAGGACTGTTGCACTGCAGTTGTCTTCCAGCCATGTTTCAATTAGAAACATAAAATCCAGGTTGTTTGTGGTTATTAAATCATTTATCACAAATGATTTATTTTTTAGTGAGCGAGTGTTTAAAAATGCTAACTTAATGGAATTACATTTTGTCTCTACAGCAATCTTAGACTGATGCATAACAGGCCGCAAATTAGATGGGTCAGCCGTACGCCTTTTGAAGGCCTTAGACCTTCTATCACGTGATAAAACAGAAATAGAGAAGGCTACAGGCACACTGGGTTCCCGCTTGTTTTGTAAACATTTGTGAATGTTGCTGCTAGTATAGCGGGGACCCGACACATATCACTGAGAGCTGTTATCAGTTGTTTTTGGTTCACCTACAGCAGATGGAGGAGGGTTTGGGCCCTTGCGTTGTGGCAGCGGTCGGAGAGCTCTCACAGGAGGAGGCGGGAGAGCTGAGCCTACAGTCTTTGGTGGTTGGGGGGCCCGCCGTTTTTTAGTTGATATCTGCGGGCTTGCAGAGAGTTTGGTCCCAGCATACACCAATTCCTCCATTTTCAGTGAAAAGCTTAGAAGTGGAGATGCTGGAGAGAGGGATAGAGTGTCTGGTGAGCGGGGCATATTCTGTCCAGGTGCTGGAGAGAGGGATAGTGTGTCTGGTGAGCGGGGCTCTAGCTCTGATGTTTCCGGTGACTGTAATGTGTTGTCATGGCATCCCAGGCTGTTTTCCAGAAAGTTGTCCTTGGGTGCTGAGTCTTGGAGCTGTTGTGATACGTCACAGTCTGCATGTGATGAGCTCTGTGGGCAGGGCTCAGCCGGGATGTCCATGAGCAGTGCTTGTTTTGGCTGTGTGGCGTTATCAGTATCCTTGTGGAATTCTTCAACCACATAATGACTCGGAAGCTGATATGAAGTCCTGTGGTCACTCATATTCTGTCCAGGTGACTGTGTGAGTGGATTGGCACACACCACTGAAGGATGACGGAGGGAGAAATAGAAATTGTCTTTTAGCACTCTTGCACCAAGTTTGTTTGGGTGGAGGCCATCCAGTTTGAACAGCTGTCTGTGGCCCCAGAAAATATTGAAGTTGTCGATGAAGTTGACTCCTTTTGTACTGCAGGTTCTTTGTAGCCATGTATTCTACACCTTATTCTAAATAAAAAGAGTTTGTTTTGTAATCTATCATTAAAATGTAATAACTTCTTAAGCATCTTTTATGTGAGGAAAATTCTCATTTACTTTTATTGTTTTTCAATTTCTTTAAATGTGCCTTAAATGTATTTCTAGATCAGCTGCAGCTTGATTTTAATGTTACTGTTTCTTTCCTCAGACTCTTCTTCATGAGATGATCCACGCTCTTCTCTTTGTGACTCAAAACAACAGAGATCGAGATGGCCATGGTCCAGAGTTCTGCAAACACATGAATAGAATCAACCAAGCAAGTGGCACCAACATCACTGTAAGATGTGATTCTGATATTCAGTATTAAACCATATCCAGGGCTCTAGACCTGGCACGTGCGACCTAATTTCTCAAGTGTGCGACTAAAAAAAATCTGAGGGCGCACCTGTGCGACCAGCCGTTCGAGAAAAGAAAAAAGTATCCGCGACTCTTGAGTCTCTCTGTGCTTCTACAACAGACACACATTAGCCTCATATCGTGGTCTAAACCAATCAGAGATAGTGAAGGGCGGACCCCAAACTTTTGTCTATGATGCATTTTTGCTCCCAAATCAGAAGTGAGATCGCTCACGTGGAGGAGTTTCAGCACGCGCAACATGAAAGCCCTGTTTATGATAGAAGAGAGAACTAACCATTAAAACATGCTTACACTTTAGGCCTGTGGCTGTTATATTAAACTAAGTTTATTTAATGGGTTTTTATTTTGGCTTCTAAGTATTATAGCCGCGTTTCTTCTAGCACAACTTCCTTCCCTTCACAGCGGCACGCATTCGTTCCTCCCTGACCAAAACTTAACGTCAGAATCAGATCAATCGTTTGTCGATTGTTGTAAAATGCCGTCTTTACAGTTACTAAATTGCTGGACATGTTTGATAATAAAACGTTGAAAGTACAATCCGCACGAGAGACGCTGTTCCCCCGGCTGAAGTGTGTGTGCGTGTGCGCGCGCTCTAAAACTGACAAGCAAAGTACACTTTGAGATTCAGACGCGTCCAAACGATCAAATACACACAAAGCATGTAAAAACGGCCGGCTTGGAGAGTATTCACTTAAACACAGTTTATATCTTAAAGTGAACGAGAACAGTTGGGAGAAAATTGTGTGACAATATTTTGTTTTAGTGACAGATCGATGCTTCATTAATGTTAATCAAAGAACAAAATTAAAAGAGAAAATCACTCACAGCTCTTAATCTGAATAAAGTTATAGCTTTAAGCATTAATCTATCAATACATATAGTGAAAACTATGCAGTGTTCATTTACATTTGATCACTTTCAGATTTCTTTTGTAGCTATTAGGCCTACTTACCTGAACCGTATGGTATGACAATGGTATATTTGTCAGTTTGTTTAACGTTGTTTCTTTGTTCATGTTCTTACTGTATCTTATGTACATAAAACACTAAAAATGCCTGCATTATGTTTTATATTTATTTAATTAAATATTTATTTAACATTTCAGAATATAAAGCAATGTTAATTAAGCTGCTAATCTATCATATATATATATATATATATATAAATATATAAAAAGTACAGATAAGAATACCGTTAAAGTACCGGATCGATAAGAGGAGTAATACCGTTAAAACCTTAACGATACCCATCCCTAATTAAAATACAGTATGAGCACAGACAGACCAGGTGTTTTTGTTTCCAATTAAATACTTTTTTTTTCATAATGTTTAGTGAAATGATTTGGTAGTCTGAGGTGAGATGGGGGAGCCGGATTTTTTTATATGTTTGAGAAGCACTGCACTAGAGCATCCCTTCATTCAGACACAGTGGAAGATCTGATAAGAATCAGTGCAGAGGGTCAAGTCTGGAAGATGTTGATGCTAGAGAGAGTGTGGCCAGATGGTTTATTCAAGGCCAAACTACAGGAGTTGGCCATCCGAGGGGCATGTGACTGCAATGGAGGATAGTCCATAAGACACTGAGCCACGAGATGTTCAGTTTGACGCCCTTCAAACACTTTATTTAGATTTTCTTTTTATTTCATTTATCTTGAGATATTTTAACTTTAAGCACCAACACTTTTTCTGTAAGTTACCTTTCTTGTAGAATTGTGCTTCAAATAAAGAACGTTATGTTGACCAGATTGTTATTTAATCGTTTACCAGTCAATATTGCCTATACGAAAATTTGGGTGCACCTAACTTTTGTGCACCTAAGAAAAAAAGTTAGGTGCACCAGTGCAACCAGTGCAAAAAGTTAGTCTAGAGACCTGATATCCAGTTTGACCTCACCATTTCCAGGATCCAAGTAGGGATGCAACGATTATAGATTTGGTTGGTACGATTATAGTCGGAGGAATAATCACGGTTTCACGATTATTATACATTTATTCATTTCACAATTTAAAATTACATAAACTTTCTTTAGATATTAAAGTGTTATTTATTGCTGCCTTTTGAAACAGAAATAACACCGTAACCAGTAATACAGCACAAAATAATAATACTAAAGAAAAAAGTCCATCTCTTCTATTTGAATTAAAAAGGTGACCTCTGCTCTGTAAACATCCATACCAGTATTTCCCTTTTGAATACAACAAATGAAAATAGATTACAAATATATTTGATGTTTTCATTTTGTATATTATTTCTACATTTATTTTAGACCTGAGGTACAGAACTTGGAAAGATGGGGAAAAAAATGACTTATGAACAATACTATAACAGGGATGATAAATCACAATGTTAATTAAGTATTATTAATATCAATAATTATGATTAATATTAACTTTATTTATCCCACAGAGGACACTGTTACTAATGAAGGGAATAAACTGAACTATTATTGTAATACACTGTCATCCATACTTATTCATTTTAATAATCTTTATTCATCTGATTTTACATATGACCTGAGAAAATCATGTCTATTATTTTGGTTTGTGAGATCGAGATCTGCCCACACAAACATTTAGGAGGACAGAAACTTGTTGCCAACGCTGCCCAGACTTTCATTAATTAAATAGCTTAGATACTGGATCGCTACATTATATTAATCAGCAAAGAGGGGGGTAAAATGACTAAACTCAAATCTTCATTGTTTGTAGTGATGTGCAGATGCAGGTAGACTAATTCACTCACGCAACGGTCACCCCTCTCTCTCTCGCTCTCTCTCTCTCTGTCTCTCTCTCCGCACTATTTCATCTCTGTCTGAAGCGGGCAGAATGCTAGAGCTAATGAACATCGCGTCAGATGATCCTTGCCTTCACGTTGTGCATTAAACTCGTTTATTTCACAACGAGAACAGGTTGGCTAGCCGAGTAGCTGTGCATTATCCCTTATGTTTACTCTTTAACAGCAATTGTTACGGCAAAATTTAAATGATGCCCTGGTCATTCTTGGCGCACCCAAAATGGTCCCACACTATCAACTTCAGTCATTCTCTGGTGGAATTAAATGATCACTGTTTGGTTCCTCTGTCACAGTTAATCTAATGTGCAGTAGCCTCTGTGTCTCTGATAAACATGGCATTTTAAGCTGGTGCACTGCTAGTGTAACTTTATTTTCATTTTGCGCAAGCTGCAACAGTTTCGTTCCGTGCAACAGAAACTCTCGGTTTAGCTGAAGCTTTACAATTAATTAACCATGACGTTTTAAAGCGCGGTTAATAGTATAACCAGCTAATCGCTGCAACCCTAGATCCAAATGCTCTACCATATCCCAAAAGCAAACAACAATTGGTGCTAATATATATTAACAGTTTATTGTAGCACCACCAAAAAAATCATGATCCTAACCTATATTTCCATACCAAAATCTGTTGGCCACATTGTAACGAAACTCGAGTCATGGGGATCCATTTGCAAGGCTTATTAGAAGGCGTGGTCATGAAACAAGCATTTGTCGGTACACAGAAAACAGACATAGACGAGGCAAGACAAAGAGTAATCCTAGGGCACGCGTAGGTCTGCGATTGGCAAACAATATCCAACAGGGCAAGGCAGAGAGAAAATCCAGGTACACGAGCAATAATCCAAACGAGGTGCAAACAAATTCTGAATGGCAAGGCAAAGGGTTAATCCATGAAACACGGGCAGGTATCAAACATGAGAAAACTAGCAAGGCAAGACTATAACAACTGCGTGGGCTCCGTAGAGTAGCTATCGCTAGGATATACTCTATACCAGGGATCTCCAAACCTGCTCCTGAAGAGCTACCATCCTGCAGATATTAGTTCCAACCCTACTCCAACACACCTGTCTGAAATTAACAAGTAACCTTGATTAGCTGATTCAGGTGTGGTTGATTGGGTTGGAGCTGAAATCTGTAGGACGGTAGCTCTCCAGGAACAGAGTTGGAGACCCCTGCGCTATACAATACTCGGCAGAGAGGAAGAGGAAGTCCATGGTTTATGTAGGGTGTGTGATCAGTGCAATCAGCTGTGTGTGTCATCAGTGCAATGGATGATGGGAATTGTAGTCTGAGGTGGAGTGCAACAGTTAGTGTAGTGCAAGAGTCCATGTGGTGAGCTAGTGACCTCTGGTGGTGAGTTAACGGAAGTTCATAGACTGGATTCATGACAC
Organism: Oxygymnocypris stewartii; assembly: GCA_003573665.1. Lineage (NCBI taxonomy): Eukaryota > Metazoa > Chordata > Actinopteri > Cypriniformes > Cyprinidae > Oxygymnocypris > Oxygymnocypris stewartii. The sequence goes on from QVTF01023105.1 coordinate 976,094, forward strand.
ACAGTGAGACATCTTTTATTAATCGCTAAAATATTGGTGACTGAGACACCGTAAACCTGAAGACTGTAGCGTAGACCATGAGTTTTTAAAAGCTTAGCTTAAATATGTGCTATAAATAAATAGTGCTCATAAATGACTGTTGAGATGGTATTCTCAGTTGAAACGGAGTAGATATTTGGACCTGGAAACCTCATGACTTAATAAGTGGTTAGAGTTTAACCTCGAAATATTAATGACTCCAATATCTGTGATTTAATATTGTCTTTCTTTTCACAGATATATCACTCCTTTCATGATGAGGTGGACGTGTACAGGCAGCATTGGTGGCGCTGTAGTGGACCGTGTCAGAATCGCAGACCGTTCTTTGGATACGTGAAGCGTGCCATGAACAGGCCTCCCTCAGCCAGAGACCCCTGGTGGACTGAGCACCAGAGAACCTGCGGTGGAACATACACCAAAATCAAAGAGCCAGAGAGTTATGGGAAAACAGGCAAAAGTGATAAAATGAAAGGCAAGAATCTTTCTGATGAGACCTCCAAGAATTCGAAGCCTCCAAGCAGTACAACAGGTGATCAATTCAAAATTCCCACATTATTATCTCTTTTCCCACCAGTGTTTTTAAAAATATTGCCAACCACTGCCAGCATTTTTGATAATTTTCACAAAATTTCCATGGGCCCCAGAATAGTTTGTTGCCTGAATATCTGAATGTGCAATATGTCAAAAGAAAAAACAAAGCATCTGCAAAAAATTGCGAGAAAATAGCTTCTTCTTTTTTTAAGACTACTACTGGACAGGATTCAGAACAGTGATCAAAACATAGATGGAGTAGTTTTAATATGGAGTTGCTCAAACAAACAAAGAGCAATGTTTTGATAGCCCCACATTGTATGCTTTTCTTGAAAATCAAACTTTAGCTTTAAATGACTGAACTTTATGTATTGTGTTGCAGGCTCTGACTCACAAGACCTCAGAAATGTCATTCCATTCAGTGGGAGAGGGTTTGTTCTTGGAAGCAACACACAGACTTCCATGAACAAGCAGAGTCAGAGACCTCCTAAAGCACAACCCCAACCTCTCGCCTCTCCTCCTGACTCACCGCTCCTTCCAAGACTGCAGCCACGCGAGGCAAACTCGTCCAAAAGAGTCAGCTCAAGTGCTTCGAGTGTTCCCCGCAGAAAGTCTGTTAGTAACACTAATGCTTTTGTCAACATCAATGGCTCGCCTGTGAGAATTACCAAAGTCAATGACTTAAAAGGCAAGCAGAGGTCAGTACGAGATCTCTTCCAGGCCATAGTCCTCAAATCTCCCGAGAGAGCAGTCAGTGCTGCTGGTTCCTCCAAGCCTGCCGTAGATGCCTCAACAACAAACCCTGCTAAATGCAATGGACCATCTTCATCTAGTGCCTTAGACGGGCAAACTAGCCTTATCAATAACCATCAATCATACAGTGCCACGGTGCCAAAGCCAGAGTCGCATCTCTCCAAATATTTCGGCAGCAGTGCTCAAACTTCGAAATTCCAAGATTCACAGTCAAAAACTTTAGGAAGCCCCCAAAAGTCTGCAACTGGAACACCGGGTTACTTTTCTAAGCTCTTCGGAAGTAGCCAAAACCTAGGATCAGATGCTAAAAGCTCAGGATTCCGAAACACTGGCGGTCCCCAAAGTTCACATACTTCAGTTACTTCAGGGTCCGGTTCCAAGCACTTTGGAGGCTCCGAAAAGCCTGAATCCAACTTTCCGAGCCCTAGAAGCATCGGCAGCCCCCGGACATCAGGGACAACGCCTTCAGGAGCCAAGAAGAGATCATGGGACGACCATAAATCTGAACATATCTTTGATTACTTCCAGCAGACAAACGCCAAGTCCTCCACGTCCACAATGCAGCAGAGAGAGGAGGTGGAAGACGCCGTTCTGCTCGTCACGGCTCAGCAAGCAAACAATCCTCCAAACCTGATCACCGTTCACTGCCCCGTGTGCCACACCAAAGTCCCAGAGTCCACAATAAATGAACATCTGGATTCCTGTCTGTCTTAATCACTGAGATGAAGTACAGTCTGTAGGGCTTTAATAAAGCTAGGAGAGGTGTTTGTTGTGATATTCCATTGCTCAGGTATAGCTTCAAATAGAAAGATTAAATCAAATTTTATGTCATAGTAGTGAGATATATTAATTCCAATGCAATAGCTAGAAGCGACAGTTCTTAAAATAAATGTACAAGTCATTTAAGTCTACAAAAATTTACTTTTGTGAAATTACTGACTTATTCTACTTCATTTTTGCCTCATGGGAAGATTGTTTTCTGTGATTGACAGCTTAGTTGAAATTGAGTGAGTGGTTTAAAGAGGTGTGTGGGTTGATGTCCGCGGTTCATGCTGAATCAGCAGAGTACTGAATTTCGCATGCATTGGCTGTCAGTGTCCGCTGTGGGATGTAGATGTAGATGTGCTTAGCTTTCTGCCGGATCAGGCTTTGCAAGGTCGCTTTCATCTCGGTGTCATCAATAACAGCTCTGGCAGGTTGGCCCATGAGTGGGGGACGGAGCTTGTGCCACCTTCTGCATAATAATTTCACATCACATCTGTGTGCCCTTGAGGAAAACGCGCATTCAAAATTATGAACCCCACCCAGAAGTGAATTTTGGGTGTGCAGGTTAAAACCTTCTGATGTAATAATAGTCATGATATATTGTTAAGTCACGAGTATTGTTGTTTCAAAAACGGGGACCCACCTTTGAAGGAAACAATGCCTGATGACGAGTTCACTCTGCTCGGGTTACTTGTAGATCATGCAGATGTTACTTTTGGCGTGGTTCACTTACAGGGCCGTGCGCATAACGTTGATTTACGTAAAAAGAGGCAGGGCGCATTGATTTGTTTTGTGTTTGACATGCTGCAGGCGTCGTTGATGTCATTTGTAATGTATGCATGTGGTTTTAACATGCACTGCAGGTTCTGTCTGTTAATGCATCATTCTCTGTTGGGAGTGAAAACTTTGCACAATTTATTGTTGGCCAATTTAGGGGCAGACTTTTTGTTATAAAATGGTTTTATATTGACACTTTGTTTTAACATAAAAATTAAGAAGTTTATTAACTGGTTATAAATGTTTGTATGTTGATTTTGTTAAGTGGATTTTTCTATCGTGTTTTAAAATTCCAAATTGTGCCTGATTTATTTTGGACTCATGTTGGCTATAAAATGTTGGAGTTAACTTTGTTGAAATAAATGTTCAATTATGCATTTCATTATCCCTTTGTCTTTTTGAAACACTTGGTGAAAAATTGTGAAAATGTTTAAGTATTTATTAAGGATTTTAGCAAAATTTACCCAAGCAGAATATCGTAGTCATGTTATACCATTCATCATAATGTGTGTCTTGTGTTGACAGTATAGAACAGAAAAATGTCACAAGAGCCATTAAAAAGTAAATTGTTTGGATCTATGTTGTCATGACAGAATGTCCTAATGGTCAGATCTGTATCCTACCACACTGTTCTCAAGACTAGAATATCCAACACAGATAACAGTTTCAGCCGGATTGTGGATTTCACTTGTGTTCATTGTGTGTATGTAGTTGTTTGGTTGGTAAAGGAGTCTGTGAAGTTTAGCGGCTTTGTCTTTGTGTGTGTGTGTGTGTGTGTGTGTGTGTGCGTGGGTTCATGTGTGTGTGTGTGTGTGTGTGTGTGGGTTCATGTGTGTGTGTGTGTGTGTGTGTGTGTGTGTGTGTGTGTGTGTGTGTGTGTGTGTGTGTGTGTGTTTATGTGGTTTATGAGGACACACTTTGTATAATGACATGGGTATGACATAGGTATTACAAGGAGAAGGTGATTTATGAGGACATTTTCAGTGTCCCCATAATTCAAAACGCTTATAAATCATACAGAGTAAGTTTTTTGGGGGGAAAGTTGAAATGCACCGTCTCCTGTGAGGGCTAAGTTTAGGTGTAGGGTAGGTGTAGGGCAATAGCACATACAGCTTGTACAGTATAAAAACCATTACGCCTTTGGAGAGTCCCAGTTAACCATAAAAACCAACATGTGTGGGTTTGTGCGTGTGTGTGTGTGTGTGTGTGTGTGTCTGTCTTTGCTGTCTTTGTGCTGGCCTCATGTCAGTGCTTTGTGTCCAGCTGCAGGTGTGTGTGTGTGTGTGTGTGTGTGTGTCTTTGCTGTCTTTGTACTGGCCTCATGTCAGTGCTTTGTGTCCAGCTGCAGCTGGGTGTGTGTGTGTGTGTGTCAGAGGGGCGGGTCCGTGGCTGCTCGTGCTCACCATCTGTCTGCTGCTGACACCTTTGTTCTGTGTAAGGATTCCGGCCCTGACCTCACCCTGAGTCAATTCATCTGGCCATATCCTGCCCATGTGCTCCTCACGCCAAGGTCTGAGCTGCCATTAGAGGACTGTGATCTGGATTGAACCCAGTAATCAAAACACCAATGCTAAATTACAATATAACAACATAGAAAACAATACTTGTATATAAATAATATTTGTATTTATCATGTATTTCTTTAGCACTTAAAGTTAATATTTTTCATGTGTTTATATATAAGTACATATTTTTAAGAATTTTTGAGAACAGATTGCAAAATCTTTTTTAAAATCAATTTATTTAGTTTATCCTTATTCACTTCATTAATTCATCTTTTATGTATTTATTTTCCTTTTAATTATACATTAGTTTTTCTCAGAATTATTATTATTTTTCAAACAGGCCAGTACAAATACCAGTTCTATTTTCTTCATTGTAAAAATGAATATAATACATATTTTTGTAACAGTTTTTGAGTACAGATTGCAAAAATCTTTGGGATTCATTCATTCATTTGTTAAATCATTTATGTGTTATTTAACTTTTTATTTTATTGTTTTAAAATTACTGTCTTTTTGGTTGTTTGTTTGTTTGTTTTTCAAGCAGGTTAGCAAATCCAAGTATTATACATGTGATGAAAATGTAGGTTACCACAGCTTTGTCTGCGCTTTGATTAGATAACATTTTGATCAAAATATTGTGTGTGTGTGTGTGTTGTTTTTCTTAAAAGAAATAAAAAAAAATATTGTTTGTTATTTTTTCCCATCAGGTCAGTAGCAAATCCAAATAATATTGTTCATTTAAAAAAAATTTTTTTTAATACATTTCTAAATCTTTGGTCTTTTATTTATTTATGTGGTGTGTGGATTTATTTATTCAATCATTTGTGCTATTTATTTTATTTATATTTATTAAGTAGATTTATTTTATTATAAATTATTTTTTCCTAAAATGACATTTTTTGTGTTTGTTTGTTTTGTTTGTTTTTCAAAAATGTTAGTAGCAAGACCAAATAACATCATACGTGTGATGAAAATGTAGGTTACCACACAATAGCTCTGTCTGCGCTTTGATCAGAAGAAAAGATTAGTTCAGGACTTAATTCTCATGAATATTCAATGACCTCGTGGTCCGTCATTAGCGGCCACGCCCAGTCTGCTCTGGGTCTCTTTAAAGCGACAGGAAGTGCGAGTTGAGTCCCAGCCTAGCTTTAGATTACAGTGTTGTTCGGAACGGTGGCTGTTATATGGGTTATTCGACGTCAGGGTGTAAAGGTCTTTAAGAAACTGTCGTCACTGTTTACTCGTCTGTTAGCAAAGCGTGTTATTTGTGAATGTTAGTATGAATGGTAAGGTAGGGAATGGAGCAGCGGTCGGTATGCTGGCCTGTATTGAGGGTCTGCCGCCGCTGCCCAAGAGCCTAAGCGGACTGCTCAACTCCAGCGGCGGCTCGTGGAGAGAGATGGAGAGGATGTATGTGAAGAAAACCATGATTCAGGACGACTTGAGCCGAGGAAGGAATAACACGGACAATCTGCTGGCGAATAAACCAGCAAACCTGGATGCCGCCCTTGCTTTGCTCAGAAAAGAGATGGTAAGGGTACAGAATAGTAAGCAACAGCTGTTCTCCCGACTGCATGCGTTTATTTAACTTGTCAGTGCCTGTGTTTTAAAGGCTAGTGACCTAGTGACCTTCCTACCTAGTAAACATGCTTGGTCAGCGTAGTCACGAATAGAACATTTTTTGTAACGCGAATCGATTCGAAAGTTCGGAAGGAACGAGAACTGAACGCTACTTCGACGCACATATTAATAGATTCGAATGTTTGCAACTTTCGCCAAAAATGTTCGCTTCCAATGATCTGAATGTGACCATGATCCTAGAAAATGTTCGATTTGAATGTTTAGAACACCCATGTGATTGAATGTTCTGATTGCGCTTGTCATGCCTAATTTATTAATTAGTTTGTTTTTTGTTTCCTTTGATCCCCAGCATTGTTCGATTGGAATGATCCGATTGCGCCAGTGATTAACAGAAATGTCTGTGATGTTTTGAATTCACTTGCTATCACCAAAGAAGTGTTAAATTATACTAATAAGAACTATTCTGGGGTGCCTAAAAATCTTAACTTGAGATTTTTTAAACGTGACCGTTATTCTGAATGTTTAATTTGAACTCTCCCTTAGTCCGCAAATCGAACAATGTTCGGTTTGTCATTTTTGTTCAGTCTCCCCTGTGATGAACAAAAATGTTCAGTTTGCAAATTCGTAACCTACCGGTGAAACCAATTTTTTTTATTATTATTTGAATATTTAGAAAATGTCTGTGATTCCCAACGGTGTTCGATTCGATTGTTCTGTTCATAACATTCGAAACTTGCCTGCGATGGCCACAAATGATCACTTCAGATGTTCTAATCCACAAAATGTTCGAAATTAGTGTTCTGTTAAGGACTATATGTGTTGCCCAAAAATTTTCACTTTGAATGTTCTAAATACACCTGTGATGAACATAAATACAGAGTTCCTACGTTCCTAACTTATTGTGATTGTGTAAACATTTCCAAACAACAGGTTCCGTTTAGGTCTACTTTTGAGTAGGCCTATATTTGAAGATTACATTTTGTTGTGACACTTGAACCATTACTTGGAAAAAATCTAATCATTAGTAATTACAATATCAGAACAAAGCTAAACCAGAAGAACATAAGGTTTGGAATGCAAACACCTGCATGCATTATGAGAGTAAACCCCATTTCAAAGTAAATGTTTGGTTTTGAGTCACTTTGTTTGTTTGCGCAGGTGGGTTTGCGGCAGCAGGACATGTCCCTGCTCTGTCAGCTCTGGTCCCTTCACGAGTCCATCCAGGAGTACAAGGGCAGCTGCCAGGACCTCTCCGCCGTGTCCAGTGCGGATGGACCCTACGGGATGGAGAACGGTTATTTCGACGAAGATGAGGAATATTATACCGAGTCCGGTATGACACCGGCCGAAACGCCAGATGGAAACGATACCTCTCCTAAAAACGGGACATCCAAAGACAGCTGGATACATGACTCGTTCCATATCACAATCTAAAACGCTTGACTTTTATCCTTTAATGAAAACATGCTGTGCCATAATTTAGTTTGCTGGCATTTAGTTTTACAGCAGACTCTTTCTATAGGACATATAATTGAGAAATATTATTTATTGTATAATATTCTACATAGTATTTTTTTTCCTGATTTATTCAACATTGGAAATTGTATAAGATTTTTTTTATAAGGGGAGAAGCATATTTCAAAATGAGGTTTACAGTAAATCATGTTAAACTTCCGGTTATGAATTTCTAGACATTTGTTTGATGCTTCACCCTCTGAATTCAGAAGTCTTCTTTCTTGTTGAGCAGTCGCTCGCTGGGTGCTTGATTGTTTTTTTTTAATTCAAAATATGAATTCTGAATATGCTGGAAATTCTACCAATTGTTTGCTGAAATGTAATCCAGGGTATAACCAGCACAAATAGCTCGTGACAGCATCACCAAAACAAAACGCAATGTCCCAGTTTGCTCATTGCATTATGTATTGTGTAACTCATTATGAACGTATCTATAAGCAAGTGATATAACCAGCTCCATAACATTTCCATAGTATTTACTTCTCACCTTGTGTTAAAGGTATTCTAGATTTTGTATTTATTTACTTATAATTGCTGCTTGGACCCAGTCTTCCATTGTGCATGCACTTCCTCTCAGTGTATATCATGGGAGTGTCATCATATCTCTTTTTGCTCAAGTGTCAAGTGACTCGCATAAGGTCGCCTGTATTCATATTGTGAGATAATACATTTTGTTTTGGCAAGTACAATGCCCATTAAATACACCAAAAAGATTCTGTGTGTGCATATCATAGCATGCAGTGTAACATTGTATTGATGTGTTGGTGAATCGAATGCCTGAAATTCAAAATTTGAACTGTTATAGATCATCTAACTCTGTGATTGATAACTGATAATCATCAGAGAGTGTTTCCTCTATATCAGCCGAGAGAGAATGTCTTCTACCTCTATTGTACTTGAGCTTTGAAATCTTTTTTCTCACACCAGCAGACACAAACAAGTGGCTACTTTTCCTTCCCAGCGTTTACACAAATCCTGATTCAATTTTATCACTCTTCCAATATGTTACCTTCAATTCTGAGAGAAAAGAAATGAAAAATGATATGCAACCAGCAAGGCTTTGTGTGCTTCGATCAAAATCAGCATTGCACTTCACACATTGTGCCTTGACACACCTTGACTTTGAATCCAGGTGTTTTTGCCATCTCTGTTATCATACTATTTCATATCTAAATCCAGCATCGATGCATGTGTTTCAGTCTCTCTCATTAACAGAAGAAAGTTCCACCCAGAAAACTTCTGCTCACCACCCATCTCATTATCTTCTACCCTGCGGTGATTTATTGCTGTGATCCTGCTCGGAAATTCCCACTCGGTTTTCGGAATTTGCATAGAAGTCAGTAAAAGTGATTTTTGGCCTGTTTGATCTCTGTGGTTGGTTGTGAAATGATTGCTGCAGTTTTGCATACAAATATGTTAAATCATGGTTAGATGGCAATTGTGTTGTTTTCGGTAATTCGGTGTTTTCGAATGTTTTTCAAATTTTTTAAATGTGTTTAAACGCAAAACATTGCATATGTGAGGTTTGAGCTGATCATCGATACAGGAATGATCCTTTTGTGTTTTACTGTGTGTGTTAGCGATATAAAATAAATGTAATTATGTATGGACCATCTGGTTTTTATGCGTTTTTATGTCACTGGAATTTTAGTGTTCAAATTCTTCATTCAATCAATATAAATATCAACATAATTATGAAATAAATACTAGTGCTGTCAAACAATTAATCGCATCCAAAATATATATAGTTTACAATATATATGAGGTACTGTGTATATTTATTATGTATTTTTTTTTTAAATGTATACTTTAGTTTAATCCATTTCACTGGAAATAGAAGCTCAAGTTGATGCATTGTGGGATACAATATTTCACAAATTATGCTCATTTTGAAAACGTAGTAGGGCATCCACTGACTATTCTTTATATGCAGAAAACATGCTTAATGTACACAGTATACATATTTTGAAGTTGGAATAGCACACTTTCATTTAACACTATGCTGCAGTATTTAGTATGTATACTGTGCACAGAATGCAAATCATATGCATAGAATATCAGCCTGACCTACATACGCCAAAATGAACAGTACACAAGAGCTTACTGTGTGGAATATTGCACCAATAATGCAAAGCACTCAATTTAACTTTCCATCTCCTTTATGATGTATTATTTGACTATCCTGCCTAACGAGGTCAGGTGTTGACAAAGACTGTCCCAATTCAGGGACTGTGTCCTTTGAAGAATTGTATATGTCAAAGTCCACACCTTTTTGGCCACAAAGGTTGAATTGAATTGTTAAATAGTAAGAGTGGCAGTAATTAAATTTTACTTTTTAGTGAGTTGCATTCAACTGTCTAAAACCAAACAGGGTTCACATCCTGTCAAAATATGTTCACCTTGGTCCATTTATGTGCATAATAAAAAGTATAAACTAGCTATGAAATCACATCCTAGTAATATTTTTTTGTAAGATTTGTGTCACTAGATATTCAAAACCAACTGTTGACTGTAATGTCGAACTAATCTTTTTAAATGTTAAAAAGGTTTATTCTACATTTTCTTTTCTTTGGACAAACAAATGTAGGCAGCATTCAGAACGTTTATCAGAACAACAGAGATGTTGAAGAAGGCATTGTGCTTCTTTTTCTTCTCACCAAACAGTCCACAGTGGTTTGATTATATTCAAGTCGGTTGCTTTGTCTAGCTTGGTCATAGTTTGAAGCTCATCTTGGTCAGGAGTGTCTAAACCTGTTCCCGGAGGGCCACTGTCCTGCCAAGTTTCGCTCCAACCCTAATTAAACACACCCGCAACAACTAATCAAGAGGCTTGGAAATACCCACACTTGTGGCCTTTGCACTTGACCACTTGTCTACATACAGTACATGACATATTTCCTGTATTTGGCCCAAGTGGTCAAGAGAGCACGCTCAAGATGAATGTGTGTACCCACTGGGACAAACTTATAGTGTTGTAAAATGCAAGTATTTACAGAGCTTTATTTGTATTTTCAATAATTTGCCTTTTAAAATGAACTTTTAAATGTCTGTCGAGTAGTCCCAATAACAGATAGCGCAATTTAATAATTGTGGTGTTTCTTATTAAGTGATAAAAAGCTAAATAAACATAGTCAAGTCAAGTCACCTTTGCCAGGAACAAACTGACAATGCGGTTAAAATCATACGTTCATGCTGAATATTGAGGAGATGAAAAACAGCCATGTGGTGTTTTACACAGCTGTAGGCCACTTATGATAATATGATATTGCACTGCTCACAGGTGCAACTGTGCTTTCTTTAACTCGATATCTCAGAACATTTAATAAGATATAGCGTAAATACTGATGTAGTTATATAGTGTCCTTTAGCAAAAGGGAGGTTAAACGCTCGTCTTCATTGTTTCCACATGAGGGTGTTTTATTGCTGTGCACTAAATCTCTAAATCTAAATCCACACCTCTGAGTTTGGGCCTAAGCACCTGTTCAGGAGATTGAGCTGGATTACTGTAATCTTTATTGAATGTATCCGCGTCACGTTGACCAGGGATTTCCCTGCTCAAAATCCAACAAGTGAAAGACAAGTGCAGCAGAGACCGTGGTAAAGGACCCACTGCATGTGTTAAAGCAGGGAAAACACCTTGGTGAACTAGTGCACAGGTCTATGAAGAAATTAAGGATTTTATAAGAATTTAGTTCATAAAAAAAAATGACAATTCTGTTATCATTAACTGTTTTTTAATGAAACCTAATAGAGCTTTCCATTCCTTCAATTAAAGTCCATTCTACCAAAACTTCCAAGCTTCAAAAAGTAATCCATACAAATCAAGAGATTTAATTACATGCTTCTAAAATATAATGCAGTAGTATAAAAATTAAACTAAACCTGTAAAACATTTCTGTGACTTGAATAATTCTTCTAATATTGTCACTGAAGAATGAGGGCATGGGTCTCTCTTGACATGTTTGAGCCTTTTGCCCTCAGCCCACCCCCCTCTTAAAGCAATATTAGGGTTCACAGCTCAGTGCAGCACTTCACTGGGGTTATTTGACAATTAAAACTCTCTCTCTCTCTCTCTATTTTATTTGTTTTATTCTCTGGTTTATTTTCAATTCAGTTGAAGTTGTAGTCATCTGGTTGGTTTTTTATACTTTAATATAGCCCCATACATATACTTTTTAGTCATTTTTTTTTAAATATAATTATTTAAATATGTATGCATAGTTTTAATTATCTTTTTGTAATTGCCCTTTTTAGTACATCAAGTTAAACTATAAGAAAATGAAGAGTGAAGCCTAGGTGCATGTATAGGCTATTTTATTTTGTTTCAGTTAAAGTTTATTTTATTTCAAGTAACAACATTTGTGTATGGTTTTAATTTTAGTTTTTGTTAACTACGATCACATAGCTGCTATATGACAGCTATATAACTGTGATATTTGTTAGTAATATGGAGTTTTAGGTTTGACAATGTGTTTAAAATGTTTATTCTGTAATGTCACTTTTTTAACCTTCAGTAGTTCTTGTGTAAATGGTCCTTATAAGACAAAACATTAAATAAATAAATAATTATCTTAATTAATGAGGTCATAATCAATGTCTGTCTGACGAAATGCTGTAAACATTATACAAACCTTATATGAACCAGCGGAGTTATTAATTAAAATGATTTAGAACTCATACCAAAACCTCTGATTCTGACTCTGACTCTGATTTGTTGCTAGATTTACTCCCTGACATTGTTTAGCAGTTGGCCTCTAAATATATAATATATATATTTTATAACATATTTAAATTAATTGGAAAAGTATAATAATATAATGTATTTTAGACTATAATAGGGAGACCAATTATGTTACCTTATTCACATGTGTATTTTAGCGTGGAATGCTACAGTGCCCTCCTCTAATATTGGGACCATTGGTAAAGTATGGAGTACCACAAGGATCTGTCCTAGGTCCGCTATTATTTTCATTATATATGTTGCCCCTTGGTAATATTATTAGAAAATACGGGATTAGTTTCCATTGTTATGCTGATGACACTCAACTATATATCTCAACAAAACCAGATGAAACCTCTAAACTATCTAAGCTAACAGAGTGTGTTAAAAATATAAAAGATTGGATGACCAATAATTTTCACCTATTAAATTCAGATAAGACAGAGATATTACTTATTGGACCTAAAAACAGTACACAGAATCTCTTGGATTACAATTTGCAACTAGATGGATGTAATGTTACTTCCTCTACAGTCAAAAATCTGGGTGTTATATTAGACAGCAACCTATCTTTTGAAAATCATATTTCCAATGTTACAAAAACAGCATTCTTCCATCTTAGAAACATTGCCAAGCTACCGAACATGTTAAGTGTTTCTGATGCAGAAAAGTTAGTTAATGCATTCATGACCTCTAGACTGGACTATTGTAATGCACTGCTAGGTGGTTGTCCTGCATCTTCAATAAACAAGCTACAGATAGTACAAAACATTTATTTAATCATGAAATTTTCTCTCATCTTAAAATTGTTTTACTTCAATGATAGGTTAGAATTTTTTGATTTTTTTTAATGAAAGATCAAAAGGATAAACAATGCAGATTTATTTCCACAGTCGCCTTTGCTCACATTTGTGGAGGGCACTGTATATTGACTGATCATCAGTCATTGAAAAACAATACAGTATTCAAAGAATGAATTAAACTAATTTACTTTAATTTGAGCGCAACCCAACCTTCCGTTCTCTACTTATTGGATAATTTAATGTCAGGCCTTATTTAGCCTGCTATTTTACTCTTAAACAATACCGCTCTATGAAACAGACACCAAGATTCTTCAGACCTGAACCAAACCCTATGTAACAAATACCAGTGTGATCAAGCACCAAAGATATTCAAAAACCTGTTCTGACTTGTGGACGTTCCACACTGACCCGTGTTTAGTCATAACAATCTTCAGATGACAAAATATATTCAGTTTGGATTGAATATTACCCCTTCATACACTGAAAACAACACTGTTTTAAATTATTTTTAGTACTTAATTCATAATTATTATTTTAAATACTACTGCATCAGGTATAGAAGTTACTCATTATATATATATATATATATATATATACATATACATATACATACTCATATGTGTGTGTGAAAATAACTAAGGTTTCATGCTTTGAGATTGATACTGAAATCATCAATTATGAAAAGTACCCTCTTCAAACTCAATGCTGTATACTAAATCTTTTCTGTTGCATTACTTCTTACGACTTTCAAACGGTGGTTTAAAAGTTATGAAATATGAAACCGCTTTAGTTTACATAAACAGCTGATTTGTGCCAATGAAATACCAATGAGGATTTTAGGCACCAATACCACAATGAATCAAACATAACCTTTAATAACCACAATCCCCCTCAGCTAAACCGTTACAAAACATTCAGTTTCACAAACAAACGCAAGATTGATTCCCTGAGTTTCATCAGAACAAGTTCATACTGAAAGCCCACACTTCACATTTATGTAACAGGGATGAATTACATCAGTAAGACAGTCCATACATAAACAACCCAATAAAAACAGATGGTGTTCAGATCAGTACAGTATCGTGTCGACACTAGTCCACAGGCATCTGTGGTATATTTGAGCTAATTGAGGAATTTGTCAAATGACCTCAGGAATGTGAAGCTGTGCTTTCAAATTACTGGTCTTAAATGGAGTTAGCTTAATAAAAACAGACATTTAAGCACGTGGCCACCATAGTAAAGATAAACAATTTGCTCTCTATGACCTCATTTAGTTTCACTTATACTTGCCAATGAATTCTTTTGTCCAGAACATCTTGATCAAACAACATCTCCGAAGTAATGACAAGCAGTCTCTACATTCACAGCTGAGATTTTACAAGGTAAACAGTTTTGTAACTCAAACTTTCTTTGCTGTTGGCAAGGAGGACTTGAATCATTCATGAAGAAAGTTTAGCTTCAGTTCATAGAGCATCCATTTATCACCCAGACTCCTGGACTGAAGGTCTCGTGTTCCTCTGGACTACAGCATTGACAGATAGTCTTGTGAACAGACTTGCAGTGTTTTTAAAGCCTGGGCAACCCACGTCTCTAACAGCAAGCCACCACACACCGCCAGGAGAGACAGCCGCCGACTGCAGTTCAGAATCACTGAAACATAAATGTGTCCTTGATAAAGAAAATACTTTTTCAAAATGTGCCAAGTTCATAATGTACTCCACATATTTGTACACTTATTGACATATAGTCATAAAGGTTTGCAGGTGTTCTCTCTATAACAGGGGTTTTCAAACTTTTAGGACATGCGCCCCCCCCCCAGGTTTGTCTAATTTCACTCGCGCCCCCCCCCCCCCCATTATTGTATTCACACCGAATTATTTTATTAACATGAACATAAACACAAATATCCATTAAAGCTATTAAAACAGCAAATAATTTTTATTTTGCTCTTTTTGATTAACATAATTTACATAAATGCATGGATCCGTTATATTGATGTACATTTGATATTTATTTTACTGTTTACATTCACGCACAACAACCGACTGTGCTTACGAGGATAGGCCTACTCCTCTCAGTGGTTCTCAACCCGCGGCCGTCACGAATCCGAATGCGGCACACATGCTGAATGTTACAGTCTTGTGTTGAACATAATTAAAAAAGTACTTTCAGTTTTACAATTAGTTTTAGTACTAAATAAATATAAGCTAGTGTTTTTGTTATGTAAAATAATTTAGTTTTTCATATATTATTTTCAGACGAGCAGACCTATGTAGCCTACTCACGTTATTAATGTTAGGCATTTAACGAACACTTACAAGCGCTGACTTTGGCAGAATTAATTCAAATAGTCATCAGCAGCCATTAGTTCTTAGTTATTACAGAAATGTGGCAAAACATCTCTGGAGAGAAACTCAAATTATAAAATTCGAAAATGATTTCCATATTTGGATCAACATAGACTACATTTGTGAACGCACACTTTCTGCAATGTTGCGTGTCACGCTTCCGTGCGCGTCTTACAGACTGTAATTTACAATGTCAACTTCATTGTGCTGTTACTCATTTCGAGCAGAATTTCACTAAATTGGTTCCCGACAGCTTCAGGTGTTTTATTATTGGTGATTAGAATTATTTATTTAAATAAATGTAATCGTTCAGATATCATAATATTTAGGCTATAAATAATATTATAAATCTGGTTGGTTTGTATTGATGACGTAATATTTGAATAACATGCCCGTGATTCTTGCACTTGGACCATAGTGCGCCCGGTGGAAAAAAAGGTTGAGAACCACTGCCTCAAGTCATTGGTATATATTCACCTGCTGTCTGTTCGAGCGCTTCGGGTGTGCGCGAGCATAGAAACGCTCTATCACAGCGCGTGAGTGTAACGGATGTATGCCAGTAAGGGTTGTGTGTAAACCTCGCTCCCCTGACCTCAAAAGATGAGCTCTAGCGACTGACGCTAGAGGCTGTAGCCTTTGGCGTTCCTTGTTAGAGCGCCCGCCTCCCGCGCCGGAGTCCCGGGTTCGCGACCCGCTCGGTGAGCTGGTGCGGACCCGTGTCGGGGGGGTTACATTGGTGCCGTGACCCGGACAGGAGTGAGGTTTAGGGGGGTGAGTGTAACGGATGTATGCCAGTAATACATGAGTGAGGTTTAGGGGGGTGAGTGTAACGGATGTATGCCAGTAAGGGCTGTGTGTAAACCTCGCTCCCCTGACCTCAAAAGATGAGCTCTAGCGACTGACGCTAGGGGCTGTAGCCTTTGGCTAGGGACTTTGCTCCTTGTTAGAGCGCCCGCCTCCCGCGCCGGAGTCCCGGGTTCGCGACCCGCTCGGTGAGCTGGTGCGGACCCGTGTCGGGGGGGTTACATTGGTGCCGTGACCCGGACAGGAGTGAGGTTTAGGGGGGTGAGTGTAACGGATGTATGCCAGTAATACATGAGTGAGGTTTAGGGGGGTGAGTGTAACGGATGTATGCCAGTAAGGGCTGTGTGTAAACCTCGCTCCCCTGACCTCAAAAGATCCGCCCCTGCTGGTATAGCGTGCGTGATTATACTGAAACATAACCAGTTTACCTGATTCAATGTGATGTCTGTGTCTGAAATAACAAAATGCCAATCCGTAGTTGGATTTCTGACACGACTAACCGTAAATCATCTTACACTTTCAAAAGTGTGACTGATACTCCAGCTGACTTTAACAGCGAGAGCAACTGTCGACTAACAGCGGGAGTCAGATTGCCCCTAGTGGATGGCTGAAGGTTTGCTAGCTCGTATTCATAAATTCTCAAGGCAATGTCTCCGAATTAATTGATTCTCGCGCCCCCCTTGACACGTGCTGGCCCCACACGCCCCACAGTTTGAAAACCCCTGCTCTATAATATCATTTCATACTTTATATTTTTCCCTGCATGTTGGTTGCACCACATAGAATAGCAAGTCCCTGAAATATCTATACTACACCTTACAATACATTTAAAGCATCTTTCAGCTGTGTCCAGATGTGCTAAAGAACACTAACATTTGCCCACACTTTGAGGATTTGTTATATTTTCAGAAAAATCACAAAGTAGCGGACTAACTTTAGTTTTTTTATCTCTCTTTTTTTGGAAGGTCTTGTTAACCAGTCACTCAAGGTGCCAAAATGAATCGCCATTAATAGAAAAGTTCAGCCAAAAATGAACATTTGCTAAAAAAAGTACTCACCCTGAAACCACCCAAGTTGTAGTGAATGGGTGCCAGTCAGAATGAGAGTAAAAACATCACAGTAATCCACACCACTCCATCAATTAATGTCTTGTGAAGTGGAAAAAGTGTTTTTAAGAAACAAATCCACCATTAAGGCTATGCTATTTTGCTTTAAACCAAAGCTTCTGGACAAAATACTCGCCTATAAACCATAATAACATTTCCTCCAGTGAAAAAGTCCATCCTCTGTTTCCTCTCACAACTAAATTTTCCAACATACCTGTTTTGGAGTGTTTTTGTTTATAAACAGTGCTTGATCCGTGCATATTTCTCTCCTGATTCAGACTAGACCTCTTATTCACTGAATCTGTTTAAAGTTAAACACATCCTAATGATGGATTACAAACATTCAGCTTGTGGATTCTTTATTTTACTTGTGGATTATTATGATGTTTTTATCAGCTGTTTGGACTCTCGTTCTGACGGCACCCATTCACTCCAGAGGATTCACTGGCGAGCAAGTGACGTAATGAGACATTTCTTCAAATATGCTCTGATGGCTTTTTTAGGCAAGTTACATTTTTATGTGTACTATTACTTTAAATACACAAATAATGTTGTTGATATCCCTATAACAGTGCTGGTGAACCATCTGCACACACTACAGGAACTGCTGGGGGTGGTTAGCACACCCGTGAAGACCTTACACAAACAACGGCCCACTCTAAACAATACAATCCTCTGTGGGAAAGAGAAAGTGTTTACTTTGGTTCTGTGAGTGTGATATGCACTTTTCACTTTGCCTCTCTGTGTTTATGTGAATGAAAGAGAGTGTATGGTTATGCTGCTCTGTCTGCGAATGTGTTTAACGTGTATGAATTCCATTAAAGTTGACATTCACCTCTTATGGCTTGTGAATTGGATGTCAGGACGAACAGTCGTATGAGGCTGAAGCAGAGCGGGGAGAAATCGTGCTCCCAGATGACAGCTGGAATTAACAGCACTTTCCCGTAGCTGGACAGCAGGAGTGCCTTCAACAGCGGAGTGAATGCTAGAGAGGAACCACAGCAGCGCTGCGCCGTCCAGAGAATGAACAACACACCTGTGCAGAACACGGCTAACTCTAGAAAAACACAAAGAACACGGGAGAATTAGGGTGAATTTATACATGGTGACATTACTTTAATAAAATCTCATTATGCTAAAGTGCAAAACATATTCTCAATTTCTCATTACTGTATTGCAACCTGAGTAGTACATGTATAATAATAGTTTGCAACATGAAAATTATATTAACGTTTCTATTAGCAGGGTGCTATTATTTTCATGACAATCCACAAGTTTAATTTTGGACCCCCCCCCCCCCCCCCATTCTCATTATTTAAGACATTCTCATCAATGTAATAAAATAAAGCAATACGCCCCAAGAAGCAGAAACGGAGTGCCTACAACCCCCTTAGCTATTATAAATTCACTGTAAACCACGGCTTCATGGGCGTACTGCTTTTATAAAATGGTTATTCCATATATGTAGTATAGTTTCATAAAATAAAACAAAGCAAATAAAGTGTAATGATATTGATAAAAACATTATTCTTCCGCCAAACAATGTAGTTCCTCAGAAACGGTTGTAGTTCCAATAAAGTGGTTGCCGAGCAACACACAAATGTAAACAAATGTGTATGTTTATAGCTTCGAACTTGGCTCAACCAATCAGAATCAAGGACCGGAACTATCCGTTTTATAATGCTTACTATATTACAGTAAGAAAATAATGCAATGTAAAGAAGTAAAAAATGAACAAATCCTAATATAAACAGTTGTATGTTTTAGGAAATTAACACTTATATTGAGCAATGATGCATTAAACGGATCCGAAATAGACGACAGCAAAGACTTGTATATAACGTTAGTTACAAAAAAAGTCAGATAAATCAAATAAAATCTGTTCTGAATCTCAAACAAAAAATCATTTTCTACATTGTTAATAATAAACATTTTTATAAGCACGAAATCAGCATATTAGAATGATTTCTGAATGATCATGTTACACTGAAGACAGGAGTAATGATGTTGAAAATTCAGCTTTGCATCACAGGAATACATTTCATTTTAGAATATATTTAAACAGAAAATAGTTATTTAAATTGTAATATTTCATAATGTTTTTAAAATAAATTCTGCCTTGGTGATCATAAGGGACTTCTTAAAAAATAATAACCCTACCTTTCCGTGACTCTTGAGCAGTAGTTTATGTACTGTACAAAACTTTCTTTATTCTAAATGTTTTCCCCCTTTAGATTTTTTGAGGGGAATTCAAGGGGACTAACCCTTTTCCATAAAACATTATCATCAATGGTAGTGTACGCCTGCAGCTCAGTCAGAATAGACCTTTCAACAGATCACAGTAAAAATACTAAGCCTACAAAAATAGACTACAAACCCCTAAATCTTTCATAATACCTTCATACAAATCCATAACCTCTAAGCTACACTGTTACTCAACAACTCAATTGTATTAATTCCAATTAGCCAGTGCCTGACTTCATTACAAACGATGATTTACCCAGTGCAGCCAGTGCAAACATGCAGTAAAACTCCCACTCTTTAGTGTAACGGATGATATCAGCGGGGTCATTGCTGGGCTGGGACCCCTGCAGGACGGACCAGCGCAGATACGCCTCACACAGCAGACAGAACACACACAGTTTCCAGTGGATCTACAGAGAGAGGAACAGAGGCTGGGTTCACAATGCAGTACTTTATATACTATTTATGCTGTCTGTACTCGGGACGCAGTATACAAACTTCAAGTATGCTTTTTCCTCCAAATCTGTTAAAAAACGGAGTATAAAAGTTTTACTTACATTGATCTCAGTGTTGAAGAGGATATGTCTAAAGGCCTGGGTTTTGCATAAAGTGGCATCTATCAGAACAATAACTGGATCATATTCAATGTATTTGTCAACTGGCTTCTTGCATGAACTCTGTAAAGAAAAAAACACATCAGTTAGTTTCAGTTTTGAATAACAGTTTATGAATAGCAATTTATGTTAGCTAAAACACTGATTTTATCATTTGTATATGCATATTCTTCATTAAATATTTATTTTGAGTTTTATAACGTAGGCTACTTACATTATGCTGAAAGCCAATAAAAGGCTATAATATAATTAAAATGCAGATATTTATTGGAAGATGGATTTACAGCGTCAGATAGAGTATTTTTATATTTATTATTTATTTATTATTATTAAAAGTGCTCGCTGTGAATAACGGGAACTTATTTGTTGTAAATGTTTTCCTTGCTTCTGTTATTTTCTGGTCAATAATTGTGAAAATATATAACTTTTTCCAGCAAAAAAGAGAAATACGTTACAGAAATAAATACAGCAGTGCTCTTGTGAATCAGTACCTCGTACCTTGTGCGCATGCTAACCTCAACAGAACATAGAAAACAAACTAAATTGGACGTGTTGAACTTGATACACTCACACATATAGTGATCTTCAGTATTCCGTTGCTGTAATCTCGATGTAGTTCGTTTGCATCTTCGTTACACTCGACGCATTTAAACAGTCCGGGTGCCATTCTCCGTTTGACAGCACTAATACACGCCTACTGCTTCCTGAACCTCCATAAGGGGCGGGGCTTTTCAGGCTACTGATGGGAAATGTGGTTATTTTCTTCCACGTCACCACTGTCAGAAAAAGTGATTTAGGTCCACGCAACTACATTACCCAGACTACACCCTCCCTCACCTGCTCATAACATTTCTCACAACATGGCACCTGCTGGCGGGGGTGTTGTGCTGGCGGCTTTGTCGCTGCTGTACTTATGCGGAGCTATTTTATCCAGCGAGTATTTCTCCACCTTGAATTTTTTCAACAGTGACCTTCACAAGCACGGCTGCAGCTCTCCGGCCGAGTGGGAGGAGTATGCGGCGGACTGCGGTGAGCTTCTGCCACGTCCTGCTGTATATAATGTGCATCTGATTCACTCTCTTCCGCTTAACGTTACAGTGATACGAGCTTGACGGGTTCATACATGCAAAACCTCAGACCGTACAGCAGAAACTCATATCATACATGCAGCAACTCTAAAAGTGCTTGTAGAAACTCATTCAGATCATGCATGCAAAACTCAGGTGCCTCGTGCATGTCCTTCTAATTGCTAAATAAACATGCTACAATTATTTTTTGATTGGGTGTCACTGAGTTCAAGATTGCTTTTAGCAGATGGAAATGATCGTGGTATTCTTTGAAGTAACTTAAATGAGTGCCTTAAAATACAAATAGAAAGAGTCCACTGTTTTCAACAGTAAAAATAACTATAGGAAGTAAAAACGGCATTTTTTCAAATTATTATGGTGACTTGGTTTCAGGTTGTGTTTTGATCCAAAGGAGCCTTGAAATACAATCCTAGTAACACACAATGAAAGAACATTATGTACTTACTTAAGTGATCCATAGAGTATAAGATATTAGGTTATGTTATGTTACCATTTATTGGTGAATTCTTTAATAATTTCATGTTTAAGCCATTTGTGACTGTGGACCACAAAACCGGGTCACATGGGCCAATTTTTTAAAGGATAAATAAGCTAAAAATAAACAAGTTTCCATCCATGCATGGTTTGTTATGATTGGACAATATCTGGCCGAGATGCGACTATGTGAAAATCTGGAATCTGAGGATGCAAAAAAATAAATAAATCTAAATATTGAGAAAATCACATATAAAATTGTCCTAATGAAGTTCTTAGCTATGTATATTACTCATCAAAAATGTACTTTTTATATATTTACTGTAGGACATTTACAAAATATATTCATGGAACATGATCTTTACTTAATATCCTGATTTTTGGCATAAAATAAAAATATATAATTTTGACCCATACAATGTATTGTTTGCAATTGCTACCTGTGCTGCTTATGACTGGTTTTGTGCTCCAGGGTCATTCATGCTTTTTGAGCTAATATTACATGACTTTGCATTATGGATACAGATGTATGATGTAATTTAAAGACAATTATATGAAATATAATTTCAAGAAAGCAAAATAAATATTGTTGATATCAAAGGTTGTGCATTTAATCAGAAAATCAGGTATTTTGGCACAGATTTATATTTTGCTCTGTAGCAATAGCCAAATTTTTCAAATGTCGAAATGGAAAGTGGATAAATGGATAGTTCACACCAAAATGAGCCAGTGTCGACGACGACGACTATCCCTTTAAAATCCATGGATAAAAGCATGGTAAAAACAATCCAGACTGCATTTGATACTATCGGCGAAGATAACATGTTTTACCTTGTCATTTTCTGAGCATTTGATTTGGGTTTTATAAAGCAGTGATCTAGATGGTGTATTGTTTTGAAAACAACACTCATTACATTTAGTTCAAGCCCAAGTTATTTGGTTAGCCTTTTATCTGTCACATCCTGTAAATGCTTTTTGGTCCTTCAGAGTCAGCTATCCTGCAGTTGGAGGATCCGGACTGTGAAGAGGGGAGCAACCCGCCCTGCGAGTCCATCTTTTCACTTAATGCAGAGAAAATCCTTGTGAGTTGCATTTGCCTTTTATTGCACAGTGTTAAAGGATTAGTTCAGGCCAAAATGAAAATTCTGTCATTGTTTAGTTACCCTCATTTTGACTTGCTTTCTTTTGAACACATAAGTGAACCTTTGAAGAACATTGATTAAGTGACCAGGTTCTGGGGCTGTTAAGCTCTAAAATTACCAAAAGCACCATAAAATGTGCTTTAATGCTGCTGTTATTTGCTGCATTTTGCAGTTGCAATTTCCAGTCCCAATTCATTTTAAGTGCATGTTAAAGAGACACTGGTACATTCATATTTTTTTTCCTTTTGAGTTTTTATTGAAGAAAGAACGTCATAAAGTGTGTGAGGGTGTGTAAATGATGACAGAATCTTCATTTTCAGGTGAATATTCCTTCAACCTTTTGAACTTAGAACATTGTAAAAAGCGTGTCCAGCCAAAACGCTTCCTATCCAGCACAAAAAATGTGTTTTTCTCATCCTCTGTAATTATGGGTCTCTTCACATTGTTTTTGCAGCCACTGGTGGGTTGGATTGATTGCTAGAGGTTGACCTACTACCTGACATGTTTTTCTTTCTGTGACCACAGAATCAGGCAAAGTTGTTCGTCAAACAGCGACGGTTTCCTTTCGCTGTGGAAAACCAAAATACCAATGAAGAGCTTGGTGTGTATCAGCTCATTGTTTTGACTTTGGCAAGTGTGTTTTTTGTGCTCGTCTTTGGTTGACGTGCTCCGCTAACACTGTTTTGTTTTTATTACAGCCATTGGCTATGTTCTCATCGGAAATGGCCTGTATGATGAAGCTATCAAACACTTCTCATTACTGCTGCAGGTCAGTTCAAGGTTCAAGGTTCAAGGTTTCTTTATTTGTCACATGATAAATTATACAGGGTATAATCAAAAGTGAAATGTAGGACTGAAGTAAACATAATGATACAATCTTTATTTGGTGTTAAAATCAGCATGTAATAAACATCCTCATTTAGCTTCATAATTAAAGTTTCTGGCCTGGTTGCGCATGATTTATTAGTTCCCATTATTCTAAATAATACAAATATATAAATACAAAAATAATAATCTGTGATTTCAAGATTCTGACTAGCATTCATATCCTCGCAGAACTCATAATTACTTGTAAACTCAGGTCCGATCTTGTAAGATTTCTAGTTAACTATAGGGGTGGGTGATTGCGATTTAATTGTTTTTAATGTTAGTTAGTTAGTGCGTAATGTTGCTGTTTGAGCATAAACAATATCTGCAAAGTTACGCTGAAAGTTCAATTCAAACGGAGATATCCTCTTTTAAAATTCTGTCAGTTTAGTGCCTACAGAAATCGCTCGTAGGGACAACAATGAGTTACTTCCCAGGTTGGTGACATCACAAACCCTGATAAACCCCGCCCCTGGGAACATGCAGAAAAGGGGGCGAGGCCATGTTGCGCTGCTTTAGAGAAAAGGAAGAGTTGTTGCCATGCCGTCAAAACTAGAGGTGCATGGAAAAATCTATTCATATATGAATCGCAATTCTGTCTTCTAACGATTCTAATGGATTTACAAGTTTCAAAATCAGTGTTTTAAAGCAGCGGCTCTTAATCCTATTCCTCGCATCCCCTGCTCTGCATCTCTCTCTCTCTCTCTCTCTCTCTCTCTCTCTCTCGCTCTCTCTCATTCAGAACATCAGCTCAGCTCCAACAATGAACTGTTCCATTTATATGTTATACATGAATGCGCGTGCGGTTGCCGTACTGTATTAAAGCTTTAATCAGGATAAAACCGTATATTAAAAACTAACAGAAGCAGTAGCATTTACATATAACGGCATATCTAAAAGTATGAGATAACAACAAACAAAAAACATTTCATTAAGACCCATGCTTGCACAGGTTCTGCGCAATCCTCTTTACTAATATTCTCTGGGTCTCAATTGGGCTCAAATTGTTTACAATACAACCGGAGCAACACTGAGGCGAGGGGCGTGGCGTGGCGTTTCTGCACATTCTGGTGGTTTAGCCAATCACAACACACTGGGCCAGCTCACCAATCAGAGCCCATTGTGTATTTCTGAGGGAGGAGCTTCATAAAAGCAGGAAATCCTCAGAGCGTTCATAAGAGATGGGACAGAGCGGTCGGGAATAAAGTTCAATTATGTGAAAAAATAATGCGTTTTATTTAAAAACCAAGCATTAACACATGTAAGACTGCACCCCATAAACACAATCAAGCCTAGAAAATAACACCCCTTTAATTATTCATATAACTGACTACTGTTGATGTCTTAAAAATGCAAGATTAATTTGAAAGTAATCAAATTATATAGAAAAAAACCTTATTAAAATCAATTATTTCTTGTGTTGTGTTTTTGTCTGTTAATTACTCAAATTAGACAGATTCTTTTAGGCAAGGCAAGGCAAGGCAAGTTTATTTATATAGCACATTTCATACACGGTGGTAATTCAAAGTGCTTTACATAAAAGAAAGTGAAATAATCATTCACAGCAATAAAAACAAGGAGTTAAAAATAATAATAAAAAATAGCGTTAATAGTGTTGCTACAGTAAGTAATATTGCAAAGAATCTCTGACACGGTGTGAACGCACCACAGGCTGTTTCATGTGGAGCGGGTCAGCTCAGAGGAGACACATTATGAGGTCACATGACTGAATCATTTGGTTATCTTGTTGTTTCCATGTTATTGGACACTTTTCATGATCCAGTCTGTTGGATAAAAGGTGGCTTCTATTTTAAAAAAAATTCTTACATTGAATATCCTATATCTGCATTCTAGAAGTGAAAGTTGTGAAGGCCATTTTATGTTGAAATATTAGTTTATAAGTTGTATACAGTTAAATGAGTATCAACAGGCGCTAAGGCACTATATAAATAATAAAATACACTTTTAACACCTTAACTAATGTTGAGTAGTAATATTGAAGAAGAAGTTGATTGCGTGGTAATAGTGAACTTTCACAAAAGAACTGTCCTC
Organism: Oxygymnocypris stewartii; assembly: GCA_003573665.1. Taxonomy (NCBI): domain Eukaryota; kingdom Metazoa; phylum Chordata; class Actinopteri; order Cypriniformes; family Cyprinidae; genus Oxygymnocypris; species Oxygymnocypris stewartii. The sequence continues at coordinate 1,001,822 of QVTF01023105.1, forward strand.
TGTCACCAGGGAGATCCTGAGCTGGTCAGTGCCATCTATGGACGGGGAATAGCCTACGGTAAAAAGAGTCTGCAGGTCAGTCTTTTGTTTTACACCGCCTGTCAAATTAAGGGTTTTTTCAACGTTTTTCAAATAAGTCTCCTAAGACTGCATTTTGATCACAAATACAGTAAAAACTATTTGTAAGAACTTTATCAGAACAATTTAATAAAGCTTCATTGTCACATGATAGAACGTTTAGGCAAAAAAAAAACTTTATTCATCAAGAACACATTCAATTGATCAAAGATGACAATAAAATACATTTATGATGTTCTCTCTGAAGGACATAAAGAACGCAGACTTGGCTCTGTATGAGTTGAGCAGAGTGATCGCCCTGGAGCCCAGCAGACCAGAAGTGTACGAGCAAAGGGCGGAGGTGAGGAGCAAGGGGTTGACATCCTTCAAAATTAAGTAATTCACTACTAATTAAGACTGTTTAGTGGCAATAATGAAGCATGTGATTTCAGATTCTGTCTCCTCTGGGCCGCATCAGTGAAGCTCTGTCTGACCTGACTAAAGCCATACAGCTGCAGCCTTCAGCCCGACTCTACAGACACAGAGGAACGCTGCTCTTCATTTCAGAGGTACACACGACACGGACGTCTTATCTGTCACGATGCACTTTGATTTAGACTTGAATAGATTGTAAATGTGTAGATCTATTATAGATCAAGGTATATAATGTCCAGAGCGGACAGATAGCGCTGGAGTCCAGAAACGTCATGTTTGTCAGCTTTAGCACAAGTGAAGATGTTGATTGTTGTCCAGTTGAACAGTAACTTGATTCATGCATTATAAATGCTACAGCGTGTCCATTTGGTGATACACATTGTAAAAGTGTATCCCCCTTTAAGCTTATGTAATGTATTTGTGTTTATTGGATTTATGATTGCAATCTACATATAATTGTGCCTGACATAGTGTTTGGGTGGGTTATGGGATGGGGTTTTACATTTAATTGTCTGTAACTCGAATGTATTGTTGACAAACATATAAGAAAAAAAGTATGAATTATAAAGAAAAAGAGATTAGAAAAAGTGAGTTTTAAATTTTAGGGATCGTATCATGAATAATCCATTTTATCTTATGAGAAAAGGGTTTATTGCACTATGAAATGGTTGTAATTTAAGGTGCATTCATTGGTACTGTTGATCTGCAAATTTTCACGGGTGAAATCCAGTCATTTATAGAAGAATCCATGCGATTGGGAATTTTGCATAAGGGTGAAATATTTCCCTGCACAGGAATATTTTATTATAAATATGTTCCTGTCATATTTCAATTCCCATATCAGCTTATGAATTGTAAAAAGAGCCCATTCTTAATTTTGTATTATCCAATATACACTACTGTTCAAAGATTTGGGGTCGGTAAGATCTTTTTTTTAAAGTCTATAAATGTCACCAAGGCTGCATTTATTTTACAGTTAAAACAGTAATATTGTAAAAATATTATTTCAATTTAAAACAACTATTTTCTATTTTAATGTTTACTATTTTTCAGCGTCATTACTCCTGTCTTCAGTGTCACACGAGCCTTAAATCAGCATATTAGAATGATGTATGAAGAATCAAGAAACATTCGTCATTATATATGTTGGAGATATTTGTTCTGTGTAATATCATGTGGAAACTGTGATACATTGTTTTGCCAGATTTATTATTGTTCAGAAGAACAGCATTGATGTAAAATATTATTTTTTGTTGGTTTTTTGTTTGTGTAATATAATTTTTTTTATTTGTGTACAAATCTTTACTGTAATTTTTAATCAATTGAATGAATCTTGCTAAATGAAACTGACTGTACATTTCTTAAAACTCCAAACTTTTGAAAGATGTTGTATTAATTTCTCCAGATTTTATCATATGTACTGATACCTTCCTTTCTCTCATTGTCTTTCAGGATTATATGGCAGCCATGGAGGATTTCCAGCAGTCTCTGGAGCTGAAGAAGAACCAGCCCATCGCTATGCTCTATAAAGGCCTGACCTTCTTCCACAGGGGCTTCCTTAAGGTGAAACAAAACAATACAAAAATTACAGACGTGTTACTTCTGTATAAGTGAAAACCAATCCAGAATGCCCTGGTTAAAGCACCTTATGTAGTTCAGATTAGAGGTCTGCTACCCGACCCGAGCCCGGCGGGTCCCGAAATACTTCTGGGTTCGGGTTAATGTTTAATGGATCGCTTCGGGCTCGGGTTTCTAGCTAAAACATATGCAGAGGCTATGCTGCTTTCATAGACGCATTCACACACACATTATTGCACACAGATATCAGAGATCACGCAGCGGACAAACAGCACGGAAACTTTTATTAGTAAAATAGCTTCGATATATTTTTCTGCAATGAGGCGGTAAAATCACTGTTTTTAAAGTAACTAAGCCTCATTGCTTGTAGAGAGAGACGCGCAGACATAGGTTCACACGCGCAAGTTTCATCCCTCTCTCTCTCTCTCTCTGTCTGTCTCTCTCGCACTAATTCAAAGAAATTAATCAATTGAAATAAATACGATCTTACCGCACTACATCTCCGTGTTTGATGTAAAGTAGGCCGAATGCTAACGAGCCCTAACTGATCAAAATGACCATAATCTTAAAACATTCATAAACTCGGCAGAATGTATGCGACCGCTGCACCTGATGTTCATAAACTTTCATAACTGGTAAGGGTTTTTATTTTGCCTTGTGAAATGGCCGAGCCTTGATGAATCTGGTTCTTTGTGTATTTGTGTGACCGTTGCGTACAATCGTGAAATGCAGTATCTATTTAGTGGCTATTCGTTGTGGGGGGGGGGGGGTGTTTCGGGTCGGGTTCAGGCTCTAAATTGAACTGTGCCACTCGGGTCGGGTCAGACGATCTCGGGTACGGGCCGGGTTCAGGCTTCAGTTTAAAGCCCGTGCAGACCTCTAGTTCAGATGTAAGAACTGGACTCAAACCAGCAGAAAGTTTCATGTTTAAAGAGGTTTACCATTTTACACGTTTTATAATAGACTATATTTACTGTAACTGTCTACTAAAATGATGTTTTCTGCATGCAGGAGGCTATAGAGGTGTTTAAAGAAGCTCTCAAATTGAAGTCAGACTTCATAGATGCTTATAAAAGCTTGGGTCAGGCTTACAGGTGAGATGCTACTGACTCATGATGATTTTAACAGTCAGTTTTTTCAGATGTTTCTCTGCAGACAGTTGCGTGTGTTTGTGTGTGTTCAGGGAGTTGGGTGACTTTGAGAATGCTATGGAGAGCTTCCAGAAAGCTCTGTTACTGGATCAGAACCACATCCAGTCTTTCCAGCTCAGAGGAATGATGCTGTACCATCATGGCAGCCTGCAGGAGGCCGTCGGCAACTTTAAGGTAAATCAAGTGTGTGTGTCCCAGCTGATGTTGTTTATCTCATTGTTGCCAGTAGTAATCTTTAAAAACAACATGAAGTAAAATAGATGTTTAATTAATGTAATGACTGTTAATATCATAACCCAACATGTTCCAATCAAAACAATTCTTGATAGATAAAATCAAATCCCACTGTACATTATTTCCCAGTATATAGTCAGTTTTAATGGGAGGTATATTACATCGCAATACAATTAATAAAGAATACAGAATAATTAATAGCAGTTCTTATAAGCTTGAACAAAAATACAAGATTCACTTTTAGGCTTTAAAATCGTTTAGCATACCTTGAGCCATAGACTTGTAAGCAAATCCTATTTAATCTATTAAGTGATATTTCAAAGTGAGGGACAACTCAAAATAATTGTATTAGTCACATAGTAGAGTCTACTGACTGCTAGTAGAGTCAAATTTCACCCAAAAAATCAAACTTCTGCACTCACCCTTATGTCATTCAAAACCCACAAGACTTTTGTCCATCTTTGAAATAAAAAATACATATTTTAAATGCAACCTGAGAGATTTTTGTTCCTCCATCACAATGTCCATTGCACCAAAACTTTGATGCTTCAAAAAGTTAATAAAGACATGGTGAAAGTAATCCATATGATTCAAATGTAATTTAGGTTTTTATTTTCATATAAACATTGAATATCCCACATGCATAGATCACATTGAATATGGTAAACAGAAGCTCAAAGCACTTGTTTGACACGTAAGAAGCAATAAGTTAAGTTCTCTCAGAAAATTGTGTTTCTGAAGCCAAACAAAAGGCTTATGGGTTTGTAGCAACTACTGAATTGTCATTTTTGGGTGAGCTTTAAGTTCTTTCTACAAACTCTGATTGTTTGTTTAAATGGATTCACTTATATTTGCTGTCTCTATTGAAGATCGAGTAGACTTTTTTCAGTCAAGATGACCTGAGTAGAGTCCTTCTTTACAATATCAATAACATTGATTTTTTTGAAGTTCATTAAAGTCACTTATACATGATTGTTTTCTTTCAACACAGTACTTTTCATTTTTTTACTTAACTTTGCTTTCTTTTTACTCTTGTATTGAATCTCCAAACGAACTCATTTTTGAGTTATTCTGTTCAGATGATGACAGTTTTCACTTGTGTTGCACTTTTGTGTTTGTGCCGTCTGCTGTCGTGTGAGCTCAGTCCTGAGGTTGTTTGTTTCAGTTGTGTTTTATCATGTTGTCTTTCAGAGATGTCTGCAGCTGGAGCCCTATAATGAAGTGTGTCAGTACATGAAGGGTCTCAGTCACGTGGCCATGGGCCAGTTCTATGAGGGCATTAAAGCTCAGACTAAAGTCATGCTCAACGACCCTCTCTTGGGACAGAAAGCCAGCTCCGAGTATCTCAAAGTCAAATATCTCAGAGGTGAGAAATTACATCTATATAATACATTTCATTAGGTCACTAACAAACATTACATAATCACTAGTTCTTATTAGCTTCAGTATCTGTGCTAGCCAGATAGATCGTGCTATCTTGTGACATAAACCAGTAAAATTAGCAACAGCAGTTTCATAATTTACTGTAGAAAAAATAGCGGTCCATGAATGTAAATAAAATCACAACATTCTTATTGTTCAGCCCTGTTAATAGAGGTGCAAATATTTGTATTATTAAAAGATGTGATGCATCAACCTGGTTCAGATTAAAGTACGAAATAAGCTTTAATAAAAGGTGTGAAGAATCTTGATAATGATTTGGAGTTGAAATATGCCTCTGCTTCTCTCTCATGTGATAGAATACTCCCGTTATCTACACTCTCATCTGGATGTACCGGTAGCGGAGTATAATGTTGATCAGGATTTGCCCGGAAACTTTAAAAACCACTGGGCAAAAAATCTTCCCTTCCTCATCGAGGATTATGAAGAACAGCCTGGACTTCAGCCTCATATTAAGTGGGTTGTTTTAGTTTTGTGGCAGCACATATAATTTATATGAATGAATAATGAGATGATTAGTATGTTTGTGCATGTTGTAAGTCTCTTTCATTCTCTGCTTGTTTGTGATTGTAGAGATGTTCTACCTCAGAACTTTGACAGTTACTCTGCTGAAGTTCAGAAGCTGATCTGTTCAGCGGATCACCTCGGCGCACTGATGCAGTACGACACGTCAGGCTTCTTACCGAACCTCAGAGTACACCGAGGTCAGAGCTCTTTAAAAGCACGAAATAATCTAATCATACCTTTAAAAAAGAAGCTTACATGATTTAATAATAACAAATATAGCAATAACACGTGGTGCACAAAGAACACGACACTTGAATACATATCAGTGTAAATTTACTTATGTTTTTACATATAATTTTGTTAAAAATGTGTGTTTTTGACCATTTTTTAAATATTTGAGATCAGAGCTCTTTAAAATCGCTAAATAATAGTGATACAAATATAAATATAGAAAAGTTTAAATTACTAAATTAAGAAAAAATATGAAATCATGTGGTTCAGCCTTCAAATTAAATTTGATAACACATTTTCAAACAATCATTCGTTTTTAAATATAATTTTCTGGGTTTCATGTTTTTTTGAAACTTTTTAAATTATTAATTTATAAATATCATTAAGTTTTTTAGGAGTTGCACCACTGGACATTTTTTGTAATGTCATTAAAAAGTTGAAAGCTATGATATCATTTTCTGTTTGATGCTGTGTTTCTTCATAACAAGTAATAAGCATTGATTTTTTTTAATTAATTTTTATTACATTTTGTCATCTTAGAAATAACAAAAAATCCTATGCCTACTTAATATGGTTTTCATTTTTTATTTAAATAATATCATTTTTGAGAACTTTTCTTCGTTATAATATCAATACAGTTCCGTTTTTTTATTTTGTTTCCTAAAAATATCTAAATTAATTGTCATTTAAAAAATCATAGAAGAGGTGCATTCATGTCGTGATATTTATGAATTGCATTTTTAATGTTTTCTCATGTTTTTATTGTGTGTTTTGTGTAGCGATGGGCTTGGCCACCATAGAGGTGATGCAGGCCATGCAGCGCACCTGGAGTAACTCGAAGGTTCGAGTCAATGGAAAGACCAGACAGCTGCAGTGGAGAGACATGTTTGACATCGCAGTGAAATGGAGAAGGTCAGATTCCGGCCAGCGTGCCTGAGCTCTTTTCACGGCTCTGTGGAGGGTTACCAGGGCTTGATGATTGATCTTTGCGTGTGTGTGTGTGTGTGTGTGTGTGTGTGTGTTCACGGGCGTGAGCAGGATTGCAGATCCAGACCAGCCTGTGCTGTGGTTGGATCAGATGCCTGCCAGGAGTCTTAGCAGAGGATTTAACAACCACATTAACCTCATCAGGTGCGGTCTCTGTCCTCAATCTCTCATTTACTCTGTAAAGCGGCCAGTCCTAATCGCTTAAGAGCTTTGTTTGACTTTGAAGGCCGTTCACACCAAGGATGATGACTAGAACCATGACGTTTTAATGATTATTTAATTTCTCCACGACCATGACTATAACGAAGGAACGATATTGTTGTACATTTTGTTAAAGCTTTAAAAGGCACCCTGTGGTTTCCAGCTAAATGTAAGTTAGTTGGATGAAAGTGAAAGAAATTAAGACAGCCGTAGATATTAGTATTATAATTTACATTTGTAATGTAGAATAAAATTATTATATTTTATATACTTTTTAATTATATAATTTATAATAAAATTTAAATTATTTGTATTATATTTATCTTTTTACTTTGAAACATTACAATAGTAATATTTCTTAGTTTTTATTTGTAAATGTTTGTAATTTGTTATATTATTATTATTATTTAATAGTAGTAAAAAATATTATTAGTAGAATTATTATTAGTAGTATTATTAATATTGATATTATTTTATAGCTATATTGGTGTATAATCACAAAGTGCCGACCAATTTATGTAGCCTTGCAAACAAGCAAGGTTAACAAACAATAGATATTACTAATATTGTATGTGCTCATATAGGTATTATTAATGACGATTCCGTACAGAGAAGATGCAGCCAATTTTACACCTCTATGAATAGTTTTACTTCCTATTAGAATACTTTTTGTGAGAAACACTGAAGTGAGCATTTTCAGTAAAGCTGCTTTGAAACCGCACGTCTTGACGCTCTGACTGCTGCTGCTGCTGCTGCTGCTGCTTTTGTTCTGAAGACACGGGTGTCAAACTCAAGGCCTTTGGGCCAAGTCTGGCCTGTCTCCTCATTCCATGCGGCCTGCGAGCGAATGTTTGAAACGTACAAGTGAAATGTCTCATTTGGTGCTTTTCTTGTAAACATTAGCCCTTTGACAGATACAAGCACACTAGGGTGTTTATAGCGTTCAGCGTGTGCAGTGATCAGCTGCTACACTAACATCCCACATCGCTCAGCGCTAGTCATATTTTACAGTTATTATGGGTTTTTAACACATGTTTATTTTATGTTCCTGGAATTGAGCTTGAGACCCCAGTTCTAACCTGTCAACATTGGTACCATACAATATGTGCTGCTCACACTTGTGGTGTGAAACAGACTTAAAACTATTGCTATGGTTGTTTTATAGTGTTTTTATAGTTTTGTCTGTTGTTTTACAGAGGCCAGATCATTAATATCAGATATCTGGAGTATTTCAGTAGTATTCTCAGCTTTGTGAAGGAAAGAATACTGGTTTATCATGGGTAAGTCTCTGTGTGTGTGTGTGTGTGTGTATGTGTGTGTCAAGGTTCTCAAGGTTCTTTATTATTCGTCACATACACAATCATACAAAGTATAATCAGTAGTGAAATGCAAGTAGAATTGAAGAAAAATACAGCATTACATGAGGAAAGTGAGGAGAAAAAAAAATAACCCACAGACTATGCTCCTTGGGGAGTACAGTGTGAGAACAGGAAAAAAACACCTCAGCAACACAAAAGCACATATACGACATAGCCACAGGGGAAGTGAATCCGGCCCAGCAAGCAGCCATCTGGTCCCGCGGCCTCTAGTCCGGCGCTGGTCAGACCCGCTTGACAGGCCGGCGGATCAAAGCGGACGAAGGCGAGTGGTCGGGGGAGGGGCAATGTCTGTAATGTCTGTAGGATGGGGGAGGAACGCAAGAGCGTCTCACTGCATTGCACTCCCGGGGTAGATTCCAACAACAGCCTTGCCAAGGTCACTGTGTAGGGGAGCCAGAAAAAGATAAGATTGTTTTGTCTTTGGGGCGAGTAAACATTCCAATTTTGCAGGCTACTCACTCTGTCCATTTTGTCCATTTTGGTCTCCATTTTAATCGATTTCCCTTTGTAAAGCCGTGAGCTTCTTCTTGATAGAATCCATATTGCGATTATAGTCTCAGTCTCAATGCTGACCGCTCTTCCCACAGCTTCAATCATACAGGCAGCCTTGTGGGGCTTTGGACAGCTGTTCCCATTTTCTGAATTCTACGATAACCCAGGGCAAAGCCTAATCCAATCAGCAAAATACCTGTTATCATGGTTCAGAATATGTAGATATCTTCAATGTCCTCCACGGAAAGAGCCGCAAGACACACGATTCGCCACCTCTCCCACGTGCCATCGTATAGCCCGCTGCGAACGTTCCGTCGGGGCATAGTTTCGGATAGTGTCAATTGCATTAAGAGACCAGTTAATCCATAATATTTTAGTTTGGAGAGCAGTGCAGAGAGAGTCTCTCAATACGAGACAAGGGAGCAAAGCAGGGAAGATAAGGGTGAGGACGGGGAGAGAAAAATGCGACCGCCTCCGTTGAGAGCCAAAGAGAAGAGTGTGTGTGTGTGTGTGTGTGTGTGTGTGTGTGTGTGTGTGTGTGTGCGCGCGTGTGTGTTTGTTTTTCATTTATTTTGGAGGCAATTTTTTTTTAATATACTGACAAAAGCTTAACACAATTGTTTGTTAGTTCTTACATTTACTCATTTAAAGGTGCACTAAGTGATTTTTGAACCCTTTTGACCTCGGACAGAGGTCGGACAGAGGTCGGACAGAGTCCCAAAACACACTTTTAGCCAATCAGCAGTAAGGGGGCGTGTCTTTTAATGATAGAGAGAAAAGAGCACTCCGTTTCAGTGCACAGGACTGATATTAGCAGATCGACTATAGAAAGAGAGAGATGGCAGATAAAAAATTGGATAAATCAGAGAAACAAACCTTAAATAGAAGGGTTACAATCAGGCAAGCAGTAAGACCCACGTAAATATCGGCGCGGCTTTCCAGCGGTGGAGAGAACTCAAGGAGCGCGAACGGCTCGAATCGTACGCCGAGGTTGCGTTGTTTCTTCTTGATAGGTGAGTAACGTTGATTTTGCTTCATTTTACACAACTTATCCATGTTGAGCTTTGTTTGAATATGTTTGTGTATCATCTTTGCTTGTTTCCATGGTTACGTATGTACGTGTGGGGCGGAGATTTCAAAATAAGGGCGAGTTCCTCCCATGTTTGTTTTGGTGCTTTGGTTCAGTTCGGGACTTCAGAGTGCAGAGCAGAGCGCGATTCATTTGATTTAGTTCATTCGGGACTTCAGAGCGTTTGGCAAAAATCACTAAGTGCACCTTTAATAACACGCACCTCATTAATTCACAATTCACAATTCATTTATCCACAAAATTACCAAACTGAATATTTTCAACATTGATAATAATAATAAATGTCTATTGAGCTGCAAATTAGCATATTAGAATGATTTCTGAAGGATCGTGGAACACTGAAGACTGGAGTAATGATACTGGAAATTCAGTTTTGATCACAGAAATAAATTACATAAAATAAAGAAAATTAAATAGACAATTATTTTACATTGTAATAATATTTTACAATATTACTGTTTTTGCTGCATTTTTGATGGGAAGATGAGAGGGATACATGTACAAATGACATGAAATCCATCCAGAAATTTCAAACAGATTTGTAATCTATTTTAAAGCTAGATTTGATCCAGATGTCTCATAGGTCACACAAAACTGACTCTTGCAATTTTTGCTTAATGGGACCGTACTCAATACATGTTCTGCAAGATTTCCCTTTATGTCAAACATATTTTTATCGGACTGTCCCGCTTTTAATGCATGTAGAAAACTCTTTTATGAAGTGAACTCACTTAAAGAGACGAGACTTTATTAAAAAACATAACAAAAATCGTAGTTTTCAAACTTTGAAATAGTTTTATACTCTGTACATTCAGTCAAACACTTCACCGGTCAGTTATAAACCTAGTTCGTTTATTCATTTATTCATTATTTTATTTATTTGCCTCATTCATGTTTGTACTCACTCACATTGTGTTTATCTTTTATTCATTGTCCATTTATTAATACATTTGAATAATTTTCGCACACGTTTTTTCTCCATCAGGGCGTATAACCCGCGGGGGCTCCAGGAAGTAAAGCAGGTTCTGGAAAATGTGAATAAAGTGGAGGATCTGCTGCCCATCATGAAGGTAACATGAGCATTAAACATGACAAACAGTAGAGTCTCAGAGCTGTTTATCAGTCTTTTTAATCATTTAATTTGTATCTTTATTAATCATTAACTGGATAATTTGTGTGCTGAATGAAATGAAGCAATCTTTCTGGTTAGACGAGGTCTAGAAGCATCCTTCTCACCCTTAAAGTTTACCAGTGTTTAATGTCGGAGATATATTCAGTTTCCCGTTTAAACAAATAAATACAATTATATTTGTGCAATAATTATTAAGGCTCAAGGAACATTTACTATTATTATCAATGTTGAAAATTTTTCTGAATTTTTACATCGGGTTTCATTCATAAAATTTGAAAAGAAGAGCCGTTATTTGCAATAGAAATCTTTTGTATCATTATAAATGTCTTTACTGTCATTTTTGATTAATTAAATGTGTCATTGATGTTTTAAAAGTATTATATAAAAATAGTATAATGTTTACAGCTAAAACTGTAAACATTATTCGTAAACTAAAATTGTAGCAATATTATATCAACATTTTCAACATATTACAAATACATTTTCAGCAAATCAGCATATAATAATGATTTATGAAGGATCATGTGACACTGAAGACTGGAGTAATGATGCTGAAAATTCAGCTTCGCATCACAGGAATAAATTGCATTTAAAAATAGAAAATAGTTTATTTAAATTGTATTCATATTTCAAAATATTACTGTCTTTACTGTAAACTATTCAAAAAAATGCACCCTTGATATAAGGATAAGATATCATAAATTATTCCAAACTTTTTACCCTGTAGTGTGTACAGTATATACTGCATAAATAATGTCATCATGATTTTTTCAGTCTTCCTTTCTTGGACACCATTCATATATTTCATATGATAATCAAAATAAAGTTCACAGAGAACAATAATGAGTGTTAGTCATAGAAACAACGAACACCCTCAATGCATGACAGTTATGAGTGGATTAGGTCAGATCTGTGAGTAATGAACAGCCTTTGATAAACACGTGGGCAGTGATTGCTAATCTTTTTATTTGCTGGCTCATAATTATGCCTGGTAATAACATTTTCATGTGTGTTTATTTATAGACATATTTATTACAAATATGAAGAAAGACCGAGTTTCTCTGATGTGCTTCTGTGTTTTTTTAACATGTGAAGCAGTTCAACAGTAAAACCAGAGACGGCTTCACGGTTAACTCTAAAGTGCCCAGTATGAAGGATCCTGGGAAAGAATACGACGGATTCACCATCACCATCACCGGAGATCGGTAGATAGTGATATATTATTTACTTACATATATTTGGACAGGAATATTTAAATATATTTAAAAAAGCCACGCGGAGGCTTCTGTGAACTTTTTTTTGAGTGAGTTTTGGTGGCCAAAGTGATCGTATAATGGCTGTTGGTCAATGCAACAAATTTGCGTCACCCACTTGAAACCAAAATTCACAGAACGATAGTGTAGTAAATATTGCTGCAATTAGCTATAAAAACGTACTCGGTTACTATCGTAACCTCGGTTCCCTGAGATACGGAACGAGTACTGCGTCTTGGAAAGACGCATATGGGAAAATGCCTTTTTTCTCCTGAACTGAAGTCTTATTTAATCACGCAGTGAAACTGCACGACTATTGGTTCGTGCAGGTGTAGAAAAACGAACCAATGGGTCGGCAGCGGAGCTGCCCGAACCTATGGCGATGATAGCCACCAAATTCCCGCCGAAACGGGCGGGGTATCTGGCTATATAAGCGGTCGTTTCGCCATAGGATCCTCAGGTTTACTTCGACTGAAGCGACGACTGAGTCGTGCAGCTACCTGGCACGGCAAAGTACGCAGTACTCGTTCCGTATCTCAGGGAACCGAGGTTACGATAGTAACCGAGTATGTTCCCTATCGATACTCCACTCGTACTGCGTCTTGTAAAGACGCATATGGGAACTGAATTTAATCACGCCGTGCTAGGGTAGATGAACGACTGTATATACTTCCATAAACATAAATGCCCATAGGGAAGTAAGTAGTATACTTCAGGCTAAAGCGAGCTAAACTCATAGAGGTCATGCTCGGCCTGGATAATCGTTCCCCTTCTGTATACTCAGTTAACCGGAGTATGCAGGGTGCCAATCAGAGAGCCTGAGCGCATTGCGGTCAAGAAATCTCTGACAGGATTGTTCCCACAGCGTATGTGTACAAGCTCATCTAAGCAGAGAGGACTCTGGCCTGTAAGGCCGGTATCTCCAGGTTATAAAAGTGGCCCAGCCAGCCACCGTACAAATCTCTGTAATGGATACACCGCTAGACCACGCCCATGACGAGGCGATGCCTCTAGTCGAATGGGCTCGTACTCCAATGGGGCATTGCAGGTCCAAAGAAGAGTATGCCAGCATGACAGCATCCACTATCCACTTAGAGAGTCTCTGCTTCGTAACCGGATGTCCTTTGGTGCGGTTACCGAAGCTAACAAAGAGCTGTTCCGTATGCCTAAAAAGGGTGGAACGCTCAAAGTAGATTCTCAGAGCTCTGACAGGGCATAACAAAGATAACTCCCGGTCCTCCTCAGACGGAGGAAGCACGGAGAGCGTGATGACCTGAGCTCTGAACGGGGTTGAAAGTACCTTAGGTACGTAACCATGCCTTGGTTTCAGGACGACCTTGGAGTTGTTAGGCCCGAATTCCAGGCAGGCAGGGCTAATAGAGAGCGCCTGCAGGTCTCCAACTCGCTTAACCGACGCTAGTGCTAGTAGCAGAGCAGTTTTCAGCGAAAGTGACCGGAGGTCCGTAGACTGTAGCGGCTCAAAGGGAGGGCCTTTCAAGGCCCTCAGTACAGTGGGCAAATCACATGTAGGGACAGTAAGGGGCCGAGGTGGATTCAACCTCCTGGCTCCCTTCAGAAAACGGACAACTGAGTTGTCTCTGCCTACCGACTGGCCAGCTATAGGGGCATGAAAGGCCGCTATAGCTGCTACGAACACCTTGAGTGTAGAGTGAGAATGTCCTTTATCTAGCAGTTCCTGCAGAAAGGACAGAACCACCGCTAACTCAGAGGTAGAGGGGTTTTCACCACGGTTGAGGCACCAAGTGGAGAAAACAGACCACTTAAGGGCGTAGAGGCGTCTCGTAGACGGGGCTCTAGCCTCAGAAATGGTGTTTAACACTCGCTCTGGGAGGCCAGTAGGCTCCCATTGAGCGGCCAAATGTAGAGAGCCCACAGCTCGGGTCGAGGGTGCCATATTGTTCCGTTCGCCTGAGAGAGGAGATCTCGTCTCAGGGGCACGGGCCAGGGGGCTGCTGTCAGTAGCTGAGTCAGCTCTGACAACCAAGGTTGGTTCCTCCACAAGGGGGCCACCAATAGCACCTTGTGACCCTGTTCCCTGATACGCCTGACGACCTGTGGAAGCAGGGCGATCGGGGGGAATGCATAAAGGAGGAGGTTGGGCCAGTCGTGGGCCAATGCGTCCCTGTCCTTCAAATAATAAGTTGGGCAATGAGAGTTGTCTTTGGAGGCGAAAAGGTCTACTTCTGCCTTGCCAAAGGTCTTCCAGATCTTCTGAACCACCTGCGGATGGAGCATCTCTGAGGGGACATTGCTCCGAGATAACATCCGCTCCTTGGTTCAGTCTGCCCGGCAGGTGTGCTGCCCTCAGCGAGCGCAGGTTGAGCTGAGCCCATTCCAGAAGGCGCTCTGCCAGAATAAAGAGGCGCTTCGAGGAGACACCTCCCTGGTGATTTATATAGGACACCACGGACATGTTGTCTGAGCGAATCAGCACATGGCGTCCTATTAGGTCCGTCAGGAAAAACTGGCAGGCTCGACAAACTGCTAGCATTTCCAAGCAGTTGATGTGGAAGCTGCTCTCCGTCTTCGACCAATGGCCGAAGGTCGGTTTGCCTTCGCACAGCGCCCCCCAACCTGTGTTGGAGGCGTCTGTCATGACAACTTTCCTGGTGTGGACCAACCCCATGGCCACGCCCTTCTCCATCCACCGTGGGTTCTTCCAGGGGGTCAGGGCTGTTACTACAGAGGAAAATTGCTCTCTTTTTGAGAATGTTTGTGTTTTATTTTTTCCGCTATCACAGCAGACAGTTGCATGGTCGCTTGTACGGACCCTGTAGCAACAGACACAATTCCCTCTGCACCCGGAAAAGAACGGGGTGCCAAGAGGTTTCTCATGAGAGGCCTTTTGGTGGGCGGTCCGGCCGTGGCGGGACTCGACCCTCTCCTCTTCCTGTCCTGCAGATCAGGAGGACGCCGGGGGCACAGGGTCCAACGCTATCTTGAGTCGGGGGCCCTGGCGCTTCGGAGGGGGGTGGCGTCTGGCTGAGCGTGAACGCCCTCGCGGCTGCTGAGTTCTAGCAGGCTGAGGGGCGAAAACGGCAGGTGCAGGTTTCGCGGGCTGCTGAGTCGGCGCAGTCCTGGGGCGACTCTGAGCAGCTGCTGGGCTGGAGCGCTTGGGCAGGAAGTGTCGCATAGCCTGTGACGCCTTCTGAGCTTCTGTGAAGCGCTCAGCGAATCCTTTCACCGCAGGTCCAAAGAGGCCGCTGGGGGAAATTGGAGCATCAAGGAAGGAGACCCTGTCCGCGTCCTTGATCTCCGTCAGCGTCAGCCACAGGTGGCGCTCGAGCACTACCAGGCTGGCCATAGACCTTCCTATGGCTTGGGCGGTAGTCTTGGTGGCTTGCAAAGCTAGATCCGTTGCGCTTCTCAGCTCCCTGAGAGTCGCAGGATCAGGCTCAGACTCGTCTACGGCAGAGAGGAGCTTGGCCTGATAGACCTGAAGAACCGCCATAGAGTGGAGCGCCGAAGCCGCCTGTCCAGCTGAAGCGTAGGAGCGTCCAGCGAGCGCTGAAGTGGTCCTGCATGGCTTGGACGGGGTGACTGGCTTTCGCCTTCCAGCCGATGGCAGTGGGTGGGCAGAGATGTGCAGCCACTGACTCATCCAGTTGAGGCATCCTCTCATATCCCTTTTCTTCAGCGCCGTCAACCGTAGTGAGAACAATCAGAACCAGCGAGCTGCGGCATCCGCATGGGATTTCCCCAGGCAGGAAACACACTCGCTGTGACCATCATCGGTGTGCAGGGGAGACCTGCACGAGCCGCAGTAACGGCGCGGCATTAGAACGCCGATTTGCTCTTTTAGAAACTTACGTGATATGATCGCCGGAAAGCGGCAGCGAACGGGACCGGAACTGCTGCGATGCTGGGGCGCGTTGAAGGCGGATCAGCCGAGCAGATCGAGGTCGCTGGGTCCTATTGCGAGGCTAGTCAACGGCGAGTAGGCTTCTCTGGATCAGTGTAGACGAAGTCGTCGTCGCTGAAGGAGAAAAAATCCTGAGGATCCTATGGCGAAACGACCGCTTATATAGCCAGATACCCCGCCCGTTTCGGCGAGAATTTGGCGGGTATCGTCGCCATAGGTTCATGCAGCTCCGCTGCCGACCCATTGGTTCGTTTTTCTACACCTGCACGAACCAATAGTCGTGCAGTTTCACTGCGTGATTAAATAAGACTTCAGTTCAGGAGAAAAAAGGCATTTTCCCATATGCGTCTTTACAAGACGCAGTACGAGTGGAGTATCGATAGGGAACTTTGTTGTGATTTGTTGAGACCTTAAATATTATGGAAGCCCATTTCCACCACCGAATTAAAAAGTAAAACCAATGAAACTACTTTTTTTTTCTCGCGATTATATAAAATTGGCAGTTTATATTTCGCAATTCTGATTTTATAACTTGCAATTGCGTAATAAACTGAGAATTTCGAATTTTGACTTTATTTCTCTGAGTTGCGAGTTTACATCTTGCAATTCTGACTTTTCTTTCTTACAATTGCGAGTTTATATGTCAGAATTGCGAGATGTAAACTCGCAATTGGGTGAAAAAAGTCAGAATTGTGAGAGAAAATGTTGCAATTACCTTTAAAAAAAAAAATACTATTATTCAGTTGCGGAAACAGGCTTCCGTAAAATATCCAGCTAAACTAAATTAAACGATGTTAACTAAACATTTTAAATCAAGTACAAACATTTACTTTAAGTTGAAACAACACATTATTACTTGTTCTTTTAAGTTGTGATAAATAATCGCTGAATATAAATGTGTGCTACGTCATGCTAAAACCCTCTTATGGCAGTTCCATCTCTAAATCATCCCCTTTTAAAGAAATATTGAAGCTAAAATTGATTCATTTATTTATTTAATCTACATAAACGAATCAACTTAAGTAACAATAATCAGCTGTGTTATTTTAGTTTTTACACGTTTCGTAGCGCAAACAATGCATAAAGGCTGTTTAGCAGTTTTTTCTGTGATACTTGATTATAGTTTCGAGCCTTATTTTGTGTCTTATGCTACTGATTTTGTTGTTTTGTGTTAGAGTGGGGAACATGCTGTTTTCAGTAGAGACTCAGACCACAGATGAGAGGACGCAGCAGTATCAGTCAGAAATTGAAGCGCTCTATAAAGATCTCACTGCCAAAGGCAAAGCCCTGATGCTCTCCACTGAACTCGGGGTAAGATTAACATCTGTCTGTCTCTACTGAACATCCGTTTCACAATCTCCTGCTGAACCTGTAGTGTGACTGCTGGCGTGTGTTCATTAGTCACGTCTCTTGAAGCTAATCAATTCAGCGTCATGTAAACGGTTCTGGAATCTGCACCTGTCTGACCTGTTACACAGAGAATCATGGGAGATCTGTGACCGGTGAAACACGCACATGCAGAGAACCACATATATACAGTTACACCCAGATGTCTTTGCCTGTATCTTTATACTACTGCATTGAGCGGCACACAACATTTTAATTTCATGAATAAAAACTAAGGCTTAGTGCATTCATTTAGTGTGATTAATTAATCTGTTCATAGTTTCCATTTTTTACCACTGATACAATGATATAACAGCATTTTACATATCATTTTTAAATAATAATCTAAAAGAAACATTAGAATATATTTCGGTTCATTTGAATTTTGTTTTTAATGTAATATTAGAATGATTTCTGAAGAATCATGTGACACTGGAGTAATGATGCTGTAAATTCAGATTTATTTCACAGGAATAATGCATTTTAATATATTTTAAAATAAAAAGATTACATTTTAAACAATTTCTTGGTTAATTCATAAAGTTTCAATTTATATAATTCAGAAATATTAAAATCTATCAGCCAGTTAATCAGCCTGTTTCCCCACCTTAGTTAGCAGTTCATCAATTTTGCACATTTACAATTTGAATAAATGTTTGGTAAATCTTTCTGCACTCATTGCACTGTAAGTTGCTGTGGATAAATGCATCTGCCAAATGCATAATTGACATATATAAACATAAAATATAAAGTTAACCTGCTGATTTTTTGCTGTCATTATTATCATCAAATCCTTATGAATATTTGGAATCATCGGTCCTCCAATTGAATAACTATAGAACACAGACCACAGTCAGAGAGTTACAAAGCAAGAAGAAAAATAAATAAATAAACATACAGCCCTAATATGTTCACTCTCTCTGTCTTTGTAGGACGCAGATGCCGTGTGTAATTTAATTATTTCTCTGGTGTATTACTTCTGTAACCTCATGCCACTGTCCAGAGGCTCCAGGTAAGAAAACAAATAAATTATAAATATTTGGTTGCTAGGGTTTTAGGAAGTTGAAATAATAATGTATGCATAATCAGTAAAAAACGGCATTCAAAAGGGTACTTGCTTTTATTAGTTTAGCAAAGTTTATTTCTTTAATCCATGTCATCAGCCGTTAATATTGACAGTTATACTTTTTAAATGGATTCAAATAGAATGAGAAAAATTATTGCATGTTTAGAAATACCATTTAAAACCCCCTGTTTTACATTAAAGGGATAGTTCACCCAAAAATGAAAATTCTATCATTAATTACTCGCCCTCATGTCGTTCCAAACCCGTAAGACCTTCGTTCATCTTCGGAACACAGATTAATATATTTTTGATGATATCCGAGAGCTCTCAGACCTTCCCATAGACAGCAAGGATCCTTACACGATCAAGGGCAAGGCTCAGAAACACAGCAAGGAGATTGGTCAAATAATCCATGTGACATCAGGGGTTCAACCGTAATTTTACAAAGCTAATAGAATATTTTTTTTGTGCAAAAATAACAACTTTATTCAACAATTCGTCTCCTCCTTGTCACCCTATACCACATAAGTAAACAAGGAATGCTGTTCTGTGTCAGCAGAACCATATGCAGATACGCTGTTTAGGTTATCTATGCTTTGATTTGGTAAACAGCATGTCCACAAATATGCGTTGAATGTATTGTTTACATATGTGTTACTCTCCAAAATGACGCTATAGGGTGACGCAGAGGAGACAAATTGTTGAATAAAGTCGTTATTATTGTTTTTTGGGGAAGTCGTGACCTAATGGTTAGAGAGTCGGACTCGTAATCAAAAGGTTGCGAGTTCGAGTCTCGGTCCGGCAGGAATTGTAGGTGGGGGGGAGTGAATGTTCAGCCCTCTCTCTTCCCTCAATACCATGACTGAGGTGCATTTGAGCAAGGCACCGAACCCCCGATTAACCACCGATTAACTGCCCATCGGGTGCCGAAGCATAAATGGCTGCCCACTGTCCCAGGTGTGTGTTCACGGTGTGTGTGTTCACTGCTGTGTGTGCACTTTGGATGGGTTAAATGCAGAGCATGAATTCCGAGGATGGGTCACCGTACTTGGTCGTATGTCACGTCACTTTCACTTTCTGAGCCTTGATCGTGTTAGGATCCTTGCTGTCTATGGGAGGGTCTGAGAGCTCTCGGAATTCATCAAAAATATCTTAATTTGTGTTCAGAAGATGAACGAAGGTCTTACGGGTTTGGAATGACATGAGGGTTAGTAATTAATGACAGAATTTTCATTTTTGGATGAACTATCCCTTTAAGTATAAAGTTTCGAACCATATTCATTTAAATAATTATTGGCCAGTTAATTGATTGTTGGCCTTTCCCTCCTTAGTAGTACCTGAAAAATATACTGTTGTTGATCTTTCATTTAAAAAATACTATTTAAACAAGTGTTTCAAAATGTATAATTTGGTTGTTTTAAACTATTTAAAAAAGTGAATTAAATAATTGCACATTTGTCTTATTAAGAGTCAGTTTCTTGGACATATGGATTAAGCAACATTACGTTTTCAGCGACGGCAGATTTTGATATCAGAACCGTGATTAATTTGTGTTTCTTGAACTCTTTTCAATTGCTGTTGTTCTTTCAGTGTTGTGGCATACTCTGTGGTCATGGGAGCTCTGATGGCCAGCGGGAAAGAGGTGCTGGGCCGAATCCCATCTGGAAAGGTAACATCAATGATTCAACGAGACACATGAGCCTTTATAAGTGTCTATTGTAATACTTTACTCTTTCTGGTTTGTCTACCAGCTGTTTGATTTCGAGGCCATGACTACAGACAGCCCTGATCCCTTCAGTAAAACCGTCAAGAGTTGGATGAACTTAAAGAGGTACAACTTTAATGTATCGAGTGCTTGTTTTGAGTCCTAGGCAAGCATCCCAGTCACTGTTACGAATGCTCATGAAACCTCTCTCTCTGTAACTAGTTTGCCGAGTCGTTACCAGAACCTTCCATCGGTTTCAGAGACGTTCCAGTTAACGAGGACCATGATTGAAGTTCTAAACACAGACTCGTCTTCGCACTGTCCCAAAAAATCCTGAATACCATCAATATATTCAAACACAAAGGACCGTCTCTACGCGGGGCATCTTTGCACACAGTCCTCACTTTTACATGTTTTTTACATATCGAATATCAGAACAAATTCTTTTTGATTTTAGCTTTTATATTTCCACAAATATGGAGAAGAGAGTTGACTCTTTATTCAAATATTAAATGAAATATAAATGTGGGTTGCCCTTTATTACGTCATTAAAGTTCAGCAATTGCAAGAATAATTTGAGTTTAGAAAACAAAAGCAGGAAATGTTGCAGACTATAGTTGAAAATCTTTATTAAGTTATTATCTATCAGTTGCTTTTCATGGATCTTTTTAGGTTTCGAATCAAACCGGTGACGTGTTGCAGAGATGTCCTTTGAAGAGTTTATTAAGCAATATTCTGCAGCTCTGAGTTCCTTTCTGAATACTTGAACACAGTGGGGAAATGTTTTTGTTTGTTTGAAAGACAGAAGTTGGTAATATTGCCATGTTCACTGTCCACACTGGCTCCTTTATCATTTTTGTTGTCTCTATTTAATGGCTCGACTGAGTAATGTGCGAGCAGATTCTGGAGATGTTCATGAGACCTTAAACACTGGAAACAGTTGCGCCTCGATCTGTTGTTGACTCAAAGCAAAAAAGTATTGTTTCATTAATCTTATACATCTTTGACTTTATTTTATCTTCTTAACAGACCATTTTAAGTAGATTTTCAGTTTTCTTCATGTCATGGTTGGTGCTTTATTGGCAAAGATGTATTTCCTTTATTTTCCTGAAAAAACAGTGGCTTTTCTCCATGAGGGAAAATAAATGTGGGTTCTTTAACGCACAAAAAAACTTGAAAGTGGAAAATCTGTGATTTTATTTGTTGGAACAGCCACAGTCAATAAAAGAAGTTGAATGAAACCACTGTTGTTGTGTTTAATCCCTTTTTGATCTTTTTTTGTGGTCCAAAGATAAAAAATATAGAAATAAATGTCGTACTTTATTATTATTATTATTTATTTATTCTATATATTTTCGCTTTTACTATATTTCCTAAAAGACGGTTTGTAGTATGCAGTACTTCAGTGAGCCACTAGATAATACATGTTCCACTGAACTTTCTCCCGGAAGCTGTCACTCACTGTTCAGATGTAATCGGTTAAAGTAACCTTTTTTATTATTTAAATAAGTCACTGTGTATTTTCAATTCAATTTCTATTCAAGTTTCGAATTGTCATTATTCAGACGTGATTTATTATTGCCCAAACGTGCTGCTGCTGAAAATGCAGGTTGATAAGTGACCCTGTTACTTTTCTCAGCGCATTTGAGTCTTAATCAATCACCGTTTAGTTTCCGTAATCGCCAGATTATCTGATCTGCTGGATGACAGCTACTCACTGAAGGCTCAGCATGGCTAAGGAGGTGGGCCAAAACACACTCTTAGGGGCTTTGAAAGAACTCATTGGCTTTAGTAGAACATCTTTGGAAAATGTAGAAAAGGACGTCGCCAAAGGTATCCTAAAGAATTTGAGATTTTACCTCCTTATTGGTGCGCAAAAGTATGTATTGTGTATGTGTGTATGTAGGCTTCGAAATCCGAGTGTATGAAAAATGTATCTTGTTTTGCATTTACTACTTTTGTTAGGTGGTTCTTTGCAAGAAATTGTCGATAATAAAATCCGTCCTTTATTTGGTCTGATGTCAGCGGGTGCCAAGTTCTTTAACAGGTGTGTATATTTTTCTTTAAACGCTGCAATTGCGCATTTTTCTAAAGAAACTGCTGTACTGCAAAATAATACACATTTCATGATATGAATATGTTTTCTTTCAGTCTGGGTGTGAAAAACCAAAAGGAAGCAGAACATTTATGGGAACAGTTTTTTCAGTGAGTATGGAAATATTCATTGGAGTAGTTGGTTGTGGCATTGAGTGGTCAAATATTTTGCATAATAATATTAATAACTGCTTGAATGATGGCGTACCAGGCAGTCCTCATGTCTTAAGAATTATTAATCAATAAAATTAATGATTTTTTTTAATTTGGTAAGTAGATATGTAATAAACCGTCACATATGTAAATAATGTATAATCAGTTGATAATTATATAAAAAGTGAATAAATACAAATTCTAACTTTTGCCTGTACATTATCCATAACATACTGAATAATGGTATATTGATGATGATACTGTTATTTGATTCCCAATTAACAGAAACACAGAGGTCCGTGATAATGTTGAAGACTTACTACAACTGGAAGTAAGCATTATAATTTTTTAATTTTTCATGTGACTGCTATGAAGTCCCTAACAGGACATGAGCATGGTATTAAAAAAATAAAACAGATGAGAGGAAAATTATATTACAGTTCTTTGCATTCTCTCACAAATTTATTTTGCATTCCCACAAGACACTTAGCAATTTTCTTTAATGGAAATCATATGAGTTGGGAAGAAAAACTTTATTTCAGTGCTTTTTCTTGGGAGGAACACAAAACCTTCCCTTAGCGGCTCCGCAGAGTGCTTGTTTTCAAATGATGAATTGTTTGAATGTTTTTATGTTAGCAGGTGATATATTACGTGAGTTTGAGTAGTTTGTTTGATTGACAGGTGGAGTGGGATAGTTTTTTGAAACGTCTGGATGTTCAGATACAAATGAGCGACACCGTTCTTTCCCAGTGTCCTGCAGCCCAGACGCTCAGCTCAGATGCACAGTTTATACACGTCCAGACTAAACGGTGAGATAAACACACAATATCCCTTCTATCCCTTCTATGTTCAGTGCAGGCCACAACCCAGAACTGCTGACAGAGTGCGTCTGTTGAAACTAAACGAAGGCCTGCAGTTGTTACAGTTTATCACTCACCATTATGACCGTGATTACATCTGTGTCTCACTTATCGCATTATACTGTATATTCAAAGTCTATAAGATATGATTTAATGTGTAGAGGTTTACAGTTGTTTGGCGGTTCTGGATAGTTGCTTAAAATCAGTTTCTAGCATGTCCTGCTTTGTGAGAGGGGTTGTTTTGTTGCCTGGTTGAAATTTACCCATGCACTTATTTTTTTATTTTTTTAGTAATGGACTATATAGCTAAAGGTTATAGCTGTAATTAAACTTATCTCTATATACAGTTAATGTTCATTGTTTTAAATTGAGAATCACAGTTAAATGTTTGAACAAGGCAACAAATTGAAATTTAAATGAATATGGAACTCAATTTAGAAGAAATTATTAAATGTAATATTTCAAGAAGTGTTGAAAATAATATAATGTATTTAAATTATATATACATTACCATGCAAAAGGTTGGGGTCTGTAGAGTTTTTTTTTTTGTCTGTTAAGGTGTTGTCACATACAAATAAATGTAGCTAAAATTTAATGGGAACAAATTTTCCATTGTCAATAGTGTAGCGATCTTTGAAACACAGCTAATAAAAACAGTAATAATGTGAAATATTATTACGATTTTAAATAACAGTCTTCTATTTGAATATATTTTAAAATCTAAACGTTTACCGTAACTTTTAATCAATTCAGTGCATCCTTGCTCAATAAAAGTATTTATTTCCTCTGAAAATAAAACTTTTAAACAGTTGTTTATGGAAACATGTAAAATATGGAGCATTTTAGCAAATGTATTAACTGACCATGGTAAATTTTAAACGTCCTAAATGCTATAATTTATTCCAGATGTTAATGTCAGTATTAACTGGAAATATTAAACTAGAAAAATATTTCTAATCAGTTGAGATAAAAAGCATATTGTATGTCAGGGGCTAAATATGCATTTGTAAATAAATTGCTCATGTGACGACTGTATGTTGAATTTCTTTGAATTGGAGTAAATTCTGCTTCTTGTCAATTTAAATTCAATTTAGCGTGCTGTGGATTGAGGCTATTTCAGTTCAAATTTCAGCAAAATAGTGGTTGTCCTGTTCTCCTGTAGGAATGTGTCTCTGGGTCAGTACTTGGGGAAGGGAGAGAATCTCCTCCTTGTGTTGCTCCGGCATTTTGGATGACAGCCATGACGAGACCACCTGACTGAGCTGAAGGACAGCAAGGTAAGACAACCTGTCATTAAAGGAGATGAAAACTGCACAGCTACAAGTAAAGTCAGAGCTGATTATGGATAGCTGCTTGGAAAATATATTTTGAAAGCTTGTTGACCCAGCTGAGGACTTGGCAAGGCGAAATGTTGTCCTGCTTTTTTGTAGCAAATGTTCCAGAGTCCGCATCGCTGTGTTTGTTGAATCATAGACACATTTCTGTTTCTGCCTCTTTCTCATACAGAAGCTTCTGGAAGCGCAGTCCTTGCGGGTGCTGGTGGTCTCGTACGGTTCTCTTGAAGGGGCCACATTCTGGCTTGAGCACACAGGCTATGATTTTGACATGCTGTTGGATGCAGAGAGAGCGGTGAGGACCATCGACTGGGCAAAAACATAATTAGCCCTTCTTTGCTTAATCCTAAGCTTATGGAAGCTTGTTTCAGCTACTGAATAAAAAATAAATGAATTGATGCTGACTTTTTCTTTTAGAACTGCATGATATAAACTTACAATTGCTAAAAAAAATTCTCAAAACTGAGGTTATATCTCGCAATTTTTCACATGCAATCATAAGTTATAAAGTCCGAATTCTGAGATATGAACTTGCAATTTTAAGAATTAATTTTTTTCTGTTTAGAGTTGAACTCGCTAAAAAATGTCAGAATTGCGAGAGAAAAATATTAAAAAGTGTTTAAATGGCAATTCTGACTTTCTCGCAATTGCGAGTTTAAATCACACAATTCTAAGACGAAAGTCAGAATTTCAAGTTTATATTATGCAATTCTGAGACAAAAGTCAGAATTGTGAAATAAAAAGTCACAATAACTCTTTATTGTATTTGTTTATTTTTGAATTCAGTGGTAGAAATGGGCTTCCATATAAGGTCATCAATGCTAATGGCTTAAAAAAATACATTTTTCCTCAGTGTAAAATATAATTGTAATTGCAATTGAGCCCTGCACATGACATGCAAGCAATCAATCAATCAATAAAAAATTATTAATAGCCACAATTTATTATTTATTCACAAATAACTAAAATGAGGGAACAAATGAATAAGTCAAATGAATAAGACTCCATATACTTGACCTTGGCAGTAGTTTAATACTGATCATATGTGCTGATTGTTCTGTTTATGACGGGCCACAGGTGTATCAAGCGTTCGGTCTGGGTTCATCTATCAGCAAGGTGATGAAGTTTAAGTTATTGCTCCACTACTCTGAAATGCTGGTGATGAACCGACAGTTACCCGATGTGCCCCCTCAGTTCATCGATGATCTCTTTCAGGTGACACACAAACATGTATTCAAAATATCACACACAGAACAAAAGAATAAAACTCTGACTTGGGAAATGAGTTGCATTTCTTTCCATGTGTTTGTTATTACCCAGATTTTATGGCTTAAGGGCAGTAAAAAGAAGAATGACAGACAGGGCCAGTTACACAATGATAGTATCATAAATTTCACTTCTTCAGCTCAAATCATGCAACAAAGCTGTGTTTTGCAGGCAGGTCTAGTTATGCAGTAGAATTCAGCCATATTAATGTATCTTTCCACAGATAGGATATACTTTGTTGTCCGAATTTGGCCCACGGTGTTTACCTTCTCACCTGTGTCATATAAATATTCAGTTCATTGTTGTAAAAAGCTGTTCTTAATGATTAAATCGTAACTAACAAAAACATAAATGTGTCCTACAGCCTGTAACTGTATGATTGTACCCTGTTAAAAAATATTACATTCCTCAAAATTTTGACACCCGAGAAATAACATCTCTTGAACCCTTTCTACAGCATGACCAAGACAGGTAGCTTGGTAAATAATTCAGATTGATTTTTTTTTACATTTTTTTCTATTTAATATTTATTGCAGGAAAATGCATTCACATAAATCAGGGCTTAAACTGCATTTAGATTGAAAAAACAACTGCATTTAGATAATGCATTTAATTCCAAAGGTTGCAGAAATGATAAACCTTATGTAAAATCAGTATAAAAAACAGCTGATACAGTATTTAGTTTGACATCCTGAGATAAACCATCAGGATTTTCTGAATGACGATTTGTTGAAGGAGAAGGAAAATGGTTTTAAGAGATTCGTGCTATTTGTGGAATGTGCCAAATGCATAAAAACTAACTCCAAACATTGCATAATACCCAGTGATAGAATAAACATTTGTCTCCCTGTAGTCTAGGACTCTTGAAAATGGATTAAAAGCCCTCTCCCTCTGTCTCTCTCAGATGGGTGGTGATTTTGTGCTGGACCAGGGTGGTAAAGTGATATATTCCTACCGGTGTAAAAGCCCTGTGGACAGACCATCAGTTTCACAGATTCTGGCTGCCGTCTCTGCTCATTCTTAGCATTCCTGGAGAAATCCTGGAGAAAAAGGTCTTTTATGCTTTGTCTTTCTAATATGTTAAACTGCTTGACTTGCTTCCTTGCCATCCTGATAAGAAGTTATAGTTCCTGAAAAGGTATACTCGTTCGGGTTCGTGCCAGACTTAGAACGATGGCAAAAATAAAGTTTGTAAAATTTGCCTTTCCTCAATATGGCATGGAGGAGGGCTGTTCTTTTCCGATGCAAATTTTGGCCAGAATGGGTGATTTTACTCACCTGTAAAATATAAAATGAGAGCTACTGTATTGCTATGAGACTCGTACTAAAGGGAATACGAAACGCATATCATTTCAGTGTATTTAGGACATTAACACTATTAGTTTAAATAGTATGTGTACACTGTGACAGATTTCTTGGCCTTTAATGTGTTGCTATAGGTTGGCTCCACAGATAGATAGCTCCCCCAGAGGTTGTATGGATGAAGATCTGACTCAAACTCATACTCTGAAGAGTCATTTCTGATGGACATTTACACCCTCTGGTCATCACAGCTTCTCATCTGTTGAGTTACAGACCTGTCTGACCTCTATATCACACGTCAGTGTCTTGATTAAATGACATGAGATTATTAACTGAATTTGTTTTTACATACATTTTACAATTATTCAAGACATATGAAATTAAATATTCTTATTAAGCTGTTTAACTACTATTTACTGTGAATGGTAAATGTTTAGAAAAAAATGAAATAAAATATATAACTGATTTAATATATATAAGTTTAAATTTCTTTGATTATTGAAATCAACATTGAATAAAGAGCTGGATGTCAGCCTGAATGAGAGTGGACTTTTCTCCACCATTCAGCAAAGCTCAAGAGTCTTATTTCACTTTAAACCTAAAAGAAAACTAATTTCTGTTACGTTTTTTTAACACTTGTTTAAAACAACTCTAATGTAATGTCAGAACCAGGGCAAATGCAGACCACCCTTGGAATAATATAAACATTAAACATCAAAAAGATTAAATAATTGATTGTATTTCAGTATGTTTTCAAATGTCCATGATCTTCAAACCTTTATTACAAATATTTCCATGTATATTGGAGTTATGTGGCATGTATTAGCTTTAAAGAAATCTTCAGTATAGGATGTTGTATTTTTGTAAAGTTTTTTAACTTTTAGCAGATATATAAAATATACAGTATTTCTCTTGTCTACACCCTACAATATGCGATCCAGAGGAGAATCCTGGAGAATCCTATCCCCCTTCCTCAAAGCCAGTTCAAATGTGCTATCTTGAGCTAGAAGGAACTAATTTGCTTGCTAACTGAAGGCTAACTGAAAATACTAAGAGATGTTTTAATTTGACAATGTTTTTGCTTCAGTAATAACATGATACATGCATGTAATATGGAATTCAAAAGGCATTAACAGTTTCATGAATACAGGGTAAAATTATATATAGGGTTAATAATAAGGCACATATAATACTGCATAAAATTGGTCTCAACCAATGGAGTTGCTTTGGGATTTAAGGGGGAAGTTAAAGGATAAGATAACTTCCAGAATAAAAATGTCCTGGTAATTTACTCACCCGCATGTCATCCATGATGTTCATGTCGAATTCATGACTGAAGGACATTGCACACTGAGTCCGAAATGTTCACACGTTAAAAAGTAAATATGACCATGTTGTGTCAATCACATTTACACACTGCTCCCCGAAACTTTCGTCCATCAGAAAAAAATTGGATCGGGTTCAATTTTCGAAAAAAACTAATTTTTAGGACTAAAATCTAGGACTTGAAATTTAGGACTTAAATCAGATACCCTTTACAAAGAAACAGGTAAACCTTCGGTGTTTGATGTTTTTGGAATTGGAGGAGAACATTTAGATGGAGTTCGGTACTACTTCTGCCTACGTCACATGTAAACTAGTCAACGTAACTACGTAATTCTTCGTGGACGCACATTGCAGAGCTAATGCAAGATGAGCATTTGTGGTTAAAAAGTATATCGATTTTTTTTTTATTATTGTTTCGCTAGATAAGATCCTTATTCCTCGACTGGAATCGTGTAGAGCCCTTTGAAGCTGCCCTGAAACTACAATTTGCAATTTTGCAACCAGTTGGTCCCCAAAATCCTGGAATGTCTTCCTCAAAAACTAAGCTTTTCACACTGCGCTAAAGCCCGGGTTATCGTCATTCTAAACACTTCTTTTAACCCTGGGGAAAGAAATGTTTCACTCCTGTAAATTGAAAGCAGTGTTAGCATCGCTTTTAACCTGGGGTTATGAAACCCTGGTTTGGAGCAGGGTTAGCACTGCATTTGTGGTGTTAACCATGCATTGTGGTGCTAAGTTCTTTCAGTGTGAAACAGAGTGGTGTTTGCTTGTTACTGCTTGTTGCTGTTGCTGCAGACAGCCAATCAGAAACTGAGCAGCGGGGCTCATGTCACACCAGTATCAGGAAACGCGTGTTGTGTAAAAAGTAACTGGAGAGAGAAAAGTAAGAATTGTCAAAAGACAGAAAGTGTGTGAACTGGAGTGATGAGGAGATGGTATTATTATTACAGCTATGGATAGAAAAGTCTGTTCTGGTTGCCTGCCATTCGTCCAATCAGTGACAGTGACACCACAAATAAGAACATTATTTGTTCCTGTGGCTCAGTCGTAGAGCATTGCGTTAGTAGCGCAAAGGTTGTGGGTTCAATTCCCAGGGAGCACACATACTGACAAAACAAAATGTATAACCTGAATGTAATGTTGCTTTGGATAAAAGCGTCTGCTAAAGGCATAGATTTAAATGCAAACTTTAACCCAGGGTTAAGGAATGTATAGTGTGAAACGTCTGTTAATGAATACCTAGGATTAACATTTAACCCCAGGTATAGTATGAGCACTGTAAAACGTGATCACTGATAACCCAGGATTCCATTTATCTGGGGTTTAGGATGACCCAGGGTTAACAATTTCAAGTGTGAAAAGCCCTAACCTTAATTACTTTTGAACTGAAGAAAGAAAGACATTAACATCTTGGAGGACATGGGGGTGAGTAAATTAACAGGAAAGAAAATAGCATTTATCAAACCATTTCATCGGATCATTAAATTCACTGGCCCTAATTTTACCTGTGCAATAAAAAACCGTTTATAGATGCTCTTAATATATTTTTTTTAACTCTTAATTAGAAGCCATTTAGGAAAGTATCAAGGTCAAACATCAAACTCGCACAAATAATACATGAGTCTTTCACAGTAGGTGTCCCACCAGTCTCCGTCATCTGAAGACATGGCTACACAGTTCTCTCGTTTCCCACCATCTGGCTGGCTTGACAGGAAGTGCTTCCTCCACTGGAAGTAAGTGACACGAGTTGTGTCCTCAAATAGGTAGAGGCCTTCAGAGCGCTCGTCATTTATCCCAAGCCACACATGCCAGTTTCCATGGAATACTGATTTCACATATTCAGCCAAAGCTTCCTGCTCTTTGCGATCTCGTGGCATAGCCATGCGTCCTCCCCGCTCCAGACACTTCTTGGATGCATCAGCATAGGTTTCATACACACGGTATGCCAGGAAGCATTTGTAACCCATTTTACGGCCTTTCTGGCAGCCTGGAACCACAAAATCACTTTCATCATATTTTAATAAAATACAGAAAACAAAAGTTAATGAGTGTCAAGAAGAATATTTTGCATTCATCTTAACAAGATTTGCCCAAGTAGTACATATTCCTGGACCAACAACATTTCTGGAACATTACTATTAAACTGTCCAATTTTTGTGTTAAGCTTCTTTCGACATTAGGTCCTTAATCAAAAGATCAGAACCAGCACACATAGCATGTGTGATTTTCTTATATAATATTCAGATCTCAATTAGGGATTGGAATTAGGTGTATTGTCTAGGAAAACACTTCTAGAGTTTAGGTAACTGTGAAATTTGATAACTAGGTGTAGCTTTGGGAATAATGTTTAGGGTAGGAAATTGCAGTTTGGTCTAAAGGCTAGAGGGTGTTTGGAATAAAGAACATAAAATAGAAAGGGAGATTAAGGGCCAAGCTTTGAACTAGAGGTTGGAGTTAGTATTTTAAGACTGGAATTTCAGGACTAGAGAGGTTAGAGGTAACTCTGCAGGGTTAGGTAAGAGTTGTCCAGTTCTGTTCCTGGCAAGCCACCTTCCTCCAGAATTTAGCTCTGGCCCTTACGAAACATACCTGAACCAGCCAGCCAAGGTCTTCAGGATAAATAGGAGCGTCCAGGCAAGTGTGCTTGAACAAAACTCTGCAGGAAAGTGTCACTGCAGGAGCAGGATTGGACTCCTTGATACTCACAGCAAAGTTATTTGCTGTTCTTTACTTAGGGTTTAAAAATTAATTTAAAATAAGTTTCAAATACCTTAGCAGCGGTATATTATTAACATCCCGAAACTGCCTACACTGCTGGGATTGGTGTTTAGGTGAATATGTAAATATGTTCTGCAGACATTCCTCTCAATACCAAAAGAAACTAAATGAAAATGACAGCAGTGCGAAAACAGCCATTAATAAATAATCTAATCATAACGATGTGGATATATTTGCACGTGGATATATAAAAGCAAGTTCTCCAGTGTGTCCCTGTTTTTACTTGAGTCTGACCCGGACTGACTGAACAAAATAAATAAAGAAGAAGATTTCCACGTCAAAGAGTGGAGCCCAGAGCACACCTTCTTATTATTATTCGGACCAATGGTTATTCGAAGGTGTTTATCAGCCAGAGCAAACTTTTCCAAAGAGTTTGCTTTGGCAAGCCGTTTCAAACACCTGAAATTAATTACAGACAAAATTTGATTTGGCATCATTTCGTTTGAAATTATGTTGCACCAGTTTGTTCTTCGGTTTCGCTTAAAGTATTGTTGCCTATAGGGTGTTAGAGTTCAGGCAGGGTTAAGGTGAGAAATAGGAAGTCAGATTTAAGATTGAAAGGGGTTGTGTAATAAAAGGGACGGAGGCTAGAATTTGGATTTGAAAGTTGCCAGTGAGGTTTAGGACTAGGAATTGAGTGCTAAGGTTTTGGCTGGTTTAAAGGGGTCGAGCTTCTCATTTACCAACACATTTGCTCTGAATTTAGGGTAGGTTAGGGATTGGTTTGGATAGTCATACCCTCATACGTCACTCACATGGACCACCCCCACCCATTTGTAGAATGTCTGATATATATGGCTCACTAAACTGGAAACACGTGTGTGAAGGCTGAAGTCTAATCTGAAAAGTCTAAAGTTAAATCTGGCTCATTTCTACTGGTTTTCTAAGAGATTAGGTGTCCGCAAGCTTTAACAGTTCACCAGGAAACAAAAGCTTTGTAAACAAGTACCGGGTGTAACTCCTCTGGTTCTACTCCCCCGGTTTTACTCCCACGACTTGCTCCAAGCAGGATTTGAACCGGCGTTTCCAACAAGGACACTAAAGACTGTAACTTCTAGCATCAATCGATTGTGCACCTCTTAACATCAGCAGAATGAGGTTTACTTGTGCAGCTCTTACTAGCTGGCCTACGTTACACAGGACTACAGCAATGAGTGCTTCAACTAATTTCTGGGTTTAAAAAAAGTTTGTGAAGTTCACAGCTAAAAGTCATTTAAGTGTTTTGTTTGAGGAATTTTGAATTTAAAAGAGATGTGTTGTGTATATCATGTCTGTGCTATAAATGTTTAATTTCATTAGTAGTGTGTCCTCTGAAATACCTCCCTGAGAAGGAAATATCTGTGGCATACTTGGGTAAATATGTGACATTTAACATGCCCCTAAACATGACGTTGAACAAAACTGTGATTGGTCACTTTTCAGATGACCTCTTCCTGACTAAGTGAGCAGTCAGGAAGTGGCTATTCAGTGGCTATAGAGACCAAACTTTGTCGTTAGGCAATGGTTTGGCTATGTGAGACTAGGATTAGGGTTGGGATGGATTTATAACTATAACTTGACTACACTTGACATTGTTACAGGTCCAACAAAGGGTATTGATCCCACTTGTTCTGCCTAATTATTTGCTGCCCAAATAACCTTATGTATTTGGTCATCGTAAGCAAAAGATTTAACTTGAGATACTTCCCTTGAAATAAACGGTCATCACCTAACTTTATATTTTATTAGAAACTCAGTAGTAAAAATATGGATTCTTTAAGCACAGCTAGATTTCCACTGTTAACTACAATGCCATTTATAGCCCACAACTATGAGCCCAAAGGTAAAGCCACTAACCCTCTAGTCGTCCGATCTCTTTGCGATTGTCCTTGCAGTAGGACGAGACTTGTTGAATGGCATCCTCAGTGTCGCCTAATCTGTTCTCATGACGTGACATTCTTTCCAACAGTTGTGTAACTTTAATGTCCAATGTGTAATGTCCCACATTAAGCCTGTGGATTGCCTGATCCATTGCTGCCAGTCTAGACACTGCAAAAATATATAAATAGACAAATGTGAATCAAGTCTTTCATTAGTCGGCTATGCTGCTGCATACCATTGAATGAATAGAATGTTAAGAAACTCTGTTGTGAAGGGGGAAGGGGTTGACAAGGTAGCGATGATAGAGTGTCTGGATTCTTGAATAGCGTTTTTTTTTAGATATAATCTGAAGTTGCATTATGTAATTCACATACCAAGACTATTAAATATTACCATACAAACAAGCCTTCATGTCATGTCAGGACAAACAACACCTGCATTTGTGCAGGCTGTTATTTGAAGTAGAATACAGTCATGGTCAGAATTATTGGCACCCTTGGTAAAAATGATCAAAGGCGGCTGTGAAAATGAATCTGCATTGTTAATGCTTTTGATCTTTTATTTGGATAAATTCACAAAAATCGAACCTTTAATTGGATAATAAGAATGGGGGAAAATATAATTATGAATTAAACGTTTTTCTCTAATACACATTGGCCACAATTAACGGCACCCTTTTATTCAATACTTTTTGAAACTTCATTTGCCAGTTTAACAGCTCTAAATTCTATAATGCCTGATGTGGTTAGAGAACACTTGACAAGAGATCAGAGACCATTCCTTAATCCAGAATCACTCCAGACCCTTTAGATTCCCAGCTCCATGTTGGCGGTGCTTCTCTTCAGTTTAACCCTAATTTTCTATAGGTTCAGCTCAGAGGACTGGAATGGCCATAGCAGAAGCTTGGTTTTGTGCTCAGTGACCCATTTTTGTGATGTTTTTGAGGTTTGTGTTTGGACTATTGTACGGTTGGAAGATCCACACATGGCCCATTATAAGATTTCTAACTTATTTCTAACAGTCACTTATTGATTTTTTTATCTGTTGGTATTTGATAGAATCCATGATGCCATGTGTCTAAACAAGATGTCCAGAACCTCCAACAGAAATATACAGTATCTCACAAAAGTGTGTACACCCCTCACATTTCAGCAAACATTTTAGTATAACTTCTCAAGGGACAATACTGCACAAGTGAAACTTGGATATATTTTAGAGTAGTCAATGGGCAGCTTGTATAGAAGTACAATATTTACTGTTCTCTAAATATAACTCAAAATATAACCATTATTGTCCAAATAACTGGCAACAAAAATGAGTACACTATAAGTGAACATGTCAAAACTCTGTCCAAAGTGTCAATATTTTGTAGGGGCACCATTGTTATCTAGCGCTGCCTTAATCCTCCTGGGCATGGAATTCACCAGAGCTGCACATGTTGTTGCTGGCATCTTCCACTCCTCCATAATGACATCACGGAGCTGCTGGATGTTAGACACATGGTGCTTCTCCACCTTCCGCTTGAGGAATGCCCCACATTTGCTCAATAGGGTTCAGGCCTGGAGATGTACTTGGCCACTTCATCACCTTCACCTTCAGCAGCAAGGCAGTTGTCATCTTGGCTGTGTGTTTAGGGTGGTTATGTTGGAAAACAGTTTATGAAGGGAGGGCGTAATTTTCTACTTCAGAATGTCACATGTTCGAATTCATGATTCATTCAAGTTTCCCTCAATTAACCGCAGCTCCCCAGTATCAGCAGTTGTCATGCAGCCCAAGACCATGATGCTACCACCACCATACTTGATTGTAGGCAAGGCACAATTTTCTTGGTGCTCTTCACCAGGGCATCGCCACACATGCTGGACACCATCTGAGTCAAACAAGTTTAACTTAGACTCATCAGACCACAGGACATGGTTCCAGTAATTCATGCTCTTGGCCAGGTTGTCTTCAGCAAACGGTTTGCATGCTTTTTTTGTGAGCCAGCTTCAGAAGAGGCTTCCTTCTGGGACGATGAATCCTCAGAGAGTTCTTTGCCATGAGATTCCATGTTGAACATCCAGTGGTCAGTATGAGAGAATTGTACTCAAAGAACCAAATTTTCACGGCTCTAAATCAAGATACACAAATTTGTATGGTCCTGTCAAGCAGATAAAACATGAACATGATGAATAGGACATGTGGCTTTGCATGGTTAAACAATGTATAGCTGTTATCACTTAGGGTGTACTCAGTTTTGTTGCCATCTTTTTTGACAATAATGGCTGTATGTTGAGTTATTTTCAGAGGACAGTAAATATATACAATTCCTAATATGCTGGAGTTTGTTTTTAGATGAGCTAGGATAATTTTTCTTGAAACCCACCCAAACAACATGTGGTGATGTAGGTGCTGTTTGACCATTTTCTAAAGGTTTTCTGACCCCGAGACTCAACAGTTTTCTGTAATTATCCAGCTGTGGTCCTTGGAGAGAGTCTTTAGCCACTCAAACTCTCCTTCTCAGCATGCATTTGGATGATATTGACACACGTCCTCTTCCAGGCAGTTTTGTAACATTTTACGTTGATTGGAAATTCTTAATTATTGCCCTGATGGTGGAAATGGGAATTTTCACTGCTCTAGCTCTTTTCTTAAAGCCACTTCACTAATTTGTGAAGCTCAATTATCTTTTGCTGCACATCAGAAATACATTTTGAGTTTTTTCTCATTGTGATGTATGATTAAGGGAATTTGGGCTTTGTTTTCCCTCCTATTTATATTTCTGTGAAACAGGAATCCATGGCTGGATAATTTCATGTTCATAATTACCATGGAGTGCTCAAAATTGTGAATATGAATGGGAATATTCTTCAGAGATATTTTACTCATAAGAATTTCTAGGAGTGCCAATAATTGTGTCCAACTTGTATTTGAGAAAAACATTTATTTCATAATGAGATTTTTCCCCATTTTCAATTGTATTAGTTCAATGAAAGATTAGATTGTTGTGATAAAAAAAGATCAAAAGGATTAATAATGCAGGTTTATTTTCAGAGCCTTCTTTGATCATATTAAGGGTGCAAATAATTCTGACCACGACTGTATATGCAAATATACAATCCATTGGATTGGTTTTGGTTTGTTTTTCTGGCTCTTTAGATGGGAGTGGGTCAGTGAAGTGAGTGTTTAGTTAACGCACAGATGTAGTTGTAAGTGCTCTCCATTTCAGAGACTGCAGTGGTGGGTTCAGGTTCTATGATGTCAGGAGTGTCCCCTCGCCCTCTAACCATCTCCTCATTGAACGCTCTCACCTGTAGAATTAAATGACAGCAAAACCACCATCAAAAGCAGACTTAAGGTTGGAATATACTACACAACTTCTACCCATATTATTGCCCCAATTTACACTTTTTACACAGTCAACAGTAGTTGCCAAAATTCAAAGGCAGTCTGCAATTTTGGGCAGTCACAGATTCAGCAGAAAATTGCATAGTATATGATGACCTCAGATAATGAATCCATTCAGTGGCAGGATATCAAACAGATTTAATTATCTGAGCCAATTGTAGAACAAAAAATGTGTTTTCATTTTAACTCTTATTTCCTAGCAATGCTTCTATGTTTTCTGTGTGTGTGTGTGTGTGTGTGTGTGTGTGTGTGTGTGTGTGTGTGTGACCCTTAGTCATAAAGTGTATGATGCCCAGTTTTCCTCTGTAACCAACATATGTGATGCCTAGTGGTTTGAAATCTGTTCAGATTTTAAAAGTTGCATAGTTTTTTCCAGCCTTTGCCTGATACAGAATACACATTCATAATCACACTGGAGGTCATGGCAAGGCACTTCCAAGTAATGTGATTGCTAATCGAGGATGTTTTGAAGCAACCAGAAGTGCATGCCCTTGAAATTTTCTCCCACTTTATACACTCTTAAAAATAAATGTGCTTAAAATGTTCTTCACAGCGATGCCATAGAAGAACCATTTTTGGTTCCACAAAGAACCATTAGGTCAAAGGTTCTTTAAAGAACCATCTCTTTCCTTACTTTTTTTATAATCTGAAGAACCTTCTTTCACCACAAAGAACCTTTTGTGAAACAGAAAGTTTCTTCAGATGTTAAAGGTTCTTTATGGAACCATTTAGACAAAAAGGTTCTTCTATTGCATCGTGAAGCACCTTTATTTTTAAGAGTGTAAATGCAGACACATTTTGAACATAGCTTCATCATTCCAAAGCGGTACAGTAACCCCAAGCAGAAAACCATAGTGATACAACATCATATGGTAATACCCTGGTATTTTGATGTATGTTAAGGTGTTTACATAATACTTCAAGGCACTTCAATGAATACCATTCTATTAGCATCATGGTAGGTTTTCAAAGACACATTTTGTAAGTGAAAAAATTCACAATTGTTTCAATGCAAATCATTAATTATGTTTATATAGTAAGTTATATTTAAAGAAAAGGTCACTGTTAAACAGTAAATGGATCATTTCCCACAATGTAAATCTAAAATCTTAACCTGAGACAGATGAGCTGTTGTGATGGCCGGTCTCGTGGTGTTCTCGCCAGAGTAACAGGAAGACAGAGCACTGAAGCCCACTACGGCCGCCAGAATCCCTGTTAGACTCATCTTCACTTCATAAATCCCTTTCTTCTGTTCAGTCAGCTCTGTTTTACTGCATATATACACAACTCCTGATGTTCACTCAACAGTAACTAACAGTGAATAATCGTTCACCTCTATACAGCTCTGTTTTGTTATAGCCTCCTCCCTCTCTGCAGCTGTCAGACACTTTTCCTCCTCCTTTCACCTTGTCTGAAAGATTCCTTTTCTTCTCTCTTTTTCTATTTTCTTTCTATCAGCTGCTTGCTCCTGAGAGTTTTATACCCAAACACAGGATTTCTTTTTCATTCCTCCCACTTCTATTCTTTGTGCTAACATGGCAGTTTACTGACACAGCTCTTTCTCCCTCTTCCATAAACATTTAAATAGATCTTCATTTTCTTATCCAAGACTCAGCCTTCTGTGAAGTTTTATGCTTTTGTCCCTTGGGAACATGCTGTTCTGTAGAAGTCAATAGTGGCTGAATGACAGGAAAATGATGAACGTCTCATTACCAGCTGAGTCCTGTCTCCACACATGGAAGGAATTTGGACGTTTTGTCCTCTAAACAGGACACTTCTCTCTTTCTTGCTCACTTCCTCTGGAGGAGACTTTGGAAGGGAGTTAGATGTAAGAAGGGAGTTTTGCCCAAAAGAATCCAGTTCATTACATAAAGTCTAGCTACGCAAATCTCTCCCAGATGACTGTGTCCAGACATCATACGGTACAAGAAACAGATAAACAGCTTAGATGTCTACCTTTGACAAATAACAATTAGAAAGAACCAAAACCATGGATATCTACTGTTGTTAGACTGATCTAATCACCCTATCAACTGAACTCCTTAAAAATAATTCCGTTATAGCCAAAAAAAATAAAAAAACACAAAACAACAAACTTTGAATGTTGAATGACCTCTTGGACAACTACAGAACCACTCTCCAGTCAGAAACTAAAGGCCTTTTTCAAAACATGTGGTGCAATAAAGTCAATCCACCAAAATACAAATTATTGCCAAACTCTTTCAGCATATTAGGAGCATTTTGAAAATGCCACATATGTGACCAATTACATTAACGCACATCCAATGGTTATATTTAACTAAAATAAATAACACTGCAGGCAGTGAACTGACAAAAGGCAGAAAACTGTCACATGATTTATGAATAGAGCTCCATCTTTCTGTTTTTAATTATTGCTTCACTGCCCCTTCCAGGCAAGAGAAGAACGAGACAAACAACAAGAGTTAGTGTACTTATTTTATTGTACTTATCTTTCATTACAGATATATGAATGCATAAATACTGGCTCCAGGCCATGCATTCGTATTCAACAAAAACATTTCGCAACAAAGCTCCTAAAATGATTTCTACCCTTGAACCCTAGTTAGCTTAGCCCTGAATCATACAACAGACAAGTGCGTAAATGCAAACGTCGATGTCACACGTCCAAATTCAAGAATTTTGTAAACATCAAACGCAAGTGAAGAGAGAGTTATATCAAGGTTTACAGCTAGCTAATTGAACAATAGAACATTCAGTTGCAGCTAACTCTATCGCCCCCTTGAGGTCTGGAGTATGTTACTGCCATAACACTCGTTTAATATTGCATCCACATTTGCGTACTTGCGCGGAGTGTTTCGAGCTTAACAATGATTGGAAATGTTAACTATTGCTTTAAGTTAAGTCATCTCTGTGTACTGGGCTACAGGAAAGAGACAAAGGAAGCATTCAAGAGAATGAGGAGAAAAGTCAACGATTCACTTCAAAGCATACAATGAAAGTAGCACGCATATAAAAAGTCTACAAAACAAGCAAGGCGCATGTCACCTTTTCAAAACCATGCTAGCGCTACGGTGTCTCATTTAGGTCAATAAATCAATAAATGTACAGTGAAGCATCTTAACACTAGTATTGAGGTCTAGATAAATATAGATACAAATGTATGGCAGTGACGGCGATGTGGCATTCACACTAGTGGTTTAAGTCTGGATTTGAGTTCTGACTTGTTTGATTAATGCATCTTCCGAACTTCTGTAACTGCACACAAAGGAATTTTACTTGAGTCCGAAAGAGGGGTTTGTTTTAATGTGAACTACAGTGTGGTTAGTGGTTGATGTGAATGCAATCCAGAAGTGGGCTGGTATTGATTACATTGTGCCAGTTTGGTAGTCACACCAAATAAACATTTAAAACATTGTTCTGCAACTTTAAGATTCCAAACTTGGTTGCCTGGATACACAGGATAAACAGCTTTTGGTGGCTCTAATGTTGATGGTAAAATAATTTCTGCAAACATACCACAGTTTAGATTAACAATAACAGTGGGAAAGCAGACCGAAAGGGCCAGGAGAGTAGAGACAATGAGTTCTGACTCAAGCAAATGTACCAAGTGTAAAAACAACCAAAGTAACAAAAATCAACATATGCTCTGTTTAAAATCCTATCTAATGTATCATAGCTCATGCATTCAGTAACTTCTAAGCAGTGAGATGAAGATTTCACTACAATCATAGAGATATTGATGCACTATAAAGAAACTACTGAAGCATTTGGATTTAAAAGGAAAGTGTTCGGTAGTGTTGGGTTTGTGGTGCTTGTAGGTCCGTTGATCTGGAAATGGGTTCTTCAGGATATTCAAGCGTTACCAGTTGTCCAAGAAATCAAATCCAGTCTTCAGGATACTGCTGCTTGTGTTAAACTGAAAAAAAGGAAATACAACAATTTGTTGTTAGTGGTTAAAATGTTAGTTGAAAAAAAAAAATCATCAAGAGAAAATGTGGGTCAATGACTGACAAGTAAAAATAAAGAAATGAGTAAATGCTAATTAAATTAATTAAAATAAATAAAATTAATAATTTAGACGTATTTTATTTATTGGCAAACAACAGAATTCTCTGATATATATATATATATATATATATATATATTAGGGGTGGCATGGTACATGTATTCGTACCGAACAGTCGCGGTACGGACCTCTCGGTTCGGTACATGAGGCCTTTTGACGATTACCAGAAATTCACCCCCAATCCAGAAGGAGGCACCCGCAGTAATGCAACGCTGTTTGATAACCGCCAGCAGAAGAACAGCAAATGCCGTGATTTGCTCTCTTGAAAACAAAGCCTACTAAACGGTGAACATGTGCTACTTCTGAACGCGTCTCTTACTAGGACTGACAAAGTCTTGTGCGCTCAACTGTTTGCAAAATGGAGCTTTGTGGTCGTGTATCCTACCGCTCTCATTCAGCACAAATCCAAATATTCCATAATAGTTCCATATTTGCGATGTAACTTATCTGAATGCTAAACTATTATTTATTATGTAAATTATAGGCTTTCTAAGTTACTTCAGTCGCGCTCCACCCGTGACACAGAGGCGGGTGCACGGATTTGTTTCCATTTTATTTTTATAAAATAGCCTACCAACTTTAGCAATGCTGGAACTGAGGTGTTGTGTTGTGCGTGTGTTAGGAAACGTGATCATGTTTGTAAAACATTTTGTAATAATTTTGAATGTTAATTGTTCAATATATACAATTAATAATAATAAAAAACTGTGTGCTCCAACGATCACTTCAACTGTTTCCTTATACCAGCAGAATCAACTTTTTGTAACCCTTATAGTATTAATAATCACTGGACAAAGATCTGCTTTTATTTGTGTACACACAATGAAAATAAAACCGATTTTATATTTATATATATATATATATATAAAACATATAATAATAGTATTAGTGTTAATAATTAGTGTTTCACATCAAGGTGTATTTTTTTTTACATTTGCTCTACTATGTTCAAAATAAATTAAGCATAGTAAACCGGTACTCGGTAAAACCGAGCATAGTAGAAATTTTTATTTTTTCTGTTGTACCGAAATCGTATCGAACAGTGACCCCCAAACCATGACATTTGTGTACCGTGCCACCCCTAATATATATACATACATACATACACACACACACACACCTCAATAAATTATAATGTCGTGGAAAAGTTAATTTCATTATGTCAACTCAAATTGTGAAACTCGTGTATTAAATAAATTCAATGCACACAGACTGAAGTAGTTTTAAGTCTTTGGTTCTTTTAATTGTGATAATTTTGGCTCACATTTAACCAAA
This sequence comes from Oxygymnocypris stewartii, assembly GCA_003573665.1. Taxonomy (NCBI): domain Eukaryota; kingdom Metazoa; phylum Chordata; class Actinopteri; order Cypriniformes; family Cyprinidae; genus Oxygymnocypris; species Oxygymnocypris stewartii. Next base: position 1,043,712 of record QVTF01023105.1, read on the forward strand.
ATCCACCAATTCATCTCAACAAATTAGAATATGGTGACATGCCAATCAGCTAGTCAACTCAAAACACCTGCAAAGGTTTCCTGAGCCTTCAAAATGGTCTCTCAGTTTGGTTCACTACACAATCATGGGGAAAACTGCTGATCTGACAATTGTCCAGAAGACAATCATTGACAACCTTCACAAGGGGAGGCTAAGCCACAAACATTCATTGCCAAAGAAGCTGGCTGTTCACAGAGTGCTGTATCCAAGCATGTTAACAGAAAGTTGAATGGAAGGAAAAAGTGTGGAAGAAAAAGATGCACAACCAACCGAGAGAACCGCAGCCTTATGAGTATTGTCAAGCAAAATAAATTCAAGAATTTGGGTGAACTTCACAAGGAATGGACTGAAGCTGGGGTCAAGGCATTAAGAGCCACCACACACAGACATGTCAAGGAATTTGGCTACAGTTGTCCTCAGAGGCGTCTTACCTGGGCTAAAGAGAAGAAGAACTGGACTGTTGCCCAGTGGTCCAAAGTCCTCTTTTCAGATGAGATCAAGTTATGTATTTCATTTGGAAACCAAGGTCCTAGAGTCTGGAGGAAAGGTGGAGAAGCTCATAGCCCAAGTTGCTTGAAGTCCAGTGTTAAGTTTCCACAGTCTGTGATGATTTGGGGTGCGATGACATCTGCTGGTTTTGGTCCATTGTGTTTTTTGAAAACCAACGTCACTGCACCCGTTTACCAAGAAATTTTGGAGCACTTCATGCTTCCTTCTGCTGACCAGCTTTTTAAAGATGCTGATTTCATTTTCCAGCAGGATTTGGTACCTGCCCACACTGCCAAAAGCACCAAAAGTTGGTTAAATGACCATGGTGTTGGTGTGCTTGACTGGCCAGCAAACTCACCAGACCTGAGCCCCATAGAGAATCTACGGGGTATTGTAAAGAGTAAAATGAGAAACAAGAGACCAAAAAAATGCAGATGAGCTGAAGGCCACTGTCAAAGAAACCTGGGCTTCCACACCACCTTACCAGTGCCACAAACTGATCACCTCCATGCCACGCCGAATTGAGGCAGTAATTAAAGCAAAAGGAAGTAAAAGTCTTTAGTCTAATTTGTTGAGATAGTGAATTGTTTTTTGTTAAATGTGAGCCAAAATCATCACTATTAAAAGAACCAAAGACTTAAACTACTTCAGTCTGTGTGCATTGAATTTAACACACGAGTTTGAATTACTGAAATAAATTAACTTTTCCACAACATTCTAATTTATTGAGATGCACCTTTACACTATATTGCCAAAAGTATTGGGTCACCCACTTTTAATGAACAGGTTTGACTACTTTAGTATTTTCTTCCTCTAGATGCCTAAATGCATGAGTTGCTGCCATGTGATTGTCTGATTAGCAATTTGTGTTACCAAGCAAATGCAGAGGTGTACCTAATAAAGTGGCCGGTGAGTGTATATGTATAACAAAAAATCTCACATTTTTGTAAGAAATAATTATAAATGATTCTGCCAAACTACTTGGTAACTTTTTTTGAAGAACATGATTATTTGATTGAAAAACCTTTCAAATCAACAATGATTCTTAAAAGAATCATTTATTATTCCAGTATAAGGAAACCTTTTGTGTAATGGAAAATTTATATGAATATTAAAATGTTCTTCATATAACTACAGATGCCAGAACCTTTATTTTTAAAACACAAAACATGCTCATTCTATAAGAGTTGTATGCAAGTCATTGTACTCGTTAATTCCGTTTTAATATATAGCATTACTTAACGGAAAGAAAAATATGAAGAACATCAAGGTATTTATACATGTACAACTGTTTGTCTTCATCTAACTATATGAAATGAAGGTGAAATTTAATCTAACCTGTGCGAAGGTAGGACTGGAGGCGGGTGAGCTTTCTGCTTTGTCGGCATCTTTGACTGTGCTGTTGTACTGAGAGGAAGACCTGGTGACCAGACCAGGACTGAACACATCATCTGTAGTGCTTTCAGAGGGAAGCGTGCTCTGGGCCCTCTCCCACCCTTCCTCTGAGGAGGACATGGGAGCAGGAGGTGTTGGGGTCATGCTAATGGCCACAGGAGTCACGCTGATGGGAATGGGGGGAGGAGGGGCATGAGGTTTGGTGATTCTCTGCTGAACTGGCCGAGAGGGAGGCGCATCCTCGGACTCCCTCAGCCCAGACTCTGACCTCAGGTACGACGGCAAAGGCTTCTCTCCTTTCTCCAAAGACTTAATCTGGCTGGGCGTCAGAGACTGAAACTCAGCCTTCTCGCCTTCTAGCCGCGAGCGTTCAGCACTGATCTTCCAGAAGGACGACTCGTCAGTGCTGGGAAGCTTGGTACTCTGAGAGGGCTTGGGTTTGGATTCGTTCACTGAGGAGGGAACAAACAGTTCTGGAGCGCCGGAGATGATGCTGAATTCCATCTGACTCTGTTGGGAAGGGACAGGCTGAATCACATTTGTTTGCTCTTTGCTAGCAAAATGAATATGTATTTTTAGTAGCAGTGGCCTACTTTACCTTGGTTTCCCAAGAGAAGGGAGCCGAGTGCTCATCTTGCCAAGTTAAATCCTTGAAACAAAAGAGACAGAGATTTTAACATGCCATAAGATGTGACAATATTCCATTAATCTGGCATTTCTGCATTGAATAGGGATAAACATACAGTAGTAAGCCAGCCTATCACCAAATAGAATACATAATTTAAAAATAGTACACATATTTGTTTAATAAGTGGTTCATAGATTCATTTTTCATAAGCATTTTAATGTATAGAATTCTAAATGATTTATTTTCTAAACGCTTTTTGATATTTGTATGTTTTTACTTTGATCAGATTACAAGCCAGTTTAGCTGTATTGCAAAATGTATAGATGTGGCACGGATTTAAAATATTTTATAAATATTTAGTAAACGGTTTAATTTATAGCTATTTGATTCAGACTTTTAGTTTGGGCTCAACAACTTTGCTTGATTTGTTTTGTAAACTGTTTGAAGAAACTTTACATTTATTTTGTTGACACTTACATTGGTTTGGTAGCTTGTTTAACTGTAAACTGTTAACTCAAAAAAGGATTTTAGTAAAGTTTACATTTTAGATTTAACGGACAAAGTTTTGTTTAGTAAACAGTTTAATGTACAGCAATTTGAAATATTTGAGAATAGCCAGTTACTGAAATGTAAAAGATTAAGTATTTAAATTAAACATAGTTGATAGAGATTTACATAGAAGCTTAACAAGTTAAAATAATATAACTTCAATTTTACTTTTGTTGAAGATAACACTTTAATATATATTTAACTTTTTTAGCACCTGGTTTAATTTAATTTTTGTTTAGTGAACTATTTTATTTAGACCTCCATGTGGCATATAAACAAATAATAATATTATGTAAAGGTAGAAAATAAATTAAATGAAACGAATAGTAAAAGAAAAACGTAAAATCAAATAGCAGACAGAAGGGTTGTTTTATTTGTTCACATTAGAACATAATTGTTTTTTACAGACAAGCCCTAACGTTATATTAACGTTACTAGAGATAATCAAAACAACGAGTCTAACGTTAACGTTACACTGAAATAACAAAAACAGCTCTAATTTAACACCTGACGACCTAAACACCTCGCACCTCGTCTCCGAAGTGAACAATCTTCTGGCCGGTCTGGAGGAGCAGTTTCGGGAAGCAGACCAGCTCTTCTCGCTCCACCCGGTGCATCGCGTACCGAGCCCGGATCCGCGGATCCATCATCCCGTTGTCTATCGCCGTGTCCTGTTCGACGGGACTCATCTGATCCCAATCCGAACCGTGCCTCTCCTTAATCTTCTCCCTTTCCTCCATGATCTTACGGGCCATAGAGTTAATGGAGGAGAAATATTGCAGCTTTTTGGCCTCCGTGAGGAGCTGTTGATCCGCCATCGCCGCGGCCGCCATTTCCTCAACAGCCGGACAAGCGCTGACGTACACAATACTTTTATTCTGTTTTCACTCTATCTTCAGGTTAAATATATCTTCAACAGTTATTTGGGTAAAACGTGACTTTTTTTTTTACACGTACAAACAAAAACTGATAGATAAATGGACCATGGTTCCATAGTTTTGCCATTCCCAAGATGTCGTTGATGGTTTTATAATAATACTTTAATAGAATAGAAAATGCACTAATATTTCCATATTTAAAAGTTTGTGAGTAGTGCGATAATAACTTTTAAAATTATCTTATGCTCATTAAGGCTGCATTTATTCGATCAAAACTACAGTAAAAACAATAACACTGATACATTTTTACTAAAATTCGAAATAACGGTTTGCTATTTTAATATACTCTGAAATATAATTAATTCCTCTGATGGCAACCTGAATTTACATCAGCCATTACTCCAGTCTTCATTGTCACATAATCATTTTTTTAAAAGAAAACACACACGCACGCACGCACACACACACACACACACACACACACACACACACACACACACACACACACACACACACACAATATATATATATATATATATCATAGAAACCTGAAAACGTACCAAAGGTTCCAAAAAATATTAAGAAACATTCAACATTGATCAAATTAAATAAAAAATAGAAACCCGTTATATTACATTGTAATAATATTTAACAATATGACAATAGGTGTGTGCTATATTTTTGATTAAATAAATTCATTATTGATGTGCATAAGAGAATTCTTTAAAAAAACATTACAAATCTTACTGATACATTTGAAACTATAGTTTAAGCCACGTGGTATTTATAAACATCAGGAAGCATAATATTGTATTATTTTATTATTTCATTCAAGTAGCATATGTATTGAAAATGTTTATACATTAAATAATGATAATGTCTTTATTAATTTTTCTTTACCTGTATTCCTCCATCCACAAAACTATTATCACAAAATAAAAGCCTTTTATTCTGTTTTGCGCACGCGCGTCAATACGTGCGTCTCAGAGTAATGGCTTTGGAATCGGTGACCTCTAACGGTACAACTGATGAAAACCATCCAGAAGAAACAGACGAGCAAAAAAAAGGATGGTTATTTAAGAAAGCGCACTACACCAAGCGCTGGAAAATGATGTGGTTTCATATCAGAGACGGACAGCTTGTTTATGGTTTTAATGAAAAGGTAAGAGCGAATGATAGCGATTTGCGCATTAACTTACGTCTCGCAGCCCTCTTAAGAAACGTGTAACTTTAACAGTGTGATCAGCTTAACGTTACCAGCTTTAACTTCAGCACACCTGCGCGCACACCGTGAATGCGGTCGAATTAAGAAACTGTTTTTGCCCGCTAAGTAATTCATAATTAAATGTCACGAGATTGAGTTGCAAATCACCATGATGTTGTTGTTACGTTACCATGGCAACACCTGCTTTAGATTTTAACATGGATTTTGAACGGTGATCTTTTCCTAGTCAGCAGAAAAGGCCATTAATCTGGTTGGAGCAAAGGTGAAGATGCTGGAGGATGATGATGGGACATTTGGCAGACCCTCACACCAAAGCACAGTAAACGCACCTTCAACCTGCGGGCCAGCACTGCAGAAGAGCAACAGGCCTGGATGAGCGCCATATGTGAAGCACAGCTCACTTCTGAAGGACACAGCTCCAATGCATGTGTTGTGCAATAACAAGACCACTTCCTTTTTTTTGCACCATAGAGATTGTATAGTTTTCTACACCGTGTTGTTTTACTTCCTTTATTATCCACTGGTGTACAGTACACCTACAATCATTTTATTAAGTTATTTTGAAACATGTGAGAACACTGTTTTCCTATATATTTTTACCTAAAAAACGTTTTGAAAATTAAAGCCAAATTTGTATGTGCTTTATATGTTACTGCATATATTTTAATAAAACACATTGCTAGATTTCAGTGTTCAGTGAGTGATTACCCTCGATGTACAATAAACGTTCTGAGCCTATTATTAACTGAAATTAAAACAAACTTAAAAAAAAAACTGAAATAAAATATCAATGCAAAAAAACATATTTTATTTCAGCTAGTTGCCAAGGCAACATTTAAAATGAATAAAAAGGAAAGAAAGTTAATATCTTGGTTTGAGATAATGTATCCTGCAGAGGGCAGTGTGTGCTAGAAAATATAAAGAGCTAAAAACCCAAAGAGAAATAACAGGCCGTGATAAACACATAATCAAATAACAAAAGAATGATTGAGACATCAACAAAATGCGTGTATTTGTGGCCGTGCCTCATTTCTGTTTTGCGATTTTATTTTCGTCATATTGTTTATTATTCTATCGTTTAATACTTAATCGTTATATTTATTTACTGTATAGTAATGTATTTCGTAATGTGCATATATTTTCCCTATTTTAATTAATGTTATATATTTTATGGAGTTTGTTAGAAATCGTAATCATTCAGTTCCTATATCAAAGAACCATAGCATCAGATATCAATGTCACGTACGATAAACACTGTATGAAAGTATTGTGACAGTAAGATATATGTATATATATATATATATATATATATATATATTTATTTATTCAGTAACAGTAAAGACTTGTACATAGAGAGATACTAAGTAATGAATGTTCGAAGTATATTTTTAAATGTATTAAAATATTCACAATATTAATTAAATTCAAGTTAAGTTCAATATCACTATTTCACTGTATTGTACTTACGTTAAACTCTAAAAGTAGGCTAACCTGTATAAAGCTTAACGTTACATAGCGTGTTTCGAGGAATCGCAGACGTCGTGTTTGGGAATATAGCGAGTCATGTGTTTGAACCTCAGCTCCATACAGACGATTTAGCAGCGATATAAAGTTGACCTGTGAGCGTAACATGATCCTCTCTCTCTCTCTCTCTCTCTCTCGCTCTCTCTCGCTCTCTCTCTCTCTCTCTCACGCTCTCTCTCTCACGCTCTCTCTCTCACGTTCTCTCTCTCTCTCTCACGCGCGCTCTCTCTCTCTCTCTCTAGTTTCAGTCTGTGGGCAGAGCTTCAGCGCGGTTCCTGTGATCTGATCATTAGTGTTTAGTTGTTAGACATGTGAAAGCACGCTCGAGCGTAGCGTAGGAAACTCTATGTAACTTTAGTGAGTTAAAGTACTTGGCCGAGACTTTCTGAATATCTGACCAGAAGAATGGAGCCGATCACAAAGTGGACACCGACTCAGGTTGTGAACTGGATCAGAGGTAGGAACTCAATTGACTTGTTGCTTCTTTAACATAATACATCGTTCCTTTAATTAATTACAAAAATGAACCACAATAACCATAGTTCACATAGTCCGAGTGTTACTGTTTGTAAAACAAAACACAATAATAAACCCAGTTATTTAGGCTATAACGTTTTTTAAGAAAATGTATTGTTCTTAAAATTAATACTTATTTATTATATTATAAATTACTATTATTCTTATATTAATATGTTGATAAATTATGATTGATGGCCACAGTTTTATTGTAAAAATGGTAATACTTTAGTTTAGTGACCAATTCTCACTTTATTAACTCGTTGCTTCTTAGCATGCCTATTGTTAATGTATTATAAGTATTATAAAGCGCATATTTTGCATACCCATATTCTACATTCATAATCATAAACGTAACAACTACCTAACTGCTAATAAGCAGCAAATTAGGAGTTTATTGAGGCAAAAATAGTAGTTTATGGTTTTTTAATAGTGAGACTTGGACTTTAAAATCAAGTGTGACTGTAAAAATAATAGTAACCCTTGTCAGAAACTATGGTTGTTATGGTAAATGTTTGCAAACGCAACATCTACATCCCTAACCAAATACAGAAACTCAATGTTTATATATTCCTCCCTAAGCATGATCGAAACTGGGAAAGCTTTTGACACTCGGGCAGCTTGAAAAGTCTACTTCAGCCAAACAAATGGATGACAGATATATTTAATATCAGTTATTATTATTATTTGTAAACCAGCTGTTGTGATTAAATGTACCAGTAGGCCTACATTTCTAATAGCTATAGTAATAGGCCAGTTCTAAAATTTGACAAAAAAGTAATATTGCAGCAATGGACATTTTTACTCCCAGTTTATTGTTTTACTGAAGAGTCAAACGTTTATTTGAATAAGCAAATTACTTTGTGTAGGTTGAACATCTTGTGGTTGGTCATTTTAATTTGAAAGTTGTTTTCGTGCTCAGCACTTAAAGTCTTTCTGTGTCATTTAATTTATTCTGTGATCTAATTCTAGCTACTGTATCATTTCAATAATAAAAAAATATTATACATCATTATGGATATTGTTTTCCCATTCAGTCTGCTTTGCATTCCTGTTGTAAAGTTATGTTAGTTATAGCGGATATAAAGTTTATAATAAGAAAAAGTGATGGAAACGCTGATGAGATCAGTGCATCGGATCTGTATTAGACAAACAACGTCCATTTCTGGATAGTTAACAAATTTAGTTTAATTCTAGAAGTCTTTGCAATTATTTGAGGCTTGTTTTTGTTGCCTCAGTTGTAAGCTTCCATATTTGCTCTCCATCTTGCTTCAGTTGCCTGAAACAACACCATAAAAACTTTCACTTAGCAGAGACCTTGGGTAAATCGTCAAGGTCCACCACTATATGAAATACCTATAATTCTCTGCTAACCAGAAATGACTGGCCATGCAATGTGAAAGACTTCTAAGATGGTTTGTGTCCAAGCCATGCACACACTCCTAAACAGAGACGTTTCAGCAGATGCATCTAATTATAAACTGAGCCATCTTGAAAGTTTTAAACCTGCTGTTCAGACTCTGGGTAAAAGTTGGCCTTTGGTGCTAATGAAGGACTAGCGTATCTCTCCTGGCGCCAGTTTGAGACAGTAAAATCTGTGTCAGACAATGCAAAAGTGAACAGATGTGGTAAATTCTGGTCTCTAAGTATGTGATCTAGGAACAGCTTCCATTGTTAAACTGACTTGATTAAGACACATACAGTTTAGATTTTAGGTGCGTCCCAAATTGAGTACTCGTGCACTATTCTATGACATTTTGTAGTATAAACAGTGCGAGTAGTGTGTTCACGCTGAATATGACACAAAAAAATTATGCACTTGATGATGCACTTGATTAAAAAACGTGTGGATTGTGTGGACACTTCATGCACTCAACTGTCGCTGCTTTAATTACGTTGCAAAGGGGGAGGGGCTATCCGACTCCAATTATTATTTCAACATAATCTTATAAAAATCATACACTACATGGTTGAGTTGAGTACATAGTGCATAAGTACATAGTGTATACGTGCATAGTATATAGTGGGTCATTTGGGACACAGTTTTTGTAGTGCAGACATCTTTAGAATGTTGCCTTAGAACTTCTGTTTTGGCTCTATAGCAACACTGTTGAAGAGTAATTAGCTGATGAAGTGTGTTTACTTATTGTAAAGTCAACGAAAGTTATCATGAGAATTGTAATTTCAAAGTCATAACAAATGGAGGTATACTGGGAAGATTTGTAAATATGCAGTTAATTTGTAAATTTGTACGAGCTTACCTTCACGGTGTGGAAATACAAACAGGAAGACAGAAGACAATGAGTGCAACGCTGAAAAGGGGCGTAGCTACATATGGTCTATATTAGCCTATATATATTTAAAATGATTAACATCGCCTAATCATTGTAACCAATTGCCTTGAACAAGCATTGCATATTTTAAGTGCATTTTGTGCAAAATTAAGGTTACTTTAATATAAAAAGATGGCAGGTCTTCCATCTTTTTCTGGCAGGATATAATCCATTAATTGTACAGATATTTCTTTTAACCCTAAAACACAAGGCAATGGAGTGCAACATTCTAAATACAGACAAAACACCTGTAAAAAAAATTATAAAATATTTCTTCATAGTAACAGATTGCATGTGCCCTATTTGTGCAGTTTTTTTTTTTTTAGAATTTAGAAATTACACAATCATCATGGATAACAATTGACGACTTTGTAAATGAGGCTTACAAAAAAAGGGGCTTGTGAGATGGCGGCATAAGTTTACCTCAGACTCACTCGACTGTATAAAAGACTGCTGTTGACTGAAGGCTAGTGCTTATGGTTAATGATATAAAAATGTAAAACAAACAAAATATGACTTCAAACGCTACTTTTTGTCTATTCAATGCTTTACTTGCCTGCCAAAATAATGCTCTTTAGTCTTCATTTGGGGGTTTTCTCAGCAAGTACTAAAATGCAATTAATTTGATCAATTAAAAAAACATTATTAATTAAATAATATGGTAAGGTAGCTAATCCTAGACCAGTTCTCATATTTGGTTTCCCGGCTGATCAGCAAACTTCACAGATCCAGGATTCAAGCATGGCCTTGTGTTTACATTTGAATCCTGAGTCACTGATAGCAGCATTAGCCGTTACTGTCTGTTTACATGTTCCTATGATGTCAAGCTACACCAACCTTTCACACACTACCTCCTTATCGCCAGGTCGGCAGGTTGCTGATTATTGCAGCCTAGTATGTATGTATATTAGCTATTAAAACTAGCTTTTGAAACAAACTGTGGGACATTTGTGGATAATTAGCAAAACGGGACTGCTGTTTCAATGACCTTCAGACTTCGCAATACAAATATGCAAGTCCCCTCCTCAAGCACTGCTTTCACAAAACACATATTGCATGTTGTATATCACCCAGTGCAATTCAGTTGGATCAGGTGCAGAAATACGTTCGGCTGAAAACATGCCACATTGCCTGCAGCTGTTGATGTGATTATCTGTTATCAGCAGGTATCGTGCAGTAACACGCCTGCTTATTTCAGCAGACTGACACACTTCACTCGGTACAGTCGATGTGTTTCCTCTTTTCATGATCTAATCTTTTCTGTACATCCTGGCCACATCACTGTGTATCTGACATCATCACTGTATCGCAGACTCATTGTGTTGTAGGTACTTTTGGGACTCGTCTGCGAATCATTGTCACACATGAGTGAGTTGCGTGACTGCGGTTGAACTGTTTGGGTATCAGGCGGAGTCGACAGTTTCGCCTTTGCTGTCAATGTTGACTCTGAGTCATACAGACAAAGACATAAACACTTTAGCACCACCCTGCCACCAAAAGAGAGGTGACAGTTGTCTGTCTGTCTGTCTGTCTGTCTGTCTGTCTGTCTGTCTGTCTGTCTGTCTGTCTATCTATCTGTCTGTCTGTCTGTCTGTCTGTCTGTCTGTCAGTCTGTCTGTCTGTCTGTCTATCTATCTATCTATCTGTCTGGCTGTCTGTCTGGCTGTCTGGCAATTCATCTATCGTCTGTCCGTCTATCTGTCTTGTCTGTTTGTCTATTGATTTATTAGTTTGCCAATCTATTTATTTAGCCCCTGTTTCACAGCAGGAACTCTCCCCAGGAACTAGGGACTTTGGGCTGGTACTCGGTGTGTTTCCACCACATGAACCAGTATCTAAATAAAGTTTCTGGTACAAATTTGTCCCTCAGAAAGTCCCTGCTCACGAGGTAGTACTTTTTCAAAGGTTTGGAACTTTCGGGAGCGGGACTTGGGCGCTGAGCATGCTGATTGGTTGAGTTTACGCAGTACTATATTTCAACCACCATATTAGCATATATTTTCTTTAATAGTACTGTTATTTTGTCATGAACATAGAGAATGTAGTTGTTTAAAACTTAAATCTGTGGTTTATTTATAAAGACAGTGCCTATTTGAAAAAGTGCTTCGCCGATTTCGGAGACGTGAGCTCCACGCGATCACTGGGCACTGAGTGCTCATGTATCCCACTGAGAGGAGCATAACCTTGGCTAGTCCTTCTGACATTTGCCGCTGGCTCTGATGTCTCTGTAGTGGTATAATTAGCTGGTATACTGATATGATTCGTTTTGGGTAAATCTAACAGGTCATCTTTGGTATTTCTGTATTCTATTAATCTATTAACATGTTAAAATGAAAATGAAAAGATGCAATGCTGTTTGATATAATATTTGACTTACATTATGGTGACTTACATGATGGTGCCATAACAATTGTCTCTCTGAATGTGAGCAAAACTAAAGAGCTGATCGTGGACTTCAGGAAGAGACAGCAGCGGCCCTACCAGGGCTCGAAATTAACTTTTTAACTTGGTAGCACTGGTTCTCCCAACTTCAAGAAGTTAGGAGCACCACAAATGTTTTAGGAGCACCCACTGAATATTAAGGAGCAACACAACCGCCAATTGAGCGGAAGGGCAGGCAACATCCTTCCTGATGATTAAAAGCTTCATCAATTGAACCTGATCCTTAAGCTGCAGTGCTTTGTTTTTTATACATGCAATATACAGAGGCAATATGAGAAGAAAATGTCATTTAAACTTTTCTCAAAACAGTTCCCCTCAGAAATACATTCATATAGACCCCCACTCCCAATTCAATATTTAGGATTTCCTTTCTATATTTTGCATAGTGAACGTTGAGCTTGCTCAGGCTGCTACAGTATTTTATGTTCTTTGTGTCCGTCTTCAGCGTCTCTTGCTTCTGTTAATGGCTGTTTACAGACTTGGTAATATTTCCACACAAATGAAAATTTGGAAAATGATTTCAATGCAGTTTGTGCAAGTGCGGTCACAAAACCGGTCAGTTCCAAGTAGGGGTGGGCGATATGGCAAAATTATCATATCAATTTTTTATTTTTAGACATTTCACGATTTTATCACAGTTCTTTGTCATGTTAGTTTTACCAGTTTGTCTGAGCAGTACTGCCAAACTAATTTCCCTATTATAAAGAAAAAGCCTTTCGAGGAAACAAAATATAAATAAGAATGGTGGATATTTAGGCCAAAGTGGGCGAAAATAAAAAATCTTTGTCATTATTTTGTTATGAAAAAATAAGAACAAAGATACACATTACAACTACACATAATATACAAACAGTGTTTAATTATCAGGTAAAATAGGCATATTTAGTAGGAGCATTCAAGAAATTGAATGAACAATTAATAAAAATAAAACACTATAGATTGATTCCTATTAAAGTAACTGTATTGTTTTTTTCAGTCAAGAGTAGCGAGTTATGTTTTTCTCTATGGTTTTGTTGTTTTAACATTAAAGAATAAATTCGGTCATCTGTCTGTCGATTCTGTCATAGTGTTTTATATTAATACCATCATTTACTCACTCAAAATTAGTTTTAAACCTTAGTGAGTTTCTTTCTTCTGCTGAACATACATGCTATTTTGAAGAATGTGGAAAACCAAACAGTTGCTGGTCCCCAGTGAGTTCCATAGTATTTTTTTATATCCTACTATCAAGTGGACCAGCAACTGTTTGGTTACCCACATTCTTTGAAATATCTTCTTTTGTGTTCACCACAAGAAATAAATTAATACAGGTTTGGGACAACATGTCAGTGAGTAAATAATGACAGAAATAAAATTGTAGGGTGAACTATCCCTTTAATGACAGTCGGCTGCATGTTTAGTTTTGTCCCTTTAAGAGCTGCACGCATCTAATATACAGCCACGCTTCGGTTCCACTCACCGGTTTAATTTCATTTTAAACATAACCAACTGAGTCTATATGTAAACCTATACTGAGTCTATATGTGTGTTTTGACAGTATTGGCTCAAAAGATAACTTAGTTGAGTAATCAGGCGCTGTTAGACAGGCTTTTTAGTTCGCGCGTTTTGGGTGCACGGGCTCAGAAAAAGCACACTTTAGACCAGCACGCGAATGAAAAGCTTAATCTGCTTTAGCTCCCGGTCACGTGGCACATGCTGTGCAGTAATTCTTGAACGTTTAGCAGAGAACTGTAGAGGTCGCACCACAGCAATTATTTGCACTCGCACAAATGCTCCCAAATATATTTTGGAGTCGCACAGATTACATTTCGGGAGCATATGCGACCAAAATGGTCGCAATTTCTACAGGTCTACACTCCTCTTATTATCAGTGGGACCCCTGTGGAGAGGGTGAGCAGCTTCAAGGACCTCGGTGTAAACATCTCCGAGGACCTGACTTGGACTGTACACATTCAAACACAGGCCAAGAAAGCCAGGCAAAGACTGTATCATCTGCGACAGCTGAGGAAATTCAGGGTCTCACCAGCAATTCTGAAAACTTTCTATTCAGGGGCCATAGAAAGTGTATTTGACTCAGTGTAGTGCATCTCAGTGTAGTATGGTAACGTCTCAAATCAGGACTGCAAAGCTCTGCAGAGAGTTGTGCGCTTAGCTGAGCGCATCTCAGGGTCTGCTCTCCCCTCTCTGCAGGACATCGACCTGAAATGCTGCAAAAGCAGAGCTGCTAAAATCATCAAAGACTCAAATCACCCTGGTAACCGTCTTTTCTTTTTACTGCCATCTGGCAAGCGCTTCCAGAGCATGATGGCAAAAACTGAGGAGGAGCTTCCCTCAGGCCATCAGGCTCCTAAACTCAAACTCGGTTTCATAAGATCAACATGACTCCATTTAATAATCAGTAAGATTCATTATTTTCTACCATCCGTATTGCTGCTATGTGAATACCCTGTACAAACTGTTTGCACATTCTTCTTGTACATTCCTGCTTATCTTAATATTTATTAAGTCTACAGTATACTCTCTTATACAATGTTTTTTCATGTTATTCTTTATTTTATAATATTGTATTTTATTCTTTATTTTATTACATTTTTTCCATACCTCTATTTATGTATATTTTCTTTTCTTTGTGTTTGTATTCCATAATAACTGCACTGTCCATGGAGCGGACCTGACTTACATTTCACTGCTGGTTATATAGTCACTAAATAATTGTGTATGTGACAAATACAAATCTTGAATCTTGAATCGTGAATTTAATTTCATTGTAATGTACATTCCCCGAACTACATTTCCGTGGCTATATCAATGTTTAAATGAAAACGAAAATAGGCAGTGGTGTTTATTAGATTATATTTAATCCTATTGTAAATACAGTGAGGATAATTGCAGTAGCCAAGGAGAGCTGACTGATTTTATCAAGTACGCTGTTCTTTGCAGAGTTACCGGACTTGACACTCCCGAGTCAAACTGGCGAATTCAGAACTACAGAGGACACAAGTCCAAAATATGCATACTTGGTAATGAGAAACGCGCACAGACCTACGTCACCAGACTATTTGCCTATTCTTCTCGGTACTTTAGACCGTGATGGAAACGCAGACATGAACAGGTCTGGGGTAAAAAAAGTTCCTGGGACAATTTTTTTCAGGTAATTCCGGTGGGAAAGCAGCTTTTGTCTGTCTGTCTGTCTGTCCTTCCATCCATCCATCCATCCATCCGTCTGTTCAATCATTCTCCATCCATGCGTACGTCCAAGTTAATTTAGCTTGTCTCATTCCTGTGTCACATGTAACTGCTGAGAGAAATGCCTGGGCTTGACTTGCAGCTGCTTACAGCAGGTGATGACTTACTTAAGATGACTTATTAGCAAGCTGCTGTAGTCTCACTGGTGTACTCTGCTCTCATAACTTGGCACTGGTCTTCACTTGTTTATGGATTCGCACCAGTTAACTTAATTGTGGCTTAAAGGGTCCATATCCTACACTTATATTTTAACATATATTTCCGATTAAGTTATAATGTTTGTCAAGGTATCTTGCATCAAGTTGTGTTACTGCACATTTAAGACAGTATTATTCAGGTACCAAGTCAGACAGTGAATTTATTCAGGTTAATTGAGTCTCAATGAGCTCAAACAGAAAGCTGTTATATCACTGCTGGAATTACCCCAGAATACACAAGCAGAGTTTCAGGAACAGCACGACAGCCAACTATGTGGACGCTTTGTTGAGTTCTAAAGGGTTTGGATGGAGGAAATTCTCTTTTCCACTCTTTCTTTCTTCCCCACCCCCCACTACTGCCTTTGTTGTCCCTCATCTCCTGCCGATGGAGAAAACCTATGTCCCGTCACCATTGAGAGGGACACTAAATGCACCAAATGTTTCTTTCATCCACTCTTGCTTTCCATGCGAACACTTGTTTCTGGTGGGAGAAGAGGGGCGGAGCAAACATTCCCTCTATTGACCCCCCAGGCTGTGGAATGTGTGCCAAACTTCACTTATTCACAGTTCAGACAACTAAGCACGTGTCCACAGTGATGAGCTGACTATACTGAAGGCTAGCTAAACAATGTATATGCTAATAAATGGCAAGGCCAGCTAAGCAGAATAGTCTGCGATTAATAGGGCTGCCTTTGACTAAAGATTTTTTTGGTCGACTAGTAGTCGTTCATTTTAAGCATTAGTTGATTATTAGTCGCAAGTTTATTTATAAACCATATAAATAATGAGCCTTTAATTGCCTACATAGCCTAATAAATGCTCAAGCTTGCCACAGCGCACCGGCTGATATAATAATTATGAACGTGTCAGGGGAAAACAGTAAGTCGACTGCATTAACGTTTAAATAATTTATTGATAAACTAGTGCTTTCTTTGTTTTCGATTTAAGAGATGAAGTCGGTGACACTGACTCATCATCTCCGCAATAGTGGCTACGCCTTTATGTATGTTTCATACAGATTACATTATCTGAGAATATTTGTTTTCTATTTGAATTGTTTCATTTAGAAGTAGACATTTCACTCACTATATATATATATTTAATGTCTGTAAAGGCAAGTAAGTATACACAGAATTCCGAAGTGATGTGCTCAGGCTCACAGATGGCAGAAAGCGCATCCTGTTTGCTTTCATTATTTTACAAAAGCACAACGTTTTATTGTTATTGTGAGTGCACACAAATAAATGTAGAGTCTTTATAGATTTGAAAAATGTATTACTTTTATCTGTATGAACGAAAATGAGGGAGTATTTTAAGAGCAAGTGAGTGCACCGGCGCCTCATCTGTCCTGCAGTGAGCAGGCTACTATTCAGCTTCCACTCCGCACAGACACTTCAACAGTGCACATTTTTCTAGGTTAACATTATATTAATGTTACCCTAGACCATGGAAAGTTGCTACTACATACATCTTTCAAATGAAAAGCCATATTTGAGGTCGATGAATGATAGGGGGTAGCCCTAGTGTTTAATATGTGAATAGCTTTCTGCTACTTAATGCTAAAAAGCAGGATTGACTTTCATTATTTAAGTAAAAAAAAAAAAACGTTTCAAGTTTAACTGTGATTTCTTGGCAACATTCCAAAGGATGCACTTTGCAAATATCTGAAGGCATATAGTTTAGTTAACCAAGTCAATGAGCTAGGCAACAATTCCGAGGCAAACGCCACATTCAGTAAACAAACAAAAACGAATAATATGTACAAAATTATATAGGCCTATGTATTTGAACATTTGCATATGTTATAGGGTAAGCTATCAGGCTAAACAGCTAGCGATTTGCTAAACTAGTACACTGAGCAGTTAGCTTACAAAATGCCAACTAGCTTGCTGGAAAATAAAAATAAAAGAAAATTCAGTCTACAGCTTCAGTTATATATTATTATATGTAAAATTAACAAATAATTATTTTTAAGTATTAAGTAAAGATGACAGATTTCATATCAAAAAAGTTAAAAAAAGAAAGAAAAAAGAGTGCTTATTACATAATAATATACTTTAGTGTAAACTGTCTGATATGTATTTACAATTAAATTAAAATTTATTGAATTTATATTAAATGCAATTAGTTTTACTTAAGAGTGCTTTGATGACTCACTTTTTTAATAGGACTTGAAATACATCTTTATATAATTTCATAATTTCTTATAATGTCATTCAATTATGGGCAATGTGTAGTGCCAAATGTACTTACAAGCATTCATGGTAAATTAAAATATACTTTTTACATATGTGTAATTACATATTCGTATTGATGAGTTGAAATGTAGTACATTTAAAATATATACCTTTAAATGTCACACTCAAATAACACATTACAATTAAAATTATAATTAAGGACTGTCATGTATGTTAACATTAATAAAGGTTGACTTTAAACCACTGACAGATTATTAAAACACAATGATATAAAATGTACTTTAAAGTACAAATTTTAATATGACTTTATTATAAAGCGCACTTCTTAAAAGAGTTTAAAGAAACATAGTCAGGAAAGAGGACTCTCTTTAAGTACACTTAAGTGGCCTTTTATTTCTTTAAATATTATTTTATATGCAAATACAGTTTTATATATACAATATTTGACGCATAAGTGCACATTCAATACGATTTTTTTATAAGATGCATTCTTAGATGCTATAGTTGAATTAATATAAACTTTAATTCTACTGTTCAGCTACTGTTATGGAGGAGCTTGTAGATAATCTTCCTGAGCTAGTCAACAAAAAACTACACTCTCAACATGTTTAAAGCTAGCTTCTTAAATAATAATATTCTGATTTAATGTCTTAGACATTTATAGGTTTATCGCCTCATTAGTGATGTTTGTAAAACTTGTATGCTACAAGGCCACACACTTTCACAGCTTTTGTAGCATCACATCTGTATTTGCACATTGCATAGAGTTTTTGGCCTACTGGGAAAAGTGTTTATTGTTTAATGTTGTGCTGCCTAATGCAAATACTACTTGGATTTGCAAGCAGGGATGCATTGGTGTTGTTGTTGACTGGAAGGTTAAAGAGCAAAATAAAACAGTTTTTAGGTTTTGTGCTCCTAAGTAACTAAATCTGACTTTTGATGTGGTTGCGATATAAATGAAATAATACGCTTTAGAAATTAAGATATTTTTGGTTTTCTGATCAAATTCATACGACAGGAGGGCGGACAGACTGTGACATCATTCGAGCCCTCAGTATGATGCATGCTCTGTTTAAGAAGAAAATATTTTGTTTGCATATTTCCCTTCTTACAAGTCTACTAAAGGGCAAAAATGGAATGGCCGATGATTCATTCAGGCCTAGATATAGAGTGGAAGAGTAACTCTCCGCACCGTTTTGGAATCTTGGAGGAGTTTCAGTCGCACACGGAGAACAATAAACATTCTTCAAGTCTCCAAAGGCTCAGTAGGAAAGCTTTAGAAACACACACTGCTACTGCTGACTTTCTCAGCACTGCTCTCTCAGAGCAGCAGGCCAGCTCTGTCCGTGAGAGACTGCATCGGGACAGGGGACACCTACCCTCTCATTTGTAACTGAAGCTCGGGTGCCTCGGCCCTCTAATACAGCGCTTTTAAGCTTGTTGGTCATTTGGATGTCAGTGGGTACCATTAGTGTCTGTTTCCCACCACATTACACCAAGAAAGACCTCATGCATTAAAGCAGACAACTTTTTCAAGTTTGGTAACTGTTACAGCATGAGATACTTTTATCTCTACTAAATTTACCTACCAATTATAAATCGTAATTCTGACTTTAGACCTCGCAATTGTTGAGTTTATATCTCGCAATTCTGAGAGAAAAAAAGCCGCAATAACCTTTTTCTTATTTTTTATTCAGTGGCGGAAACGGGATGCCATACAAATCCCTTGTGTGTAAGCATATTTGGCGATAAATCTTATTCTGATTTAGAGATTTTATTTTATTTCTTCTTTGCTGTTTCAAACTTAAACTGCCTTTTCGCTAAACGTACAGACACCCATGCAGCATAGACGATCTTTCATCACCAAAAGTGCATGTCAATCAAACTGAACGGCACATGCCTGTATCCCTTTAGCTTCACCAGATTATTTAACACTGAATACCTTAAGAATTAGAGATAACAAAAGCCGATGTTTGTTTGCTCACACTGCATCGGTGGACTGTTATATTTGACACTTTCTCATATGTGGCAGCTTTTCTCGGGCGGTTCCATTGACGCTCTGTCTCTCTTCTTGAGCTCAGAAAATGCAGCTGTTGTCTCTCAGTAGGGGCACTGAGGGTGGAGGGTATTCAGAAGTCCCTAACTTTGCCCTTTGACCCCTCTTTGCCTCCTTTTCTCGCTTTCTCTTTGATTTTAAAAGGGCCGTCTACCCCCCACAAAGAGCCACTTTTCATACTGCAGTCTCACACACAGTGGACAGAAGGGTGTTTTGAGCTCACCTCCTCGCTACAGACAAAAGTTTCAGGAGAAAAAGAGCTGCTCTGTGTCTTTCCCAGACTTGGTTTGCACAGTACTGTAAGCCTTTAGCCTTCCGGTGAAATGCATTCAAATGAGTCAAATGAAGATGAATCTTACCAAAACATGTCCAAGTCATTTCTCTCCAAGATAAAAAGAAAATACAGTAAAATGCATTAAAAGTTAAGCCTACTCTAAAATACAATTTGGTGTAGGATTTGCTTTGAAACTATTTTCTAGTAAAATGTGAAGTAACCAGCAAGCAACACATTGAATAAAAAATGTTGAAGCTTTTTAGACATTTTGAACCTTTTGAATATTGAATATTTTCTTGTTAAACAAACTCCAGCAAACTCTGGTTATAGTTTTATTAAAAATTAATTACATGATATGATGATGAATTTAATTGGATTGGCATGGATTACATGCTACATGCGAATGTACACACTGATAATTGGGAATGATTCATTGTATTTATTATTTTGTATATTTTGCTTTTGTATTTTCTTGTAATTCTGTATTTTTAATGACGATTCTAATAAATGTAATTCAGCATTGGCCTATATATATATTTATGATGCATACTATTTAAATCTTCTTTTTTTTTGCATTACACTTATAAGTGTGAATTTAGGGAATCAATAAAAAAACGTTATTTATTTATTTACTACTTATTTCAATTTTTTTTTATTTACATCGAATATAATTGAGTATTACTGTCTTCTGACTTTGGGGTAAAAATATCGCCCAAAATTGGTCTTGACAGATGATATTCACTCATGTATGCCATCCCTTATATATTTTGGAATACATTATGTAGATTAGTCCTAAAATGTATTTTTACACGTCAGTAATACATGAGATTATATGAAAGGGTCATGCATTTTGAAATCACACATTATTATCATTAACAGGCAAAGTTGTATAGCAAACACTTACTGTTTCATCTGTCAGACACAACATGTGCTGATTGTGTGTGTGTTGTGTGTTGTTTGTTGAATTATTAATGGTATGACTGCATTTTCTCACACACTTGGACTCCAGTCACATCAACCACAGGACAGTGATATGATCTAATAGATATTGCTTTATTTGTTTGCCCTTATATAACTTATATAACAGTAACTGGCACTTGTACGTGAGAAATACTGAGGAGCTAGAGCAAATGTCTTACATTGATTCAGCGGCTCGATATTTGCACAGACGCTTGCTGTGTCAAAATACGGGGATCCACACACTCTCCCTGTGTTGGGTCTCTCATGCTCACTTTCTGTCTGTGTCTCAGGGCTGGACGACAGTCTCCAGCAGTACGTTCCTAACTTCGAGAGAGAGAAGATCAGTGGAGAGCAGCTTCTGAAGGTTTCCCATCAGGATCTGGAGGAGCTGATGATGACCCGCCTCGGCCATCAGGAGCTGATTCTGGAGGCTGTGGATCTGCTCTGCGCATTGGTCAGTACTTCAGCTCACTCAGATGCCCTTTTCCCACCACGCATCCAATCAGATTTACCATAGAAGCCTTGTCCAATGATATTTATCTGCATCAGAAAATATATCGGTGCTGAAATTTTCTCTCCTTTTTAAAGTTGGTTTATGTTCGGAATAGCATACTACTATACTATTCTTAATATTCCTGCTATATTTAGGATGTATATACTGTGCACAGTATGTTTTCTGTATTCATAAAATACTCAGATGACCTACTGTAGATTTGGCCTAAAATTGTAAAATAATGCAGTGTAGAATAATACTGTATGTCCCACAATGCATTGCGCTCAACTTGAACTTACATTTCCAGTGTTGCATCTGTTTCTTTACTCTTTATTTGATTGCGCTGCCAAATTTTATGTTTTTTATATTACATTTTTATATTACAATATTACATTTTACTCAAAATGTAATTAAAAATGGAAAATAATCAAAATAGTCCAAAGTTACTAGACACCACTTACAAGAAATTGCCTAAGATCATGTGACTACAATGTAGCATACTACAAATTACATTTTAAATGTTTGTTGTAGAAAAATTCATCTGTTTCATTTTTTATTTTGAAAGAATAGTTATTGGCTTAAAAGTTGTGCATTTTTGATGCATTTTGATATCTTCGTACAATGCAATGTGCTCAACTTCAACGTAGATTTCCAGAGTCAACTATTTCTTTACTCGTTATTTTATTCCACCATGACAATGTACACAATTTTTTTTATTTTGCCAAATTCAAAATGGCAAAATAATCAAGATGATTCAAGTTGACTGGACACAACTCACAAGCAATATGACAAGAAGGTCATGTGACTAAAATGAAGCACTACCAATTGTAAAAAAAAAACCCCGCTTCTGTTTAACTTTAAGTTGTTGGCTTAAAATATTGCATTTTAGTGAAATTTTGAGTAAAAATGGCTTGGCAGACCAAAAGAGTCAAATATATTAGTTACTTGTTCACCTGTGCACCGCCTTAAGTTTATTGAATTGTTGGAAAATTACCAAGCATTATATGCTCTAATATATATATATATATATATATATTCAGTACTGTTTAAATACATATGTATACAGTCATGGCCAAAAATATCGCCAGCCTTGGTTAATATAATCAAAGAGGGCTGTGAAAATTAATCTGCCTTTCATTGGATAACAAGAATTTAAAACGGGGGGAAATATAATTATGAAATAAATGTTTTCTCTAATACACATTGGCCACAATTAATGGCACCCTTTTATTCAATACTTTTTGAAACCTCATTTGCCAGTTTAACAGCTCTACATTTTCTTCTATAATCCAGTGACCCATTTTTGTGTTGTTTTTGAGGTTTGTGTTTGGATTATTGTACGGTTGGAAGATCAAACATGACCCATTATACGATTTCTAACAGAGTCAGTCACTTGTTGATTTTTTTTATCTGTTGGTATTTGATAGAATCCATGATGCCATGTGTCTAAACAATATGTCCAGGACCTCCAGCAGAAATATAGGCCCACGACATAAAAAATACAGCAGTATTTTGCTCGTACACATGGGGTACTTTTATCCCTGTGTTCACCAAACCCATCTTGAGTGTTTGCTGCTAAAAAGCTATTTTTTCATCTGACCATCGAGGCCAGTCCATTGATGTTCCAGTCTTGTCTGATAACTGAATATGCTCAAGTTTGTTTTTGGATGAGCTAGGATAATTTTTCTTGAGACCCATCCAAACAACATGTGGTGATGTAGGTGCTGTTTGACCATTTTTTTTTAAGGTTTTCTGACCCCGAGACACGACAATTGTCTGCAATTCTCCAACTGTGGTCCTTGAAGAGTCTTTTGCCACTCAAAATCTCCTTCTCATCGTGCATTTTGATGATATTGACACACGTCCTCTTCCAGGCAGTTTTGTAACATTTTATGTTGATTGGAAATTCTTAATTATTGCCCTGATGGTGGAAATGAGATTTTTCACTGCTCTAGCTCTTTTCTTAAAGCCACTTCACTAATTTGTGATGCTCAATTATCTTTTGCTGCACATCAGAAATATAATCTTTGTTTTTTTCTCATTGTGATGGATGATTTAGGGAATTTGGGCTTTGTTTCCCCTCATATTTATATTTCTGTGAAACAGGAAGCCATGGCTGGATAATTTCAGGTTTATAATAACCCTGGAGTGCTCAAAATTTTGAATATGAATGGGAATATACTTCCCATTCATATTATATTGAATATACTTCCCATTCATATTATATTATATTGGGAGATATTTTACTCATAAGAATTTCTAGGGGTGCCAATAATTGTGTCCAACGTGTATTTGAGAAAAACATTTATTTCACACTAACACCCCCCCCCCCCCCATTTTAAATGCTTATTATCCAATGAAAGGATCGATTTGTGTGATAAAAAAAAAGATCAAAAGCATTAACAATGCAGATTAATTTTCACAGCCTTCTTTGATCATATTTACCAAGGGTGCCGATATTTTGACTGTATATTCATATAGTACGTATACAATCTGATAATTCAGTAAACAGTAAAGGATTTGCCACACTGATTCAAACCAGTATTGTGAATCATTAGTCATCAATAATTTTGAATCATTAGTCAGATTTATTTTGTTATTCATTAAAAGAATTGGCTCTTGACTGTCATTTCTTTGTGAAGTGGAGTAAAGTGCTTTTGCTGTGATTGTAGCCAGTAATGTAAAAAACATTGCTACAGAAATAGTAAGAGTAGTGTGCTAGTATGCTATTCCCAGCATTGCCATATAGCCAAGTACATCAGTTTTTTATGAGGAGCTTTATTAAGCCATACTGTATCCCTCTAATATGTCATGTTTTAGTGTCAATCAGGCCACATAAAGCTGTTATCATGTTAAGAACTGTTTGGACACAACTAGCTTAGTATTCTGTCACAAATGCCCTTATCTAACACTGGAAGAGCGTGAGCTCTGTTATAGGTGGAGACTGCCGTGAACAGGAAAGCAGAGATTTCCCAGGCATTCCGATCAGCTGTTTTCTCTCACTTCCTTCCCAAGATTTCTTTTCAACTTCCCCCGCTCTCTTTTTTCCATTCACACAGTATTAATGACCACAAAGTGCACCTTAAAATACACGGTGGACTAGAGGAACGTTCTGTGTGTGTGTTTTTGTGTGCAGTTAACAAACCCAAAGTTGTAGACAGTATAGATTTTTATCGCAGAAGCTGTGCTAGCTGCCGCTCTGTCCCAACATTGTGAAGGATATGAATAGGGAGGGTCAGCTGGAATAAACAGTGTCCACTGTGTCCATTCAGAGTCTATTCTTTGTCAGGACAGGAGACTGACACTGGACCTCATAATTGGAGACTGCACCCTAAAGAGACACTGATGAGACACTCTCTGTTTTGTTGCCATTTCTCTGTGTAATTTGTTTGTACGTGAAATTGTACTTTTAGAAAGGAAGCTTATACAATGTGTAACAACATCAAATGTGTCTTAAAGGGGTAGTTCACCCAAAAATAAAAGTTATCTCTTCACTTACTCAACCTCATGAAGTTACAAACCTGGAGTACACAAGCAGACATTAGGCAAAATGAGCCATATGGACACATTTATATACTTTTTTGTATACAGTATACTAGTTTAATATTGTCAATATTAGATATTAATTTAAATGTATATGTATATATACAGTGCTCAGCGTAAATGAGTACACATTTGAAAAGTAACATTTTAAACAATATCTCAATGAACACAAAAATCATTTCCAAAATGTTGACAAGACTAAGTTTAATATAACATCTGTTTAACTTATAACATGAAAGTAAGGTTAATAATATAACTTAGATTACACATTTTTCAGTTTTACTCAAATTAGGGTGATGCAAAAATGAGTACACCGCACAACAAAAACTACTAAATGTAGTACTTTGTATGGCCTCCATGATTTTTAATGACAGAACCAAGTCTACTAGGCATGGAATGAACAAGTTGGCGACATTTTGCCAGATCTATCTTTTTCCATTCTTCAAGAATTACCTCTTTTAGAGATTGGATGCTGGATGGAGAGTGATGCTCAACTTGCCTCTTCAGAATTCCCCATAGGTGTTCGATTGGGTTCAGATCAGGAGACATACTTGGCCACTGAATCACTTTCACCCTGTTCTTCTTCAGAAATCCAACAGTGGCCTTAGATGTGTGTTTAGGATCATTGTCATGTTGGAAAAGTGCACGACGACTAAGGGCACGGAGTGATGGTAGCATCTTCTCTTTCAGTATAGAGCAGTACATTTGTGAATTCATGATGCCATCAATGAAATGCAGCTCCCCGACACCAGCAGCACTCATGCAGCCCCACATAAGGACACTGCCACCACCATGTTTCACTGTAGGCACCATGCATTTTTCTTTGTATTCCTCACCTTTGCGACGCCATACAGTTTTGAAGCCATCAGTTCCAAAAACATTTATCTTGGTCTCATCACTCCAGAGTATAGAGACCCAGTAGTCTTCATCTTTGTCAGCATGGGCCCTGGCAAACTCTAGGCGGGCTTTTTTGTGCCTGGGCTTTAGGAGAGGCTTCTTTCGTGGACGGCACCCATGCATGCCATTCCTCTGCAGTGTAGGCCGTATTGTGTCACGGGAAATAGTCACCCCAGTTTGGCTTTCTACTTCTTAGGATGACTGCAGTGAACTTGCATGTTGATTTTCTTCAACCCTTCTCATCAGAAGACGCTCCTGACGAGGTCTTAACTTCTGTGGACAACCTGGACGTCTCTGTGAGATGGTTGCAGTTCCATCTTTTTTAAATGTTTGTACCACTTTTGCTACAGTATTCTGACTGATAAGTAAAGCTTTGCTGATCTTCTTGTAGCCTTCACCTTTCTTGTGTAAATAAATTATTTTCTTTCTCAGGTCTTGTGACATTTCTCTTCCATGTGGTGCCGTTGCTGACAGCATGAAATGGGAAGGGGTTTTCTTTAAGTAACACCCTTTTATAGTCAACTGTCACCTGTGTAATGAATAATTAGACTCACCTGTGGTTGAATTCTTGTTAAATTAGACATTTGTAGTCTAAAATTTAGCTTTGCTCCAGAGACTTTCAGTGGGGTGTACTCATTTTTGCATCACCCTAATTTGAGTAAAACTGAAAATGTTGTTCTCTAAGTTATATTATTAACCTTACTTTCATGTTATAAGTTAAACAGATGTTATATTAAACTTAGTCTTGTCAACATTTTGGAAATGGTTTTTGTGTTCATTGAGATATTGTTTAAAATGTTACTTTTCAAATGGGGTGTACTCATTTACGCTGAGCACTGTATATATACATGTAAATTACCAATAAATGTAAAAATATCTCATATTTATAATAAGTGTATATGACAAATGTGTAATACATTAAATCTAACAAATTTTATAACTGTTAAAATCAAACTAATCTTGAACAAATCTCACAATTAATATACGTTTTGTACATTATTGTACATATTACACTGTAGATTAGTATGTTGTGATGCCTAAATTCACTTAATATCCTTAATTTTGCTCTCAAATAATTATATTCTATTTTATCGAAAGAAAATAAAAGTAAACCACTTAGGCCTGGTTTCACAGACAGGGCTTAGGCTAAGCCAGGATTAAGCCATGGTTCAAATTAGGACATTAAGTGCCTTAGTTAAAAACATTACTGGGGTGCATCTTGAGACAAAACAAAGCCACTGATATATTTTAAGATCAATCAGTGCACGTTTCTTTCAGCTGAAACAGCTCAGATTTACATTTTAGTCTAGGACTAGGCTTAAGCCTTATCTGTGAAACCGGGGGTAAAAACTACATAATATGTTTATGTCTATATTTTAAGATTTATGAATTTGAATTGCACATTTGTAAGTAATATATAAATGAAACAATTACGATTTACACACTCAAATAGATTAGTTAAAATATAGATTATTGAGATATAGAGAGAGAAAGAAATTATATTTAATAATGTTAAATATATAAACCTTGTTATTTTGTTTTTAAAATACATCCGGTTAATTAGTATTACAGAGATCGTACCTGTTTTTTAACCCATTTCATTTATGTATGACTGTTAAACATGCTTTGCATGTTATATTAATTAGTTTGTTTATGTTAAATCTGTGTAGGAATGGACGGAAATTTTATATTCAATTTAAATACTTTGTGTTAATGTTTTATTTGTAATTTGTTTAGACTAAAAGGTATAACATTATAATAAAATAGTATTAGTAATATTACTCAAATCATTGCATGTTGTTTGACAACACCTGGTCATCATCATATACAAGTAAGAAATTCATACAGGTTTGGAACTAATCCTTTATATCTGTCCATAATTGTTAAAAAAATTGTACAAACGGTGTGTTTCTTTGAAAGAACACGCCTGCAGCAAACAGTTTGATGTGGTTTGATGTTGGAGCTCTACCCGTCAGACCGGGTGGCTATTCGCAAGGATGTTGTTGAGAAAAGATTTACCTCAGTGGTTTTACGTTTGTTTTTAAGCTTCACCTGTTCTAGGCAGTACTGAGTGAGCGGAGAACCACAGAGTAGTTCAATGTAGTTCAATGGAGTAGACAATGCTGTGTTGAATTTGTGAGAGGTCAGCTCTAGCACTCGTGGGTAGAATGTTCTGGAAGATATATCCTGGAGAGCAGGAAACAGATGTGACCCACCCACCTGTCAGAGAGCCCCCCCCCCCCCCCCCCCCCGCCCAGCGCTCAAACACACAAACACACACACAGTAACCAGTGCAGGGAAATATGTCACGCCATTGTTCCAGTAGTTTCCGCCCAGGGGATTGACTGAACCTCATCTTAACTCCGTGTATCTGTTCGGTCTCTGGTTATTTTTAAAATCGCTCTCATGAGTGTTAGAGGACGCGCTAAACTCCCCAGCTCTCTCTGGCTTAAGTCCACAGCGGTAAAGTAGCATAGTTTAGGACAATATAAGACTGTGTAATGTACACCATTTCATCTGGAATCCATTACATGTCCATTTATAGAATAGTCTGAGCAATTTCAAACTCTTGACAGAAGATAGAAGAGTCTAATGGACTATTGATACAAGAGTCTGAACTGTTTCTAACACCACCAATAAGAAAAAAAGACAGTTTCCAAATACAAAAAACTACACTAGTTTTCCTCATCAAAACAGCTACAAACTTATCAATATTAAATAACCACACATTCTGTCATGGTTAGCCTTATATTTATATTTTTGTATGATCTAAAGAGGAATGGCAGCTATATTTTCTAAATGACCCTGCAAAAAAAAAAAACAATAGAAGCCCAATAGAATCCATCACATTAAAATACCATTATGAACCATTAGCTTTTTCAAGTAAAACCATTACAAAATTCCTTTTTGTAGTGTGTTTTGGGCATTTGTCCAATAGGATTGAATATCCCACCTATAGAATCCATCACATAACAGTAGACCCCATTATAGTTTCCATTAAAACCAATACAATTCCCATTAAAACCATTAAATCCATTACATTTTCAATTGTGTTTTGGGCAGGGTTCTATTGTTTTTTTTCAGCAGGGGACACTTTGTTGGCTGAGCCTGTTTTCATGTTAGATAAAAAAAGAAATAGGTATGGCTTAATTTATTGTACTTGGAATCTTGTTTTGACTCTTTCCCAATTGCAAATCCTCATCTTCGAGGAGGGCAGCATGAAATGAATATCTGGAGGATGTATTTCCCTTTATCGTATCTTTATTATTCAGCCATCATGACCTCATCAGAGCTAAGCTTCGTTGTAATTCAAAATCAACAGGAGACGATTCCAGAAGAGCACCTGCATCTTTCCTGAACTCAGTGAGGTTATTCAATCAAAGCACCTGTATTCTGTGTTGTTGTAGCTGACCAGGCCAAAGTCTGTGCACTTTTTGGCCGGCTTCATGTCCATGCAGACAGTCTGTCGGCCCGTGTCTGGCTGGGTTTAGAGCAGAGACGGTTTTCTGGAATCCCTCTGAAGTCAGGCAGTGACCATGTTCATGCGTCGGCTCTGACCGGTGCGATGGAATGCGATGGGATTTTTAGCTGGAAAGGTTGTGAGAATGACCCGTGCGCTGTAGCCGCTATCACATGGCATTACAAACACTACATACTTCACATTTCATATCACTAAAGTGGAAGATACACAAATGGAAACTTCTTTAGCGCTTGATAAGCCAGGCATTTATTAGTGGTACTGTCAGCATCACTATTATTATTACTTATTGTTATGGATTTGGAAAAAAACCCTACGTTTTAAACTTCAGCCTGATAATAAAATGGGACAACTTGAAACAATTTACTGCATTTGTAGAGTACTTTAAATCTTAAAAGTTTTTTTTTTTTAAACGTTACACTCTCATGACCTTTTTAACACACTTAATTGCACTTTTAAAGATTGTACTTTTGTAAGTTTTACTTTAAAGTACATTTTAAATGTTTTAATAATCTTTTAACTTGCTTTAAAGGACTACACTTATGTGTTGACAACATTGTTTAGCTGTAGTGTGTTATTTAAAATGATATAAGTTATTATATGTAGTAAACTAAAACTTTATCATTACAAATGTGTAATTAAAATGTATTTATTTATTTATTTATTTAAATACATTACATATACAAAGTTCAGTATAAATGATGTAAAAGTATATTTTAGTTTGATCATAAATGCTCAGCATTACACTTTAACCATATTTCAATGAAAGTGGGTCAAAAAGCACTGTAAATTACAGCCAATAGAATTTAATATACATTGAAACTATAGTGCATTTGTATTAAATTGCAGTTAACATGTTAATGTATTGAGTGTCTGAAAACATTACATCCAGTTCACACTTGAAATGATAGTTCACCAAAAAAATTTAATTCAGTAATTTACTTCCCCTCATGTTGTTTCAAATTTGTATAAGTTTCTTTCTTCTGTCGAACACAAAAGCAAATATTCGGAACAATATGAGTACCCGAACAATTGATTGTCCCCATTGACTCTCATAGTAAGGGGAAAAATACTATTGAAGTCAATCAGGACCATTCACATAAGTATGTATTTTAAAGTATTTAATTTCCATAAGAAGTACTCCAATAGAAACTTGCTAAAAGCACTCTTAGTATTTTAGTAACACCTAATGCCATAGTACAGTGTCATTAACTTTTGAATGGAAAAGGTCCACTTCCTTTAGATGAAAAATCTAGTTTAATCTAAAATGACTAATGCAAATGCTTATTTGTTGTTCCAGAACTGTGGCGTGGAGACTGATAACTTGAAGACTCTGGTGGGTCAGATGCGAGCGGCTTCCAACAACTTGCACAACTGTGCATCAGAGCGCAGGAAAAACCCTAATTATGATGGAGGAAGTCCAAACAAACCACCTAACGTGTTCCTCACCGCTGTGGTGGAGCTGATAGGGGCTGCCAAGGGCATGCTGGCATGGCTTGACAGGTATGTGAGATTTACACACAAACACACTCTTTCTGTCTCTTACAGATTTCATCTACAAGGAATGTTCCAAGCACTTTGGCTAACGTAATGTAAAGGCTGTGCAAATGTTTGTTCTTCAAATAGTGTTAACAGGACATCTTGTTAAAATTCTTAGAGCTTTAAGAAAAAAATGCAATGTTCTTAAATTAGGTTTATTAGAATTTTTAAGATTTTATTTGAACCATGTTCCAACAGCTTCGGATAATGTTATGCAAAGAATGTGTAAATGTTAGGAACAAATATTTTGAATTCACTCAAAAATTGTAATTAATTTACTCAGTTTGTTCCAAACTTGAATGAGTTGCGTTCTTCTGCTGAACACTAACGAATAGCACTAACGAATTACATTGAGAGAACCGTCTAAACTATTTTATGCTAACCCACCTACCTAGAGCTAGCATAGTCAATTAAATATAATAAAACCAGACTTCAAGTTCTCAGTGTCAAGAGAAAACATTTGTTTAATATTGTTCAAATGTCTTGAATTATATTCTTTATTTAAAGGGATAGTTCACCCAAAAATGTCATTAATTACTTATCCTTGTGTCGTTCCAAACCCATAAGACCTTCGTTCATCTTCGGAACATAAATTAAAATATTTTTTATAAAATCTGAGATCTCTCTGGCCCTCCATAAACATCAAGGATATTATTACGGACTTCATTAGAGAACTGAACTGCAGAGCTCATGCAAACATCCATATCACTGTAATTAGATGCGTTCTTAACTGCTGCTTTCTCACCGCTGTCAGTTTTTGTTGTGTTTATTTCATCATTGATTGGAAAGCACGCAGCATATATTAATGTTGCTCAGCAGCTTTAGGTTCAGCTGTGCTTGCTCTGAAGTGCTGCCTTCTTCTCTTGAATTGCATCCAGGAGGACTGAATGACAGTCTTGAGCTATAGCGCTAACACTGGTCAAACCGCATTATTGCAGGCTCCTATATTAGGTCATCAAACAACTACTTGACCGCAAAAATATTTGCTGCCAATTTTTTTTTCGACGTTGTTGATAATGTGGACTAATCGTTTCAGCCCTAATAGACAGCAATGCAACTACCACATTCAAGGCCCAGAAAGGTAGTAAGGACATCGTTAAAATAGTCCATGTGACATCAGTGGTTCATCCGTAATGTTATGAGCTATTTTAGTTGCAAAGAAAATAAAACAAATAACGACAAATTAATAGGCTGGCAAATTCAATGTTATGCTAACATTCATCTAACGTTCTATTCATGCTAAGAAAACGTAATATTTCCAGAGAACCCACAACCAAAATCTTATGTTTGGAAAACATTTTAGAACATATTTAGAACAACAGTTCTAGCTCGCTAAACTATTTTCATACTAGATATGGGTTGTAGTACAGAGGGCCTTGTAAGTCATTGACTACGTTTACATGCGCACAAATAATGCTATTATTTCCAATAATCTGAGTAAGGACTTAATCGCATTGTGATGTTTACATGTCAAGAGCAAAGCTCTTACTTCCGTTTACATGCAATTTCCATTATTCTTATCATTCGCTAAGAATTGTGGTAAAAATTTGTACTGCCATTATTCACATACCCCCCTGCCCAGCACAAATGACTCAGAAAGAACAGGTGTGTTTACTGGCCGCTGTTTTAATTGATTTACGTCTAACTTAATGAATAAGGATTTTGTATGACTGTATTCCATGGTTTTTTGGCGCCATATGTGATTGAATTTGTTTGCCTATACCCTGCCGTCGCGTTTTACTCGCCGTTTCTGGATAAGGAACAGAGATTGGTGGCAGCGAGTTGTGTTTTCCCCTGAATGCAATGCTTTCTTCCCCACCATCGTTTCCAATCTGCGTATTAATACAGGTGCGTGTCACGTCATTCATATATGTCACTAGAGCATGCACACTTTGGTCAGAGCAGCAATACTGCGATTAAGGTGTTTAAATGCCTGTAAATTTCAATTAAAATCGGCGTACGGCTATGTTAATACGATTATGCTTGCTGCGATTATGAGCTTAATCACATTATTTAGATCAAAGTATTGCGTTTACATAAGGTAAAGTTTAATCGCAATATTGCCAAAATCTCATTATAATCGCATCAAGAGGGTGCATGTAAACGCATTCATTGACAGGGGTATTTAAATGACTGCAAATACATTTCAGCATCACATTTTGTACTGGCAGGTGTCTCACCAACTATTGTTTTGGTTTTTGTGTTCAGTCAAATCACTTTTAAATCTTTCCTCGTGATGTCATGCAGCTGCTGGCATACAGACACACACACACATGTCCATATACGTAGACTGCATGTTTGGGCTTGAAACAACACATACCAGAATTTGCAAACATGTGAACATCTCATGAGCTTTTGAACGAGTTACACTTGTTCTCTTTGTTTTGACTGCAGGACTCCCCTGACAAGAGTCAGTGATTTCACCTCAACCAAAAACAAGATCATTCAGCTCTGTCTGGAACTGACCACAACTGTCCAGAAGGTGTGTTACTGTGTACCTTAGCTTTGATCTCCTAGTCAAAGCTTTGCAAGCATTCACTGCACACTGAAAAAAAAAGTTAACCCAAAAAAGTGTTACTTTAAATGGTTACTAAAAATGGTTACCAAAAATCTAAATTAAATCTAAATCACTTAACCTCAGTTTATACAAAAATATCTATATTTTATTTGGTCTGTAAGATAAAAAGTGCAGGCTGCTATGCACACAATTTCATTCGACAAGTTTGTATTAAACTGTTAAAAAATTCCATTAAAAACTGTATTTTAATAATAATTGAATCATAATTTATTTTTGAAATATGATTTTTTTATTTTATAAGTACTTTCATAATTGAATTATTACATTCTTATTGAGTGCACATTATCTTTTTTTATCCTTATAGTAATTTTTTGTAAAATTGTGACAATAGTTATTTAATGTAATGCATATGTAACCAGGGTTATTATCATTAACTAAAACAAAAAAAACGAAAAACACTTTCTGTACTTGAAATAAAATAAATATTAACTTAAATAAAATAAAAATGTTGCTAGTTTCCAAAGTGGTAAACTATCAAAATGACTAAGACTATAATGAATAAATGAAATGAAACAAACTAAAACCAATAAAAAATATTATATACATAAAAAATAATACAAATGATAAAACCAAAATAACAAAACTGTACGAAATGTTAAAATATATATAATTCAAAATATAAATTTATAATTGAAATTACAGTATCTCTCAGAAGTGAGTACACCCCTCACATTTTTGTAAATTTTGTATTATATCTTTTCATGTGACAACATTTTGCTACAATGTAAAGTAGTGAGTGATCACGGAGCTGGTGGATGTTAGAGAGACCTTGCGCTCCTCCACCTTCCGTTTGAGGATGCCCCGCAGATTACCTTTACTCTCAGCTTCTTTAGGGTGTGTTTTTGGGTCATACTCATGTTGGAATACTGCCCTGCGGCCCAGTCTCCGAAGGGAGGGGATCATGCTCTGCTGAAATGTTGGCATTCATGGTTTCCCTCAATGAAGTGTAGCTCCCAAGTGCCGGCTGCACTCATGCAGCCCCAGACCATGACACCCCCACCACTATGCTTGACTGTAGGCAAGACACACTTATCTTTGTACTCCTCACCTGTTTGCCGCCACACACGCTTGACACCATCTGAACCAAATAAGTTTATCTTGGTCTCATCAGACCACAAACAGCAAATTGTTTGCAGGATTTCTTGTGCATCCTCTTTAGAAGAGGCTTCCTTCTGGGACGACAGCCATGCAGACCAATTTGATGCAGTGTGCGGCGTATGGTCTGAGCACTGACAGGCTGACCCCCCACCCCTTCAACCTCTGCAGCAATGCTGGCAGGACTCATGCGTCTATTTCCCAAACACTCTGGATATGAAACTGAGCACGTGCACTCAACTTCTTTGGTCGACCACGGCAAGGCCTGTTCTGAGTGGAACCTGTCCTGTTAAAACGCTGTATAGTCTTGGCCACCATGCTGCAGCTCAGTTTCAGGGTCTTGACAATCTTCTTATAGCCTACGCCATCTTTATGATGAGGGGACAGCAAATTTACACCGTTATACAAGCTGTACACTTATTACTTTACATTGTCGCAAAGTGTCATATCTTCAGTGTTGTCACATGAAAATATATAATAAAATATTTACAAAAATGTGAGGGTGTACTAACTACTCAGAGATACTGTATATATATCATACTATATTATATTTTTTTCTGAATTGACCATTAAAAAACACGCTGACCACTTCTCCAGACTCATACATTAAATTATATTATGTTAAAATGTGTAGCTGCATTTAAACACGTCTCCACATGACAACAGATAAATACATGAACACACACACTCAAAAAAAAAAAACATAAATACGACACAATATCTCCTGTGTATATAGCTTTTATGGTAATATTTTTTAACAAACAAAACATTTAAATAACATTTAATTTAAATATAATAGTAATTTGTAAAAATGTCTCATGAAACTCTTATTGAACAGTAGTGTATATTTTGGTATATTTTGATGAACTCTTTAAGCACACAGATGACTCCTGAAGCACAGAGAAACATATGGTTTTACTGAGCCAGAGCTCAGTGGGGTTGGGCGGCCCATAACTGTGATCGATGTCTCTGCTCTGCTTTTGCTCTTCATAGTCTCTTGTGCCACATCCCTCAAACTCTGCAGCAATTATCCTGTCAAACTTGTCTTTAAATCATAATTAAACACTGGCGATAAGCCCTTCTCCATCTATTTGTCTGCACATTCCATATTTTGAATCCTCATTTTACATTTCTTAAATACTCTCTTTGGTATTTTTATTTCATGTTTACCATTCCATATTTTCCTGTGGGAACTCAACATAATGTGGCATCTCATGCGAATCCTCCCTTTTTAATTGCAGGACTGCACGGTGTTTGAAATGGAGGAGAAGATATTAGAAGTGGTAAGTAGAAAGTCTTGTCGTCAGTTATTTGATGC
Organism: Oxygymnocypris stewartii; assembly: GCA_003573665.1. Taxonomy (NCBI): domain Eukaryota; kingdom Metazoa; phylum Chordata; class Actinopteri; order Cypriniformes; family Cyprinidae; genus Oxygymnocypris; species Oxygymnocypris stewartii. The sequence continues at coordinate 1,079,602 of QVTF01023105.1, forward strand.
ACAGCATATTTATCATTCATGCATTTAAACATCTCTCAGGTCAGAGATTCAGCTGTTATCTGTGATGCATTTGGGTTCATTTTAAGTGTGGAGATGCAACTCTATTGTTCAGTTTGAAATGCTTTTCTTAGGAACCACTGGAACATCCTGTGGTAGATAACAGTATCTCACAATCTCCATTAAAGGAATGTTCCAGATGCAATATAATAATTTCGACAGTTTGTAAAAACAAGCATACATTGGGTTAAAGTTTACGATGAAAATCTATGGTGCAAAGCATTGCAATGGAATGAAGGTTAAAATAAAGATACAAAATTATCATATTTCAGTTTAATATGCAGAGTGTGCAAGTGAAACAGAATAAGTTGCAAGATATAATATTGAGCAGTGCTTCCTTTGATTCTTTGTGATTTTATTGGATTTGATAAGTCACCTTATCACTTCACACATGTTGCTTCAAAATATGTTGTTTTGGACCCCATTGATTTCCATTGTGTGGACAAAAACATATTTTTCTGCAGAAGAAAGAAAGTCATATGAGTTTGAAAGAACATGAAATAAGAGATTTATTTTTTGGGTGAACTGTCCCTTAAAGCAATTCAGGTTGACTTTGACTTCATAATTTCATCTACAGTGTATGTACAAGAGATGATCCTGTTCATATCATGTCTGGCTTTAACAGAGTTCAGATCTGGAAGCCACTAGAATCAGCTCCTTTTGTGTAAATTATCTCTAACTATGTGCATTTGTTCTCTAGTACATAGTAAACAAATGCAATTTGAGATTTGCTGCATCACAAAGGTAATTTATAGTAAACTTACTCGATAGCCCACCTGGTACCAGCATTGCATTTGCGATGCAGAGCACTCAGCTGGGAGTCCTGTGAAATGAATCATGATAAATTAGCTTAAAGAATAGTAAAAGCATGCTAAAGTGGCTGTGTCAGCAAATGCGTTTTTATCATACATTAGCGTTTGTTTAAACTTTTGGTTAGGTTTAGCGTAGGGCGTAAGTCGTACATTTTCCAAACACGCACTAACTCTTTTGCACCAATCACATTTGCTATTACAACTGCTGCAGTACATACAACAGCCAGTTTTAATACCACCCACTGGATATTTCTCTTTAAAAATGTTGCACACATGTTTTTACAATGAGCCAGGGTTGTCCAGTCATGAAGTCCTGGAAAAGTTATCATGATCAAATGAATCATAAATACCATAACATTATTCTTTCTGTTCATTTCAGTCACGTGTTTTGACCGGCATTTGTGATTCCACCATGAGGATGACCTCTGACCCCTTGAAGAGTCAAATGGCCTGTTTGGAGGAAGTCACCATCACTAATATCAAAGCAGGCGAGGGACTGGTGAGTGTCAACAACCTTTGCACAAGACCTGTTGATATTGTTTTGCCTGTTGCTTAACAACTGCGTATTGTTTGCTTTTATTTTTTAAAGGGAATGTATATTAAATCCACTTACGATGGGCTGCACGTCATCACCGGAACCACGGAAAATGTGAGACAACAGAACAACAGATCGCTTTGACTTGTTTTTCGGTTTTTGATGTTAATGCATCAATGTCAAGCATCATTCAAGCCACAGTCTGGGACTAATGGAGTACACAAGCATTGCTTCATTTGATTCATGACGTCCATCTGTGTTTCACCCTTCAGTCTCCAGCAGACAGAACTCAGAGGATTCATGCAGGTGATGAGGTGATTCAAGTCAACAGACAAACAGTGGTGAGTCCATTCGTCTATCACATGATTGTGAGGAGGATTATGGGTAAATGCTCTGTCCTAAAAGAATGAAAGGAGGCAAGATGGTGAGCTTTTGTTTTGGACTGAGTAAACCTGATCCATGGGAGAGAGCGGGAGATATGTCAGCGCTGAAAGGCCTTTTGGATAAGCGTATTGTTATGAACACCTTTATCATTGTTTTGGATCAGTGCTATTTTTTATTCACCTCATATTTACAGAGAAAGCATTGGGTTGGTGCTGACCCATTTGTGTTTGTACAACATAAAGCTGTTCAGGCTATATTTGCTCAGCTACAGTAGGATCAGCTTCCTCTCATTTATGATCGATTATGTCCAGGATTAATTTCTATGAAAGTCCATCCTTGTGAAAATGAAGTGCACTTAATTGTATTGATTGTGCACTTGTAGTATATTCATTTAAAAATGTGCTTGCAGATAATATAATATTAATAAATTAAAGGGCACTTTAGCATACTTGGTTAACTACTGTAATTTACTGTAATTTATTCTGAGATCGCCATGAATATAGCCTTGATGCTGGCATGGCATTAAAAAGTGAATAAATAAATAAATAATACCGCAGATATCAGTGAATTGACGATCGCAAATCTTAGTAAATCACGTTGCGTGAGTCATTTAAATACTCTCCTCCCATAAATGTACAGATTGAAAGGGAAACTCCAACTCGTAAATGCATATTCAATAAGTTGAGTCACAAAAATAACTGTCCACGCCTTTTCAGCGCTAATTTCCCACCGCGTGTCTTTAGTAAATCCTAACAGTAGTCTTTTAACGCCAAATGGGGGTTTGTGCTGGTGCAAGCTGATTGTAAATCTGGCCCTTAGAGTACACTTTCATGACTATCTATCTTAACACACTTAAGTACACTTTTAAAACATGCACTTTGTAACGTCAAATTAAAAGTTGTAATTTTGCTAAATGTTGCAATAATATTGTGTCATGTTTTAAAAAAGTGCAATTATTTTAATGTCTTCACTAACATACTACAGCACATTAAAAGTACTTAATTATAATTGTAACTGTGGTGACTTGTTTGATATTACAATTGAAGTTTATTTTAAATGTACTAAATTGCAACTGCATCATACAAATGTGTAATTGCAAATACATTTGAATACATGACATACATGTTTCAATAGAAATTACATTAATGTATATTTTTGTTTAGTTCTTTAGAAAAAATATTTAGAAATCACTTTATCTCTATGTGAAATAAAGTTTCAAATAAATAAAATAACATTTAAAAAAACTCATGTTGAGACATAAAATCACATTTATGAGAAATACAGTTGCAATTGTGAAAAATAAAGTTATTTATTGAAGAAAATAAGATGTATGTAATCGTGAGAAATTACGAGAACAATTACTATTACAATTATGAGAAATTACGCGATTACAAGCAGCACAGGAACAATTATGAGAAAGTCGTAAATACAAGAAATGAAGGCAGAACAGATAACAGATATACTGTTTTCTTCTCAGGTGGGCTGGCAGTTGAAGAATCTGGTGGAAAAGCTCAGAGAAGATCCTCAGAATGTGACACTGATGGTGAAGAAAAGACCATCAGGAACCTGCGGCTTCACACCAGCACCGCTGAAAAACATGCGTTGGAGACCCTCTGTCGTCCAGGTGCTGCCCTCTTTCTCCTATAGTTTAACCTCTCAGAAAGCTTACATAGTTTAAAAAAAAATCAGTTTACACAAAACTAATTAAGCAGCACAACTGTTTCAAATCAATAAGAAATGTTTTTGAGCACCAAATCAGAATATTAGAATGATTTATGAATGATCATGTGACACTCAAGACAGGAGTAATGATGCTCAAAATTCAGCTTTGCATCACAGAAATGAATGACGTTTTATCATATATTCACACAGAAAAGTTTTTTTTTACATTGTAATAATATTTCATAATATCACGGTTTTTACTATATGTTTTGAATAAACACATGCAGCCTTGGTAAGCATAATAAGAGAAAAAATATGAAATCTTATCAACCCAAACTTTTGAACACTAGTGTAGACTAGTTTGTAGTTTACAGTAGTATGTTTGTAGATAGCTGTATGCTAAAGTGAGGCCGTTTGTGAGGCATTTTCTACTGTTTCTGTGTTTCACATTTGGACAAACTCCGTGAACTTTGTTCATTGTTTCAACATGAGTGTATGGCTATGCGTGGGTGTTGCAGAACTAAAACAATGAAACATTTCTTCCTCTCCACACACGCACACTCACAAGTTAACTTGCCATTGAAAATGAATGTTGATGTCACGCATCTTCCACAGCTGACTTATGCAGATTAATAGCCGTTAAGATTGCTGGACCAGCAGACGGGTTTCACATCAGGATGTGTGTTTCCAGCTGATTAAACTCCCGGTCCAAATGTCACACAGCCATTGATTTCAGAAAGACTGTAGCTAATATTAGTCCATATGGACTCTCCCAAACACCTCACTATTCTTTTAAAGGTCAGACTGTAGACCACAGCTCAAGAAAAACTATTTTCCTTCAATTAAAAAAATATTATTAATGTAAAAAAATCCACGATAAAGAGGCACTTTGATTTTTGTTATGAATATGAATGCTATTACAAATCAAGCTGTTAATTTAGGAGTGGTGTGCTATTACTTTTAAAAGCAATTGGACTAAGATTTTTGCCTAAAAATGACAACTGCATTATGGCGGCAAGTTTTGCACAAACAAGCACATTTCAGGAAGTGTAAAAATCTAGTATACATAATGAACCTTTCAATGAATGAAAGCCTTGCTTGCCAACAAATGTCCTTAATATCTGTTTATGCAATTCACATAATCCATACTGGAACTTACGGAGTAAAAAGACTACTATTGGTTCTTTCTGCAAAAGTAAAACAGTACTCTTGAAATGTTGTGGATTTATGTCCATTCTTGCCCTGGCAAAGTCTCTAATTAAAGGCTTAAAAAAAGTCTACTTTCAACAAAAATAGGCATGTCTCACAAAATAAAGCAGGTCCCTGAGAAGAAAAATACTTGAGTACAAAGTGTCTTAATGTAGTGATTTAGTGTTGAGATCAAAGGTCTATGGATTCAGATTTAGTGAAAATTATAAGCTCTGTGATCCAACTAATCTCATTTAAAAGATTATATAAGATGTCATTTAGCAAGGGTTACTTCACAGCTATCGTTTGTAAATATATCTTAAACCAGGCAGAACGAGGGAGTAATAATTGTGTTTGTTTTAGAGCCCATCGTATGTGCCTGCCGCCCAGTCATCCAGAAATCCTGTGCAAATCAAGCATCCAGAGAAACCTGCGATTTTAGATCTCTATATTCCTCCTCCTCCTGCCATGCCATACAGCCCACGGTCAGTATCTGTTTCTCTGATAACATATCCCCTTCACATTAAATCAATTACTCTGTGGCTCTGTTCCAAAACAGCGATCTGCCTTGCAGTACATTACAAATTATGCTCACTTAGCCCAATACTTCAGTTTTGCCATGTATGCAGCACATGCAATGCAGAAAGTTCCATCATTGTCCAGTGTCTGTGCTATTTTTCTCTAGAATTTGTGACCCTGGACCACAAAAGCAGTCTTAAGTCGCTGGGGTATGTTTGTAGCAATAGCCATAAATACATTGTATGGGTCAAAATTATAGATTTTTTTTAATGTCCAAAATCAATAGGACGTTAAGTAAAGATAATGTTCCATGAGTATATTTTGTATATTTCCTACTGTAAATATATTAAAACTTAATTTTTGATTAGTAATATGCATTGCTAAGAACTTCATTTGGATAACTTTAAAGGCGATTTTCTCAATATTCAGATTCCAGATATTCAAATAGTTTTATCTCAGCCAAATATTGTCCTATAACAAACCATACATCAATGGAAAGCTTCTTTTTTCAGGTTTAATATGCTGTGCGAACCTCAATTTTGAAAAATTGACACTTGGTTTTGTGGTTTTGTGGTCCAGGGTCACATTTATGATTTAACACTTAAATGTCTCATATTGATTTAAACTAGAGACTAGTGTCTTCCTCACACAAATGTGGCCGTCTAAATTTTTGCTGTCTTCAGTAGTCAGTTGTTGTTGTTGTTGTTCCCTCTAACTGCACAGTAGTGTTATCACCTTATTTATTAAAAAAAATATAAAGTCAAGCCGCATGTGCAACCTTACCGTACAGAATATTTAGAAAAGCTGGTTACACTATGCAGGTACTATACTGGTGACGAAATTTACGCCATGTTTACTGTATGCATAACTTAGTGTACTGAAGTATACAATATGCTTACGATTGATTCCAGTAGTTTTATGTTAGCATTTTGCTAAGTTATCTACATTATTGGTGCATTCAAGCCATGACAGAAAGATCGTATTAATGAGTTAAATGCACATAAATGCCACCACAAAGGCGTAATTACAAGTGGGGGTCTCCAAACTTTCTCTGAGCATGGATTTTTCAAGTTGGTGACATGTTGGATGTCACATTAGATGCAGCGTCTGTATTGATGGCAAATTTGAACGTTTTTTTTTCATTTACAATAAAACTAGCTAAGTTGCAAGTATAAAATTTGACATTTGTATACAGTTATGGTCAGGGGCACCGCTGGGCTTTCTTGGGCCCGCTGGACAGCGTATTTACTCGGGGCCCCACGATGGGTTTGTCTCCCTAGTTAGAAATCGCGATTGCGGTCCGGGGGTGGGGGATTGGGGGGAGGTGTTCCCCTCCGTACAGATTGCGACACTTGACTACAGATTGATTCAGACTTGAACACACCTGACATCGTAATTATGACTTCCGAACTCGTAAATACAAACTTTCTTTATCTCTGTATGTGTGTAGGGATGCAGAGACGAGTAAATATGCAGGAGTAAAGATGAGACCAAAAGGTTCAGAGTCGCCCAACTCATCTCTGGATTTAGCTAGTAGACGGCGTTCAAATATCAGCGACTACAACAGCAAACCTAGCATAAACCCAGCTGAGGTCGCCATCCCACAAGCGCGACTGAGACAGCGGACCCCATCTAGAGGTCAGTACCTGTTCAACCAATGTGACTTTATTTTGTAGCATCACCAAAGCAGCCGCACTGATAACTTGTGTGATTGTTACGACTTTCTGATCATTTAAAAAGTCACGTTTTTTAAATGTTTTAAAAAAAAAATTGTTATGCAAACATTCCATTTTAGAATTTTCCAAATATTAAGGGACCGTTGCTTTTGGATGTTCTCTGAATGATCTGAAACAAGTAGTATCTAGTGCTGTCAGATGATTAATCGCAATTAATCACATCCAAAATAAAAGTATTTGTTTACATAATATACAGTATGTGTGTGTACTGTGTATTTTTATTACGTATATATAAATAGACACACGTGCATGTCTATATTTTAAAAAAACCTGTTATGTGTATTTATTAAAAATATTTATATATAAAATAAATTATATGAATATAAATATATACATGTAAATACATGTAGATATTTTTTTAATATATACTTTATGTGTGTGTGCGTTTATATATACATAATAAATATACCCAGCACACACACATCTATTATGTAAACAAAACTTTTATTTTAGATGTGATTAATCGTGATTAGTCATTTTACATTACTAGTAGTAACATTTAAAAAATGTTAAACATTTAAAAATAAAACATTCCATAAATTGTGTATAAGTAATGTTTTTGTGGTTTTGACATTAGTTAAAGCCCAGATAACTTTGAATGAACTTTCTTGTTAACATAACTGGAAAAAAGTTTTTTTCAAAACTTTGAGAGGAACTTCTGAGAATATTAACCAAAATTCTGAGATTGTTCCTTGTTAGCAGGTTGTATTACTGACTGATTGTCCATACGTCAACATGTGAAGTTTGTAATAAAGCTCTTTAGTCAACTATGTGGCGTTTGAGTGCATTGTGAACAAAGCTTCAAAACAAAATCAAATAAAACCTGCACAGAAATAAAAGAGGAGACTCATATGGTTCCATGACGTCTGCTTCCTTTTCACTCTGAGCCATTAAGTAAAAGCCTTTGCTCAAGGGGCTCAAGCAAAGACTCAATTAGACTGATTCTTTCATTGTGCATGTGCTTTAGGGAAGCCACGTCCCATGTCCATGCCGGTAGACACTTGCCTGGGCGTGTCGGACTCCCCCTCCAGACCCTGGGCTCTTGGACGGAAAGGTAAGCGCAACATCTGTCTGTGTGTAAACTACCACTAGAGCGAGTTAATCTCCAGCTGTCAGCGTAAACATTTCACGAGCCCAATTTCATGGGCAGGAGCAGACTAAGGTCAGATAACGCTGTATGCATTGCATTTTTGTCTCTGTTTGTCAGTAGCTCAAGGGGTAACCTCTGTATACCCATAGTTCATCAGTAAACATGTGCAATGTTTTTGCAGATTATTAACAGATGTAGAGTTGTTTTCTTGTTGCTACAGAAGAATGCCTGTTATCATAGCTAGTCAAAAGCAAGTTATCGTGTTGCATCATTTTGTTTGCTTGATCCGTAGTCAGAGCATAAATCTGCATAAATTCCACATTGTAACTTAAACTTGTCACATTAGCAAATGTTCAGTGAAATATTGTAGGCAAAAAAGCCCAGCTCACATAAAAGTGACTTTCAAAACAACTTTCCGCTGGAAATCTTCAAATTTCGTTATTGTGCAGATTACTATAAAAATGACTGGGTTTCACCCATGAAAATGTTCTCATCATAAACATGACCAAACCTTAAATCTGTAATCGATGGCCCCATATGCAATTACAGACTGACTTGTAAAATGTGTGCCACAATATGAGCAAAAGGAATATGTTTTGATTATTATATGGACATAATTGGGGGTTTCTTTTGCTTGATTTAATTATATATACACAGGTTAAATATACTGATTTAAATATTTTGCTATATTTCAAATGATTGTTGAAAATGTTATGAGAACTTAAAAAATAGTCATATTAACATTATAATATTAAAACACTAATATTAACAATTTTTGTTTTCTAAATTGTGACTATCCCACATTTGTGGTGTCCTTTCCAATGCAGTGAAAATTGTGGCAAAAATATTTTTAGTTTTTTATAAAAAAAATACATTTAAATATATGTATATGTTTGTTTTTTGAGGAAGACAACAGTGTGAGTGTAGAGTACTTAAGATAAAAGAAGAAAACAAGCAAAAATCTATATAAATGTGCCGTTTTAAAAAAAACTTGAATTTAGTCAAATTAGGAAAAATTGTGAATGGTGTCAATCATGCAATATATATTTTAAGATGTTCTGGAAATTACACTGTGATGGGGGGGATTGGGTGAAATAATGCATATGATAAAATAATAATAAAGAAAAAAAACTTAATTTTCTTGTAATGTGTACTGTTGGGCATAGTGGACAAATTAAATTAACTAGTGCAATATGAAAAGTTTGAAGATATGTTCTTTTCCACAGGGTTAAAAAATGGCAATAGTAACATCGAGCTATGAACAAAAAGCAGAATATACAGCTCACATTATAAAAATGATTGTAATTCAGCCAATTAGATTGACTCTTGCCACTTTTAAAAAGCTTTTGCCATTTTTGTCTTTTCCCTCCGAGTCCTTGAACGGTTTAAGAATGCCATCAAAGATTTTCAATTATGATAAACAGCTCTCATAAAAGGTGTCTCGTCTGTCCTCAGGTGATGAGATCTTGCACAGGTATCTGAGTAACGAACAGATCCCCACCATCTCAGAAGAGTCGCCCTGTTACCCGCTGCCCTACCGCCCCACAGGAGAACGCCAACTCATCCGAGGGGTCGACCACATCCGCGGCAGCCAGTGCTTTATTAACGCAGACCTACACAGCAGTGCCACCATACCATACCAGGAGGCCGTGGCTCGGAAACCTGCAGCCAAATCATCCAAGAAAACCCCCTCAGAACCCTCCCTGTTGAGCAGCTGGATCGCCCGACTCAAGCTGCTCACGCACTGAACGTCTTGCTGCTGCTGCTCGTCTGCAGCGTTATCCCTTCAGATCCAGAACGCTCCACTGGGCCAGTGTTAAAGACATCCTCAGTGATGCGCCTGTTACTTTATTTCAGGTTTCTTCAGCATTAAGGATACTACTGAAAACTCTTTAGCCGATAAATCAGGTCTTTTAAAGGATTTTCACTCGGAACTGTGTTATCAATAAGTTATTTAATTTTGTGCATATATTGTATATTATAGATGCAGGTCCAGCATATTTCCCACTTAATAAATGGCTTTTTTAAACATATGCTTTAAGTAAGGTAAAGATAAGTTTTCTCTGAAACGATAAGATAAGATACTGTACATAGGTGTTTTTTTTTGATAAGAACATTTTTTTTTAAATAAATGTGCACACTGATGTGTCTATAAGGCAAGAAAGTTTTTGTGAAATTCAAAATGTTTGCTTCAGGGTTGGGGAAATTGACTGCCTTTTAATACATGAGTGTAAATTTGAATCCATTTGGTCACTCCCCGCAGGAAGTAGAAATGGATTTGAATTGGAATGACAGGAAGTTGAATTTACTGAGATGCAATCTAACGAAATTTCAAGAAAGTCCAAGGAAATTTGACTAATTATTAGTGCTGTCAAATGATTAATCGCGATTAATCGCATCCAAAATGAAAGTTTGTGTTTACATAATATATGTATGTGTACTGTGTATATTTATTATGTATATATAAATACACACACATGCATGTATATATTTAAGAAAAATATGTTGTTTATATATTAAATATATATATTTATTTATAATATAAAATGTAAGAATATAAATGTAAACATTTCTAAATATATACTGTATGTGTGTGTATTTATGTATGCATAATAAATATACACAGTACACATACATATATTATGTAAACACAAACTTTCATTTTGGATGCGATTAATCATTTGACAGCACTAATAATTATGCTTAATAAGTAGAATATGCTTTATTCTGATTAGAAAAACATACGTCAAATTAATTATCAAATTATTTATTTTTTAAATTGAGGTCAGTAAGATTTGTTTAAATAAATTAACACTAGTATTCTGTAAGGATGCATTTATTGATCAAAAATGATATTTATATTTCAAATAAACGTTGTTCTTTTTATCTTTTTAATTCATCAAATAATAATAATAGCTAAAAGAATTGTTTCCACAAAAATATGAACGAACCATTTTCAGCTGTGATAATAATAGTTCATTTTGAGCAACAAATAAAAATAACGTTTAAAGGAGCATGTGATGCTGAAGACTGGAGTAATGGCTGCTGAGAATTCAGGATTAAATTACATTTTTAAATACATTAAAATATTTAAAAAATATTTGTATCAAATAATACACTTTTGGAGGATACTGTGTACGATATACTTTTTGTTTAATATTTTTATTAAATAGGCTACTACACCTTCATAAGTTATCCTATTTATTCCATTTTAATTCTGCATCCTTAAATTCTTATTCAAATTACAATTCTGCATGGACTTCACTACCTCAATTCAAGTTCAGGAAAGTGTAAACATTCTAAATTCAATTCTCAATGACACCGAGCCGAGTGTGAAGTGTGTGCTACAGTAGCACGATAATAAAGTTTGACATCTCTTTTTAATTTACTAACTCACATTTCAGTGTGCAAATTACTGACTGTCTTACATCATATAACTGGTCTTCTGTTGTGAGTGTTATTCATGCTTGAATCATTTCAACCGTTTCAGATGCAAACTAACTGTTATTAACACGTGGGTGCTCTTAAAACCACCTACTGTAACACTAGAGCAAGTCATTAGTTTTGAGCAAGATAAAATACTATTTGATACTCGTTTATGTTGTCAAACACTTAATAAAGAATGATAAATGTAAAAATCCCCATCACACCACGGATTCTTGCGCGGGGGAAATGCATTGGTCTATCTGGTATTTATGGTTTTCCTCCAGAGGGCGCTCGCGGCTCAGAAAGCCAATAACATCTGAAATCTGAAAGAAATCTGATTTATTAGGGATTTGCATATCAAAAATGTGTAAATGTTTAAATATATGAATTTCAAAGTTATATACGTAAAAAATAACAAAAAAGTCACATTTAAATATATAAATCTAACGTATTCTACATAAAGTAAAAACCTTCCACTTTTTTATTCATTATTTTGTTATTTATAAGTGATCACAAAAGAGCTGTTTCAATTTAAAGAAAGAAAAAAAGTAAAGAGTTGAGAATCGTTTATTTATTTATTTTTTAAACCTGTCATACAACAGCCAGGCTACAAAGTCCCGCCCATTTTTAGTACCTGTGTTATGCCAATTGTCTTTCTATGGCCTTTACTTCATTTTCTACTTATGTATCATATCACCCGAATAATGCAATTATTAAAGGAGATTCTAAATGCATCCCAAAGCATAGCATGTTGAAGAGAGTTTATAAGATGCAGTGCAGTGCCGCGCAGTGGTCAGCAACTGAAGCGCAGGGGATTTGATCTGACAACAACACACAAGCAGCTTTCCCAAGTCCTTCTTTTACGCAAACCATCAGATTACACTCGAATATAATGAAAGAAAACGGTTTTATTATAATGCCATGAAGTCAAATACAAAGGACGTGATGAAGAGACGCGAGTGATTAAATCAATTATGCAAATGAAAGGCGTTATTGGCGTCTAACTCGGCGTTCAGAGGCGCTTCACAAACAGTGTCTTACAATGTCTGCGAGGGGGATTTTCCGTGGAATAAAACACCTGCAGGTTTTCACATGCTGGTTACAGGCAAGTACATGAACAATACACATAATAACATAACAAAAGAGTGAAAAAGTGCATTCGTTTGGTTATCAGTAGCAACTGTAAAGGTTTGTCAGTCAAAGGCTACTTCAAACAATACAATTAATTTCTATGTCTTTATTATTATTCATTAGAATATATAAATACTGACTTGTTTTCTTTGTTCAGTTGGTAGAGGACATCTTTCTGTTGTTCTCCTATCTGAAGGCCGCAGAGGTGAATCTGAGCCGGACAGAGTCAGTAAGTGTTGTTTTGACTCGTGTCAGAAATGTACTTTTGTGCAAGTAAGTCATTTATTTGTTCTTTCTTTTGAGGACATAGTTGTTTTCTAACCATATAAACAAACAGCATTTCTGTCAAATAGTTAAAACAAATACTTCAAACTGATTCAGTCGAGTAAAACAATCTCAATGTCTCAATTATAAGATTGAAAGTAGCTGTAAATAATGTTAAATATATTTGAAATAGTTGGTCAGCTCATCATGTTTTTTTACTGACTACAATAACATTATATTTGAATGGAATCGTTGCGGTACGTTTTGCAGAAGTTTTCTCTACATTCAGTGTTTTCAGAGCTGATTATATCACTTTTTTATTTTTATATTTAAACCACTTCCTATTAACTAGACATTGAACAGTTGCATTGAGCATAGACCAGTTTCAGATCTCTTTCTCATAACACTCAACAGAATGTGTATCCATCTCTATGAGTGTTATTGCCTCTATACAAATTCTGTTTAAATTTGACAACCTTTTTTTAGAAACATCCAAGAAAGCGAAAAGTAGTTAAGTAAACTAAGCATATTTATTTATATGATGTATTTTATTTAGGGTTTGGGTTATCTCGACTTCTGTATAGATCCACACTATCTGAATTAAAATAAATATTTCCTCAAAATTCACAGTTTTGAGAACAGAAAAAGATCATTATAAATCAGCAAGGGTATCCGATTTTAAAACTGACCCTAGGTGGAATAACAACTTCAGAATATCAAAGGTCAGAGCCATTATCAGGGGCTAAACTTAAATCTGATGAAACTGAAGGATACATCATGACAGATCTTTTCTTCTAACCTGATCTCACAGGAAAATGTAATGTTTTTTAGGAGATGCCAATTTTGAATGAATTTGTACAGAGTGAATTGTACAAAGTTAGATGTAACAGAAACATAAAAATTCAAAAAGACACTACAGTATGTGTTGTCAAAACTTTGCCTCTTTTTTTCAAAACTTTACCCAAAAATCCAAGAATGGCATGCAGAAAACACAAAATGCCTCGCATCTCTTGCAAAATGAAGGACTGCATTCAAAACAACACAAACACATCTCAAACATTTGCCATGATATTAATTGTACGAGCTCACCGAGACTGTAATTTCATATATCAGTTTGGATCAGTGAGGATATGTGCATCCCCACCAGGACATTCTTATCATTCAATAATGATAAACCGTGGTTTACTGGGAAGTCAAACAGCTTCGTCAGGCCAAAGAGGATGCTTACAGAAGTGGGGATAAAAGTACATCCAGGCGAGGAACAGACTAACAAAGAGTGGCTAAAAATAACTACTCTGAGAAGTTGAAAAAATAACTTTCAGCAAGCGATCTGGCGCCAGTATGGACTGGTCTGAGGAACATCACCAAGTACAAGAGTCAAGACACCTCCCCCACAGTCTGTGGAGAATCAACAGCTGTTAGACGAGCTCAATGTGTTTTACTGTCGATTTAAAAATGCCAGACTGACAACCAGCACACGCTCTGATCTGCACTTCACACATTCACATACCTACCCCCCCCCCCCCTGCATCCCCCCTCCCTCCCTTCCCCACCATTCTACCTGCGCTTAAAGTCTGTGTTGAGGACGTGACCATCTTCAGAAAACTAAATCTAGGAAAGCTTCAAGACCAGACGGTATTTCACCTGCCTGTCTAAAAGTCTGTGCTGACCAACTGGCCCCAATCTTTACACAGATATTCAACAGATCTCTGGAGCTGTGCAAAGATGACATTTTTTTTTTACATTTATATAAATGTTTGTGGGAAAGTGTTTTTAAACATTGTTACTGATAACCATTTCAAGTTTTTCACTTTTTAATCCCATTTCTGCAATTCACTCAAAACCCTATGACTTGACCTGACATTTTTTAAGTCTGAATATTCCACGTGGCCTCTCAGTGAATATGAACTTGTGAAATTTAAATGTATAATATCTAACCAAGGAATAGAGGGAAACAAATGTTTTGGAATATGACGAATAGCATGTCACACTGCTTTACACATCATATCAACTATCCAATTACTGTAGCTTCAAAACAATCGTCAGTCTGTGTGGAGTCCCTGTTGACTTTACGTGGCTATATAGCATTTTTTTGAAACCGTAAGAGGGAGGATATCAATAGAAATGTGTTCATGTACTTGAACTCTCTTACTGGCATGTGTGTGGTGGTTCAGGGAAGTGAAGACTCTCTTTAGAGGCAGCTGTGTTATTAACGCTGTCTCTCTGAGCTGTGGGCGCTGATGACTGAGTTCACTGCATAATTTACAGCATTTCTGTTTTCTGTTTCCTTGCACTTTCAGTACCCTCTTCAAGACTTTGCTGCTGAGAAGTCTCAAGGTAAGCCGAAAAAAGCGTTTCTAACATAGACTATTATTCTTAAGACAAGTTATAGATGTTTTAAACTTACTGAAAGAGTAACATGATCAAGTACACTATGTACAAAGAACAGAATTTGGATTTGTTCGTGTAATCTTGATCCTGTTAATTGCATCATGCTGTTATCTTTGCTATCGATGTTTCAAAGTACTGTTAAGTTAACGGCACTGCTGAGGACTGACGTGGCTTCATTTGCATGTGTTTGTTTGTGATAGGAGATGGTGTGATGAGCCGCAGAAGGGTCTCGGTGAAAGACCTTGGCCAGGGCGACTGTCAGGGCTGGTTGTACAAAAGGAAGGAGAGCAAAGGGCTCTTGGGCTGGAGGTGGAAGAAGTTTTGGTTTGTGCTCAAGAAATGTTCGCTGTACTGGTACACATCGGACATGGTAAGTTACGTGGCTTTCCACTGATAATATGTGACCTTGCTATGGAAAATGTGAACATGTGCGTTCATGTCTTGAGAGTTAATTTATCTCATATTGGAAATGAGTATCTAGAAGCCTGTTGCACAAAACAAGTCGAACAAACTCTGCATTTCGATAGCGAAGTCACTGCTCTCACTACTGTGGGTTTGATTCAGAGTATGGAGTGAACAGCCAATCTCATGAGCAGTTTGATTTGCAATTCACTATTCCGATGAAAATTAGGAGATTATGAAATAATATAGCAGTTTAAACGCAAGAACCATTGCTGCTCCCACAAATTTTTGACAAAAAATATCTGGATGGTAGTGCAAGCGAAACATCAAGTTAATAATGTATATACTTTATAAAGAGCTCAACCAAAACATGTAAGATTAGTCATTTTAAAAACTTTGTATATTTTCTAAAGCATTTATTTATATTAAGTTAAAAGCTAATTAATATTATGAAATAAGTATTAGGTAAAGATAATTATTGAAAAAAATATATTTAATTGTCAAATTATACATTTGTATGTATGTTCATTAAGCATGCTTTAAGAATGAAATATAAATATGGTAATATATAATTTATATAAAATAGATGCAATAATTAATTAGAAAAATCAAAACAATTTTTGTCTCTAAAATTCTTGTACTGTTTAATTTGGAGCAAGAGAGACAAAGGAGTGACTTTATTGTGACTTTTTGTCTCTAAAATTCTTGTGCTGTTTAATTTGGAGCAAGAGAGACAAAGGAGTGACTTTATTGTGACTTTGTGTCAAAGAAGCATCACTTTGCTCACAGCTAATTGGTCCATTTTTAGTTTGCGATCTCGTGTCCATAAAAAAACCCCTGCTTCAAATCACAGCTAAATTTCATCAAAGCATAGCTATTTTAAAGGGGTCGTCGAATGCAAAGTTCACATTAGATGTTGTTTGAATATAAATGTGTGTTGTCCAAATCCACCCAGTGTTTGTTTTTTTGAATCTCTATTTTAAAATCCTCTTTCTCAAATCTGTCTGTTCTGAGATTCCTGTCAGAATGACAGGAAGTTATAACGTAGTTATGCACAGACCACTCCCACGATAGTTGATCGACAAGACCGTCTTACCTTAGACCCGCCCTGAGTGAGCTGAGCTGTCCGCCATTGTGTCAGCTCCTGTGCAAGGGAAGACAATTTGTCTCCGATTGAACGATTGAGGTGTTTTTTTGTTGGATGTAATAATGAATATAGCAGTCGTCATTTACTCCCGACATCTGAGCCGCTGAAGACACAGAGGATTAACGTTACTTTAGTTTTGAAGAAAATGCACCGATCCAAATCTGCCTAAATGCGTCTGCTCGCGCGAATCATTCGTGATCCAGCTTTATCTACAGAAGTGAATATAAGGGTTCTTTATGAATCTTTGCAAATCGCCTTTCCTAATACATGCTAGTTAGCAAGTTTCGCAGCTGAAATTTACAATCTGCTTGTCACCGCACGGAAGAAAGTGGCGGGGCAAGCAGAGCTCATTAGTATTTAAAGCTACATGGACTAAAAACAGCTTGCTGAAAACAGTTGATTTTGACAGGTTAAAAAGCGTGTTGTTGTTTTTTTACACTACCATTGAGAAATTTTAACCAAAGTATGTTAAACTTTTCATTAAGACCCTAAATAATCATATCAACATGTGGACAATGGGCATCCGATAACCCATTTAAAGGGATAGTTCACCCAAAAATGAAATTCTGTCATCATTATTTTACCCTCAAGTTGTTGCAGACCTGAATGAGTTTATTTCTTCTGTGGAAGGAAGAAATATAGACTATATATTTTGAAGAATGTGGATAACCGAGTTAATGGTCCCCATTGATTTCCCTAGCATTGAAGAATTACTATGGAAGGCAATGGGGACCAGCTGTTGCCAACATTCTTCAAAATATCATCTTGTTCTGCAGGAGAAAGAAACTCATATAGGTTTGGAACAACTTGAGAGTGAGAAAATGACAAAACTTTAACTTTTTGGGTGAACTATCCCTTTAAGTGTATTGGTGCCAGTGGTTTCTACAATGTATTATGACTAATGCTGTTGGGTATCACAGTCTTGGCTATTTGTGTACCGTAAGTTGTGTATCATGGCAATGAACAACGCTAAAAACCAATCCACCAGAGTTTGTTCAAAACTAAACTCAAACTTAAATGGGTAGTCTTTTTCCAGAGACAAGTTCTCTCTGTTTCTTTTCAGGCGGAGAAAGCCGAAGGCTACATCAACCTGAGAGACTTCACCATAGAACAGGCTATCGAATGCAAGAAGAAGTTGTGAGTTCATCTTTCTTATTTAAAGAGATTTCTGGCTGCTTGTGGTAAAAAAAAGAAAAAAAAAGTGCCCCAAGGCATATTTGCACCATGTGGCCTGATTGTATCTATTTTTCTGAAATTACTGCATGCTGGATGTTAAAGCAAGCATAGTCATAACTGTTGCGCATACTTGGTAACAGACAGCATTCATATGCAACACCCACAAAAATTCATCATAACTCCTTGGGATCCACACAGAACATCATTGCAACATCCCAGGACATCCTAGCAACATCTTGCCAACCACCCAGAACACACGCACAATGGTCTCTCAAAACCATGCCTCAGAAACCACCTATAATTGTCCTAGATACATAGAGACCCAGAACACCAGCAGCCATAGAATGCACTAAAACAACCAGAGAACCTTAAGAACTGAATGGCAACCAGCCAAACTACACAGTAACATAGTGAACAGTGTAGAAAAGCATAGTAGAAAAGCATGTGTGTTCCTGTGTGGCTCAGTGGTAGAGCATTGCGTCAGCAGCGCAAAAGGTTGTGGGTTCGATTCCCAGGGAACACACATACTAATGAAAATGTATAACCTGAATGTAATTGTAAGTCGCTTTGGATAAAAGCGTCTGCTAAATGTGTAAATGTAAATGTAGTAACAGCATAGAAAGCTCATCTGAGCTTAATTTGTAATTTGTTGTTTGTTGTACCTGTAACACTAGGCAACAACCCACAACAGATGAAAATATGCTTAAGCAATATGATATATTCATATATTTTCTGAAGAGAATGTAACATGTCTATGGCTTTGTTTTGTAACTGATGCATTTTGAAGATCTAGGATGAGTTTGTCAGGCTGTAAATCTGATTTTTTTAACAAAAATTTTAACAAAATTTTTTTTGTTGTTTTTTTTGCCCTGGAAGTGTGTCATCTATACCCCTCTTAAAGCGAGCTCATAACACAGGAAGCTGCCTGCTCTAAGTGTGTGGTCTGAGCTACTGTTTTTTTCACAGACTTCCTTCATAAAAAGATATAAAGTAACTGTGCTTGACTTTGATAACTGAGCTTGGATGTAGATAAGACCGGAAACCTTGGCGTCGAACATGTTTTCTGGTTTTGTGTAATGCTTCCACTATGTCACGTAACCACACATCCACAAAGATACTGTCTCTGTGAACTGCTGGGTTTGTGTATGTTTTAATTTGTATTCACTTTATTCTTATTTTCCAGTGCAATGAAAGCAAGCCACCTCCACTTGTTGACACTCTACTTTGCAGCTGAGAACACGAAAGACATGAACAAGTGAGTGTGAAAAGAAACAATTTCTTGTGTTTGTAAATGTGGTCAGAGATAATGTGCTTGCCGATGCTATGCTTATGAAAAAAAATACCTTTTTTAGTCATGTAGCACTTACGCATACACGTGAAGCTTGTGGGTCTGGTTTTTGGCCCAACGTGACATGTCTGCATTGCTGTGTGGCGGGCTGCTTTGACACCTCGCTGTGACCGAAGCTATCTACGGGACACCATGCAGTTGAGCATGTTTTATCAAATTTTGCAGAGCTCCAGTACTGAAAATCCTGTTTGGATTCCTTAAACGGAGCTTTGCTGGTAGAAAATGTCCAAAAATTTATATTGCAACTATTTTATAAATATCTTATTTGATAGAGTAGTTCACACAATTAAAAAAATTATATTAAAAAAAGAATAATCTAACTTAAAAAAAACAACATATATATACAGGGCTCTAGACTAACTTTTTGCACTGGTGCGCCTAACCAGCACAAAAGTTAGGTGCACCCAAATTTTCGTATAGGCAATATTGACTAGTAAACGATTAACTAACAATCTGGTTAACATAACTTTCTTTATTTGAAGCACAATTCTACAAGAAAGGTAACTTACAGAAAAAGTGTTGGTGCTTAAAGTGCTTAAGCTTAAAACATCTCAAGATAAATGAAATAAAAATAAAATCTAAATTAAGTGTTTGAAGGGCGTCAATCTGAACATCTCATGGCTCAATGTCTTATGGACTGTCCTCCATTGCAGTCACATGCCCCTCGGATGGCCAACTCCTGTAGATTGTCCTTCTTGATCTTTGGCCTTGACTAAACCCGCTGGCCACACTCTCTCTAGCATCAACATCTTCCAGACTTGACCCTCTGCACTGATTCTTATCAGATCTTCCACTGTGTCTGAATGAAGGGATGCTCTAGTGCAGTGCTTCTCAAACCTATAAAAAAATCCGGCTCCCCCATCTCACCTCAGACTACCAAATCATTTCACTAAACATTATGAAAAAAAGTATTTAAAGAGAAAAAAAAAACACATGGTCTGTCTGTGCTCATACTGTATTTTAATTAGGGATGGGTATCGTTAAGGTTTTAACGGTATTACTCCTCTTATCGATCCGGTACTTTAACGGTATTCTTATCTGTACTTTTTTTTTAATATATATATATATATATATAAGATGCTTGTCAGTTTTAGAATACGCCGCGCACACGCACACACACTTCAGCCGGGGGAACAGCGTCTCTCGTGCGGATTGTACTTTCAACGTTTTATTATCAAACATGTCCAGCAATTTAGTAACTGTAAAGACGGCATTTTACAACAATCGACAAACGATTGATCTGATTCTGACGTTAAGTTTTGGTCAGGGAGGAACGAATGCGCGCCGCTGTGAAGGGAAGGAAGTTGTGCTAGAAGAAACGCGGCTATAATACTTAGAAGCCAAAATAAAAACCCATTAAATAAACTTAGTTTAATATAACAGTCACAGGCCTAAAGGGTAAGCATGTTTTAATGGTTAGTTCTCTCTTCTATCATAAACAGGGCTTTCATGTTGCGCGTGCTGAAACTCCTCCACGTGAGCGATCTCACTTCTGATTTGGGAATAGCAAAAATGCATCATAGACAAAAGTTTGGGGTCCGCCCTTCACTATCTCTGATTGGTTTAGACCACGATATGAGGCTAATGTGTGTCTGTTGTTGAAGCACAGAGAGACTCAAGAGTTGTGGATACTTTTTTTCTTCTCGAACGGCTGGTCGCACAGGTGCGCCCTCAGATTTTTTTTAGTCGCACCCTTGAGAAATTAGGTCGCACGTGTGACCAAATTGGTCGCACTCTAGAGCCCTGATATATATATATATATATATATATATATATATATATAATTTATTAAATATGCTTGGGAGCCTTCTAACAAATCATACAAATATATTAATTTGCAATAATTAGCAACAGGGCCCAAACTCTGCAGTTTAATTGCAATTTTTTGCCAGATATAACCAAGAACTGCTTTGTGGATGCCAAATGAAATGCATTTTAAATTGTATTACTTATTATAACGTGTAGATGGATGTAAAATTCTGTATGCAGTACATTTCTTATCTCATTAACACTTCAGTTGTAAAATTAGCCTCAAAAATGTCTATATTAAACATAACAGAGTTGTCTATGTGTGAGTGAGCTACACATCTATAGTGAATGGCTTAAATTTCAGTTGGACTCTTCCTAGCAAAGCTGTTGTATGGCTTCAGAATACCTGTCACATAATTCATATTAACCTGTTGTTACAATACTGTAGTGGTGCTTGACGTGTTTACTACAAATATTTTTTCTTGTATGGAAATGAGCAGCCTCTGGATTCTTCATAATATTTATTTTGTTCCATGGAATCAAAAAGTCAAATGGTTTTGGTACAACAGACAGAAATCTCTTTTTTTTTTTTTAAACCATTCCAGTAAAGGTTTATTGAAACATACTGAAATACACCTATGAGTGGAAAAAACATTGAGAGTATGCTGTGGGTGTGCTGCTATTCAAATGTGTGGGCAGAGGACACGCATAATGATCCATTACAATTATTACACAGATCTGATGAGTAGATTAACTCTAATTAATGTTCTTTTTAACCTAGATGGCTAGCTAAACTCACCCAGGCTTCAAATGAACCTGAGCCCACAGACCCAACCGATGGAGGTAAAGATTCACACCACACACGCTTACAGAAACCCGGTCAATACAGAGTGTCTATTACAGAGTGTCTATTTCAGACTACTTGATGTGTTTCACCAAAGCCACACCTGGCAATTTAATAGCTGCATTATTCTGGTATTGAGACTGTGATTGTGTGAGTATAGAGTGCTACAGTGAGGAGAGTGACGATGAGGATGAAGCAGACACAGATGAGATGTCTGCAGAGAACATGGATCAGCTGACTCCCGGCTCTCCGCATGTGAGTAACCGCACTCTGTATGCTAATTTAAACAGACCCATTACCGTAAGAATTTAAAGTCAGCATTTAACTCTTCAATTCATTGTGGTTTATATGTGCTATTAATGCCTGGTGTAATGGGTCACACAATAGTTTGATTGCTTGGTTTGATAAAAAAAAAAACTACAACAGAAAATGCTGTGGGCAGATATGTGTCTCACTCAGTTGTACACAGACAATCATTTTAAATCTTGAGGGTAATAATGTATCACGGTTTCCACAAAAATATCAAGCAGCACAACTGCGTTCAGCAGTAATGATAAAAAGAAAGGTTTCTTGGACATCAAATCAGCATATTAGGATGATTTCTGAAGGATCATGTGACCCTGAAGACTGGAGAATTGATACTGAAAATGCAGCTTTCAATCACAGGAATGGCCATGTGCTAAAGTCCTGCTGGAAATGAAATCAGCATCTCCATAAAGCTTGTCAGCAGATGGAAGCCTAAAGTGCTCCAAAATCTCCTGGTAGATGGCTGAATTGACTTTGAACTTGATAAAACACAATGGACCAACACCAGCAGACGTCACGGCATCCCAAATCATCTCTGATTTCAGAAACTTCACATTTGACTTCAAGCAGCTTGGATACTGTGCCTCTCCAGTCTTCCTGCAGACTCCAGACCTTGATTTCCAAATGAAATGTAAAATTTACATTCATCTGAAAATAGGATCTTGGACCACTGAGCAACAGTCCAGTTATTTTACTCCTTAGCCCAGGTAAGATGCTTCTGACGATTTTTCCGTTTCAGAAGTGACTTGATAGCCCTTTTCCTGAAGATGTCTGAGCGTGGTGACTCTTGATGCACTGACTCCAGTTTCAGTTCACTCCATGTGAAGCTCTCCCAAGTGTTTGAATCGGCTTTGCTTGACAGTATTCTCAAGCGCACCTTTTCCTACCCAATTTCTTCCTTCCAGTCAACTTTGCATTTAATATGCTTTGATACAGCACTCCTTGAACAGCCCCCCATTTCAGTAATGACCCTCTGTAGCTTACCATCTTTGTGGTGGGTGTCAATGATCCTCTTCTGGACCATTGCCAAGTCAGCAGTGTTCCCCATTATTTTGGTTTCAAAGAACAAGAGATACCCAGGATGTATACTGTAGGTATGGTCATTTAATGAAACGCAAATGTAAATATTCTAATATTTTGAGAGACTGCATTTTTGACTTTCTTTAGCTGTAAGCTCTAATCATCAAAATTAAAACAAAAAAAACGTTTAACATGTTTTACTTTACATGTAGTCAATCTATAATATATTAATCATTTCACTTTTTGAAATAAGTTAAAATTAATCAAACCAATAAAAATGTGCTTTTCACGATATTCTAAATAAAAAAAAACTGAATTTATTTGATTTTGATAGACTGATGTTATATTTTTAAATGTATTTGTGTGTGAATGTTTCAGGGCTGTCTTCCACCTCCCTGTTCCTCTTCCTTTCCATGTCAGGACTCGTTACCGCTGGTTTCTCCAGTGTATAAGAGCACAGAGACTCCAAGTGCAGATAGTGAGTCGTGGCAGGAGATCAGCTCAGAGGATGACCCCATCCACAAAATACAGGAATTCAAAGGAAATGACTGTAAGTGAGCACTGGAATGAGATATTTTATCCTTATGAGGGCACTGCATGGCAGGAGTCTGAAATAAAAACTTTTTTTGCTTCGTTTTAACGGGATAGTTCACCCTAAATGCAAACTGTCATCATGTTCAGTGGCATACCATGGGGTTTCAGTCAGGGCCTTCAGTAAGCAACTGTAAAATACATGTACACATCTTACACATCTCTGTTACAGCTAACGCAGCCATATGCATATAGCCTAATGCACATATTATGCTGCACACAGGCTCTCAACAACAATGACGGCTGATCGACAATTTCAACAGTAGGCTAGATTAGGGTGGGTTAAATACAGAGTAAATTTCCCTACATGGGCAGTAAAAGTAATCCGTCAGTATACGGGTCACTATGCTAAAATGACGACGCGCCCAAAGCAGCAACACTGTACAAATGCTGGACATCCACACCACAGTATTATCAACGCACCACGTACACCTCCATAACACTTTGCATGATACAATACTAATTAAATAATAATAATACTAATAATACAATAATAATTGTTAGTGAATTAAGTTTAGGTCTTCCTTTCTCAGTTATTCGAGTGGTTCTGAAAGAATGAATGAAATGCATTTGTCCGTCTCGAATCGCGCTCGAGAAACAGTGTCTCTTACGCGGCTCGATGTGCTTTCAAATCGTTTTTTTTTTTTGTCTCGAGCAAGAGACTTTACGATACTCTTCGACTGATTTTTACTTAGAAAGGGCAACTGCACCGCATTACAATAAATGATCATTCATGTTTTCATAGCCGCTGGCCAAATTCAAAACAAAACTATAATTAAAACGTCTCGGGTTACTCGCGTAACCCTTGTTCTCTGAATAGGGAACGAGACGCTGCGTAGCTTTTGCGCATCGGGAACGCCCACTGCGTGACCGAGTCTGAACCCATATAGAATCACGCCAATTAATTGGCTGATGGCGTGACGCCATCTCTGACGCAATGACATTGTCAGTTCATACTGGCGAGCGCGCCATCCACTCCTCAGATTTCTCTGCCGAAAAGAACCCTGTCGGCAGCGTGAGGAGCTTGGCAGCGAATGCAGCGTCTCGTTCCCTATTCAGAGAACAAGGGTTACGCAAATAACCCGAGACGTTCTCTTTCATAGGTAACTCAACGCTGCATAGCTTTTACGCATCGGGAACGATATACCAAACACGCCAAGCTGAAAAACGTTGCCTATCTGGTCCAATAATGAACCAACAACATACGGTCAGTTCAAACAGACAAAATCTGGGAACCTGGAGCCGTATCAACGTCAAGGTTGTAAAACTTGACAAAAGTGTGCGGAGAGGACCATCCTGCCGCAACACAAATATCTTCCAGGGGTACCCCTCTAAAAAAGAGCCTGAGAGGAGGCTACGCCCCTAGTAGAATGCGCCTGAAGACTAAGAGGTGAAGGGAGGTTCCGCGCCTCGTAAGCCAACCGAAATGGCGTCTCTCATCCAGTGAGAAATCTTCTGCTTTGACGTGGCAAGCCCGCGGCGACCAGCACCAAAACAGACCAATAACCGGGGGGATTTTCTCCAAACCTTGGAGCGATCCACATACAGCTTCAATGCCCTGACCGGGCAGAGCAAGTGGAGTCTCTCATCCTCACTTGAAGCAAAGGGAGGGTGATGGAAAGAGTGAAGCGTGACCACCTGAGATCGAAAATGATGTGGACAAGACCTTGGGAATGTAACCCGGCCTAGGCCGCAGGGTAACTTTGACTAGACCCGGGGCAAAGTCCATACACGTCTCACTGACAGAGAGGGCCTGCAAGTCTCCAACTCTCTTTAGTGACGTAAGTGCCAGCAAAAGAACCACCTTAAGAGTCAGTATCCATTCTGAAGCTGACTCCAAGGGCTCGAAAGGGGCCGTCACCAGACCTTCGAGGACGACTGATAAGTCCCAAGAAGGAACTGCTGTGGGGCGAGCCGGCCTAAGCCGTCTGACTCCATGCATAAAGGCAGAGACTAAACGATGCCTCCCCAGGGGAATCTCATCCAGCTCTCTCCGAGCTGCGATGGCCGCTACGTAAACCCTAAGGTTGGTAGCAGCCGCCCCTGCTGTCATCCTCTCTTGCAAAAACTCCAGCACTGGACCAACAGGGCAGTTGACTGGGTCTATTGCTCGAGATAAACACCATGACTCAAAGACACCCCACTTGGAAGAATATAGCTTCCTAGTAGCGGGGGCTCTGGCACTGGTCTCCTGAACCTTGACAGGTAAAACATCCATCACGGCTCTTGGCCCTGAATGGGCCATACCCAGAACTTGGGAGATTCCGATCAGGCGGGACTTACTGTCCCAGCTCCAGAGCAGGATCTGGCATCCCAACAACCAGAGCTCTGGAGCTGGGACAGTAAGTCCCGCCTGATCGGAATCTCCCAAGGGGCCGATACAAGAGGGAAGTTAACTCCGAGAACCAAGTCTGGGAGGGCCAGAATGGGGCTATGAGAAGGAGACGGGCACTGCTCACCTTTACTCTGCATAGTACTGCCGGAATCAGCTTTATTGGCGGAAACGCGTACAGCATGACATTCGGCCACCAGTGGGCGAACGCATCTATGCCCAGAGTCGTTGGGGAACTCAGGGAGAACCAGAGCGGGCACTGGGATGACTCTTGAAGCAAAGAGGTCCACTTCCGCTTTGCCAAACAGATCCCAAATCAGGGATATTGTCTGATGGTTCAACATCCATTCTCCCGGCCTGAGTTTCTGTCTTGACAGAAAGTCGGCAGCGAGGTTCAGTATTCCTGGAACGTGAACTGTCCTCAAGGAAAGGAACTTGTACTGGGACCAAAGGAGAAGATGGCGCAAGTCCAGGGTGCGCGACCGTGAACCTCCTTGACGGTTTATGTGGGACACAACCGCCATGTTGTCCGTCCTGACTACGATATGATGCCCCCCGAGGACGGGGAGAAAATACATCAAAGCCAGGAAGACAGCCCTGAGTTTCAGGCAATTTATGTGCCAAGAGAGGAACTCTCCTGTCCAGTCCCCGCTCGCCGGTCTGCCTTCGAAGACCGTTCCCCAGCCCGTCATTGATGCGTCCGTCGTGACCATATGGCGACGGTGAATCGCACCTATTCTTACACCGCTCCAAAGAAAAGCGGGGTCCCGCCATTGTAAAAGGGGTCGAGAGCAACTGCGCGACACCCTGATAAGGCGAGTGTCTGGTACAGTGGGGTGTAACCTCAGCTCCTTCATCCACCAAAGGAACGGCCTCATGTGAAGCAACCCTGGGGGCAACACAGGGGAGGCCGTTGCCATGAGGCCTAGCAGCCTGTGGCATGAACCTACAGAGACATGCCGGCCTAGCTTGAAGCGGGCCAGACATGCTGTAAAAATTGGATATCCGGGCAGGAGCCAAACGGGCCTGCATCTGAATGGAATCCAAATGAACCCCCAGAAATAGGGTTCGCTGAGATGGGAGGAGCACACTCTTCTTGGCATTCATCCTGAGGCCAAGAGAATGGATGTGGCGTAGAACAATATCTCTGTGACGACTCACTAGCTCCCTGGAGTGAGCCAGAATGAGCCAGTCGTCCAGGTAGTTCAACACACGAATGCCCTGGAGCCTCAAAGGGGCCAGTGCAGCATCCGTGCATTTCGTGAATGTTCTCTGCGCCAAGGCCAGGCCAAAGGGAAGGACCTTATATTTGTAAGCCTTCCCTCCGAAGGCAAAACGAAGGAACCTTCTGTGTCGCTGAACGATCTGGATGTAGAAATATGCATCCTTTAGGTCGATAGTGACAAACCAGTCCCCTTCTTGGATCTGAGACATGATGGTTTTCATCGTCAGCATCTTGAACTTCCCTTTGTAGAGGAAAAAATTCAAACGCCGTAGATCCAGAATGGGTCTCAGGCCGCCGTCCCTCTTTGGCTGAAGAACCTTCGTTCGATGTCCGACTGTGGTATTTCCTCTATCGCTCCTTTCTGTAGGAGGGCGGAAAGTTCTAACTGTAGAACAGAAGCCTTGGAGGCGCTGTTTACTACCGTCAGTTGAACCCCATCTAAGGGGGGGGGGGGGATTTCCCAAACTGAAGTGTGTTGCCGGACCAAATCGCCCAAAGCGATACCCCCGGTATACGCTCTCATTTAGAAGGCCTGGAAGCAGCAGCACCCTCCGCCACGAAGGAGAGCCCTTGGCGTCCTTTTTGGGTTGATGGAGAGTGAAGTGCTGGACTAACAAGTGGCCGGCACGGGGTCCGAACGCTGCAGGGGAGAACCGACTGTGTCCCCACACACGCGGCCTGCTAACGGCGAAAAGGACGGACTGTAGCGGGGGAAAGACAACGCGTCCCCCAACTGCCAGACCGATAATAAAAGAGAATGAACTCGTTCTGCACGCCAAGCCTCGAGGGGTGGCTGTGACAGATTTGAGTGAGGAGAGCACGTTTGAAGCGGGCAGAAACGCTTTTGCGGTCTGACCTCGCCTCATAAAAGTGAAGCGGCTCTCCTCGTTACGACCCAAAGGTCAGGAACGACCCGGATTGGCCGAAGCGGCAGGCCTATAGGGCCACTTCATGTCAACCCGTCTGCGTGGGCGCTGGCAGAGGAAGGATTAACCACGGGCTCCCTGCTTAAGAGCAGGCATAAACTGCTTAAGAGCAGTCGATTGCGTCTTGGAGGAGCGGAATTTCTCCACTACCGAGCTAACCGCTTCCCCGAATAGCCCAGAGTGTGAGATGGGTGCGTCCAGCAGGAACACCTCCTCCTTCTCACTTATCTCGGTGAGGTTTAGCCACAAATGGCGCTCTGCGGCCACCGAACCTGCCATAGGGCGCCCCACGGCGCGTGCGGTGCGCTTAGTGGCTCTGAGAGCTAAGTCAGTGGCTCTGTAACAGATAATCCTGTGTGAATTCAACCAGTGAATTCGCGCGCACATGCTCTGGTGAGGGAGGGAGAGAAAAAGCGAGGCCTGTCTGCTCACTCTCCGTCTCCTCGAGCTAAATATCCGAACCCCAGGTCGCGGAATCACGAGAGGCCGCGGAGGCCTCCGGAGCGTGACGGGGAAAGAAAATGGATGACTCCTTTTCACACACCTCAAGCCAAAAGCGGAGGGTTATGAGACGGAGATTCTCACATAATTTCATTCAAATCCCAAAAACCGCATGCGTAAACCCCAAACATATAATTGTACTTATCTGTGCGGGTCAAAGCGAGCGATGAATCGCGCGCACGGCGGTTGACAGCGGCGAAACTCCATGGCACTTCACCGCGAGGAGAACAAAGTTCCACTGAGGCAGTCGCCGAAGTGCAGATGGATGATCGCAAAGACAAATTTGGGCCAGAAATCGCAACAACGAAGGGTAATGTGACCGCTTCGTGAAGGCAGAGAAATCTGAGGAGTGGATGACGCGCTCGCCAGTATGAACTGACGACGTCATTGCGTCAGAGATGGCGTCGCGCCATCAGCCAATTAATTGCCGTGATTCAATATGGGTTTAGACTCGGTCACGCAGTGGGCGTTCCCGATGCGTAAAAGCTACGCAGCGTTGAGTTACCTATGAAAGAGAACATCATTGAGAGCAAGGGGGGCCCTACACAGCTTGCGTATTCTGCTTGTAGGGAGGATCGGCTCTGATTGAACGTCAATTTAATTGGCTGATGATTCTGTCAGTAATGCTCATAACAAATCAGATGTGATGTCTTTTAACAAAAGGTTAGCATTATCTGTAGTGCTTGCCTAGAACTTTTTATGTAGGATATTCCCGTTCAACCTCGACTAAACTAATTATAGGCAATTTTGTGGACATTACACAAATGAAAATGATACCTAAATAATCAATAAAAAAAAAATTCTCACAATTTTATTTTTTATAGGGCCAATTTAGGAGGCCCTGCTGCTCCTGACGGCCTACCACTGATAATGTTACTCATGCTCATTTCATTCTGCACCCATAAGTCTTTCATTCATCTTGGAAATAAAAATTAAGATATTTTTAATTAAACCTGTGATATTTCTCTTCCTCCATTGAAAGTCCATTCACCCAAAACTTTAAATCGGGGTTACCGGGTCCTGTAGGGCCACTGTCAAGCAGAGTTTAGCTCCAACCCTAATCAAACACACCTAAAGCAGCTAATCAAGGTCTTACTAGGTATACTTGAAACTTCCAGGCAGGTGTGTTGAGGTGAGTTGGAGCTAAACTCTCCAGGAGACCAGCCCCCAGGACAGAGTTATATAATGTTATATCATTTAATGCACAAAGTAAATGTGATCTAAACGTAATATGAAAATGTAGCCATGTGCCGTAATATTGAACATTGAGAATGCAACACATCATGATATTGAATTGAATCACATGATAATCGTAATCAAATCGAACCGTGAAGCCAGTGAAGATACACACCCCTAATTTTATCTAGAATATTCTTAACACAAACGAGGAGATTTAAACTTCTTAATTATACTAGATGCTGCTTGTTGTCTCCTATAAAATCATTTTTAACTATTCTTTTCACTTATGCAAACTTCTGGAAAATAAATGGAAATGGATTTCTCAATAAGTGTGGTAATCATGTAAACTGGTTCGTAACTAAATACTCTTGTATTGTTGTTGGAGCAGGCCCCCCATCTGATGAGATGGAGTTGCTGTATCTTCACCTCAAGCAAGCGAGTCTGTCCCCCACAGGAGCCCTGCAGCCGACCACCAAATGTGACTTCAGGTCCTCCTTCATCAGACGCTGCAAAAATGAGAGCATTAATGAGAAACTGCACCTGATTCGAGCTTTAAACAGCACTTTAAAGGTGAGTTTGACATTGGTGTGTCCATTCATAGATTAGAAGTGTCCTGTTTGAGTCCTGAAAGGGTCACCCTAAATTGTAATTAATCTACAGGGAACATGTTAATGGCTAAAATTCTAGATTTTAATTTAATGTTTGTGTTTTTTTATATTTTATTTAAACTTTATTTTAATTAAAGGTATATTTATTAACTTAAGAAAGCTGCATTAGTTGCTGACCTACCAACCTGTATGCATTTTGCGTAGTGGATACGCATTTTGACCTCAAAGTACGCTGGTACGATTTTTCAAAACCCTGGTTATGCCTCTGTCCACACGCAGTACTCAAATCAAGCAACAGAAAAATAAGAGTTTTTTTCCGGCTTTGCGCTTAAATCATTTCCGTGCAGTTTATTTCTCTCCAAACTGGCTGTGTGTCCGTGAGTCTACGCCTCTTTGGCTCTTTGGTCGCCCTCTGGTGGCTGGCTTTAGTACAGGTCATAAACACCGCCCTCTCCATGTAAACGAATGGGACTTCAGTCAAAATAAAAAAAAATATTACACTTCCAAATACAATTTTCCGAAATATTGTTTTGGTCATTTAAGGTAGCTGTTATCACGTTGAAATATGATCAATTGTTGGTTTTCGTGATAAGTTTGATTTTAGCTTGTAATTTGATGCTATAAAAACGTGGCGTGTCGATATGGTTGATTGGGTCTGCGGGAGTTTGGGCGGGAGTTTGATTCCGCGGCTCACGACTCTATTGCGCAGACTCTGGCTCCAAAGAATTTCTACTGCGCAGACTCGGGCTCCAAATGACGTCATTTACTCAAGATGGCAGCCGCTGTACTGAGATGTATTCGCTTCACTTTTCTATAGTGGAAGGAAGCAGAGACGCGTAGTCGGTCTTTTTTTACAGTCTATGGTCTACGCACTCCTCCCGCTTATAACGTGCATTTGAAAAAGCAGCACACGCGAAACATCTTCCCTTAATGACTTGTAATGAGAAGCATTTCTAAACCTGCTGTCCCAACAAAAGAAAACATTATAACTACTAAACAGCATCAGTCGAATGTTAGAAATAACTTACTTTGGTGATCTTTTGTGACTTCTTATTACAGAACGCAGAAATATATATCCTCTACTGTAATAAAGTTTATGTAAATTAACGATGGATTATAAATATACTTATTTTTATATATTATTATGAAAATACCCGAGGTGGTTTTAAGAACACAGACGAACTATACATTGTCACAATAAACAGGAGTGTTTATTGGCTTAATATTTCATAATTCAAAGGCAAATCGATTCTATCTTCTCTTATTCAGTTACAGCGATAACTGGATGCTTTTGGAGTGGTGTCAGTTCTTTTGCTTGTGTATGCATATTATGTGGATTTTCTGCACGAGGGCACCCTCTGGCTTCCAGTATGAATGAACACATTACATTTGTTTATAGCACTAAACAATTAGCCTGACTATATCAGACTTCGTACTTCTTCTCAGACTATGGTCCCACAGGTTTGTTTATACATTAAACTCGTGGCCATGAGAAAAATTAGTTGTTCCCTCAACATAAGAAGTCGTGGCCACGACATATTATCACGTTCCCACAAGTTAATATGACGTTCCCACTTCCCACAAATTAATGTCTTGTGGCCACAATAAAGTTAAGTGAACCGAACATGTCACTTCACAGTCACCGTATAGTGTATAATGTCACAGAAGCTTTTTATTTCAGATAAATGCTGATCTTTGGATCTTTCTATTCATCAAAGAATCATAAAAAATATGTTCTCAACTGTTTTAAATATTGATTATTGACATAACAAAAACGGTTAACATTTAACTTAAATGTTCATCACTAAAGCTATATTTAAGTAATTATTTAGAAATGTAAAGTATTTTTTTAACATACATCTGGGATCAGTGTTGTAATTGCTAATTAAAACAAATTATTACAACTTTTTTTTAAATCAAGTTAAAATGAACTTGACAAAGATTAAATAAAATATAAATATCAGATGATGATGATAATAATAATAGTCAAAAATAATAACAATAATAATAATACATTTCTGAAGGATCATGTGATACTGAAGACTGGAGTAATGATGCTGGAAATTCAGATTTGATCACAGGAATTAATTGCATTTTAAAATCTATTCAAATAGAAAGCAGTTACTTTAAATATTAAAAATATTTAACTATTACTAAAACTATTACTGCTTTTCCTGTATTTTGGATCAAATGCAAGCTTGTTGAGTGGAAGAGAATTCTTTAGAAAAAAATATTGTAAAACATTTTCCAAATGCACTATAAAAAATTCTGAGCACTGCGTTTAATAGACGTCTCTTGAGTTGAAGCTATAACATTTGTCAACTTATTACTGTTACTATTACAGTAAATCCGTTATTATGATTAAGGATCATGATGTGTAGATGGATAGCCTGTAATTTATTTAGGTGCATTATGAAGTTTTGTCGTCCTTGTAAGTGCAGTTTTGTCTTAGATATTTGACTTCCTCTCTAGTGCTTTAAAGTGGAATAATATCTGTGCTGTGATATCAAGGGAAACTACACTGACTCACCCAAATGATCTGCACTCCAGACACCATACTGACAAAGAATAGACTGAATTTTTACAACTTAAATTTATAAAAAGTAAAACAAACACTGATAAGTACATAACTAAATATTAAGCTGAAGCACCTTTACAGCCTCACGTCTTTTTTTGTTTGATGTGACAAGTAGGGCAGCATCTAACGATTATTTTGATAATCGATTAGTTAGTCGATTATTATATCGATTAATCAGATTAAATACAATAATTGTATTTATTGACAAAATACACACTATTCCACATTCTGCTCAATGTCCTTCAAACACACGGAATGCTATGAAAACATACAGTGCTTGCATTGTTTATGTACTTTTTGACTGTAATTGGGTATCTGAATTTTTTTTATAAAGTGCTCTGCCTTTCTGTCAAAGATAACAGCAATAATTATATTATAGCATTAGAAATAGCCTACTACTGTTACTAAAGAGCTTATGCATTTTGGAGGACTAACCAATACAGAAAGCTAAAACATGATTTTGGCAATCACCAATGCTGTTAGAGCAGCAGTGGCACATACCTTACATCATTTGTTAAAAACCTTACATAAATGTGTTTTAATAAATTTGTTAAGCATTGTATTTGTGAATATAGTTTAAATTAGGACTGAACGATTTTAGAAAATAATCTAATTTGCCAATATTACGATTTAATATGCGATTTTTTTTAAAGCTCTTCATATTCATTATTAATCAAAGACATACAATAAATCAATGTATAGTGTGCAGTGTTGGGCAGTTACTTTTGAAAAGGTAAATAGTTATATTATTAGTTACTTCTCACAAATACTAACCGAGTTACATCGTTATAAAATAAACTAATTACCAGGGAAAGTAACTATTGTTACTTAAAAAAAAAAGGTTAAAATATGTCAAATAACTTGGATGCCCCAATATTAAATGTTAAATAAATGAAATGGTCACCAAATAGAATAAATTATTATTATAAAACGTTACACTAATCTACACCATTTTAATGTTTCTGTGGGACAATGTGAGAGACACCTATCAAATTCAATTGATTATTTCAGTCAAACATTATAATATGATAGTATGATAATTTAGCATTATATAATGATAGAACTTTAGAATAACCATGTATGAATGCATATTTGTCATGTTGTCTGAACTTAGGACTGGTGGTGGTGCTTAAGATATTGTTTGTCATTTAGTGTTTCTATAAAAAAGGGGGAAAAACCCTACAAATAATACTGATAACATACCGCGAATTCTACTATTAATAACCATATAAAACGCACTAAGGATTATTGAGCTGCTGGGTTCATAAATATTAATCAGGTCGTCTGCATTCGCTCGAACTGATTCGCTGAAATCAAAACAGGGACGATGATAGGTGAGCACCGGCCAATGAGATTGCCGTTTGCGCATTAGCTCCGCCCACTACAGGAGAACCTGGCAACCCGGATATCGTTTACGTGTAGCTCGTCAATTCCGCATGTTATGAAAGACCCGCAGACACGAAAACAAACTGCGGACTTGGCAACATAGCAGCGTGCCAACATGATGCTTTCTCTGAAGACTGCTTAGATGTGTTTGACTTGAAGCAGCGCAGCTAGACAGATCGGTGTGTGTCATCAAAGTACTGCGAGAGCTATAAGAGAGCGGACGTCTCCTAATGCTTTCTCTCGCCGTACTTGGATGTCATACAATCGTCATACATTACTCTTAAAAATTTAAATGGTAATAAAGACTCGGTGTGAGAGGAATGTTCTGCAGGAACTTTGATCACAGTCATGTTTTACTGTCATTTCTTTATCCTGTAAAAGGCGGTTATGGAGCATCTCATATTTATATTCAGACAATTACATGCTGTTATCCCTTTAAAGTTCCTTACGTACTCTCATAAAATATACACACTGCATGTTGACTTTTAAACCTTAAATTAACTTTCAACAACAGATCATTCAGTGCAATGGATATGTTTGCGGACGCAATGTACGGATATGTTTTGAGGACGCACACGCATGTGTCACAGCGCCTGACAGGGCAAGCCTTTACACTAATAAATTAACTTAAAGCTCAAAATAAAGAATTATCATGCAGCTTGGATCACGTACTTCTCCTGCAGCATCTCATTCTGTTTCCTCCACTATTTTGAGATGCATTTTGTCCATAGAAATACGTTATTTAGTGCTGTAATTTGAGCAACCGCCTGAAGTTGGACGTGCACTGTGGGCGGACCCGACTAATCGATAATGAGAATCGTTGTCGATGATTTTCATAATCGATAATAATCGATTTTATCGATTAGTTGTTGCAGCCCTAGTGACAAGCTTTTCTTTTCAGCATTTGGCAATTATCTGCTATTCTTCTCCTCACCTCTTCACGTCTCAAGCTCTGTCAGGTTGGATGGGGGCAGACGCACATTTTCAGGTTTCTCCAGAAATATTTGACTGAGTTTAATCCCAGACTGTAGCTGGGCCACTCAATGACATTCACGGAGTTGTGTATAAGCCACTGTTGCTGTGTGCTTAGGGTCACTGTCCTGTTGGAAAGTGAACCTTCTGCCCATCTAAGGTTCTGAATTCTCTGGATTGGGTTTTCATTAAGGCTATCTCTATATTTTGGTGCATTGAGCTTTTCTTCTACTCTGAGTCCCTCAGTCCATGATGTTGAAAAATAGCCCCATAGCATGAGGCTGCTACCAGCACACTTTACTTTTGGGATGGTACTCTGCATGTGATGAGCAGTGCCTGCTTTCCTTCAAACATGATGCTTAGAATTGAGGTTCATTAGACCAGATAATCTTGTATCTCAGAGTCTGAGGGTCCTTTAGGTCATTTTTCCAAGTGTGTTTTCATGTTTTTTCATTGAGGAGAGGATTGAGTTTGGCCACGCCACCATAAAGCCCAAGCCCTTTGTCCATATAATGAATGTACAAGTCATTGGTGTTTGGTGATGAGTTTTTGGCTCAAGATCTGCATTTAAAGTCACACCAGAGGTGTTCAGCTGGGATTAGGACTTGGCTTTCTGCAGACCAGTCAAGTTCTTCCACACTGATTGAATCATAATTTCTCTTTGATCATTGCCTTATACACAGAGACACTGTCATGTTAGAATAGAAAAACTGTTGTTATAAAATTACAAACACACAATTCCCTAGAATATCATTATATACTTAAACATTAAGATTTGTACCCATGGAAATTACTAAAGTGGTCAAACCTTTCATTAGAAGGGGTGACCCAATACTTTTGGCAATATAGTGTGTATGTGTATATATATATATATATATATATATATATATATATATATATATATATATATATATATATATATACATACACACATACACATGCACACACACACACACACACACACATAAGAAACTCAGGGATGAGGCAATTATTTCTGAACATAGATTCAGTTGTGTTCTCTTCTTGTATCAATACTTTAAAAAACCCGAAAATAATGTAAGTTTAGTAATTTTGAAGATGCTTTTATTCAAAGCGACTTATAATTGGCTTATAAATACATAAAGGGATTCATCTTTAAGAGGCAAACAGACAGAGGAAGTGCCCATAACACCAAGTCTCAGGCATTGTTCAAATAAGTACAAATGTCACATGACATGAGACTAGTCTGATAAATGATTACTTATTTTAGTTTGTAGTGATGGCAAAGTGAAGCGTTCTGAACCAGTGAAGCTTTAAACCCAATTGTATCAGGAAAAGGTTCATTACTCGAAGCTTTTTAAAACGGTTCATGCTGTGGCCATATAGTGGTCTTAAAAATGAACAACACATTCCAAAGTGCTGTGATTCATTACAGCTGCTGTTTTCACATCTGGTTCTACAACTGATTCCTTGTTTTAATTTATGGTATAAAAATAATGGCCATTGTCAACGTCATTCATTTGTGTCGGTGTACTGTCACAAAAATTATTCAAATAAATCTAACATAGACTAATGAATTAAATCTGTGATCGGTCAATGTTAACTCTGCCTCAGTTCTTAGACTGTTATTTCATGGGCAAAGTTCATTTGACCTTAATATATAAATAAGGATAAAAAGAAAACAATGCTAACGCATTATAATGTAAAGGAAACGGTGCTGAGGTTCGCTTCGTTTGAAGCAGATACTGAAGCAGTCATGTGGTTTTTAGGTGAATGAAGCTTCGGACGTCAAAGATCTCGTGCTTTTGGTAAAACGAATCAAGCTCCGATACGGTGCTTCAATGGGAGATGTTTCGTTTTTTTTATACAAGCTTCGAAGCCTCAGTGTCGAACGTCACATCACTACTACTTTGTCATTTTTATCTATAAATAAACACTTTAGTTATACTTACTACAACTTTCAGCTTTGTTGTCATGATTACATAATGCGGTTGAGCCTCTAAACCCGGTAACTTCTGCACAAGGACACTGAGATAGGAGATAAGGTTGTTCCCAACTGATTGTTGGTGATGAACATGAAGTTTTCCAGGCCGTTGTCTTGATTCAGGAACATAAACATATGTTTATTCAAAAGGAGCTAAACCAGGAGCTAAAACCAGCTAGGAACATAACAAGTGTGTCATATCACAGGCAAGAGCCACAACATTACATTTATAACAGTTCAAATAAACTTTGGGGAATCCCAAAAGGGTGATTGAAAAAAAATCAAGTCAGTGTTATTCTAGTAAATGGGCCATTCTACAGAATTGGTACAAACTGCTGTCCCACGACTAAAAAAAACATTTATATATTCAAATCTTCGATGTTTAAGATGCTACTATTACCTATTGAAGCCCACAATAATATTGAATATATTAGTAAGCTTAATATACAGTATCTCACAAAAGTGAGTACACCCCTCACATTTCGGCAGTCAATTTAGTATATATTTTCAAGCCGATAATACTATAGAAATTAAACTTGGATATATTTTAGAGTAGTCAATGTGCAACTTGTATAGCAGTAAATATTTACTGTCATCTAAAAATAACTCAACATACAGCCATTATTGTCAAAAAAGATGGCAACAAAACTGAGTACACCCTGAT
Source organism: Oxygymnocypris stewartii (assembly GCA_003573665.1). Lineage (NCBI taxonomy): Eukaryota > Metazoa > Chordata > Actinopteri > Cypriniformes > Cyprinidae > Oxygymnocypris > Oxygymnocypris stewartii. The sequence goes on from QVTF01023105.1 coordinate 1,117,714, forward strand.
AACCGCTATATGTCGTTTAACCATGCAAAGCCACATGTCCTATTCATCATGTTCATGTTTTGTCTGCTTGACAGGACCATACAAATTTGTGTATCTTGATTTAGAGCCGTTCAAATTGGGTTCTTTGAGTACAATTCTCTCATACTGACCACTGGATGTTCAACATGGCACCTCATGGCAAAGAACTCTCTGAGTATTTGAGAATTAGAATTGTTGCGCTCCACAAAGATGGCCTAGGCTATAAGAAGTTCGGTAACAGCCTGAAACTGAGTTACAGTACAGTGGCCAGGGTCATACAGAGGTTTTCTAAGATGGTTTTCCCTCGGAACAGGCCTCACAAGGGTTGATCAAAGATGTTGAGTCCTTGTGCTGTGCTTCAGGTGCAGAAGCTGGCGTCAAAAAACAGACGCACGAGGGCTGCCAGTATTGCTTTAGTTTGTAGAAGTGGAAGGTCAGCTTGTCAGTGCTCGGACCATACCATGGCCGTTGTCCCAGAAGGAAGCCTCTTCTGAAGCTGGCTCACAAATAAAAGCATGCAAACAGTTTGCTGAAGACAACCTGGCCAAGAGCATGACTTACTGGAAACATGTCCTGTGGTCTGATGAGTCTAAGTTAAACTTGTTTGACTCAGATGGTGTTCAGCATGTGTGGCGATGCCCCGGTGAAGAGTACCAAGACAATTGTGCCTTGCCTACAGTCAAGCATGGTGGTGGTAGCATCATGGTCTGGGGCTGCATGACTACTGCTGGTACTGGGGAGCTGCGGTTCATTCAGGGAAACATGGATTCCACCACGTACTGTGACATTCTGAAGCAGAAAAGTATGCCCTCCCTTCAGAAACTGTTTTCCAACATAACCACCCCAAACACACCGCCAAGATGACAACTGCCTTGCTGCTGAAGGTGAAGGTGATGAAGTGGCCAAGTACATCTCCAGGCCTGAACCCTATTGAGCAAATGTGGGGCATTCCTCAAGCGGAAGGTGGAGAAGCACCATGTGTCTAACATCCAGCAGATCCGTGATGTCATTATGGAGGAGTGGAAGATGCCAGCAACAACATGTGCAGCTCTGGTGAATTCCATGCCCAGGAGGATTAAGGCAGCACTAGATAACAATGGTGCCCCTACAAAATATTGACACTTTGGACACAGTTTTGACATGTTCACATATGGTGTACATTTTTATTGCCAGTTATTTGGACAATAATGGTTATATGTTGAGTTATATTTAGAGGACAGTAAATATTGTGCTTCTATACAAGCTGCACATTGACTACTCTAAAATATATCCAAGTTTCACTTGTGCAGTATTGTCCCTTGAAAAGTTATACTAAATCTGTTGCTGAGATGTGAGGGGTGTACTCACTTTTGTGAGATACTGTATATAAAATCATAATTTGCTGGGTACTTTCAATTGGCAGGTGGCTGTCCCGAACCCCAAACTACGGTGGCCGAGAGAGCTCAACGTGCTGCAACTTCAGAAAACAGATGCAAATAGAAAAAAACACCAGCAAATCAAGAAAACATTTTCATCATTTTGACAGCAGATGGTGCAAATGCTCACAACACAAACAAATAAAGAAACACACTGCAAATGCTCACAACACAACCAAATAAATTTTAATTGTAGCACCGTTTCTTTTTTGGTTGTGTAGGGGGCATTTGCAGCGTGTGCGTTGTAAAATTGAGGAAGTGGTTTCCTTAATTTACTGGTGTTTTTTCAATTTGCAGCGCATTTAGCTCTCTCAGCCACCATACCAAACCCTACATTTCAACTTATGAAAATATTTAATATTGTTGTTTTTTTAGTTTTTTTGTCAGGGAATATTCCGGTGTCCCCCTCTCTCGTAGCTATAAAGTGTAAGTAGATCATGGAGATTAAGGTCTCATCATTTTGAGGTACATTTTTTCAAAAGTCTGAAAAATCTGTGTGAAACTTCAAGGAACGTCACTACTGAACACCTTTTTTCTGCAATTAGAGAAGGAGGTTAGGCAAATTAGGCAAAGGTAGGCGATTGCCTTGGGCCCCCAAAAGCCAAGGGCTCCCTTGCTGCTCATTTCAAACATTTCTAAATATGATCCATTTTGAAAACAGTTGTGCTGATTAATATTTAAAAGTAACCGTAAAAAGTATACGGTTTCAAAACATTCTATTTCAATTAAATGCTATTCTTCAGAAATTGTTTTTCAACTTTGAACTTTCTGTTCTCAAAAATGAATTTAAAATGTTTCCATAAAATATTAAGCTGCAATTTTTTTTTTTTTTTACAATTGATAATATTGAGAACTGAGCACCAATAACAACCAATAACAACTGAGCAGCAAATCAGTATATTAGAATGAAGGACCATGTGACAATGATGCTAAAAATTCAGCTTTGCATGAAAATAGATTCAAATAGTATTTTCAAATAAATTCTGCCTTGTTGAGCATCATTTGATTAACCATTTTTAAATCATGACTCTTGATTGGACCAAGAGTATTTGAAATCTACAGACAGTAGGTGGTGGTATTTATCAAACAAAATCATAGCAGCTTCACTTGAACAGCTGGAAGTTATATTCATAGTTTCTGAAGAAACCGTCATATGATTCTGTGTCTGTCTTATTTCAGGCTAAGGAGGCCGATCTGAAGGCCATCGAGCAGGTCTTGTGTGAACCGTCTCTGAGCGCATGTCAATTCAGACAGTGGCGAGATGCTAATGTGCTCCTGCTGCATGAGATTGGAGAGAAACACAAGAGAGCTGTGGAGCCACAAGCTCAGGAAGGTCTGGTTCAGACTCAGCCTCGGTGTCAGTCACTCCCTGCTGTCCCTGTGTACACCGAGACCAGCCTGTGAAGATCAGAGGACGACTGCAGACAAACTGAAAGAGATGTGTGCTGTGTGAAGACGACCACAGGAACACAAACAGACAGGGTTTTCTGGACACAAATGAAGCTTAGCTGAAACACTTCAAACGGTGTGCAGTGGCAGAACGCAGTAACGGTATCATGAAGAAAAATGACCTAAATTTTGCTTCATTTGATATCAGTTCTCTCTGAATCTGAGCGCAGAAGAGCCTAACTCGGTCATAACTCATTTCTGAAACATGTAGTTACTGACCCTAACCCTGCCTTTGTAGTTCCGAATAATTGTAACAAATGAATAATGTCATGTTTGTTCATATTCAGTATTATGATAATGTAAAGTGGGGGAGAAAAATGTCACAGACTTGTGTTTGTAGATGTTCTGTCATCTTTACTCATCAAACTGATGAATGAAATGGTGAGTTTAAAAGGAAAAATAATTGCTCATGGATTTATAACGACACTGTATTGTCTAGTTCGTTTTTTTAAAGCAGTCTATACATGATTTTCTCCAAATTGTGGATCGCACACAGGATAAATACACTCCTGCATGTACATTTCTTGTATTTGTTACCAATCACTCCATTTCACAAATCTAAGCTTGGTGTTCTCTTCTATTCTTAAACTTCTTTGCATTAGATTTTTTTGGAAATGGGCTGTTTACCTGTTTTTATCAAGACGGTCCCTTTTAGATGTGCATATTTTAGCATTTTACAACTTGAAATGAGTGTCTTAAGTATTGTACATTTTTGTATAAATGTCTGATTTAATTGTATAAATGTTACATTTTTGGGAGTAATTCATGCAGAAGGTGTGCCTAAGGAAATAAAAAATGGCAATTTAATATTTTATTTCAAGATTTTGTCTGTTAGGGTGTGTTTGAGAAGCTGAAATGCTCAGTATGTCCATTTAACCACTTTCTGGTTGTCAAACTTGGTGGAATATGCTCATTGTGAATATGATTATACTGATGGTTAATTATTCAAGGACACCTGTGTGAACTTGAGGGGATCTGACATCATACATCCACTAAAAATCACTTTGAGGCCATTTGCGTAGAAGTCATTGTTCAGTAAATTAAGTAAAAAAAGAATTACTTGTGAGAAAATACATTTTCAGTTTCTAAACCCATTATAGCATTTGAGAACTCATTTTAATTTTAGAAGTTTCAGCTTTCTGTAAAAGACAACAAGAGAGACAACTTAAAATGCTTAAATGATAGTTCACTAATCTGTCATTTACTTCCGGTAAACAAGCTCAAACATGCTTAAGGCACTAAAACAAATCTCTTTTTATGCAGAAAATACTGTAAGTACATACAAGAACAACAAAGATAATTCAAATATGCCACAGTAAAAATATACCGTATAATAGAAGTTGTAAATCACATCTTTAAATAAACGCTTCAAAAATCTGGCATTTTTACTATGTGTGTAAGTCTTTGGGATGAAATTCAATAAGAAAATAATTGGGACTTGCACATTTTTTGTTTCTGAACAAACCATTTTGCTTACAATATAATGAAGTTGGCAACATATTCAGGAGATAAATGATCAAGGTTTTCATTATAAGAACAAAAGGCTGGTAACCTAAATCCATGTTTGTGCTCTGGACAATTTTTAAATGTGAGTAAAAGCCTAAATTAAAGCAGTTCATCTTAAACAAATATTGAAAATAAATTGATGAATGACTCGTTAATTTGCAACAAGAGTGAAGATGTCAGAATTTACATTTGTGCTTAAATTAACTCTATAACATCTTTGATTTAAATGAATAGAAAATGCAAAAATGTATTTCACACAATGACTCCAGACAGAGCTGTGGTCCCCTATCATGCCATCTGTGAGGGACGAGTGTATGACTGTATACTCAGACAAAAACTTTTTGATAAGAGTCCAGCGGCGCGATCACACTCGACCATCTGCTGCCAAATTTTGTACCCCTGCACAAAGAGAGTTAATCTGGCTGCTGTCCTGTTATCCTTCACTGACACCGATTTACATGACAAGAGAAAGTTCTGCACACTTTTAGCTGAAGGTCTGTGGAGTAAAATGTATCATTTGACATCTGAATATATGCTACTTCTAAACTTTCCTTTGGTACTACCCTGAAACTATATGTACTTGACATGTTAATGGGAAAAGTACATAATACACACATTCATACTACATAGAATGCACGTTTTTAATGCTTGTGAAATAATTACTTATTCAAAGGTATAACTTCAGATGCAGCCTAACTAGGTGAGCGCTAATGTGTCTTGGCATAATTCACTTTTTGTAATTATCTTATTAGTGGAAATGTATTTTCATGTGGATGCATAATATGATAATACACCAGTATTGTGCTAAATTGTGTCTAGGTAGTACACACCCCTTTTTGTTTTCTAGCCAGCCAAAGTGTTGCAATTATATATAAATGTTAAACATTTCGCTAAGAAATTACTTATTTTCTGAACTTTCAGGTTTGTACATTTACAAACTACTTATAGAAAAGCATATTTTGACCTCAAATTCATCACCAATTTGATTTAAGTGGAAATAATGCATTGCACAAGGGTTTGTGGGTAATCAAATCAAGTACACCAGTGCTTGGCCACTTTTTGGCCAAAAATGTTTTACATTTATTGCAAAAATGCATGCATGCATTGAAGTAGTTTGAGAGTTTAGGGAAGCGGACTCTATCACATTATTCGTAGTGCTTTATGGGAGTAGTCGATGATAAAGGGCCCAAATTGCTTGTCGTAATTATCTCTGTAAAATCATGAGTAATGTAGTTTTCCATCAGGAATTCTACTGTTGAACACAATTTTTTTTAAATATACTTTGACATAACATGGACTGATGACCAAAAGCATATACCATTGATTGCATTCTTACTTTTAACTTTCAGAACCTGACTTGCTCTCCATAGCATGTACAGATGCTCACTTAAAGAATTAATTAGAAAACGTTTAAACAGCGCTATTAGCATATTTATTAAATTCTCTGTGTAATACTATTTAGAACGGAAACTATGTGAATTGGGCTGCGATACTAATTGCTTAAGGCAAACAGGCCTTAGGCCAGTGTAAAGAGACAGATTGAAAACGTGTTATTGTTTCTTGTGAGGTGAAGAGAGAGTAAACTCATGTCTCCTGGGCTCAAAATAACAATGTTACTGTCTATTTACGTGACAGACAGCAGTTTAACACACAGCAGAGGTCAGGGAGAAGGCAAGACACTCACTGTTAACAGAAGAAAGTGTCTGTTTGGACAGAGATTGGAATACTACTTTTTATGTGTCCTGTGAGGCCATATTTCTTCAGAGCGGTCAAATGTGGCTAGCTCAATGAAACTTAATGACAGTGTGCTATCCACAGGTTTATTATGGTGTGTGTGTGTGTGTGTGTGTGTGTGTGTGTGTGTGTGTGTGTGTGTGTGTGTGTTTTATTCTGCAATAGCCTACAGAACAGGACCTTCTTAAAATGTAATAAACATAAATGTGGAATATTTATACAAATAAATATTAAATGCATTGTTGACTTGCATTTTTTTAACACATCATGAAACCATTCTGGATACCAATTTGAATAGCAAAGATGAATAAAAAAGCTATTGAACATTTTTTTCAGCTATTGAACTTCTTCAGTGTTTTCAATTTTAAACAATGTGCATTTACATTTAATCATTTGGCAGATGCTTTTATTCAAAGCGACTTACAAATGAGGACAATAAAAGCAATCAAAACCAACAAAAGAGCAATAATATGTAAGTGCTGTGACAAGTCTAGTCTAACACAATAGACGTAGCAAGTTTTTTTATAACAAATAAACAGAAAACAAGTAGATAGAATATTAAAAGAGTAGAGAGTGCTAGATTTAGAGGGTCAAATGTAGATAGAGGGGTGTTTTTAGCCGTTTCTTGAAGATACTTAAGACTCAGCTACTCGGATTGAGTTAGGCAGGTCATTCCAACAGGAGGGAACAGTTAAGGTAAGAGTCTGTGGAAGTGATTTTGTGCTTCTTTGGAATGGCACTGTAATGCGTCGTTCACCACAGAATGCAAGCTTCTGTAGGGCACATAAGTCTGAAGTAGTGAATTGAGCTAAAGGGGTGCAGAGCCAGAGGTGGTTCTGTAGGCAAACATCGATGCCTTGAATTTAATGCGAGCAGCTATTGGTAGACAGTGCAAATTGATGAACAGAGGTGTGACATGAGCTCTTTTCCTCTCTTTAAAGACTAATCTTGCAGCCGCATTCTGGATTAGTTTTAGAGATGTGATTGATTAGCTGGAAGACCTGCCAAGAATGGATTGCAGTAGTCCAGCCTGGACAGAACAAGAGCTTGAACAAGGAGTTGTAAAGCATGTTCCAAAATAAAGGGCCTGATCTTCCTGATGTTTTTTAAAGCAAATCTGCAGGACCCCAGGTTTTTATCAATGTGGTCTGTGAAATTTAGTTGATCATCAATCGCAACTCCAAGGTTCCAGCATGGCTGCCCTTGAAGGAGTTATGGTTGATGCATCTAGCTGGATGGTAAAATTGTGATGGAGTCATGGGTTTGCTGAAACCACAAGCAGTTCTGTCTTAGGAAGGTTGAGTTGAAGATGATGGTTCATCATCTAGCAAGAAATATCTGTTAGGCATGCTGAGATGCGAGTAGCTATCATCAGATCATCATGATGGAATGAGAGGCAGAGTTCAGTGTCATCAACATAGCAGTGATATGAAAAGCCATGTTTTCTAGTGATGCTATGTATACAGAGAAGAGAAGTGGTCCAATAACTGAGCCCCGAGGCACCCCAATAGTTAGACGTTGTGACTAGGACACCTCACCTCTCAGAGATTGAAGGACCTTGAAGGACCTACCTGAGAGGTAAGACTCGAACACTGGAGTGCAGTTCCTGAGATGCCCTTTGCCAATAGGGTTGACAGGAGGATGGGGTGGTTAACATGTCAAAAGCAGTGGACAGATTCAGCGAGATAAGTATTGAAATATAGCATCAAAACATTCAAGCAAATAGTCAGTAATAAAGAAGAACAAAGAAACACATTACAAGCAATAATAAAGAAAACGTGTCTTCAGTATCAAGGATATTAAATAATTTGTCTTTTTTTCTCAGAATTATTACTCTTTGAGTATTGGATGAAATATATCTAATAGGCAGCATTCACACTAATGTACAGATCGATTTTAACATTGTCCCATCTATTTACATCCTTTAAGACATGTACTCTAACTGACTGAGTTTACATTCATTTCACATCATAAAAAGCTGGAGTATGAATATATGGAACAAATATATTTGTTTGTTTGAGTGTTCCCTTTAATTTTTGTTCTTGCTTTATAAGGTGGACATTTTGGTCACCTGGGCAAAAACATCATGCTGTAACTTCAAAGTGCTATTTCTATTTGATTTAACACTTAAATTGGGCAAATTCACCTCAGTGTATTGTAGTACTAGTACACTATAATACAGTATACAATCTGATCCTCACAAGGGCATACCATCAGTTATAGGCATAATAAATGCCTGTTAGACACAAACGGGATTGAAAAAAGGAGGATTTAAACACGTGTCAATCAAAACCAAAATTATATCGGCTATTCTTACCCTACTGCTCCTGTTACCAGACAGGTTTGTTTTGTAATTATGTCTGGCTTAACCAAATAATAGTAGGACGGAATGACTGTTAACAGCCCATGATAACAAGGCAGGTTATTTGGACTTAGTGTAAAAAGACACTCCGTTAAAACAACATATGCCATTCATACATCATTGGATAGCTCTTCTTTTCACACTATGTAACTGTATAGCAATATTAGTAAGTATTCATGAAAGTACATCTCTAGTTCTGATTATGAGACTGTCTTCTGTAATATTTCAAAGTTCCGTGTTCCAGTAGACATTCAAGCATTTAAAAACAAGCCCGGTTCCACAAGCTAAACTGGAGCTTCATAAATGTACTACTGTATATTGAGGGATGAGAACCAGAAGGGCGTAAGTGATATTTTACCAACTTTTCAGGAGCGCTAAAACAAATATGTTTACCATAGTTTGATCTGACTTTGTGTACTGATTTAAATTGTTTATAATACATATTAGTACACTCATGGATGACAGTACTTTTGCCAGTAGAAAGAGCTCATTAAGAGCTTTCATTTGATGTATATATCTCCATTTCACCAAAAATGTCACTTACGCCCTTCTGGTTCTCACCCCTCGATATGTTCTTCCTCCTTCATTCTGTGGATGTGACATTGGCTCCTGGTCTGCTGAAGGTTGAAAAAACTTTGCTTTGGAGAGATGCTGAGGTTCCTGTGCATTCCTCAGAGGGAATGTGGTTTTGAGCTGTGACTCACTGTAAATCACAGCACAGCAAACTCACCACTCATTCTTCTGGTTTGACTCATAATAGCATATAAGAGAATCTGTTACTCATTCTAACTAAAATATAAAAGCCTGTGATGGGTTTAATCGTTTTCCAGGGAATTGTTGTTGAAGATCTGTAACTATATGGGAAGAGTTCCATGGTTAAGGGTGAGACTCCATATAGCATACTTATAATATTATCAATTTTCAATGAACAGTTGTCTCTAGCTGTGTGTGTTCCATAATACACTTTTCAGTTGTTCACAATGTACAATTCACTCTAGGCACAAAATTGAACAATTCTGGTTCCTGTTCCATTCACTTACCATTAAGGAGTCCATTCTCTGTTCTGAATGTGTATCTTTAAAAATAGATCACATGAACAACACATCAGTTTTGAGTTATTGTTTGTTCTAAATGCTGTGCACTTATACTATGAATTCTTCCATCTAGTGTATAGAAGGTAAAGCTGTATCAAAGATTGCAGAAAGGTAGTGTACTCTCAAATAGAAGAAAAACATATTTTTTTGTACATGGAAAAGTCATTATTTTCCAGTAGAAGGAAATTATTTCTAACACGTGTGATGTCTTGACGCTAGCTTTAGCACACTTAGCCCCTCCCTTTACTCTACATAGGGAACAGTGAAAAAATGATAAAATCTAATTTAACTGGTTTTATTCAAGTCACAAATATCATTTAACATCACTGAATCAACAGGAATTCAATAATATGTACCAACACAACTATTTTAGGGGTTAAATCAGATGAAAATAGCTGTTAACGTTTACTTTAACTTTTTATTTAGCATTTCATACTTTGTCTTTTCCAGTTTCATTCCAACTTATTCTTATGGGGCTTACAGGAATTTTAGGCCTACATGAATTTTAAACACATTTGAGTCTTTTTGACAAAATCGTTAAAAAGAACTAATTCCAAAGAGTCACTCATTTGGGAATCTGACTACGTTGGTTGCTCTGTATGTTTTTTGTTTCCCATGTAAGGACAATGTAATATGAAAGTTTGATGGTAATTTATCCCCTTTGTCTTATTCTGTGTTTCTTATCACAGTCAACAGTTCAAGGCTCAGATTTACTAAACATGGCAAATTAGCCGATACCACAATCCAATAAAAGCACTGATGGGAGTGGAAAGTTCTACTGGTGATATACATTACTGACAAAAGTAGTAAATTGTAATTCCATAAGAGGTTTTGTGCTTTCACTGTTAGTAAATCTGGCCTCAAGTGCCTTTTTTAGATTTAAAGTTAGTAGCAGTTCAGGACTTGTCAGAGTATGTTAGTAGGCCTAATTTATTTTGTCCACAGTGTATATATTGAGGAACTGTTAATGGAACCAAACATCATGATATTAAAAATATAAAAACAACAAAACATATAGTGCTGAATAAGAAACCAGTTCTTGATTCCCACCCTTCTGGGACATTTATTAAACTTTTCCTTTAATCTGTCTTCAAATCCCACTGTGCAAACTTCAATCTTCCTTTATCCTTTATGTCAATAAGACTCATGATGAGTTTCTTTCTGCCTAGGTGGAGTGAAATGAATAATAATGCTGATTGGTTATATCTACTGCAGGCGGTTCGAATCCCATGAGGTCTCTGATGTTGTTTCCATTGCATGATATGATTATACAGTATGTCTCTCTGCTTTTGAGATCTCTAACTCTCAGGCCCCTCGGCTATGATTCAGTGGTTAGAGCAATCGCTGTTGTCATTATCAAGGAGCTTTGAGATGTGAAATGTTGCTCTCAGATTGCATTGCGGGCAAACCAGCGGGGAGGCCGGGTAATAATGGCGTGTGTAATAGTGTTTGTGTGATCAGCGCCCACCGCTGGAGCTGCAGGCTATGACAAAACACACGCGTGTCTGTGCGAATGAGGACGACCCTCTAAACAAACGTGACCTCAATGGAAAAAGAAATGCAAAGGCAGGAGTAACAATGAACTATTTTCCTCAAAAGACTTACCCAGTCAAGCATGGACAACATGCATCCTAACTGGAGAGGTCAAAGGGTTGGTCGAGAATTAAACTGCCTGTGGACACTAAACAAGGAAGGGGAATGTTTCAAGATATACAATTTTGGTGTATATACTTCACTGACTTATAGCCAACAATTCCTGTTTGCATGTGTTTTTAAAGATTGGTTAAACGAATAAAAAAGGAATTATTTGAAAACGATAAATCAGCATTGCAGTAAGTGAGTATTTGCTCGGCTGTGTTTAAAGCTTTGATGTTGACTATTAGACATGATTGTAATGACGTTTCGTTAACATTTTTGAAAGTGTTTATGTGTTTTTTGAACAAAATATTGTGGAAGTTGTTAGAGAGAGCTCAGTGTCTTGTAGAAATTGCAATCAGGTTTCTCTTGTTAACACATTAGATAACTTAATATGTGTTTACAAAGACATGAGGAATGTCCCGTCTCTAACACAAGAAATTGAAGTAATAGATCATAAAATTACACTGAACAACTGCCTCCACTGAATACAAAGGGAGAAATTCTAAAGAATACTGATGCTGTTTTTTATTATAAAACAAGAGTGAATCGGTTTTGATGCCTTTAAAGGGATAGTTTAACCACAAATTTAAATTCTGTCATTAATTACTCACCCTCGTGTCTTTTCAAACCCGTAAGATCTTCGTTCATCTTCGGAACACAGATTAAGATATTATTTTATGAATTTCCGAGAGCTCTCTGACCCTCTCATAGACAGCAAGTAAGTAACACGATCAAGGCTCAGAAACGTAGTAAGGACATCATTAAAATAATCCATATGACATCAGTGGTTCAACCATAATTTTACGAAGCTACAAGCAAAAAATACAAAAATAATGACTTTATTTACCAATTCATCTCCTCTGCGTCACCCTATAGTGCCATTTTGGAAAGTATCACATACCTAAACAACCTATGCTGTTCTGTGTCAGCAGCACCGTATGCGCAAAAAAAACTACTCAGATGACCTATCAATTTTGAATGGTGAGATTCAAAAGTGCACATCCAATAAACACTTTACTCTGTCCCATGAGGCCATGGGAGAGGAGTTGTGAATGGAAGTGAGGTGACACAACTGGCGCTGTAGCTCATGATAATGGCAGCGTGACGGATGCAGTATGTCCAGATTACATTAATGCTACACAGTTATTCTACTGTATATAGAACATAGTTGAAAAAAGGTGTCACGGTTGCAAAGTGATTACTTATTCAAAAGAGAGACAGTAACACTCTTACATAGATTTTTGTCTACTTTATAGTAGGAAAGTATGCATAATCAGTTGCCAAGAGGGATTCTTTAACATAAGATAACCCATCATTACATAATCATGCAGTCTCAACCCGATCTTAAGAGAAAATGTAACAATTTGTATAAGGTAATATAATAGAAAAAACAACGTTCTTTAGCAAGAACAACATATAAACCCCACCCTAAAGATAACTGTCGCTTGGGATAAAGCAGATCGTATGAAAACATACAAATGAGAGAGTACAAATTCAGATCAATTTTGCCACCAGTTAACCAAAATGTAAAATAGTTAGTATTATCTATCTAGTATTAAATATATTGCTTTGATATTGTGTAATTAATTGTGGCACAGTTACACGATCTCAACATTTCTGATAAAGCCTGATGCATATCTCTGTTTATTTTCCCTCTAAAATGTTTTATTAGGTGTTCATTGTAATGTGTCACACAATGCAAAAAGTGTTAACCTGCTATTGTTACTTTAAAAAGGTATACCTGATTTAACATACAGTATATAACATAGTTTTGAGGTATAAATGAATGTATTTAGGTTGATTCAGAAATATTACATTATTTTGACTTTAGGAAATGCAGTTCATTTAGATATTGTCATGTAGAATAGAAAAGGGTCCTGTCCAAACTGTTGCTAAACTTTTCATTAGAAGGGGGTGACCCAATGCACAATTACTGAGGCACAGACGGAAACAGTGCGTGAAGTGACATTACTCACGTGAACTGGATAATTAGTGAATAGCCGTATCAGGAATGAGAATAACAGCTCAGTGGGCGGTGTTGCAGAGTTTGCAGAGGGTGGAGGTGTGGTTTCAGAGCGCGCGTTGGCTCCTGGCGGTCATTTGGCGTTCTTTGCTCGAGGAGAGAACGACATGTACTTGTCCTGGAACATAATACCATTTTGAAGGATTTTGTTGTCTAAATATAATTTTGTCTGATGACAGTTATTGTCCAATAGTTCATTTCTTCATTTCAGCTGCGGTGAGTAGTATTTCCGTTAAGCGTTTAATATCTGGTTCAGTGTAAAGGCTGTGAAATTTGAGACTGAAATATTAAAGTTGCGCGTCTAGTAGCAGCATCATTATTATAGAATATGCATAATGATTTTGCCACGAACCTCTCTTTTTCTCTGCCCTGTATTTACTATAAGCGCAAAAACAATACTGAGTTCTTATTTTTCTATCAGTTGCTTCTTTTTCTCTGTTACTGTAAGAACTGCGCATCATTGACAGAGTGGCCCTAAAATATTTGGTCACTTAAGCAACAGTTAAACATTTGAATAGAAATATCAACCCAGGTGTCATTTAGTTTAAAGAAAGGCAGCATAAACAGCATAATATTTCAAAAAAGAATGTTGATTACCAACGGTAGCCATTTACTTCAGTATTATGGCAAAATATACAATGAAAGTCAATGGCTACCGTCAACTGTTTGGTAATAAACATTCTTCAAACTATAAAATAGACTAAATCCTTTTAAAGAAAAATAACCTCATACAGGTTCAGAACAACACAAGGCTAAGTAAATTATGACAGAAATTTCTTTTTTGTGTGAACTATCCTTTTAAAGGTGAAGTTTGTATCTTTTCTTGATTTGAAATGCTTTCTTTCTTTGAGCATCCTGATCAGCACATCATAGAAAGACTGGCTCAACCAATGGTGTGAGGTTTGGGCGGGACTGTCTGTTTGCCCAGCCAGTTGGAAAACATTCAACCTGTTCATGCCTGTTTGGAAACATTTGGTCAGTCAAATTTGCTGTACTAAATCTGATGAGAGCTCAGATTAAAATGTCATAGGTCCTCTCCCTCTTGCCTCAGTATTAAATCAAATTATAACATTAATGCAATTTGCCTCCGTTTGTTGTAAATGATAGCTAGTTAAAGTCTAATTAGCGATGCTTAACAGCATAATCTCCACCCATATGTACTTTAATAGCGGTGGCCTTAAGTTAATAGGACAAACTATAAATGATTTACACTGTGCAAAATCCACCGCATGTTTCGTACGAAGAGCCTTCATGCCTCTTTATTGTGTATTCAATAGTCTTAACCACCCCCATCTGCAGCCTGTATGTGTGTGTGTGTGTCAGGGGCGCGGGAACAGGGGGTGCTGAGGGTGCTGCAGCACCCCCTGTTTTTTTCTGTTGGCAACTGTAAACTGTTGTGAATAAAAAAAAATAGGCTAAATTCGTTATAATAAAGATTAATTTAAACATTTCTATGGTTGCTCCGATGTTTATAACATTTAGTTTACATTGGCTATTTTGCTGTCTATTTCTATGTGATCTTCGACATATTTACCATTTGCCCATTAATTTAACAGTTGTAAGAATTAAAGTTATCAAAGTTATTAAACTGATGCAGGGCTATTTGATGCGCGCGTTGCGCACATCCTGCCAAATCTCGCACGCAGCACTGCCAATGCTTGCTTTTATGTTTGTGAATGTTATGTTTGTGTTGTGGGATCTGTAGGTTGTGGCTTAAAAGCGGAACATGGAAATATCATGGATGTACTGAAAAAAAAAACGTTTTAATTTTTTTGTTCTCAGCGATATGAGTCTTTCCCTTCTCCCAAAACAGCTTATAGCTACCTATTAAAATAGTTCAGTTTTGTATGTAATGGAAAAGTGATTAGACTACGTTTCGTTTTTTTTCCTTCATAAAGTTAATTTAGAAAAACCTTGGGATTATTTTTTCTTTTAAGCAACGACCAAGCGGCCAGCATCAGAGTTGATCGCCTATGTTTGATTAATTTAGCCTTATCAAATCATCACGACTTGACTAAAATAAAATCGATAGATAGGCCTATAAACAGTTCAAGCATATCACAGTGTTAGTTTAAATGTTTAACCTATATAAATGTGCAATATCCAACAGTTTGTGTGGAGAGTGGAAGCGGAAGCGAGCTTTACAGGACATGGAGGCTCCAGCGTGGTCACTTGGATTTTTTTCTTACACTAAAAACAACTTAAAATATGCCATGTGATTTTTTTCTCATAAAGGTAAGAGTAATATATCATTTGGAACTGTAAAGTGTCTAGGGAATGCACTTTCTGCCGGTTTTGAACAAGAGCGCATCAATGATGAACCGAAACTCGGCAACTGGCTCAGAGATATGATAAATATATCTATAGAAAGCTTTAAAATACTACTTTAAAACGAAATAATTCAAAGCAAAGCAAAAACTCTTCATTAGCCTATGTAATCCGTTAAGATGCATATATTTCTCTCTGCACGTGCAATGAGGAGATGGCGAGTCATTTTTCCCGTCACCTCACCATCTAAAATATAAAAATAAGGGAAAGCCTAAAACAGGCCCGATTATAATTTGCGTTTTATTTTATAATGGTATTCAATAATAAAAAAAGTATGTAAATCTTTGTCCTTGAAATTTAAAGGATTTGCTGCAATGCAATTTTGTCTGACTGATAGCCTATGTGAATTATTTATTGGCCTATCTTTTTAATCCATGCAGCAAATGCTTTAAAAACAGCTTTAAAATTACTTTATTGTATTCCAGATGCTTTTAAAATAACTTTTCACTATACATTTTAAGGGTTTTTAAGCTTGAATGTAGCTTGAATGTAAAACATTGTTATGAATTCATTGTAGCCTATTCCCATTTGTAAAATAGCTAATTGTTGTCTAACACGATCTCATGAAAGTGCATAGGCTATAGCACGATTTTCTGTTTCTATTTGGCGTAATATTTATACGCAGAAATTGACTACCCCCCCCCCACACACACATACACAGCACCCCCTACATAAAACACCTTCCCGCGCCCCTGGTTTGTGTGTGTGTGTGTGTGTGTGTGTGTGTGTGAGTGTGTTCTTTGTTGTTGCCACCTCATAGTGTTTGTTATGGATCTCAAGATCTAAAGAACACC
This sequence comes from Oxygymnocypris stewartii, assembly GCA_003573665.1. NCBI lineage: Eukaryota > Metazoa > Chordata > Actinopteri > Cypriniformes > Cyprinidae > Oxygymnocypris > Oxygymnocypris stewartii. Next base: position 1,134,075 of record QVTF01023105.1, read on the forward strand.
CAAAGACCAGCTGGATTCCCAGAGTGTGCTGAGGTGAATGGGGCTCAGAGCATCAGCTGCAGACTCTTCTATCACAAATAAAGCCGGGGATTTTGTTGAGGAAGCTCGTCTCAGAACAGGATACAAGTGTCTAGCAGCAGCAGAAGGTTTCTACCAAAGTGGCTCTGTCATGGAAACACTACCCCATAATCACGAGCACACACTACTCCGGCATTCAACCAAACCCGGCTTTTTGATCAGAGCGGCCACATCATAATGGAATTATATATTTTAAGCTGTAATTGGAGTTTTGCCTATGACAGTATGCATCAGAAATACTATATTTGGCATAGTCTTCTAAAAATATTGAGTTAAAGGGACAGTTCAGTCAAAAATAAAAATTCTGTCATCATTTACTCCTCCTCAAGATGTTCCAAACCTGTATGAGTTTCTTTCTTCAGTTGAACAGAAAAAAATAAGATATTTTGAAGAATATTGGTCACCAAACAGTTGAAAACATACTATGGAAGTCACCAGCTACCAGCATCTGTTTGGTTGCCAGAAATCTTCACAATATTTACTTTCGTGTTCAACAGAAGAAGGAAATTCACACAAGTTTGGAACAATGTGAGTAAATGGATGACAACATTCTGGGTTAATTATTTATTAAGTGTTGTTTTTGGACCTAAAGTTTAAAAGGATATAAAAGCAAACAATTGTTTTGGTTAGTAAAGGTGCCCTTTGGATATTTAAGGGGATAGTTCACCCAAAAATGTAAATCTGTCATCATTTATTTACACTTATATAGTTACACACCCATACATCTTTAAAAAAAGGCAGTTCAAGAGCTACATTAGATGGAGACCAGGGGCTGTCAAGCCCATACAAATATTATAAATAAAGTTCATACGACTTGTGCGCGTTATTCCAAGTGTTCAGGTGTTATATGTTAGCTTTGTATGAGGAACAGATTGATACAAATAGTTCGGTCAATGATACATGCTCATTCTTTGTCTGTATTTTATTTTTGGAATAAAACAATTAAAATGCAGTTCATACAGTGACTAGAATACACCTCTTCAATGATGAATGATTTTCATTTCTGAATAAAAATGTATTTTTAAGATTTTAGAGCAAAAGGTAGAACAAGTCTGATTTGTACAACTATCCTGATATATATAATAATGAAGATGTAAAATGTCATGCCGAGTTTCAGTTACCTCAGAAGTCGGATGTCGGAGTTGGGAATGACATCTCATCAGAGTTGAACGCGTTCCAGGACACAAATGTGTTAGCAATACCAATTGATAAAAACATTAAAAAGCAGTATCACATCCACAAGTTGGATAGTACTGTGTGCACCACTCAGTGTATTGAGGTACAGCCAAACAGAAGTGCTAATAAACAATTTTTTACTACTATTTTACTTCTGTTGATGCGCTGAGCAGCCAGTTTGGATTCAGAAGTCAGGGATGTTGCAGTTTCCGAGTCAGAACTCGATTTGAGTGGCCCTTCCAGTCAAAATGTCCTACTGGAAACTTCAAATTGCATTCCCACATGTGCATATTCACACGGCTGTTTACAATGTATTAATCCAAGTATGACATCAGTGAACGTCTTTGGTTCTCGTAGCTGATCGTGATGCATTCACATTTCCCTTTTGTCACAGAAGCCTCGTGCCTAATCCAGTCACACCAAATTTACTGCTGACAAGTGGTTTGATTCCATCTCTTGATTGTGACAAATTTGCTCTGTTTCTTGATTTCAATTGAGCGTAAGAGCCAGGTAACTGCACCTGGACATCTGACAGTGTGGCATCTGCATGCCAAGGTTATTCAGTGACGCTAATGCACCTGATAATTGTTGGTAAATTGTAAGCACATGGAGCTGCAGTGTAGAAATGTAATGCTGAGGTTAGTCTAATGTTTCTGAGGTTGAATTCTGTCCAAGCGTCATTTGGGCTTGTAATGTCTTTGTGCATCTGATCTCTGTCCAACGTTTCTACTTTCTAGACAGTGTCTTCCACTGAGTGAGTGAAAACCAAGCAAGCGGCACGCATGGAAATGATTATAACTGTTTAAAAAATGATATTGCTAGTTATGCTCTGTCTGCTAATTCATTAGTTATAGTTTTGTTTTTGGACCCAGATTTTACATTGGGCATCATGTAGCAACCCAAAACTGTACCAAAATGATTCATACAAAAGCGTCAAAGTTTTTCATTTTAAAAGTTGATAAGTCAATTTATTTGTACTATTATAAACATGCATGTTTATAAAATCTATATCAATAATCCTATTGGCATCATCAAATTTTACACTGTGTGCATTTGTTACATTTCCAACAGATTGCTCCAAATAGCAAGGTAAAATTAGATTATGTTTGTATCTCTTGTTTGTTTGTAATAATGTGGCATTCTCTGACAACCTTTTGAGCTGCAGATTTGATGCCGCCTTTCCGCTAGAATACTAATGAAAGTATTATGAGCTCTCAGCTGCAAAGGTCACATTACACTGATTATAAGGGCAGTGGGTTTGTCATTGTCTTATTGATTTAACAGAACAGACCTTATTAGTCTATGTTTAAAAAAAAATCCCCCTATGAAAAATAAGTACTTTAAACAAATATACCAAAACTAAATGTTTCCTGACACTTAATTGTATATTAATTGAAATGAAACTGAGATGTGTTGTGGTCTAAATTTAAATGCAATTAGCGGAACTTATGTTCCAATTTAGTACATTTAAAACATATTACCTTTTAATATAGAATAACACACTACAATTAAAATGATAACAAATGTACTTTACATGTCGTTTAGTATGTTAGTCAATACATCAAAATAAATGTACTTATTTAAAGCATAAAAAAGATTATTAAAACAGAATTGTTTAAACATATTTTATTAAAAATGGTATTACAAAGTGCTCTTTTTAAAAGTGTTAAAAAATAACCATGAAAGCGTACCTCTTTAAGTATACTTCAGTCTCTTTTTATTTTAATATTACTGTATATTGTCTGCAAGTAATAAAAAATAATAATAATATCGCCTACTCTTTACATATAAATTAATTTAAATATAAATGTTAAAATAGATCACATCAAAACACAACAAACAAAGAACTGTTTAGCAGTGGGACAGATCAAATCACTAAATAGTTAATGATAAGAAGAAATAAAACAGGTTAGCGTTGGCAAGAGGTAAAATGTTTTGATGGAAAGACACAGCACAGCTTTTGATCAAAGTAATTATTTTTAAAATGTATTTTATTTTTTCATGAATGTAGTGGAGTCTTTGTTATAATAATAATAATATGAATAATAATTTGTTACATTTATATAGCGCTGTTCTAGGGTATCAAAGCGCTTAACATAGTAAGGGGGTATCTCCTCAGTGCACATTGTGTGCATATGTTACATTTCCAACAGATTGCTCCAAATAGCAAGGTACAATTATATTATGTTGGTATGTCTTGTTTGTTTGTAATAATTTTCTAATGACCTTTTGAGCTGCAGAGTTGATGCCGCCTTTCCGCTAGAATACTAATGAAAGCATTGTGAGCTCTCAGCTGCAAAGGTCACATTACACTGATTATAAGGGCAGTGGGATTGTCATTCTTATTGATTTAACAGCACACACTTTATTAGTCTAAGTTTAAAAAAAATATATGTAGGATCTTAATTAAACATGATTAAATGTAAAACTAAATTTGATGCTCAACAACAACTACTTTATGAATATTTTAGTAAGTAATAATCCTCTTACCCTTGTTGATTCAATTTGTATAATTGCATGCGCTATGAAGTATATGAAGTTTAATAACTGTTAGAACAAGTTATTTGGGGAAATGGAAATACTAGACTCTTTTTCTGCCCTTTTTCCACCACAGCTCACTTTGTGTCCCTATGTTGAAGATACTGAAGGTATAATTTATAGATGTTTCTTGTCAGACAACATTTATTTTGTTGATGTGAAGGATAATTAACTTACTGGTCAGACCGAATTGCCAAATGTCCATCAAATGAACATTTGGCTTTTTGTCCGAATTGTTTACTGACTAGGTTAGCCAGCTGTTTGTGTTTGTTTTGCGTTGGAAAATAAAATTATTGCCATGCCCTTTAGCCTTTATCAGAGGAAAGGAGCGAGGAGAGTAACAGAGAGAATAGAGACTGGACCTGGCTCTCCTGTTTTCATTTTTCCACTGCTAGTCATTGCGGGCTCTCAGCCCTAATCCACCCTCAAAAGTGCCTTGATGCCTTTGTGCTGTGGGCTGAAAGAAGGACCCTCTGTTCCAAGCTGTCTGAACTGCTGCTGTACGGAATTTTTGCTGGATTTTCTCCCTAATTAACCCCATTTTCGTGTGCAGAGACCCAATTTCTATGTGATGGGGAATGCGATAGGCATTGGTGCTCCTTGAGTTCTGTTGTTTTTCGCTAAGTCTGGCTCAAACTCAACATTGGGCCGCTTGTTGAGGCCCAGCAGAAGCATGTAATTGCACAAAGGCCACGGAGACGGTACAACACTGGAGAAGGCGTGATAACATCTTCACAGCTTATATTAGCCAGGCTCAATTCAATTAGTGTCACCACATGCCCTCAGACCAGTACTCCAAAATGTATAGAGGCCGGTTACTAGAACACACTGGCTTTTTAAACTTGTGACTAAAAGATTGTGTAATTGAGTTAAATGCATCATGATAATTTGATGTTTGCACATAACATCTAATATATCTTAAATTAGATTTGTATTTCCTGAAGAAATATGCTTTCTACAGGTCCTTAAAATGTAATAAAATATCTAAATTGCACTTTTTAAGGCTGAAAATAGTCTGAAATATTGTAAATGGTGTAAAAAACGTGTTAAATGTCATATAACCCTTTTCAAAGCAGCTTTTCAGTTTTAAACAGGAAAGTAACTGAATCAATGATGCAAACGTCATCAAATATGAGGCAAGTCCAAAATTGACGCCAAAGTAAATCTGTATTCAGTAGAAAGTCTGACATCTTATCCCTTCTTCTCGTTCAACACCAGTATGAAACCATATCCAGCTCAAGCACGTGCCCGACCGCTCAGCTGAACACCCACAGCTCTGGAAGCCAAAGAGCCATTGAGCATCCAGCAGGGATCTTATGTGGAACGTCAACACACGGTGAAAGGGAATTCACATTAGTCCAAATCAAACAGGGCCGGCATTGTCCTTGGCAAACCTGAGCCCCCTTTTTAATTTGTTGGCATGTACGGATTAAGGTAAATTTGCTGATTTCTGGAGTCTGGACCAAACCCAGTCTAACCACTTAAGTGAAAAGGTGCAAATGTGACAGAATGCAAGAATATTTTGCGTTTAAGTAGTCGATATCTTTGCTTCTGTTTAACCTCGTAGTTATGCAAGTCCATGTGTTCTTCTTTTTGAAGGGGACTAAGTTTCCTTGAACATAATTAAATCCACAAAAACAAACAAATAACACAAATAGTGTAGTCAGTTTCTGAACAAATGACTCTTATGAGCCAATTCTTTTTAACAGTCATAAACATTGCGAGGTGCGACGAGGTGCCCTTTGAGCAAGGCACTGAACCCCCAACTGCTCCCCGGGCGCTGCAGCTTAAATGAATGCCCACTTCTCCGGGTGTGTATTCACGGTGTATGTGTGTTCAGTGCTGTGTGTGAGCACTTGGATAGGTTAAATGCAGAGCACGAATTCTGAGTATGGGTCACCTTACTTGGCTGTATGTCACGTCACTTTCACATATGTACACAACATTTATGAGTTTGTAATACAATCGTCTGAAGATTTTCTTTTTTACAAACAACACCATGGTTGCACAACTTCAATATCAACTCTGACAACTCGTTTAGTCTTTATTTAAAAAAACATTTTCTCAAAAAGTTTCAGTTAGATTAGTTTACAACATCACAATTATAATTACAATGGGACCGTGAAAGCAATAATGTTTAATATTGTTTAATATTGACAACAACTTTTTAGCAGCCTTTTTTTCAACAAGTAAAAAAAAAACACTAGGCAGTATTACAGTTATGTTTTGTTTAATAGAATAAAATGTGAAAATATATTGAGGCTGGCTTAACCACAGACCTTATTTCATGCATTTAATCAATAGCCTGTTCAAAAAACCCATTGAACTCAGGATAATGCAACTACAAATAGTGCTGTCAAATGATTAATCACAATTAATCGCATCCAAAATAAAATATTTTGTTTAGTAATGTGTATATTTATCATGTATATATAAATAAATATGCAGTATATAGTTTGAAAACAGTACATATTTATATTCATGTAATTTATATTATATATAAATATATTTAATATATAAATATAAAATTTCTCTTAAATATATACGTGCATGTGTGTGTATTTATATATACACATAATACATATACACAGTACACACATATATACTGTATTACGTAAACAAAAACTTTTATTTTGGATGCGATTAATCGCGATTAATCGTTTGACAGCACTAATTGGAAGTGCTCAAATGATGGCTTCCCGGGTTTTGGCCTACAGAAATACTTCATCCCTGATACACTTTCTTGAACAGGTCTCTGTTTTTCTCATACAACCTTGGTAAAATTACCTGCTTTTGGAAAACTCAGGAAATCAAATATTTTATGGATATAAATGTCTTTTTTGTCTTTTTATTTTGACCTAACTTGAAAAAACATAATTAAAGCAACATTTATTGTTACGCTGCCTGCTGTACTTTTTGCATTAACAAAAACCTACTGTAAGGATTTACTAAAAACACATAAAAAAAAATTGCAATTAAAAAGCATGGACACGGTTATTTTTGACTTTGTGTTTGTAAGAGTTTTCACATTCAGATGCAAATTTAAATGAGGAGAGTATTTAAATGAATCATGCAAGATGATTTACTAAGGTTTGCAGTAGTTAATTTACTGGTATTTGCACTATTATTACTAAAAAATTGCATTACCCATTTTGCACATATGGTGTTAGTAGATTATCTGCACCTGCACGGAGGCGAATTAAATCGTGGGGTTCGCAGTTGGATATGGCCAATGACTTATAGAGATGGACTGCCCCTTTTCGCGTGCGTCGGCCGAGAACGAGAGTAAACTGCTGGATTGTGACGATGTGATCTTTCTGACATCATCAGATTCAGCGGCTAGTGCTCTGCTGGGTTATGCCCAGGAAGAGCAGGAGATGTTTGAGGGCGAGAAAGTTGAGACTGAACCCTCTCAATCCTCCTGCACTGCATATGACGAGTTATTGGAGGTTATGGACCATAAAATAATCTCTCTTAAGACTCCCTCCTTGCCATCTAAGCCCTGAATCTTGCTTAAATGGCAGGGCATATGCAGCAGCAGGTCAGACCGTCACTTTGTTGCACACTAAGGCGTACCAGACTGATCTGCTGAAAGACCTGGATAAGGTTCTATAAAGTCCAGGTCTGAGCCCGAACAACCAGGGGTCCTAGCCCATCTCGGTCTGGGGATAAGAGATGGGCTCAGAAGGCTAGTCTCGCGATTCATGCCCTTCCCCTGCCTGCGGCTAGGGCTAGAGAGAGGCGCGGGTCAGAGAGAGGCAAGCCCTCTTATTCCTCTCTAATTCCCCTGTAACCACCGTAAACTCCACCTGACCGAGGCTAGGTGGAAATTTCCTGCTAACCAGGAAACTAAAAAAAAGGTGAGTTCCCTCTCATTCTGAGGAATGAGTTCTCCGCTCTCCAGAGCTCGTTGTCGGTAGAGCTAGCATTGCTCCCCTCACCTAGAGGGTCACCTATGAGCATGCCGCTCCCTTCTGAGCGTCTGAGTTCCCTCTCATTCTGAGGAATGAGTTCTCCGCTCTCCAGAGCTCACTGTCGGTAGAGCTAGCATTGCTCCCCTCACCTAGAGGGTCACCTATGAGCATGTCGCTCCCTTCTGGGCATCTGAGTTCCCTCACTCGGAGGAATGAGTTCCCTGCTCTCCAGAGCTCCTCATTGGTAGAGCTAGCACTGCTCCCCTCACCATAGAGGGTCACCTATGAGCATGCCGCTCCCTTCTGGGCGTCTGAGTTCCCTTTCATTCTGAGGAATGAGTTCTCCGTTCCCCAGAGCTCTGTGATAGGTCGCTCTCCTTGTTGGTAGAGCTAGCACTGCTCCCCTCACCATAGAGGGTCACCTATGAGCATGCCGCTCCCTTCTGGGCGTCTGAGTTCTCTCTCATTCTGAGGAATGGTTCTCCGCTCTCCTGAGCTCGCTGTCGGTAGAGCTAACATTGCTCCCCTCACCTAGAGGGTCACCTATGAGCATGTCGCTCCCTTCTGAGCATCTGAGTTTCTCTGCCCCCCAGAGCTCTGTGATAGGTCGCTCGCCTTGTTGGTCGAGCTAGCATTGCTCCCCTCACCATAGAGGGTCATCTATGAGCATGCCGCTCCCTTCTGAGTGTCTGAGTTCTCTCTGAGTAGTTCTCCGCTCCAGAGCCATAGAACGTTACCAAAATATATATATAAGTGCACACGCTAAAGCTCTGTGCACTTTCTAAAATCCACTCAGTGGTAAGTTCGCACATCAAGTGTTCTGCGTTCTTTCTAAAATCCATGTTATGGTAAGTGCACACGCTAGATTTTGGGCACTTTTCTAAAATCCACCCAGTGGTAAGTTCGCATATTGAATGTTCTGCGTTCTTTCTAAAATCCTGTAGGGTAGGGTTACACGCACAGCTTCGTGCCCTTATTTGAGCTGGTCAAGCCCCGGTTTGTGCCTTGGGACCCACTCCCTTTGCCCCAATATTTTGGGCCTGAAAAAAAAAGAAAGAAAAAACTGTTGAGACAGTTCCCTCAGCTAGCTTGTTCATAGCAAGCGGTAGCCCTTGGGTGACCGGCCAGGACCTAGTTACTACCACTAGGTATTTGACCATATCCCCTTAAAGGAATCTTTCTCTGATTCCAAGCCTTTGAGCTCTACCCTGGGTCCGGTAATCCCGGCACCTAGCAGGTAAGTGTTTTAGGGTATGTAGCTTGGGTTTTTGGCCGAAGGGGATAATGTCACTGACAGCCATCAACCGTCCCAGGGGCAACTCCCTTAGCCTGGTAGAGTTGGCTTAGTGTTCGCCTTTTTTGCGAAATTGGCTTGCACTCCCCTCAGCATGGTGGCGTGGGTATTAACGTTCCCCAATAGCGACCCCTAGGGGATGCAGTTCGAAGTTCCCATGAAGGGGAACATCTCAGGTTACGTATGTAACCATGCTTCCCCGAGGGGGAACGAGACACTGCGTCCCCTAGGCTGTGGGCCATGCTTCGGACGCAAGCTTCAGACGAAGAAGTGAATGACATATTCTCCCGGCGCCCCTTATATCGGGGTCGTGCCGGTAGTGACGTCATAAGCTGTCGCTGGCCAACAGGTGGTGTTTTTATATATGTATGCTTCAAGCACGGGTCACACTGACGGTGTTCCCCAATAGCGACCCCTAGGGGACGCAGTGTCTCGTTCCCCCTCGGGGAAACATGGTTACATACGTAACCTGAGACGTTCTTTATGTTGTGCATTTGTGAGCAGATCACCAGCAGAACTTTCCACTCCCATCAGTGCTTTTATGAGATTGAGATCTTATTGCCATGTTTAGTGAATCTGGCCCATTATCTCATAGATGCACATATCCAAACAGGAGACACTACCACATTAGTACAAATCCCAATCCCATGATATGTCATTATGGTAAAGACAAAGTTTTCTCATCTGATACATGGATGCCTTTACATCAGCCTGTATAGTTATGGTTTGACATGCTATTAATATTCTTGTCTCATGCTGACACACAAGTTTCCAAGAAATGGTGAGTTTTAGTCATGTAGCACATAGTAATGTGGAGTTCTTTTTGCCCATGTCTGTAGATTTGGGAGCCGTAGGGCGGTTAGTCCAGGCGTCTGTTTGGTTGAGGGGGGCACGGAGTGGTTCGGGGGTTTACTGTGGTCACACCACTCTGTAAACTTAAGGACCTCGAATCAGACTCTCTGCTATTTAACTGTAAAACATGATCTTATCAGCATCCCGCTTGTGCTTTAATAATGGACCTTGGGAACCCGTGCGCCATCAATATGTCTTTGTGCCCCTCAATATCAAATGATTTGCTGTAAACTCAGAGATGACTACGACTTCTAAGATAAATGCTTCTGTTTCCAGTCGGAGAAAAGGAACAGGCCGTCACTATTTTAACATTTTGTTTTCTCTGGTTTCTCTAATGAGATTTACCACAGACTAAGAGATGGTTTTATTATCAGCGTGCTTCAACCCTCTGGTGATAAACAGAAATGTTTTCCCATCTCTTACTGAACTAAGTAAAACACTGAATGCTATAAACAGTATAAACATTTTAAGATGGGCTCCTCATGACATCATCAACTTTTCCCAGGCCTTCCCCCCTGTATAATGATCAGCCTTCAGCCACAGCTGCTTTTAATTACACATGCAGTGTTTCTCTTCAGTTTCCAGGACAGACGACTCCTATTCTCTCCCTCATCCAGACAACTGTTTATCAGGGCTTCAGCCAGCCTGCAGAAATATGCTGGAAGTGCAGGGTGTGAATTAGGGGGTTTGCAACAGCATTTTCAAACAAACCACAAACGTTTGGTTACAAGTTCAACAGACTGCATATTTTAACTCCGTGCTAAAAAGAGTCTTGTTTGCCTACCACAGTAATCACAGCAATAGTTACTCTGGCATTTTGAATTACAATTGATATTGAACAGAACATTGGCAAAACATATTATTAATCACTTCATTGTAGTTTTTCATATCCCAGATATATCATTAGAATGTTTTAAATCTAAGAGAATTGTGGTTTTAGGGCCAATCCAGCTAAGAAAAGGAGTCTTGAGTCGTGAAACGATGAACTGGGAGCTCTGAAATCCTCTGAGATTAAGGAGTTAATGTGCATTAAAAAGAGCCCCTTTTCCCATAAAGACTTTCTGTGAACCTCTATGACCCATAATGCAAGGTTAAACTAGAAATATCAGTGCTGTTTGCTCATTTATAAGTTTCTAGGTTGTAGGTGGTTGCCAGGGTGTTACTAATTGGTTTTGAGGGTGTTCTGGGTGTTTACTTAATGGCCCAAGTCAAAAGAACCCAGCCCCTCTCATAGTGTACATCTCAATATAAGCTCATGGACTTTTTTGCCCATTTTATTGCCTTCCATGAGAAAGTGCAGAAGCTTGGAATAAAATAGTACATTCCTTAGTTTCAAGCCAAACAATCTGATATATCATTATTGTCTATAGCACAAAGCTTGGGACAGGTTCTTAAAAGCTGGTAGGTGATTTGATTCAAAAATTTATTCAAATTTTATGCAGGTTGAAAGTCTCTTCACATCCCGATAGCAATCACTATGTTAAGTTGTCTAAATGTATGTATATGTATTTATTAGGGATGTTAAGCAATTACAAATTTTAATATAATTAATTACATGATGTGGCAATTAATTGAATTAATCGCAAATTAATCGTACTTCAAATTTGGCTGAGAAATGACTCCCAAAAGATACGTTCTCTAGGCTCCATCACGCAGTGAGTTGTTGCCCTGCCTCATATTTGTCATCAATCAACTTTATGAAATGTCAGATGACCCACGTAGGTCTGGCGCGGGGCGAGTGCGTTAAATGCATTAATAATTTTAACGTGTTATTTTTCACCTTAATTAATTAGTTTAATTAACACGCTAATCTCCAACCCTAGTATTTATATAATTTGTGGAAGGCTTAGGACCATAAAATGTTTGTCCAATCAAAATATTCGGCCCAAACATTACGATAGGCTGTCCTTCCTGCCTGTCAAATATGTATTGCATACCTTTGTGCACCCTGTATGTGCAGACATGATACACCATCATGTCATCAGCGCGTTCCAGCGAGAATGAAAGATGGTTTTATTGTAATATTATGCGCTTTGTGCTGTAATGTTTTCTCACCGGTGAATGAGACATGAGGTAATCTGAGAGCATTGCATCCATCTCTCATTGTGTCACAGGTTAGTCTCTGCTCTATCTGAGCGCGTTTGTGTGTTTTGGAGGAGGCGTGAATTTGCAAAGTGATTACGCGGGAGGGTGGAGATCTTGGTTTCAAAGCTAGCTTGCTATCGCTAGCCTTTCTTAAATTGCCTACCCTACCTTTTAGACACTCAATCAATATGAGCTCATAAAAAGCTGTATTTGTAATAAGTTAGAAAATGTGCATTAAAGTGAGTAAATGGAGTATAGTGTGTCACACTGCAATGGAAGACAAAGTATGTCACAATTTTAAAACTGTTGAGTAATTGTGACTATTTCTTGTCATTATTACTTTTTATTTAACAAAGTGACTGTCTTCGAACTGCAAATTTATTTCTTGTAATTACCACTTTTTCTCATTGTGATTGGACCTCATAACATTGACTTTATTTCATATAATTGCAACTTTATGTCTTGTAATCGCCATTTTTCTCATCATTTTGACTTTATCTGACAACATTGCCATTGAAGTCATCATATCTCACAGTTGTAATTTATTGTAGTTGTGAGTGACTTTATTACTCATCATTATGACTTTTTGTTTCACAAGGTGGCTATATCTCATAATTACAACTTTATTTCTTGTAATTGCAACTTTTTTCATCATTGTGGCTATATTTTACAATAAGACTTTATATTGGGCTTCCACGCATTGCAAGAGATGTCAGCTTCAGAGATGTCATACCCATGTGCAGTTGTGATGCTTGCTTTAGCAAACTAAACTAGTATTGCATTCAGATGTGTTTACAGGGTAGTTGAAATCTGTTCTGATTCAACGTGTTCTCCTCTGATTATGCCTATGAGTGTTTCTCCAACAATATTTTCCATTCTGTCCAGCGCTCGTGCTGTGTTGTGTAAAAGGCACGCCTCTTAAATTGCCGTTGGTGAGAGACAGGAACTGCAATCTGCAGCCCTGTTATATAAGAGCGAAGGATCCTTTTGGGTTTGTTTACATGTTCCTTTCAGCCCAGAGGAGGTTATTTTGCAGAAGAGGACGACTGAATGTGAAAAAACTTCAGCAAACGTTAGAAACAAAGCATTTCATGAGCACCAGCCGACAAGGCTGACTACAAACGTCCATGTGACAAGGCGTCCTTTGGTTCACAAGATGAGTTTTCTTTAGCCCAAAATATACTTAACTTGTCTGTATTTTTTGTGTGATGTAATTTACATCATCAGACTGAATTTTATGTCTGTAAAAACTTGTGCAAGGATAACAGCCCATACTGTATGTGAATGATTGGAGTGATCAAAAACAAACTTAGCTAAAGCTAAACTGTGTGCTAGATGGAGCAGGTGAATGAAGTATACGGAAACCCTTACAGTGGATGTTCTCAGATTGGAAGAAGAAGAAGAACTGATATTCCAAGTTAATATTTGCCACTTACATTGCCATTTTTAAATATACATCATCTGAGCCTCGGAAAACAGAATGCTGTGTGGTCAGAAGTCAGAGATCCCTTGTGAAAAAGTAGTGCACATAACTGAAATGAATGTGCACTTATAGTAATTTAGTCATAAAAGTATATTAATGAAACACGTAGTACTTAAAGGTGCATTTTTAATCATGTTTTAATAATCTTTTGTCATGCTTTAAAGAAGTACTGTACACTTATTTGAGGTGGATCAGAGGTAAAAAACAATATAAATACTGTTCAGCTTCTTGCACAGATGGATCATTTCATGTCTTTAGACCTCAATGTATCGTCATGAGCCGCAGGGTTTAATTTGGTTTTGTCTGTGTATATTTCCTTGTCTCTCAAAGCTGTGGGTCCCATTGACTAATATTATATGACTGACAGACTGCAACGGTTTGAGTTAAAAATCTTCGGTTATGTTCCACTGAAGAAACAAAGTTCCCTACATCTTGCATGCCCTGGGGGTAAGCAGATAGACATCAAATTTTCATTTTTGGGTGAAGTATCCCTTTAAAGATATGCACAGAATTCAAGCAAGTCATGTAATTCAGAAATGATAAATCAAAACCAAGACAAATTCCTCCTAGACATTTAGTTCAGTTGGTTCTGAGCAATGAATGTTCGTTACAAAGCAGAAGTACAGCGGAAGCAGCTGGAAGAACACACCCATCCCAGTGCTGACCCAATGCAGCGCTCTGTCTTTCTGCCCACAGGCAGGCTATAAGAGTCTCTGTCTCAGGAAGTAGGAGGTAACAGGTCGAGCCTGGCTTCCTGTGTCCTAGTGGTGTTCCCTCCAGACCTGTCTAATCCAAGCATCCCTGCATTTTTCAATGAGAAATAGCCCAGTGCACAGTGCACACAGACATGGTCCCCTATCCATATCTACTCTCTTTTGGCATGGTTTTAATGTGAACTCACTCACAGTCGCCTGCAGTGCTTTCCTTCCTCTACAGATAGTTCTGTGACGCACACAACTGCTTTCATGTCAGGAAAAGGCATGCAACACACCTTCTAGCATAAATTTCCTTTTTTCTTTCATTTCCATATATGTAATTTTTAATTTTTAGATAATTAATAATTTAAAGAAATTGTGTGACTTTTATTCCTATTCTGTTAGCTCTGAGACCATCTGTATGCTTGTATACACTTAAAAGTTGACAGCACAAACTTTTTTACACTTTCACACATTCTCTTCCTTTCTCTTTGAGGAAACCAGAACAAAAATAGCGATGGCACTCTTGCGCTTATGAGAATCACATAATTTCTAGAATTAGAATGTCCCTCTCGCTAATACCACCTGATGTGACTAGCAATAGAAAGTAACAAACGGTTCACAGCTGTGGTGTGAACTAAAGGATTTTGGTGCAATGAGGTCTTTGATATATCCACTTAAATATTTAGGTAGACATAATTTGTTATGTTTGCTAAGCAGTAGTTTTCAAAAACCCTAAGCATAAGTATTAAACTCATAGCTACAGACCTGAAAGGTACCTCAAAAAGTGTGGCTTGTTGACATTAGCAACCACCAATAATATAAAGGCAGTACGTTTTATATGGGCAAGCACCATTCACATCTTCTTAAAATGTAAGTTACTTAGTAAACCTTTAAATTCAAAGCTAAGCAAATTATTTACTAGTATGACATCAGCAAAATCTCCATCATCCTTCGCTTTTGCCCAGTATTCTCACAATTTACTTTTGACTGGGCTGCTGTCTAGCACCATCAAAAAACAGTTTACTGGAAATTGGCATGGTGGTACGTTTTTTAGGGAATCGCTATGTCTGATAGCACACAGACCTTGGCCCATCACATCTCTTTGTCAGTTATTGTTGACATTATTGATGTAACAGCAGCCAAAGCAAATTAAAAAGCTATTTCCTGTATTGCCTAGTGTTGTATTATGCTCTTATGTCCCCCATGAAAAAGACATACACGTTTGCGTACTTCTTAAAAAGAGTACTTTGTAAGGCCCGCGCTCGATCGACCCAATGACGGCAGTCGTTCAGCGGTTTGAAGGGCTTTGCGCGTTACAGTCTTTCCTTTTCACGACACAATAAGAACATTAAAATGGAACACTTTTTCTTATATACTTTATCTCGTTATTTCATCTGACTCCATAAATGAAAAGGTTTTAATGATATCTGTGCATCATTAAAATATGAACGAATGATCGATTATTCTTATCAGCTCTTTTTTAATACTTTACCCGCTCAGGTATAGGGAAACTATATCGCTCAGAGGCCCTGTTTTCCACAGGTCTCATGGACACAATCTCGTCAGGCCCGGTCATCAATCAGAGGTAAATTATGGTTATGTATCTAAGATTTGCCGTAAATTCACACGTACACAATCAGAGACATCAAATAACCCCCTTGGAGCACCCTCAGAACTCGAGTTCAATCGTTTACTTCAGTAAAGGTTTTGGCCACTATCAGATATGTTAGCAGATCAATGTACTACACTCGTAATAGCTTTGGGTTGGTCAAATCTTTGTTTAAAGTAACATTAATCAAAAGTCAGAGGTGTGGGCGTACCCGAATTCAGTTTGATCAGACGGCGTTCACCGTCCCTGAACGGAATTAGCCCGCCCCTACACCCAAGTACACTTAAAAGATGCCGGATATTAGCCGTCGCTAAAACTGATGCAGGCTTGCGGAAATATACGGATCCGCTACTCTAATAGGGAAAAAGCAATCTTTAGAGGCAGTTAGAATAGAATCAAACGTTACAATTTATTGACCAGGTAATCAAAACAATAATTCAAAACTCCAACGTTACAAGAATAGAATCATCAGTTAACCATACCTGGCAATGAAAAACTACACACAGCGATTTGTGCGGACAGTCAAACCTACAGACTCCCAGATGTTTGTGTCCCCTTTCCTTATATACCCAGATAATTACTTTAGAATTTGCAACCAAATGGCTTCTTGAGATCCTGTGGCCGGGAATACTTATTTACATACAGGAGATGTTTTGAGTAGGGGATCAGGGGGAGGGCACGCCTTTAAGTTGTGCACTATATTTTCTCATACTTTAGAACTTCTTTTAGCTTTTCCTTATGATTGGGAGAATGAGACCATTTTACCAGACGCACTGAGACATTTCAAAAGATATCAAACATGTATGGTTACTTTTTTGTACATATCAAATTGCATGGATTTTTCAGTGAATTTTAGGTGGTGAGGGGAGGGGGGAAATGATGAGACCGTCAGTACAGGGTGTGGATCCCCCAGTGTGCTGCACCCCTGGATGTTACTGTTACATATGCAAGAGACAGCTTTGTGGATTCACCGGCTGGGCCTTTTGTCTTCTCGAGGGGGGGCCCAGGTATCCTGGATGTTACTGTTACATATGCAAGAGACAGTTTTTGTGGATTCACCAGCAGGGCCTTTGTCCTCTCGAGGGGGGGCCCAGATATCCTGGCACCAGTCTTACAGTTCCTTCCTCTGGCACTGTTTTGGGCCACTTACAGGGTTCCCTGCAGTGTCATTTCAGTCGTTGTAAGGTGGGCAGTCTTAAGGGGCTGAGGGTTAGGATAGTGTTGGTGGATGCTTTTACTGATCTGATGAGGTGTCGGAAATAGCAACATTGGAATAGTGTGAAGGAGAAGATGAGTGCGCTTCCAACTGCGCAACCTCGAAGTACCCAGTCCCACCAGGTATATGCGGTCTGTGCCGATCGGGTAGATGAGCTAGACAGAATCTGTGCAGTCTTTCGCGCCAAGTTTGTCTCTACCTGCGCTTGAGAAAGGTGGTACTCTGTTTGGAGGATGACGTTCTGTACCAGGTCCATCGTGTCGATCAAGGCTTGTGTTCCGTGTTCATAAAAGGTGTCGTCCCACCATGGGGAGACCTCTGCGTCCTTTGGCATCCTTCCGAGGATGTCGATCTGGCCCATAGAAAAGTCCTCTGTCACTTCCAAGCAAAATGAGTGACCAGCAGCACAGGTCAGTCCTCCATATGTGAACGAGTTCATCTCACTGATGACACACCACTGTGTATGAGACACCTGAATCGCATTTGAATGGCCATGCAAAGATTCAACACTTATGAGTTTGCTATCATTGGGAGAGAAAGGTTGTAATGTGTTACATGTACAGACAACATAATTGTGAGTTTCATGACAACAAGTGCGACTGGTAAATAAGGTCTCAGTACCCTTCAACGTCATATATCCAGTGAAGTGAACTCATTTAATTACCTGATCTTTAACTACCATGCCAATGGATCGAATATTAGTGGAATTTGGATAAACTTGATCTGGGTGGATTAAAGGAAAAGTGGCAAAAAATCCAATACAACCAATACATTCGTTTCCAGTATACATCATAATTGTGGATAATAATTCTGAATACTTTACATTTTTCATTTTTTCCGAAGAGAACCATCTATGTAAATCTAAAACCTCAATTAAATCATTCAAAACATGTCTCGGGGTCTTGTGAAGACGAAGATCTAAAATTTCTTGTCTTGTTGCAGTGAATAAATCTTGTGCATATGATCTGCAGGCTAAGTCACGTTCGATGGTACGGGTCTGATTGAACAATGTGTGGCTGATCGTTAGAAGCGCCTGCGCTTCGGAACGAACCGCTTTGATAATATTATCATTGCTATTGGTGATGTGTTGGAAACCAGTGGCCATTTGATCTGTCAACCATGTGGAGAATTGAGATTGTTTGGTTATTTTATAAGTGTTGGCTGCTGAATTAATTGATCCGAACAGGCCGGCTATACTGCTGAGCAGGTCTCGTTTTGAGCGAGCAGGTGGAATTTGGACGGCAAGTCTGTCTTTGTAATCAGAAATTAAATCATCGATTCGTGACTGTAGCCATGCATACGACTCATCATTAGTATTACAATGTTTTGTATAGGCAGAGAGTATATTGGAAATGTTATAAGTTACATGTGTCATTACCAAATTTACATCATGTAATAAAGTCTTGTTGATGTTTCCCCTAATCAGTCCACCAGGAGGAATTGAGTGCAATTCTGGACACTTTTTGGGTTTAGTGTATCCACAGGTGGTCAAATTAAAACAGTACTTAACAGTCCATGAACAGTTGTGTGGATTGGTGAAATTGTCTATGCTATGCGAACATTCCCCGACACAATACATTCCTTCCTTTCGGTTGGTCCAGACAAAAGTTTTTGGTTTTGGCTCGTTAGGTGTGTACGACGTGAGATCGTACATTAGCTCGGTGAATCTCATATGTGTGTCATTATGTGTTTCTGTATGTGTGCACCTATATGTTGCAGGTTCCAAATTTTTAACATAGTAACATAATTTTGGGTCTATGCCATTGTTATTGTTTTCGTGTAGTGTGTACATGTTACCTATTGTGTCACCTGGATCTATTTTAAGTTGATACCAGGCAGTGAGGTTGTGCATGAATTTTGGTGCTTGAGTGTGTCCTGAAATGTTTCTTGTAGGTGGGTGGGTGTTACCTGAACTACAACAAATTTGTGGTGTGCAATTTGGATCCGGTACTAATCCGGGAGGCCATGTAACTGTCTCTTTTGGTGCGACTGTGATTTTTTTGTGTGGATGGCCCCTTGGAGTATTTCCACACCCACCTCCCACATTTCAGGTTGTGTGTGAGTGAAATCCTTTGGCCCAGTCTGATGCACGTGGGCCCAGACACTTTCCTTTCATCTGGTCTCCATGGGATCGCTGCAGTCGACCTGGAAGACAAGAGGAGAAGACAGTGACATTTATTTATTGTATTTTTGTACTTTTGAATGATTTGCACTGAGACATGTGGTACCATCGCAGTTTCCCTTTTACAGTTGTGGCCACACAGCTGTTGCATATAGCTTTAACTTCGTATGGGCCATGCCATCGGGGTATGAATGCACCTTGCTTCACAAAAACGCGTACCATTACCATGTCTCCTTCTGAGAATTTCACCTCAGAGGTTGGGTTGAATTGTGTATCATTCGTTAAGTCTGATTGCTGTTGTTTCAGAGCAGCGCGTGCATGTAGCACTTCCAACCTCTCTCGTAATTGCTTGAGCACAGACTGTTGAGTTGCAACCACGAGGGGCCCCAGGTCTGCTGGGGCAATTTCTGGGTCTATGGGCAGCTTCATGACTCTTCCAGTCATGAGTTCAAATGGACTGATACCTGTGGCTTTTGAAGGAGTTGCCCGCAGTATTGTTAGGACTGTGGGTAGGGCATCAATCCATTGGTTTTTGTGTTGTGCTACCTGTTTCGATATGCTTTCTTTTATTGTGCGGTTGGCACGTTCCACCATGCCTGAGCTTTGTGGTCGATACGGTATGTGAAACCTTTGTTTGATGTTCAGCATCTGGCATATTTGTTTCATCACCTGACCTGTGAAGTGTGTGCCCTGGTCAGATTCAATTTGGATTGGTGCTCCCCAAAGTGGGAGGATTTGGTTCGCTACTACTCGTGCCACTGTGTTTGCACTGTTATTGCGGGTGGGGATTGCTTCGACCCATTTGGAAAATTTGTCAATTATCACAAGGCAATAACGATACCCCCCTTTGGCACTAGGTAGTGGGCCTATGAAATCCAATTGGAGTAACTCCCAAGGTCCCTTGGGTGGCTCTGGTCTACACAGTTTTGTACGGCCAGGCTTGCCTTGGTTAATGGTGGCACATACGATGCATGTGTCACACCATCTTTGAATGTCTGATGCCATTTGTGGCCACCAGAAGTTCTTTTGGATCAGCTGTTGTGTTTTGGGAGCTGATACGTGTGCATAATCGTGGTACAACTTTATCACTGGTTTCTGGAGGGCTTCTGGAACAATGTATTTATCGTCTCTTAAAATCATGCCTTCAGTGACCTTGACTAGTTGGTCCTGCTGCAGGTGCGGTGTCAGCTCTCCATCAGAACTCCATAGTTGTTGTTGGTACTTTTTTAAATCAATAGGAATAGTTTGAATCGCACTCACGGCAGGAACAACCAGTCTGTCAGGCTTCCATTCATCTCCCTTTTGTGCTGCTAATTTGGCTAATTGATCTGCGATGTTGTTGTTTTTTTCGTTTTCATCTGGATTTTTGATGATGTGCGCACGCACTTTAACGACGGAGAGTGAGGAATCGCGTGTTCTAATCTCCTGCCAAATCGAAGTTATGATGTTAAAATGTTTGATCGGCGTTCCGGCAGACGTGAGGAATTTTCTCAACTGCCACTGTGCCATGAAATCATGGACTGTACCAAATGCGTATCGACTATCTGTGTATATACACAGCGGCTCGTGATGTGATCTGATTGCTTCAAGTAATGCAATAAGTTCAGCTTCTTGCGCAGATGTGTTTCCGGATAGTTTGATTAGCAATTGGTTATTGTCTGAATTGGGAGAGTGAGGAGCCCACACCGCACATCCTGTATGGAATTTGCCATCATGCCAGTATCGGGAGCCATCAATGTACACCTGTGTCTGATTTGGAAGTTCTTGGTCATGAACTGGGCTCTGTGCTTCCTGTTTCGTTTGGCATGTGTGTGGGTGGCCCTCAACATCTCCCAATAAATGAGGCAATATTCGATCGTTAACAGTTGTGATGTCACGCGCTTGTATGTCTGCTAGCCATCTTGCTAGCCTTTGAGACGACACACCTTTTATTCGGCCCTGCAACAGCATTTGCACTGGCGTGTGCACTGTATGCACAACGATAGGTTGAAAACCTACAATTGGTTCAGTTGCTGTCAACATCCAGTGAACCGCCAGTACGTGCTGAGTGCATGGGTCGAATCCTTGTTCGATCGTGGATTTTTTTCGGCTGTAATATGCGATTGGACGCAATTTTCCCCCATGATCTTGAGCTAAAACGCCACTTAGTGTGTTTTCGTTCGCGTCCACTTGTAAGTGGAAGGATTTTTTGGGGTTGGGCAGACCGAGCGCGGGAGCACAGCACAAGTTTTCTTTTAGACTCATAAAAGCTTTATCGTGTTCCTCTGTCCATTCGAGGACGTCAGAGGGTTTTGATTTTCCTTTTAAGAGGGAATATAATGGCGTGACAGCGTTTGCAAAGTCTGGTATGAAATCTCTTAAGTAGTTTGCTGTTCCCAGCACCTTCTGTAATGAGTTTAGCGTGTGCGGTCGGGGCAATTCAGCGATGCATTTCCGCCTATCATCTGTTAATGCTCGATAGCTTTGCGTAATCGTGTAACCCAAGTACTGAACCTCGGTTTGAGCAATTTGGGCTTTTTCTTTGTTCAATTTGAAGCCAGCTTTACCGAGTGTTAACAGCACTTCGTCAACGAGCAGCAAATGATCATCAAGTGATCCCTCGGTCGCGATAAGTATATCATCAACGTAATGAATCACGTTTCCGGTCCCTGTCAGTGGATTTAGCGTGTCTTCTAATGCTCTGTGAAAAATCGCAGGACTGTTATGGAGGCCTTGTGGCATTCGTTCCCAAGTGTACTGGATTTGATTCACAGTGAAGGCCAATTTCCACTGATCGGTGCGTTTGATTGGGATGGACCAGAAACCATTCTTTACGTCGAGCACCGTAAACCAAGTCGCTTGTGTTGAAATTTGTGATAATAACGTCGATGGATTTGCCACTATAGGTGTAGCCTTGGGCAACACTTTGTTCAGACGCTGATAATCAATACAAAGACGCCATTTACCGTTCGATTTTGGTACTGGTAAGCATGGAGAATTTGTGGTCGAACTACATCGTCGGACTATACCTCTGGTTTCAAGTTGGTGTACAATTTCATGAACGGCTGACTCTGCCTCTGGTTTGATGCGGTATTGTTTTTGTGGGGGAGGGGGCTCCCCTTCAATACACACAACAAAGTCAATGAGGCCGCAGTCATGTTCATGTGTAGCCCAAATGCTATCGTGTTTGTCTACCATCTGTTGAATAGGATCTGGGGTGGATATGGACATAACGCTCGTTATTTTTTTTGGTAGGCACTGTTTTACTGTTTTTTCTGTTTTCAGCTCAATTTGCTTTTCAAAGCAGTAAATTACAAAGCCATACTTTCGCATTATGTCCATTCCCAGCACAGTCCCTTCACTGTTGTTAGGTAAATACCAGAGGGATTCTTCCAATACTGTCACGCCTAAATCAAGTTGAACTGGCTGTGTTTTTGTCGCAATCATTATCGTATCGCCGATGCCTTGGATCGGAATCGTTTCGTTGGTTAAAGGTAGTGGAATGTCTGTACAGGAGCACGCTGCGCCCGAATCAATAAGTATGTTGGCTAACTGGCCTCCTAAATTAGCCCTTATTTTTATTCGGTTTCCACTCTTAATTATGCTCCCTATGGCAATGGAGGCCACGTATCCCTATTGGTGATTGTAATTTTCAGTCGTTCCGCTCGCGTTGTGGGCCGCGCCATTTTGGCCGTTTTGTTTTTTAAACACATTCATGAAGTTTACGAATTGTTTCAACAGCTCAGAGTCGTCGCTAGAGGGCGTTTTTTGGTCATGCTTCGCTTGTTCTTTTAAATCTTTTTCTCTTTTTTGACAATCTCGCATTATATGGTTAGTCTTTCTGCAATAATGGCATATCATTTTATTTGGAGACCTTTGGCTAAATTTATCTGTGCTGTTCCCTTCTGTTAACCATTGTGCGGACGCAACGCTGCGGGGTTTTAATCGCCATCTGTTTTCTATTCTTGAACCCCAGTCTACTATTGCTCTGAACGTGTTTTCGGCTGGGTCGACGCCATTTGATAACGCTTTTTGAACGGGGATGCCGGCATTGTTTTTAACAAGCTGCAGTAATGCGTCATGGTTGCGGTCTGCGATTTCAAGGCCTGAGTGTTCTCTGTATGTTACCCATAACCGTTCAGCGTACGTTTCAAATGACTCATTACCTGCTTGTTTGATTTCTAATATTTTGCTCCAGTCTGCATGTGACGGTCCCCTCATGTCTAATAATGCCTGTCTTAGACGTTCGTAAATCCCTTCGTCGGTTTCGTCATTTACTCTGTTCATTATGTTGCCGGATTTCATTTCTGTGTTTAGTTTTGGTCTGAGCTCCTCAGGGATAGTGAGAAGGGCTATTTGCCATACGTCTCTAATCTCTAGTTTGTAAACATTAGCCTGTAGCATCAATGCTTCCCAGTAGGGTTGAAAAGGCCCTTTTCTCGGCATAATTCCTACGACTTGTTTGTGCCTAGAGCATTCTTCGCATGTTAATGGGCGGCTGATTGTTGTGATTTCATCATCCGCATTTTTCATGGTTTTTAATACTGCGATTTTAACTGCTTTCTTTGGCGAGTCGTTTGATTTTGCTCGAGTCTTTACCGGGCTTCGCAGGCTCTGCTTTTCTGGCCACAGGCTCACAAGAGCTCGGTTATGAGTTTCTCTGTATGGCCTATTGTTACACGCTAACGCAGTATCATCATCTTCGCTTTCAGTTTGCGTCTCTAACTCGGTTTCATCCAGTGCTGCTTGTTTAACTGCGGAAACTGGAAAACCTGTTTTATCGCAACAGTCTTCGAGCGCAGATATGTAATTACTATATGTAATTAGTTTCCCTTGAACGTGATCAACTTTTTTGGCCATTTCTTCGCGTTGTCTAGCCCAACCCTGTTGCTCGTATGCAAACATTTCGACTTGTTTTCTTAACTTTTGTAATTCGTCAGATCGCACTCTTTCGATTTCTTTGATATTTGTTATTGTTTTTTCGTTCTCGGTTATGGTCGCGAGGTCGTTGCGGCGAAGTAAATAAACAATTGCAGCGGGAATTTTCTTGTATTTTGATTTTGATTTTAGTTTTGTACCCTCGGCAGAATACCAGGAAATTATTTCGTTGTTGTTCCACTTCAAATTGAATCCTTTGTCGCTTAACCGAACAAGGAGTTTTTGTAATTGTAGTCCTAAAACCTCCATTATCTCCTCATCTGCTCTGCTGCTGTGCTTTCCCTGAAAAGACATGTTTCTCGTCTAGTCCTTATCACCACCGGGTTTTTCGGTTCCGGTCTCAAAAATGGGTATACCGACCCGTACTACAAAATGTGTCTATATGGTGTAAACAATATTTCCCTCAACTTCTAAAAGGCAAAGAAAATACACTTACCACAGCAGCTGGATATGGATGAGAAGGAGTTCAAACCTCATGTCCCAAGGAGAGTTCAAGTTGAATGTCGCGGCTGTCGCAGCTGGAATGACGTACTCGTCTCTGCGAGAATCACGTTCTCGTCTTTGCGAGAATCACGTCGGGGTCACCACTGTAAGGCCCGCGCTCGAAGTCTTTCCTTTTCACGACACAATAAGAACATTAAAATGGAACACTTTTTCTTATATACTTTATCTCGTTATTTCATCTGACTCCATAAATGAAAAGGTTTTAATGATATCTGTGCATCATTAAAATATGAACGAATGATCAATTATTCTTATCAGCTCTTTTTTAATACTTTACCCGCTCAGGTATAGGGAAACTATATCGCTCAGAGGCCCTGTTTTCCACAGGTCTCACGGACACAATCTCGTCAGGCCCGGTCATCAATCAGAGGTAAATTATGGTTATGTATCTAAGATTTGCCGTAAATTCACACGTACACAATCAGAGACATCGAATAACCCCCTTGGAGCACCCTCAGAACTCGAGTTCAATCGTTTACTTCAGTAAAGGTTTTGGCCACTATCAGATATGTTAGCAGATCAATGTACTACACTCGTAATAGCTTTGGGTTGGTCAAATCTTTGTTTAAAGTAACATTAATCAAAAGTCAGAGGTGTGGGCGTACCCGAATTCAGTTTGATCAGACGGCGTTCACCGTCCCTGAACGGAATTAGCCCGCCCCTACACCCAAGTACACTTAAAAGATGCCGGATATTAGCCGTCGCTAAAACTGACGCAGGCTTGCGGAAATATACGGATCCGCTACTCTAATAGGGAAAAAGCAATCTTTAGAGGCAGTTAGAATAGAATCAAACGTTACAATTTATTGACCAGGTAATCAAAACAATAATTCAAAACTCCAACGTTACAAGAATAGAATCATCAGTTAACCATACCTGGCAATGAAAAACTACACACAGCGATTTGTGCGGGCAGTCAAACCTACAGACTCCCAGATGTTTGTGTCCCCTTTCCTTATATACCCAGATAATTACTTTAGAATTTGCAACCAAATGGCTTCTTGAGATCCTGTGGCCGGGAATACTTATTTACATACAGGAGATGTTTTGAGTAGGGGATCAGGGGGAGGGCACGCCTTTAAGTTGTGCACTATATTTTCTCATACTTTAGAACTTCTTTTAGCTTTTCCTTATGATTGGGAGAATGAGACCATTTTACCAGACGCACTGAGACATTTCAAAAGATATCAAACATGTATGGTTACTTTTTTGTACATATCACATTGCATGGATTTTTCAGTGAATTTTAGGTGGTGAGGGGAGGGGGGAAATGATGAGACCGTCAGTACAGGGTGTGGATCCCCCAGTGTGCTGCACCCCTGGATGTTACTGTTACATATGCAAGAGACAGCTTTGTGGATTCACCGGCTGGGCCTTTTGTCTTCTCGAGGGGGGGCCCAGGTATCCTGGATGTTACTGTTACATATGCAAGAGACAGTTTTTGTGGATTCACCGGCTGGGCCTTTGTCCTCTCGAGGGGGGGCCCAGATATCCTGGCACCAGTCTTACAACTTATTACAGAAACAATATACTTTAAAATAACTGAATTGAATGTTTTTGGACACTTGATTGCATGTTATTTATATTGAAATGAAAATGTATTACAGTTTATGTTTAAATTAAATTAGTTGAACTTAAGAGTGCTTTTTTGGCCATTTAAGCACATCTATACAAAAAACTGAATAATTATATTCATGGGTCAAGTGTACTGCTGAATGTACTGGCAAAGATTTTTGGTAAAGTAAAATATACTGGCAATATCTATGCTCTATAAAATGTTATTTTTTATTTTATTTTTATAATTAACATTATATTATCTACATGGCGAAATACGGTAACACTTTATTTTAAATAAAGTCCTTGTTAGACATGTTACATGTACTTACTATTATAATAATTATAAATTATGCATAATTATAAGTAACCCTAAGCCAAACCCTTATCTTAACCTTAACCATATAATAAGTACATGTAGTTAGTTAATATTACTCAGTACTTAAAGGTATAAGTACACTGTAACACTGTGACACTTTAAAAGTAAGTGTAACCCAATATCCTTTTAAGATTTTAAGTACTCTACAAGTGCACATTGAGTACAATTAAGCACAGTTCTATGAGCTGTGAAATGCCCCTATGTTTCAGAGAAATTATCTTAGAATCAAAGAAAGTGTGTGTGTGTGTGTGTGTGTGTGTGTGTGTGTGTGTGTGTGTGTCCTGGTTGTATAGGCAACTCCACACTTCCTGTCTGATACTTTGATCCAACCTATTACTTTTATCAAGCGATCGCACCCTAACACCTGGACCCAACAATGGTTTCTCTCTCTCCCTTCTCCTTGGTGCTGTGTGTTGCCTTTGGTGTGGTAGTTTGTCTTAAACGTGGTGTGCTGGTAGTTATGGCATGCTGGGTCAAACAAGAGGCCCAGTCATGATGGTCTTCCAGGCGGCCAGCTGCCTCCACCACCCAAAACCACCCCTCCCAAAACCACTTGAGTTGTTCTTAATAAAAATACATACTTTTATAATGCCCTCATTCTTCGAGCCATGAAGACATAATCACTGTTTTCTGGGTGTAGTGTGTTTGTAGATGTGCACGTGTTTTATATCAGGCTGCAGAACTGTGATCTGTTATTGGTTTGGAGCAGCAAGACTGCATTCACTGTGTGTCTTAGGCTGTTAAAGTATGCTTATATGGATGTGCACCTGGCAGTCTTTAAACTGAAAACAATACATTAATAAAACTGTCCTGCTTTAACTGTTAACTATACTTTTATAGTTTCTAAATTAAATGTGAATGAAATTCTAGGGGGTTCTGGGTGTTTGCTTGCTGCCAAAGTCATAGAGCCCACCCTGTATCTCTATGATATTGTAGATATGGCTTGTGTCCCTCTTGCAGTGTAGCTATAAGGCATTTTTAACCTGTTTTATTGCACACCAGGTGAAAATCGTAAGTTGGATCACTTTAAAAACTAATAGCATAAAGTAATATGATTTGAGGTATTATTTACTCTTTCCCTGCTAGCCTTTAAAAATAAATACAGCCACCACCAGCATTTTTGATAATTTTCACAAAAATGTCATTGCCCCCAGAATATTTTGATGCATGAATATCTCAACATGTAATATGCCAATGAAATTACAGAGTCTCTGCTTATTGCATTCTTTTTTTATCAACACTTGACTTTTTTCAACAGGGTTCAGTGCTGTAAAGCATTCTTAGATTTTTAGACATTCCTCTCTAAAGAAACTAATTACAGATGTTTTGAAATGGTATGCTTGTTGGCCTGACCATAATTTGCAGTGTGGGTTTAATTAAAAAAGCAACATTTTGAACAAAACTGACATTTTGAACAAAAATTTTTTTTGTCAAAGGTTACGTCTTCAGAATGATGATCAAAACATAGAGTAGATTGCTTCTATCAACACCCTCAAAGCTTAGCTTGCGCAGTCCTATATCACTTCCTGACTTTTCATTTGGAAACATGAGGCAGTTTTGATTTATGTGCTGTTTAATGCTTGATGATTGACTATTTTACCCAAGCATCTGCTTACATGTACAATCGCTTGTTTCTAAAACTATATCATCCAAACAAATGTAGGAAATGTAGGAAAACGCTATATTCACCTAGCTGTGCATGCGTAAAACCTCATAAAAAGGTCACTGAGACAACACAGACATCCATTTTCACACAATTATTCTGGCAATTCACTGATGTGTCCAGGTCGCACTCAACTCATGATTATATGTTGGATCTAAAATGCAACTGCTCTCAAGTTTTGCTGTAGGACAGCTATTGCGAGTAAAGTTTCTGTCATCTTTGCATGACTGTATTGTAAAGTGTACAAAGTAACATATTTTAGCAAAGGTGTGAAAGCGAATAGTTCAAAAATGGCACAATACTGGTATAAACCTAGATTTTTCAAACAAAAACATATTAGTGTGGACACGGCCTTAATGTCTGTTGAATAATTTTTTTACAATAATCAAAAAAGTGTCATAAAAGCAGCCCCTATGACTGGTGGGAAATGTTCTGAAGTCAAACGACAGCACAACTAAGAATGAGAAGTGGCAGACATATGCCACAATTTCAGTTCCTGAAAGGTCTGTGACACTCAGTGTCAAGAGCAGATGGAAAATACCTATACATAACAAAACACACACATGCATCCTCCATCAAGTGCCTTTGACTTAGCACACTGCAGCTCTGGGCTCAGTCTGTTGAATTCTAGAAAAGTTTGGCACTGTGCAGTCTTGTGCTTCTTTTGGGATGAGTGAATTGTGCGGGTCGAGGGTGACTGATCTCCCTCCTTAGGGCAGCAGATGGCCAGTGAGGCATACAAAGAAGCTCACAATGTGGAACCGACAAAGCCCATTGGCTGCTCCTGTGTTCCATCTCTTACAAAGCCAAAGTGTTGGAAGCATAATATCACACTGCCTGCTGGTACTTTTCATAATGAAGCAGCCGTCTGCCCCCCTGCTGCATCTTGAGCGCACTGTTCCTTGCTTCATTGAAGCTTGGTCGTGTGAAAGAAGATGGTGTTGGCGACATTCACTGCTCACTCCAGGGTTAGAGGTCATGGTTAGGGTGGTGTGTTTTTAGTCCCCCCCCTTATCCATATCTTCTTGAGCTGCTCTTGCAGGATGATTATTCTACCTCTGAACCCCAAAGTCCCTTCTCACCCCTAAATCTCAGTAAAATTCACAGGATATGAGAATTCTCAAGCCCAGGAGCTTTTCATCCTGCCACTAATAAAATTCTCATTACGGATCGTTTCCAAATTCCCTTCTGGCTTTAAGACAAAACAATGCTACCCCAGACATAGTCAAAAGATTTTGTGCACAGTCCAAAGACATTGCTTGGAGAGATTGAGTTACTTAACCATTATGGTTCAGACAAAAAGTAAAGAAAATTTTAAAGAATTTCCTAGCCTGAAAATAAACAGTGAGGTTATATGAAGTCTGTCCTTGTAAAAGCTTGAGGCGCTACGTCATGGAATGTGGCAGCAGGACAGAAGTGTGAGGTCTGTTTAGATTTGGGGTTGGGGGTTGGAATGGGGCTTCCCACTGCAGACGGCACACACAAGAGCCGACTGTGTGTTACTGACACATGCCCCTCCCTTCCTCTGTTTCTTCACAGATGAGCGATGGAGAGTGTGAGAGAGAGGAACAGCTGTGGTAGCGAGAAAGACAGTGAAGGGAGGAGGACCTCAGTGAGAGTCAGATGCTGCACCAGGCAAGAGCAGACAGAATAGTAGACAACGTTAGGAAAAGAGGATGACCATTGCGAAGGAATACGAAATATGAAGGAACATCTTTGTGTGCTCTTACAACTGGCTTAATAACAGGTAAAAACTCTATTATTATATAACATTGCTGTTTTAAAAGTGTGTGTATGTGTGTGGATGGGTGATTAAGTGGATAGTTGAATTGCTGGATAGAAAGTTAGATGGACGTATAGGTAGATGCATGGAAGGACCTTGATGTTTCTTTATCACTTTTATCACAGATCAGAATGGGAAATACAGATAGTCAGTACAGCAATTTCATCATCCCTGGTAAGGGAAAGTCTAGCTCTCTGAAGCTGCGCACATCTAAAGATGAGGCCCTCTCTCCACACTCTTGGTGGAGGAGCTCCCAGAACACCTCTGGATACAAGACCAAAAATGTTTTTTCATCACACAAGAACAGCCAACCTTACATCTCCCGTCATTATGACTGCATTAAGGGGGGATCTAATGACAAATTACATTCAGAGAGCCACAGAGACTATGATAACCTTCTATTCCAGGGAAATGGATTCATTGTAGGCTACAGACAACAGACTGGAGGCCTCCAGGCCCCAATGAGGAGCACCAGTTGTGAAATTAAAGACAATAAGAGTAGTCCCAAAGTTCTTTTTCGTGAGGATGGAAGTCTGAGGGTTGAGTTTATCAATGCACGGAGGGAGCCGGATGTTGAGCTGTCAGGGGTCAGCTGTCTCAGTGGACCTGTTGATGCTATCCAAAGGGCCAGTAATGGGAGCTCTCTTAGCTCTGAGGGTTCATGGTATGACTCACCATGGGGGAATGGGACAGTAGATCTGTGTGATAACGTCTTCACCACCGGCCAACCTTCGGACAACAGTAGTGGATATACCACACTCTCATCCACACGTACTGTAGACTTTTCATGTTTTAATGGTTACAATACAGAGCAATCTGAGAACCATATGGGTAACCTCACCTGCCAACCCACAGTTCACGGGAGTCAGTATGCAAGCAGTGATTGCAATAGTAATGGGTGCAATGCTAACCGTGCTGAGGAGGACAGTGGCATTGGAGACTCTGTGCTACTTCATTTGGAACATAATGGACTATCTGACCTTTACACAAACCCCAACATGACTGTGCCATTCCCTACCGTGGGTATTCATGCAGCGGATCAACTCAAGGACGCTCCTCACCTCCAAGCCACACTGACCTCTTCCCTGGATGGGAACTCCCAGGATGAGAGTCAGAAAACCCAGAATTACACCTCACAAACCCTGCCATGCAGAAAAGCAGTTCCCGATGGGAACACAAGGAAGGACTCGCTCAAGAGTCGCATCTGCCGCCTCAGCGATTGGACAGGAAGTCTGAGCAGGAAGAAGCGAAGGCTGCAGGTGAGAAAATAATTGTTTGGGGTATATTTGGCATTAGTGTGAATCTGTCAGCATAACAGCCTTCCTGTTTCAATTATCACGCAGATACTATCATATTCCTGTTCAGTCTTCTGGGTGTAAATTATGTTTTAGTTGAACTTGAAATTTTTCCGTGTTGAAAAAAACCCACCATATGCTAGTTAGTTAGTTATGTTTTGAAGCATGGCAGCGGGTTATAAGCTGGTTATGAGCTGGTCCTGAGCAGGAGATAGTTGCTTAGGACCAGCTTAGGACCAACACATCACCAGCTTAAACCAGCTCATAACCAGCTTATAACCAGTTCAAACCAGCTCAAATCAACTGCCATGCTTCAAAACATACCTAATCAGCATATGCTGTTTTTTTTCAACAGGGTTCAGTGATGTAAAGCATTCTTAGATTTTTAGGCATTCCTCTCTAAAAAACTAATTACAGATGTTTTGAAATAGTATGCTTGTTGGCCTGAACATAATTTGCAGTGTATTTAGGAAGAGTAAAGACTGAGCAAAGGGTGTGACAAGCTTCACAACATTATGTCAACCTTGTAAAAACATGTATATGTTAACATTTGTCATTCTCTTCTCACTTCATGTCTACCCAACCTCAGGAACCTAGTACTCTGGACTTTACAGAGGTTATCAGCTGTGAAACAGGGGTAACACTAGAGGAATCCAGACCGTTTTGGAATACAGTGTCCTCCCAGACACAGTTGGACTGCTCTGGTTCCTCAACGGGCCCATTTGGGCAGCAGAACCAGAGTGCGGCCTTGAGGCAGAACATCTATGAGAACTTTATGCAGGGCCTAGAGACTGGTAGCAGCAGTGGAACTGCTTATGGACTCCAGGTCTGGGAGGGTGAAGGAGAAAGCAGCAGTGGCTCAATGGGCTCCTTGGAGCAAATGGATTTCCTTTTTGAAAAGGAGCAAGGTGTTGTGCGGAGGGCTGGTTTGTTGGCTTTTAAGCCCCTCATTACCCTCCATAAGGACCGCAAACTGGAACTGGTAGCAAGACGTAAGTGGAGGCAGTATTGGGCGACGCTCAAAGGTAAGATGGTAAAACATGCACAGCCAATTCAATTTTTCACTTATAAGTCTTCAAAATTTAGCTGCAATGGATGTTTCTTCTTCGTTATTAGAAGCTCTATCTCTGTTGTCCTGTCTCCTGTAGGCTGCACACTTTTGTTGGGTGAATACAATGGAAAGACCTCCCCTGAGCAGGAATGCACACCACAGTATGCAGTGCTTGCTGAATATAGTATTGTGCAGGCAGTTCCTGAGCATCCCAAGAAAGAGCATGTCTTCTGCCTCAGCAATGCCTATGGAGATGTCTATCTCTTTCAGGCATGTGGCCTTTATCATAATATATAATGCACAGTTCAGAATTTCCACACTCTTGGCTACAAGTTTTCTCTTATCTCTCGCCTCTCACTTGCAGGCTGCAAACCAAACGGACCTTGAGAACTGGGTGACGGCCATCCATTCTGCCAGCGCTTCACATTTAGCAAAACGTCAGGGGAAGGAGGACACTCTGTGTTTGCTGAAGAGCCAGAGCAGAGCTCTCCTGCAGAAGATTGATATGGATGGCAAAATGAAGAAGATGGCAGAGCTGCAGCTGTCCGTCATCATCGATCAGAAGAACAGGAAGGCTATTGAGAGCCAGGTGAGGAACAAAACGGATGTGTGTGTGGATGTTTATGCATATGTGTGTGGTTTGTTTCGAAAGATTAAAGTCCAGGTAGTTCAGATGAGTGGTTTGCTAAATTGGGCAATTATGTCATTAATGTTGGTGTTTGAACAGAAACCACACCAGAATGCCTTCAGAGCATCCAATTATATAATACATGCATTCAGACTTGACCCCCATATCTTTCTGATTCGCATTATCTACATTTTATCTAAATTTGTAGGTTTTCAAAAGAAAATTTGATGGGTGTGATGGGTGTGGGTTCTTACCCATACACAAGTCACTGCCAATGTTTTGGGTTGTTGTAACTATAATATTTATGTCTATGAATGCATTTCTCTCTCTTCTTCATCTCTGAACCACAGATCCTGCAGTGGGAACAGAACCTGGAAGAGTTTAACCTAGAGCTCTTCCGCATGCGCTGTTACCTGGCTAGCCTGCAGGGCACAGAGCTGCCCAATCCAAAAAGCCTGCTAGCCACTGCTGGACGCCCATCTAAAATGGCGCTAGGTCGTCTGGGAATTTTTTCTGTCTCGTCCTTTCATGCTCTGGTAAGGATCTGTCACATGCTTTGAGGGAATTTATTAAGATACCAAAAAAGGACCTCATTAAAACAATCTACCTTTGAGACATGCAGCAGAAATTACATTAAGATGATGCAGCATTAAGATGGAAAATGTTTTAAATGAGCTTGTGTTTGTGCAGATATGCACTCGTGATGAGGCCACCCTGAAGAGACGATCTCGCTCTCATCCTCGAGGTACGCGGAACAAACGAGGACTACTCTTTTCTTCACAGAAGGGATTAGACAGTCTGACCAAACACAACCGGGAAAAGAGACAGTCCCTGTCCCAGGTAAGAGTTAGAGCATGATGTGCTCTTATGCCACAACTACAAAGACATAAACTAATTTGTAAACTGTATATAGATCTAATCTAGAGGGGAGTGTCACATGTGCTATAATGTGATTCCTTCCACTTTCAGAACTTTAATATTGTATAACACTAAACTATACTGTTTTGTAGTAGGAAAAAAACGGTACACAGACATTTTTCTTTCTTTTTTCCCCTTGTCAAATCAATAAACATGCTGTCTAAACAGGAGCACAGAATCCAATTTCAGAAATATTACAGAAAGGTCTTTAGCCAGATCACATAGAGAAAAATTATGGCAATTTTAGCCAATCGCCCAATTATTACCAGATCAGTTTATTTATCTTTGACCGTTATCAGTCACATCAATCATTCACACACGGGAATTGCATTTTAACAATAATTGCCAAATGCTATGCATAATAATATTCTAAATGTATTTATTATTACAAATTAAGTCAAGTATCAACTGAAGGAAACAACAGCCTGTATCATCATTAAAATTATAACTGTACTTCATTCATATTTGATAATTCTTCATATTTTATTGGGGAAAAGTATCTTATATAGAATCTTAAAATGTTATCGAAAAGTCACGGAAATTTCTATAGCCAATATAAATCTTTTTGAGTGAGTTAATTAATTTATACAGTAATCAGTAACAACTGATATAAATTCTTTGGCTATACAGTTATATATTTTGTGACCTGCCAAACCCTAACAATAAGGAATACACTTAGGGAAAATAAAAATAAAACGAGCAGTTTCCCTTTAATTAGTGTTAATTCTAATTGACATGAATGAGTACATACTAAAAGAGCTGTGATTTCAGATTAAGAGTCTTACTCTGAGGTTCACCGGCCAGTGTTTATGACTGCAGTACTGAATAGTCATTTCAGACATGGGCCTGTTTTACTCATTTAGTCTCAGTAGTGTGTTAATGCTGTCCACAGGTGTCAGGGTGGGAAACACCGTCACACTCGCCGGATAAAACAAACAACCACTGACTCACTCATCAAAGCTTTCTCTGCAGGTCAAATGGCAGGAAAACACTCAGCAGTCCTGTTCCTTTCTCTCGTCAAAGTGTTCGGGGGCTGTTTTGGAAATGCTGTTACTGGATCAGTTCTTGTAATTAAGCCCAGATCAGCAGCATTCCTTCTCTGAAGGTCTTTTGTGTTAACACAGAGCAAGAGCTCTAAATCCACATGTATGATTATGTAGACGACCTCATGTGAGTTTGGAGCCTATCGCTCCAAGTTCCAGCCACATAATCATCCATCCTTAAATGGACCAAATCTGGTCAAAACAGCCCCTAATAGTGCATGATTCCAAAGATGGGAATTACCATGAGCTGCATGCGGATAATTGCTGCAAGCTGGAAGCAGTCTAAGAGGAGCGACAGCTTCTACTGCACAGATGTAGAATCTGATGTTGTGGGATTCAACAGGGTTACGAGGTACAGTGTGATTGATTCCAGAGGGCTTAGATGCCTAAGTCAGAGTTGCTGTCCCCAGATACACCGCTCAGTTGTGGTGTTGCTACTGTTCTGTTGATGTCTACCTCTATACTTTTGTACAATCTCAGCTCTTTTCCTAAACAATAGTCAGTGTTGAGGAGTAACTAGTTTCATGTAATTATGTAATTTAATTGCAAAATAATTGTAACTGTATTCAATGTGTAATTAAATTAGAGTTACTTAGGACAATGTCAATGATTACAAAGTGGGTTACATCTGTAAATTTTCAAACACAACCACATACAGACTTAATTGATTTCTTTCCCAAATTTCAATGAATGAAAGTCGGAC
The DNA here is from genome assembly GCA_003573665.1 of Oxygymnocypris stewartii. Lineage (NCBI taxonomy): Eukaryota > Metazoa > Chordata > Actinopteri > Cypriniformes > Cyprinidae > Oxygymnocypris > Oxygymnocypris stewartii. The sequence continues at coordinate 1,169,578 of QVTF01023105.1, forward strand.
AGTTATCAGTTGTTGAGTAAATGTTTGAAAATGTTTGACAGTGATTATCAGTTGAAAAAATGATTTATACTTTTAGAAAAGTAAACAAAAAGTGATCAAATGTAATCAGTTACATTACTTTAACAAAGGAATTAAAATAGTTTCACTACTTATTACATTTTAAATGTAATCTGTAACCTATTTCATTTTCAAAGTAACCTTCCCAACACCGAGAATAGTCCACTTTGCAACTACATGACTAGTCATTAGAGAATTAGTAGACTGTTTTATTTTGAAGGTTCCCAACATTATAAGTAGCTTTGTTGGTTACTTGATTTCCATGGTGTAGTGCTGAGTCAGCCAACTAATAGCGAAATTCCAGTTTATTGAATTCATTACTATAAGGTATTGCTAAAATAATATGTTCATCTAATTAAAATGAATGGTCTTCTCAATATTTGTCTTTTAACTGCTGAAAAAAACGAACAAAAAAACAGTCAAAACCAGCCTAAGATGGTTAGCTTAAGCTTCTGACATGTTGCCGGTACTCAGAGTAAAATCGTCAGGGTCTGGGTGATTAGGCTATATGATCCCATAAATGATTAGAAATTATATAGAAACTAAAGCACACTACCCAGGCGGGATCAACTCTCATCTCGACCCATCCACGTGAATGAACGCAAGCAGAGTCGGTCTACTTCATTGTGTGGTGCGCGAGAGTCAGGGGAATCAGGGGAAACGTGCCCAATTGTAGAATAATAATTAATTATTGATTACTAATTTGAATCAGTACTTTATAACGAAAACCATATCTTAAAATGAAAAGAAACAGGGTTTGCAATCACATCATTTTAAACCGTAAACTCCTGGAAAGTCCAAGGATCCAGTGAACGAATTCAAACAGTAAGCTCAAAACAGCACTAATACAGAGAAAACATCAGCAATTACAGAGAGTATAGTGACTTACATCCAGATGTCAGTAAAATTATTATTTTCAACGTGTATTTAGCTTAAAAGCAATAGTGTCTATAATAGATGCTGATTATGCGGTGATTTAGCTATTCTGAATGGAACCGTATATTAAAGGCAGTGCTCTCTGTAGTCCTGTTTGGTATTGCAGCTTGATTTGTGCTAATTTGTATTGAAAACTTTTATTGAATTATTGATTAATTGATTGTGGCACTATACATACATTGTGAATTATTAAAAAGTACTTATTTATTTAATATAAATAAGTAAATAAATAAATAATAAAATAAGGTACTTAATACCGGTACTTCTTTTTTTACACTTCAAGCACTAGTTAAAACCCCTCTAAAACCAGCTACATATGACCAGGCTTGAAGACCAGCTAAAACCAGCCAACCAGCTAATGCTGGTTTTAGCTGTTTCTTTTTCTTCAGGGGTTGTTTGTGTTGTTAGCTTAGCAACATGATCATCATATTCTATTGTAACCATAAGTTGAGTTTGTGCGCTTCATACGAGTAGCACTGTTAGTGATGGTAACTGCATTGTTGCTCATAAAGAACGTTTCAATTGTTGTGAGGTTTAATTCACTGTAAGATAGGATGCTGCTTTAGCTAGCTGCCTGTCTACATTGAGGAGTCCACCTCACTGCAGGAACAAAGCTTATGTCAGTTTTTGGTATTTTGAGTTTTGACTTTTCAGTTAATTGTAGAGGACACACCATTTACACACACATTTGTATAGACTACATCCATGTAATGATGAGTCTGTGTTCATGTGCTAGCAGGAGGACGTTGAGTGCACGGGTGTCTTGGATGAGGGGAGGCCGTGTCTGATTAGGGCTGATCCATCTGTCTGCTTTTATAGACCTATAATTTTAGCATCTTCCAGACCTCTCATTATTTTCCAGCAAATCTCTGGGTTATTTCTGCTGTGATCTACAATCAGAATAGTATCAAAGCTGGCACCTCAGATTCATGGATTCTAATTAAGGCACATAGATAGAAACATGTTGCTTTTTTGAGCCTGGATGCTGCTCTGCATTTCTTACGATGCACGTTTAATGTTTCTGCATGTGTGTTTGTGATGCAGATATTTGAAGGATATTCCTCTGGATCATTTGGTAATCCATCCATGCAAAGCAGCTCAGAGGTAATTACACCGCTCTTAAATGACTACATTTCATAATGTAACCGGTAGTGCTGTCAAACGATTAATCGCGATTATTCGCATCCAAAAAAAAGTTTTTGCTCACATAATATACAGTATGTGTGTGTACTGTGTATATTTATTATTAATATAGAAATACAAACACATGCATGTACATGAAAAATATGTAATGTTTATATATTAAATATATTTATATATAATATCAATTATATGTAAATATAAACATGTAAATATTTTCTAAATATATACTGTATGTGTGTGCTACATATATACATAATAAATATACACAGTAAAAAAACATATATTATATAAACAAAAACTTTTATTTTTGATGCGATTAATCATGATTAATCGTTTGATAGAACTAAAATCACGTCTTCTTCCATGTTAGCTCTTGTGAAAAAGAAGTTAACTTTGTATTGTGAGTACTTCCAATCTGAAAAGTATATTATTGAAAACTGTACTTGCAGATAATATGAAGTAATTAAATAAAAAGTTTATTTTCAAGTATACTTGTTATTTAAAGTTTTAAGACTATTGCTTAACACACTTAAGTACACTTTTTAAAAAGTGGACATTATAATAATGTGAAATTAAAATCATCATGGGTTAATATTTTGTTAATTAATATTTTTACCCCCGGTTTCACAGACAAGGTCTAAGCCTAGTCCTAGACTAAAATGTGAGTCTGAGCTGTTTCAAATGAAAGAAACTTGCACTGACTGATCTTAAAATAGATCAGTGCCTTTGTTTTTTCTCAAGATGCACACCAGTAATGTTTTTTTTCTAACGCACATTTATAAAAAATACTTAAATGTCCTAATTCAACTATGGCCTAATCCTGGCTTAGGCCATAGTCTATGAAACTGGGCCTTAAAATCTTATTTTTTGTTCTTAATGTTTTTTCAATTTAAAATCAAATTTTTTAAACCAGAAACAAATGGCTATACATAATTGTATCATTCCATAATTATTTGTCATCTTAAATTAGCTGCTTTTTGAATAACTGCTCTTAAAAATAATAGCTTGGCTGTTATACATATATCAGTAGAATGTCCTTAGCAAGCTACAGTTTAAAAATAGCTTCCTAAAGTCTGTTAAGACATCTTATATTGTTCAGCAGCTCTTGCAATGTCAAATCCCCATATTGAGGATGCGGCTGAAGGACAATAGAATTGCACTGAACGAACCTCCCCCATTCTGGCCATTTCTCCACCCCCTGTTCTGTTTGCGCTGCATAATGTCAACAGATCAGCAGGTTGTTGTGACAGCTGTGTGAGTTGAGTCAGTGAAAAGGAACATGACCCCCCCCCCCCCCCTTTCTCGCTCTCACAGAATAAGGAGGGCGCTAAAGATTCATATTAGTGTTGCTGGCACCTGGCTTTGACCCAGCGTGCTGGCTCAGAACAAGAGCAGAGGAAAGACTGAGTGGATTTTTCCTCATGTTTTGTTTTCTAAAAAGGCTGTTGAAAAATCAAATGCTATGTTCCAGCCTCAACCATCAAGCACTTTAAAGCCCGGTTTCACAGACAGGGCTTAGACTAAGCCAGGATAAACATGCTTATAAAAATAAAACACATTACTGGGGTGCATCTTAAGACAAAACAATGACACTGATATATTTTAAGATCAGTCAGTGAAAGTTATTTTCAGCTGAACAAGCTCAGACTTACATTTTAGTCTAATTAAGACTAGGCTTAAGCCTCGTCTGTGAAACGGGGGGGTTAATGTGCTTTAGTATGTTTGTAAACACATTAAAATAATTGTACTTTAAAATGTGAAAAGTGTTTTCAAGATGTTTAAAAAGTGCTCATTTTAAAAGTGTACTTAAGTGTGTTAGTCATGAAAGCAATCTCCTAATTTCTTAAGTACACTTAATTAATGAATATTACATTATTTTCAAGTAAAGTTTAAAATATATACTTTTAAGAATTGAAGTACACTACAAGTGCACATTCAGAACAATTAAGCATTTTTTTTTACAAGGGAAATCATAACAATATACATTAAAAGTATACTGTAGTAATATCATACTGTTATGGGAAAAATGCTATTTTGATGCTGTCAAATTGGTTTCATTGCTTCTTTCAGGCACTTCCCAAAACTATATACTACTTTAGTATTAATTGCATTGCATGTAGATGCAGAAACTGAATAGTTGAAAATAAGATTTACAGCATTGTTTCTTATTAAAGCATTCATTTTGAAAGACACTGCAGTTTAAACATTTATAATTTCATATATTTGCTGGTTATATATCTATGCTAGTAGCAAAAATAACACTTGTGTACGTGTAGCAGAAAAAAAAACATGGTAATCTGATGTACATAATGAATGCACAGAGATTTTATTTGACTATTTGCAGTGTTAAATAATTATGCTAATTTATATAAAGCAACTAATATTGTATAAAGAAACTGATCAATGCCATATTTCATACTGAGTAAGATACTGAATTGTAGCCTACTTGAACTATAGTCTAAACAAATTTTTGGTCTATTTCTTCATTTCTGTTCTTGCGTGTTGTTAGCAGAAGCTGGACAGCTTTATCAAATTGCATGTAACAGCGCCACCTGAAGGTCTGGAAAGCCGGGTGTTTGTGCTCATGCCAGACACTCAGGTCGTCAGTGTGCCAGTCAAACAGGACTCTCTGGTTGCTGATGTTCTCTCACTGGCCTGCAAGGTAATTCAGCAGTCACCTCTCACAGACCTACTGACCTGAATTGGGAATAACCAAGTTCTTGCGTTTGCATTTTCTTGTGGTTTCTAGTTCAGACCTCTTGAAATGACAGAACGAGTGCACAAAAGCTTGAGGTTGTCACAGGATGCATTTGCTTTAAGATCATTCAGTAACTCGTCACGCATTCTGTACATCATATAGATTTTTTTTAATGAATGTAATAGTGGATATCACTGTTTTTTTATAGATAAAGCAGCTTGACCCAGCTCTGCACTGCCTGCACATGATGAGACATTTGGGACAAGATGTGGAGAGAAGCACTCCAGCACCCACAGACCTCCTAAAGACCCTGGTGAGACAAAAACACACTTTTATAAAGCAGATTGTTCAAGCTAAACTCTATTTAGATCAGTATTGCCTGTATAATAAACATATTACCAGTTTGTTCTGTTAACCTACTTACATAGCTAATCTAAAACTAGTTGGATTGGAATCTAAGCATGTCAAAACCAGTCTAAGCTGTTTTTTTATGTCATACACACTTATTTCACAAAACCTTGCTTTATCATACAGCAACAATGATACTCTGCTCTTGTTTAACAGGTCTATGATGAACTGGAAGTTTGGCCTGTCAATGTGTTGACCATAAACATGTCACGACCGGACACAACCGTAGACTTTGGTGAGTTACTACTATACAGCAGGATCAGCAAGAAAATAAATAGTTCATTGACAAGTGAATATTTATTCACATAATTTCCTCACTCTTGTATTGTTCGGTAACTGAACTTGATTATGTTTTTAGAGCAACAACAAAGTTGCACAGAATATCTGAGCTGCTCTATTTTATACAGTGTATATATGTATTTAGTGTATTTTTAAAAACTGTACTTTCATGTAATATTAATTAAAAAATGACACTTAAGTGTACTTAAAGAGATAGTTGACCCAAAAAGGAAAATTCTGTCATTAATTACTCATCTTCATGTCGTTCCAAACCCGTAAGAACTTTGTTCATCTTCGGAACACAGATTAAGATATTTTTGATGAATTCCGAGAGAACGTATGATGTTCTGTGTCAGTAGCACCATGCGCAAATTTTTTTTTTGTTTCAGATCAAAGCGTAAACAATGTAAACAGCATTTCTGCGTGGTGCTTCAGATCAAAGCACGCGCATACGTCATGATATAGCGCCAGGGTGACGTATTGTTGAATAAAGTCATTATTTAATTTTTTTGCACACAAAAATTATTTTAGCTTCATAAAATTATGGTTGAACCACTGATGTCACATGGATTATTTTAATGGTGTCCTTGCAACGTTTCTGGATCTTGATTTTAGTAGTATCCTTGCTGTCTATGGGAGGGTCAGAGAGCTCTCGGATTTCATCAAAAATATATTAATTTGTGTTGCAAAGATGAACGAAGGTCTTACTGGTTTGGAACGGCATGAGGGTGAGTGATTAAAAGCAGAATTTTCATTTTTGGGTGAACTATCCCTTTAAGGAAAGTACAATTGAGTTGTAAGTGCTAAGATAACTCATTGTATGGAAAAGTACAGCTTGGGCATCCTTCTGAACATATGCTTTTGTGTTCCACAGAAAAAATAAAAAGTCAATTTTGCCAATATGTTGAAAGAATTCTGGAAATTATTGATTGAAGTTTACGGCTCTCTGCAGGTTTTGCGGTCACAGGTCATGTGGATGGTGCCAGGAGAAGTCATGTGTATGTTAGTGAGGTGAATCCTGAAGACCTGGCAGCTATTGAAGGTAACATTTCAATATTTCTTATGCTTCGATTTGAAATGTTGTTATGATTGATTGAATGTGTTGTGATTTATTTGTATAATGTGTATTGTTTTGGTAGATCTGAAAGCTGGAGATGAGATCTTGACTATAAATGGCGTGAGTGTGGCCTCTCTCGACCTCGGCCTCATGCAGAGCTTCTTCAACCAACAAGAACTCCATCTCATCCTCAGACGCGAGGATAACAGCACAGATGACCAGAGCTCCGTCTGGCCAGACTGTGACCCCAGTGAACCTGATCAACCCCAACCTCCTCGGGCCAACATCATGCACCTGGAGCAGTGGACCACAGGTAGAAAAGCATAATATGTGTTTATAATGCTCGACTATGAACACAACCATTCAAAAGTTTGGGATCAGATTTTTTTATTAAATAAATTATTAAATATTATTAAAAAAATTAAAGATGTAAAAAATTAGCATTCATTATTTAAAAAAATATTTTTTATGTTTTTGAAAGAAGTGTCATCAGGGCTGCATTTATTTTATTAGAAAATACAGTAAAACAGTATTACTGTGAAATATTATTACAATCTAAAATAGCTGTTTTCTATTTTGATCTATTTTAAAATGAAATATATACCAGTGATGGCATCGTTGAATTTTCAGCATCCATTACTCCAGTCTTTATTTTCAAACAATCCTTCAGAAATCATTCCAATAAGCCAATTTGTTCCTCAAGAAACATTTATTATTATCATCAATGTTAAAAACAGTCAAGGTGATTAATATTTTTGTAGAAACAATTTATTTGAAATAGAAATGTTTGCAACAATGTAAAAGTCTTTACTGTAACTCTTGAGCAATTTAATGCATTCATACTGAAAAAAGTATCAATTTCTTAAAAACAAACAAACATTCCAACAAAAAAAATAAAAATCTTACTGACCCCAAACTTTGAATAGTATTATATTTTACCATAATATCTGTGCACATAAAATTGGATGTGCCCTGCTTTTTCTGCATTAACCCTACACGACCTGCAGAGGACAACAAACGCTGTGTTTGACTTGTATTGGTTTTCTGGGTAAATATTTCTGCATGCTATTTCCAGGGCTGTCAAGTGGCTATATTTTGAATGGGTGCCAGTGGTCCTGGCTCATACAGTGCCCTTTTTATGAAAAACAAACAAACAAACATACAAAATTACTTTTTTTTAAATAATGTTTTAGCACATTTTTACCTAATCATGCATTTACCAACAGTAGACATTAGCCAACATTAATCAAAAATATTAAATAAAAATACTTTACTTGAATTGTGTAAATAGCATTCATTACTACCCATCAGTGTGAATGGGCAGTAGTGAAGAAACTGCCTGCAAAGTTAGAGAGGGCCGTGACTGCAGGCGGTCCTTGGCTCTTTAGACATATTGCAAACAATGAAACGACTCCCGCTGTTTTATGATGAGAACCAAACGATGGACAGCTTGTTTCACAGCATGACGCTGTCAAAATGCCCAGACATAATGCCACAGGGCCCTTTGCAGACATTAACAAGACTGTTGTTCCCTACAGGACGGTGTTTCCTGTAGAACTGTTTGAAACATTATTATAACTATAAACCTAGTACATATTAGATTTTTCCCATTTGATGCAATGCCAAGCTTTGTAGAATCAGCGACAGGAGGCATGCTGAAGTGCAGAGTTAGTGAGATCAGATCAATGGCGGTTAATAAAGGTCAAATGCTCGCACGGGTCGGCCTATGGTGAGCCCTTTCTGGAGAGAGAGCTAATGAGCCTCGAGTGTGTTTATTTCACTCTCTATCACCGTGACTTGACACGTCTTACTTTAGTAATCAGCCCACTCTTTCAGTAACATCTCTTCCACCTCTTTCTCTCTCTCAGCTCCAGCTCAGGAGCAGGAATTTCCCGAGAGCTCCATGGCGTCTGCTTTGGAGGAGCTGAGCGATAAGGCCGAGTGGGGCAGAAAGGTAAGCCGAGGGAATGAGATCTGTGCTGTCAGAGATTTAGGAGGTGTTAGCTGCTTGTGTTGAGAGACTGGCTGGTGTGAACAGGATTATGCTGGGTGTTGTGAGGTCGTGCTCAACAGAATTCCACAGTCTTACTGCAAACAATAATATTTAACTTTAATTGCTTTGGCAGGTTTAAAATGTAAAATGCATGTCATGTAGGGCTAGGTATAGTATAGTAAGTATGTATTCAAGATCTATATCATTTTCAATATTCAAGTTTAAACACATTTTTGTTTGGGGTCAGCATTTTTTTTTTATTAATAATTTTAAATACCAAGGATGTATTAAATTGATCACAAGTGACAGTAAAACTTTCACATGGTTACAAAATGTATAACCAACTTTATATTCATAAAAGAATACTGAAAAAACTGTATCACGATTTCCACAAAAAAACATACGAAAACCAAAAATAATGTTTTCATCACTGATAAGAATAAATGTTTCTTCATCACTAGATCAGCATATTAGAACGATGTCTGAAGGATCGTGTGACACTGAAGACTGAAGTACTGATGCTGAAAATTCAGCATTTTCTTTAGAAATAACATATTTTACAATATATTAAAATAATACAATTATTTTAAATTGGAAAAAAAAATATTTATCAATATTACAGTTATTGCTGTATTTCGAATCAAATAAAGACAAGACAAAAGACACATTTTTTTAGGAAACATAAAAATCTTACCGACCCCAAGCTTTTTAACTGTATTGTTTTAATGCCATGCATAGATCTTTTGAGGCATACAAATTCAGTTTGATTTAACATCATATTTACAAATATCAGTTAAACACTATGGACACATGTCTTGCATTAAACATTTTCAGTCTAGTTTGATTGTTTGGTCAAATTATATTTCATCCAATTCAATCAATCACCATTGAAGGGCATTTCAGGGCAAATATACTGAAAACAGAATATGAAATATTTTTTAAAAGCTTATAAAGTCTCAAGATATATATTTGTTTTATATCACAGCTCTTGTGGGGAAATGTTGACTGAGTTTTCTCTCTTTGGTGTTTGCTATTGCTTAATTAAAAAAGTTTTCTGCAGGATGTCATCTCAGTGAACAGACTGTGATTGGCTTTCACTGCTGCTTTATGGGAGGTCAGTAACAGTTCAGCATGTGTTCATTTAGACTTAATCCAGGCTTACAGACACTGGAGAGAGGGAGAGAGATTAGCATGTACCTGCAGTAGTGTTTCAGTGTCTGAATAGTGTAGTTCTTCTGTAGTGGAGAGGTCAGAGGTCATGTGTCGGGTGGTGGGACAGAACAGTGCAGAAGGAAGTGCAGAAGATGAAGAGGAATTCTGTGCACTCTTCCCACTGTCATCGCTCCGTCAGACCCTCAAAGAGATGTTGGTGGGACTGCTGGATGACGTGAGCGCGTTCGGGAGCTGTGAGTGCGTCTCACTGGTACTGACATCATTTCTCAGGCTTTGTTTTTCGTGGTAATATAATGATTGTTTACATGTATTTATGGTAACTCTTTTGTAGCTATTTGTAGATTGCATGCAGTTGGGGCAGGACGACGATTTACCGACCAATGGCAGATCTTTGAAAATGTTATTCATATTTTTAATTATATATCATATTTCATCAGATGTATATAATAAGAAATATAATTGCATTAGATATAATCATACTACGATTTAAATGTTGTGCATTATATAATGTTCATTTTATAAAACTTAAAAACAATTTTTTTATAGTAATATTTAATAACAATAATTTGCCCATTTAGGTTGTACATTGAGTGGGATTTTTTTTTTCACTGTGCTTGTTAACTATTTTTGAGAAATATGATGAGATAAAGCGGATCAAGTAAAAATTATTATAACTATTATATAAACTACTTTTTATATTATTTCTTTATTGTATATTTTCAGTTTTACTGACCAAAGGCAGAAGTTTGGATATAGATATATTTTCATATACATTCATATCATATGAATGCATATGATCTTCTTGTTAACATCTTGTTTAATAGGACTTTACATAAGAACTTAAATAACACTTACCAGTATCTAAATATTTAATATTTAGTACAAAATGTATTATTCCTGGAATATTCACCTATTTACATTGATTACACATTGTACATTAATTAAGTTTCACTGCGCTTGTTAACTATCTTACAGAAAATATGTAGCCTATTATTTATTATATATAAACAAACAGTTGTATATAATTATTATGTAAGCTAGTTTTATATTATTTATCCTTTCTGGCAGAAATAGTTAATTGAAGTTGTCTAAATAAAAACATGTAACATGTTTTTTTACATGTACAATCTGAGGTGCAATTTTCTGCATTTTGAGTACAATTATAAGCAATTAAACATTCAATTCATACATTTTGTACACAATAGTGTCATCCTTAAAAATGATATTTTCAGTAAGAAATAAAGTAGTTCCACTTACCTCATTTCTGAGAGATTGCGTGCCCTGAATCACTGTCCTTCAAATGACCTCCTAGAATCAGAGCCGGTCCTCCCTAAACGCAGACTACGCTCTGCGTAGGGCCCCCTACGCCCTCTGCGTAGGGCGCCCCTTGCTCTCAATGATGTTTTCATTTAAGTTTAGTTTCTGAATTTGGCCAGCGGCTATGAAAACATGAATGATAATTTATTGTAATGCGGTGCTGTCACCCTTTTCTACGTAAAAATCAGTCACATCGTGTAACGTGATTGTGTAACGTAAAGTCTCTTGCTCGAGACTAAAAAATCAAGTTGAAAGCATAGCGAGCCGCGTAAGAGACACTGTTTCGATTCGATTCGAGACGGACAAATGTGCTTCTTTCATTCGATCATAACCACTTGAACACCCCCCCCCCCCCCACCCTCTATGGCCTCTATGGTCTCTATGGTTATATAACTACTGGATGCACACAGAGACTGTGGGCCGCTTTGTCTCATGCTGTTGTGTTCTAGTGGTCTATAATTACTGTGAACATTAAAATGTTCTTACTTGATTGTGCATTGTGTGCCAAAATAGGAGATTTGTTCAGAAATGCTCACTTATCTATGACCTTCAAACACTCAATTGCACTTCATTATAATTGTACACACTATGATTGTACTGAGTTTTGAAAAGAATGATCATTTCATATGGCTTTTTATAGTAGTTTTTTTTTTCCATCTTCTATGTGTTGAGAGCAGCTCTGCAGAGCCGCCCAGAGGGATTTATCAGTTTGTCAGCACTTTATTACCCTCTGACAGCATAGATTACGATGACAAATGGCTTGAATTTTCACTGGTGATGCTGCTTTTTATGCGACCACATGCGCTCTGGAGATAAAGCCTTTAGGAGAGCGTTTGCATTTTTGAGTCAAGCTTTGAGTTAACATGTCTTGCCCTCAGGTACCGCCAGGGCCTGTTTCTAATGGTTCGGTTGTTTCATCCAGCAGCGCAGGATTGTATTGATTAAGAAGCAAGCCATTGATACAGCATTCAGTGAGTGAATGTGGCTGAGAGCAGCATGCATAAGGCAAAGACAATGTGTTGAAACCCCTTTGGTTCCAATAGAGTTTGATTCATTCAATGTGTAAAGTTTGAAACACTGTTTAAAGACCCCCTGTGGTGAAAATTAACGCCTTTTTAACAATCAATTGTCTATCTGGTGTTTTTAATATTCTTAAAGACAAGCAATATGCTACTTTATCAGTCATCACCATTGCACAGCATTTTCTACTTAAAATGTGATGTATCAAAGCTAGCCTGCAAAACTTCGTTTGAACCTGCCCGGTTTCCTGTCACAAACATGTAACCTTGAGCGGAGGCAGGGCTAGCATTGTTAGTATATTCATGGATCCACATACTATATATATATAAAATGAGGTAAGAGTGTAGAGTTACATTCAAGCCATTTTAAGAGATGAAGTATTGTTTTATGGTGGGTGGGGGGGGGTATCATTTTAAAGCTCAGAGAGGATATTTAAGGGATAAAATTAGTGACAGCAAAGGTACTTTAACATTAAGAGGATTATTTTTTATAAATCGAAACTGCATAGAGACAGACCGAGGCAGTGTGTTTCCAAAAATGCCATTAAAGCACCATAATAAATAGTTTAAAAGGCATACTTCAGTTTAATGAGAGGAATGTACAGAAAGTGTAATTATTTGCTGATAATCTTCCCTTTTGCTCTCAAATCTGATTCTCACTTTAGTATATTCAAACTCGATTTGTTGCTTGTCATCTTATGTCATTTACGTAACATCTTGTCATTTTTAGAATGAGATTTTTAAGGTGCAGTTTGAATAATTTTCAGTGAAAAACTACTTATGTTATGGTGCATTTAAATAATAAAGAGAATAATAATTATAATAATTCAGGAGAGTTCGGAGCAGGATAAGGTTAAACAGTATGAATAATAAAAGAATGTTCATTTTTAAGTTTAGGAATTGTTTTATTATTTTCAAACCAAAATATGTCTGATACATGACAGTGTCACTAATAAACTAGTTTCTTGTTTTTCTTCTTCAGTAGAAGCTGTCTTAAAAACTGACTGAAATTATATTTTAGTTGGAAAAAACAATTCTTGTCACTTTACTTTAAACAACAATAGAGTGCTGCTTCCTAAATAACCTGGAAATGAGTAAGAACTTTTGGTTTGGTATGAAGTCGGTGGGTTTTATGAATGAAGCTTTCCAACTTGTAGATTTTAAATGAAGACAGACACAGTTGTGGGAAGCTAAATGAGTGACATTAGGTCATGCAACCATGTTGTAGTTCGTTTATAGCCTTGCTAAATGTTGTGTTCATTTGCAAAGATTGTTATCTTGATAAACAGATGTTTAAGAATCATAAGCTTTTGTTGGTCACTGAGCTTATTTTCTGCAATAATCCTCAAGGCGTTGGAAAAAATCCTGTTGGCTTTTTATCGAGGGAACCTGTTGGATTTGTACAAAAATGTGTCATCCCTGCAGCACTCTATTGAAAAACAGAACTACAAGACATTGATCTTCTGTTTTCATTTACCTTGTAGAAGCCAGAGACCGTGTGTAATCTCTACCAGACGTTCCCTGACGCACCGGAGGGCCACAGGAACCCTTACTCCACTGAAAATGCCCTTGCCAGATCCTCTCCTCGTCACATGTCCAGTCACAGAGCGCCTGCGCATGGTCATTCAAGAGCTGGTGGAAACAGAGAAATCTTACGTCAAGGTACAAAACCACAACTGTGGTATGTGTTCATTGTTTGCATGGAGACATTAGTTAACACATAATACCTTATTCTTTATTATATCTACACTTTAATTTCACTTGTGTCCCATTGTTTAGGACATTGGATCTCTGTTTGAGATCTATCTGATGCCATTACATAGAGAAACCTTCCTCAGTCATGATGAGGTACGTTTTGCGGTGTAAAATGATGTCTTTTGGAGTTCATATTGTCTAAATAAACAGAGTCCGACTCAAGCTCATTTTTGCGCATCATGTCCATAATTGTGGTTTTCTTTTTCCTGAAGATGGAGTCTCTGTTCGGCAGCCTGCCAGAGATGCTGGACTTTCAGAGGGTTTTCCTACAAACCCTAGAGGAGAGGACAACTTCCTCACCAGAGTACCATGCACTAGAGACTCCAGAGAAACTCAAGGTAAAATATGGTGGTGAAATTATAGATCTGTATGATTAACCCTCTGATGCATTAAATATATTTAAGATGAATCGCTTGATGTATTCCCCGATTGTAAGTCGCTTTGGATAAAAGCGTCTTCCAAATGAATAAATGTAAATTCAATACAATGTCTGGATCACCTGTAATAAAAAACAGAATTAGATATTCCAGAATAACTTTTTTGCATTTTTTATTATTATAAATGAAAAACAATGACATAAAATGGTATAGAATTATGGGTAAGGGTCGAGTCAAAGCAGTGTTCAGTTTTTGTTATCGTTTCCCAAAACTGTTAAAAACTGATAAATAAAGTAATAATAAATAAAACTAAATAAAATAGAAATATTTGAAGAATTTAAGAACTTAAACTAAAAGTTATGTTTGAAAGTAATTTTGAACTGAAATTAATAAAAAAAAAAAAAAAAAGATGTTAAAATGTCAAATAATAATAAAACCAAACTAGTAAAAACTACTTGACACTGAAACAAAGGTTTTCACTCATGGTTTCTTGAATAAAACATCACTAAATCTGTCCACTGTACAGACATCATGCTTGAATTAGACTGCTAATTTGTTTTACATTTGATAAATGATGTGTTTTTCAGTTTGAGGCACATTCTGAGTCTTTCTCTTTCAATCTCACATTCAGAAGCTCCTCTTCTCCCTGGGCGGATCGTTCTTGTACTATGCAGATCACTTCAAGCTTTACAGCGGCTTTTGTGCCAATCACATTAAGGTGCAGAAAGTTCTGGAAAGAGGTAAAACATAAACATTAGCCTCATCAGACATGTCTCATGGCAGATTTTAACCGGCATCTTGAGCTGAAAGAAGATAATCCCGGTTTATATCATTCTTTGATTTGTCTGATGGCAGCAAAAACAGACCGGGCGTTCAAAGAGTTCCTGGAGGCAAGGAACCCCACCAAACAGCACTCGTCCACCCTGGAGTCGTACCTCATTAAACCCGTGCAGAGAGTTCTGAAGTACCCGCTGCTGCTGAGGGAGATGGTGTCTCTCACCGACCCCGAGAGTGACGAGCACAGTCACCTTACAGGTCGGGGACCACCTAAAACCAAAATTCTGTCATCATTTGACTTTCTTTTAAATTCCGTCAGCCTTTAATCCATTAGTGATTCAATATCAACTCAGTGGGTCAGGTGACATAAATGGTCTCCTTTCTGTCTTTTTTTCTGGTGCAGAGGCATTAAGGGCTATGGAGAAGGTGGCCAGTCACATAAATGAGATGCAGAAGATCTACGAGGACTACGGAACAGTGTTCGACCAATTAGTGGCAGAGCAGAGCGGCCCTGAGAAGGAGGTGCATACAATTCTAGAATTACTTTTAAAAGAATGCAAGGATCTTATTATAAGCAGTATATTTTCCCTTTATGATTTCAATATCAAGCCTGTGTGTTGTGTTTCAGGTTACTGAGATCTCCATGGGAGAGTTCATCATTCACAGTTCTGCACTCTGGCAAAACGCTCGGTCCTCTTTGGGCCGCATGAGAAAAGACCCGGAACTCACCCTCTTCCGTAAGTCTGATCTGATTTACTGTGACTTTAAAAACTGCGCAGTTTATGCTGTGCAGTATGTTTAATATTAAAGCACTAAGTCAGTGTTTTTATTCCTCCAGTCTTCAAGGGAGCACTCATTTTGGTGTATCGGGAAAGCAAGTTAAAGAAAAGAATGGTGAGTTGTGGTCATGCCAAATAATTAATTTAATTATTAATGTAGATCAGTATTTGCAGAAAGAAGTCTTTCCCAATTTAAGAACATTACATGAACAGACATTACATTATTACATCAGTCTATTCATTGACAAAATAAACAAAAACTATTTAGAAATCAAAATATACACTATTGCACAAACTTTTGGGTTCTGTAAGTTGTCTGTTTATGGTCCCCAAGGCTTCATTAATTTGATAAAAACAGCAATATTGTAAAATATTATTACAATTTAAAATAACTCTTTTATATTTTAAAACGTAATGTATTCATATGACACAGAGCTGCATTTTTAGCATCATTACTCCAGTCTTCATTGTAACATG
Organism: Oxygymnocypris stewartii; assembly: GCA_003573665.1. Lineage (NCBI taxonomy): Eukaryota > Metazoa > Chordata > Actinopteri > Cypriniformes > Cyprinidae > Oxygymnocypris > Oxygymnocypris stewartii. Next base: position 1,185,823 of record QVTF01023105.1, read on the forward strand.
ATGCTTCAGAAATCATTATAATATGCTAATTTGATGCTCAATAAACATTTCTGATTATTATTAGTGTCTGTTTGTGGAAATCATGATTTTTTTGAGAAAGAATAGGAAGTTTAAATAACTTTTTTTGTAACTATGTAAATGCCTTTGAACTATGTATGAATATATTATATATTGTTATATATACAAACAAATATATTATTTGTTTTCTTTTGATATACTTCATGCATACATTACAGAATTTACATACATGTTTTAGGTCATGGTTAATAGTGTGTTTAAGTAATATTAAATTAACAGTTTTGGTCGCTGTTCATCAGTTTTATACTGACAGCTAACAGACATTTTTATGTTTTTTCAACTAGACTTCTTCACGGCCCGGGGATCTGGATCCTTTTAAATTCCGCTGGCTCATTCCTGTTTCATCCCTTCAGGTCCGACCTGGAAATTCAGCAGGTGTGTGTAACATGACCTTCCTGTGTCAACTAAGAGATGAACATGAGTTTGACTTGGATTCAACAAGAGAAATATGGTGTTCAAATGGAGCATTTTAAGAACCACTTGAACATGTCATATCAGAGCTCATAATTTAAAATATATATATCATAGAAAAGCCCTTTTAAAATACCCATTGCCAAAATTTAAATCCTCTACTCTTGCCTCTTTCAGGGTCAGAAAGCCCTTGTGTTTGGGAAGTTGTTCACACCAAGTCTGAAGTGGAGGGACGACCAGAAATGTCCTTTCAGCTCTGCAGCAGGTAATATTGAAAGTACTAGCCATTCAACAATACAGTATAATTGAGAGCTATCAATTTTATTAGACTTTAAAAAATGACAACTTGTAAATTAAGTGAATGATCGTCACATAAACCCATTATAATAAATGTCATATTTACCTGTGCCCTTTAGCAAGTAGGACATATACATAAATTGAATAAAGTTTATTAAACACTACATTCTAAATTAAATATAGATGAATCCTTAATGCTCCAAAAGTTACTAATTTCCTCTTTTTTCTTTTGTTCTTTGATTAACAGACATCCCAGCAGCTGGGTTATAAGGTTATTTGGCTGCTATTACTTTAAGAGCTGCCACTGCTGAACGTGGCGCGGATCTGACTCGCATGCTCAGTTTCATTCGCACTTTAATATGAAATGATATTTTAACATTTTAAATGTTTTCGCATCTTGTTTTGTGTGCAGTAACGTGGAGAACAAGGCTAATGCAGTGAGGGCAATCCGCACTCTTCTGAGAGAGAATGCCAAGTGGACGGCTTCAGTCGAGCAACGATTTAAAGATCTAAATTCTAACTTCACCATCCCCAGAAGAAGCCACCCAGGAGCACTTAGAAAAAACTCCTGGCAGCGGCTGCCGCCACAGTCTGACGAACCTAAATCATCAGACTCAGATGAGGGCAGACTGCTTAAAGGATACGCTCACTCCGAACCTCCCCTCAGACCCTCTAGAGACCAGAGCTCTACTTTGAGCGAGAGATCCACGTTGTGCTCCCTGACCAGCGCCTTGGAAGCTCAACTCCAGAGACTGAACTTCGTAGAGGAGCCACAAGGAATGAGCAAGAGCAGTACCAGCAGCCTTCAGGGCAGTCAGGTGACTCTGCTGGATGACACTCCAGGTCTGGACCTCAACACCCTGCTGGCCAGGGATTACAGTGTGCAGAGTTTTGGTTCGGTGGTTAATGAGGATTGTTTTTACGACACGATCATGGGCATCCAAAAAGCTGCCATCCCTGCCCTCTAGAGGAAGCTGGTGCTATAAAGATTAAATGCACTAAAACATGATTGTTGTGCCTTGATATGAAGAGCTTTTACACAGCCAGTTTTACATCAGCTCTGTCACAAAATCTAGTGAGCTGCCTACCTGGATGCCATTTTAATGCATAACAGGCATTATAATTATGCTGCCTTCTAAGTTCTAAAGCAGTATCACATGGATTTCTATCAGAAATTATCCACGAAGGCAGTGTTAAAAATAAATTGACTATAAATATACTTATTGATTACTGAGAAGTTTGAAATAATTAAGATTTTTAATGTTTTTGAAACAAATAAAGTAATTCTTATTTGATCAAAAATAAAAACATTTAATTAAACATTTTTTTTTTTTTTTTAAAGAACTGCTTAAATATATTTTACAATTATATTTATTTCTGTGATGGAAATACTGAATTTATATTAGCTGTTTCCATCAGAAATAATTATAATATATTGATTTGGTGCTCAAGAAGCATTTCTTATTATGTCAAAATGTTGAAAACATTTACAAGAAATCTTAATTATTCCAATCTTTTGACCGGTAGTATATAATAAAGGTTTAATTTAACCAGGGTCCTTATAGTCTTAGAAAAACTTGCATATAGGATATATAATAAAATATTAAAAAATATACTAAATAAAATATAGAAAAAATATAGAAAAAACTGATTTATAGACCTGGAAAATTAATGGAAATTTAAATAATAAAGATAAAATTTAATTAAATAAACAGCGAAACATGAAAGACCGGAAAAGTCAAATAAATGAATAAAATAAATCTGTAAATTCATTGGTTAAAATTAGATTATTGAAGAATGTTCAGATCATATAACCTTTGGAGTTCTGAATCTTGACAATGACAGTTTCTGTAAACTGAAAACAAAAAGTTTTGAAAACAAAATTCATTACAGCAGATGTACAAAAGGATAATTGGGACCTTGTTTATTTGTGCGACTGAGAAGAGTCCCAAAACAGTCCCTTATGAGAGTTTCATCTGGATAGCCAGCTCACTAGGGTTTGGGACAGAGCCGCTATATGGATGAACAAATGGATGATCCGGACTTAAATTCAGAGCACAGTTTACTTATCCAGAGCATTCCATATGAGCTGACACATGTATTATTAATACACGAGCAAAGAATGTTTCACTGTAAGTGAATACTGTAGCTTTACATTTGTATTTGCTTGTTTGACAAAGGCTTTTATCAGCTCAAGACTGAAATAGCTTGATGAGCTGGGCAAGTTTTGATAAACCTGAAGTCTGAATATAAAATATTTAGTTTTAATTATGCTTGTATATGTTTCTTACAGAATTGTTGTGTGCACATTTGTAATGTGTGTGTTTTTTATATATATAATTATTATTCAAAGGCATGTTTTACATTCCTTAAGTTAAAAACTTAAGATTTCTTTGTAGTTTAAGCTTGAACATACTGTTATTACTGTTAAGATATGAATGTTGATATGCTCTGTTTTCAGTTATGGCTATTGTAATTTATTTGTAAAAATATACTGTATCACTTAACTAAACCTACTTTGTGAAAATGATTTTGTTTTAATATTTAATACGACTGTGTTATATAATACTGTATGTATTGATATAATACATCATAAACCACTAGCTCTCGATACACCAACTTTATTTTAAAAGTACTCGGTTGAGAGACAGAGAAATGAAATAGAAAACACATAATGCTCAACTGAGTTGTGATTACGAGCCTTTTTCTCTAGCTTTCTTTGTTGAGGATTTTTGTGGGCGATGTTCATTGTGTACGTGGGCTTTCGTAGCACATTTCTTTGTCTCTTAGATTGAAAAGAGATGGGGGGGGGGGGTTGTTCTGTACTACAAAAAAGAGCTTGATTTACATCCTCAGAAGCTGTACCAATGCTTGCCAGGCAGCTGAGGAATAGTGGTAAAGTTTTAGGTAAGCTTAGGTTTTAATCTTTGGTTCTGCGTAAATGAAATGCAGTTGTTTTGATACAAAACCTTTATTTCTGTTAACTGTGTATGAGCGTCGAACAAGAAACACAACCTGTTTACATGTTATATGGAGCTGTTCGCATTGACAGCGATTTGCAGCAACAGAGCACCTGGAAGTCATTAATTTTCGATACAAATTACCAATTTTCAGTGGCATGAATGATTTGTTTGACTTTATGCAAATGAGCACCGGGTCTGTGGTGGCTACCAATGGGAGTAAAGTAAGCAGAGCTCATGTGATCCATCTCCTGGGAGATAATGTAGTCAAGTGAAGCCAAGAAAAAACATAATTTTTTTATTTTAAGTTGACTACAATGTAAATGTTATTGTGAGGCAAGGATCTTATTTATTTTGTCTCTTTATGTTATTTGTTAGCATTCACAATAAACATCATTTCAAAGTTACTCTGCTACTTCTAATAGCTTAATGCTTTAACACTGAGCATATTTATGGCTCAGTAATTCCAACATCACATGATATATAACAATTATAAACCATGATAAATAAAACACAGTTTGAGAATTAGCTATATTGTATTTAGTATTTTAGAAGTTATATCAGTACCATTTTAGTAAATGAGACTGAATACTATGTAATGCATATTTGCAGTGTCTCGGACACAAGACTGATCGATTTTTTTAATTTAAATAAATTGTCATATTAGTTAATTTTACGCAAGCTGTCTTCCAAAAATTATTCATTTAAAACGGCAGGCTTTTTTTGTGAAGATTTGTGTTTGTTTACACTGTTTGGCCCTGAGCGTTACCCAGAAGGCAACGCACTGTGATGTAGATTCCTACTTTCTATCATGTTCTGGCAACTGAGTGTAAATGTGGAATCAAGTTGGCTATAGACAGTTAAATTTACATTTATACATTTACATTTATTCATTTAGCAGATGCTGTTATCCAAACTTACAATTGAGGAATACAATAAGCGATACATTATAAAGAGGAAAACGGACACAGGAAGTGCTTGTAACAAAGTTCTAGGCATTGTTCAGAGCAAATACTAGCCAGACATGGATATGTTTAATGGAAAGAGAGCAAACTTAAGGAAAGAGGATCTTTTTTTTAGATTAAGTCAAGTGAAGACGGAAGAGATGAGTTTTCAGGTGTCTCTTGAAAATTGTCAGGGACTCAGCATTCCGGATGGGGGTGGGAAGTTCATTCCACCAGCCAGGAACGGTGAATGAAAACGTTCTGGAAAGTGATTTTGTGCCTCTCTGAGATGGCACCACGAGGCGTTGCTCACTCGCAGATCTCAGACTTCTAAGGGGATGTAGATTGTCATCAGTGAGTGGAAGTAGGTGGGTGCTGAGCCTGTGGCTGTTCTAAATGCAAGCATCAGTGTCTTGAACTTGATGCGAGCTGCAACCGGGAGCCAGAGCAGGAAATTAAAGAGAGGTGTGACATGGGCCCTTTTGGGTTTGCTGAAAACCAGTCGTGCTGCTGCATTATGAATCATATGTAGAGGTTTGATTGTGTTTGATGGAAGTCCAGCCAGAAGAGCATTGCAGTAGTCCAGCCTAGAAATGACAAGGGACTGGACAAGAAGTTGTGCAGCATGTTGTGTAAGGAAGGGCCTGATCTTTCTGATGCTGTGCAATGAAAAACATGCAAGATTGAGCAGTTTTTTTGCAATGTGGTCTTTAATGGTCAGCTGGTCATCGAAAATTACACCAAAATTTCTGACTGAACTTGATGGGGTAATTGTAGAAGAACCTAGCTGGATGGTGAAATCATGCTTTAGAGTTGGAGAGGCCGGGAAGACAAGAAGCTCAGTCTTTGCCAGGTTGAGCTGTAGGTGATGTTCTTTCATCCATGCAGAGATGTCCACCAGGCAGCCTGAGATTTGTGCAGCTACCGTTGGATCATCTGGTTGAAATGAGAGATAGAGCTGTGTGTCATCAGCATAGTAATCGTATGAGAAACCACGTGCTTGTATGATGGGATCCAGTGATGTAGTGTATGTGAAGAAGAGGAGGGATCCAAGAACTGATCCCTGAGGAACCCCAGTGACCAGTTGATGTTCTCTGGATACCTCCCCTCCCCAGGATACCCCGAAAGACCTACCAGTGAGATAGGATTGTATCACAGATATATGGAAAGAAAGAAAATATATGGAAGAAAGAAAAGCTCAAGCATGAGTCGATGTGCGAAGAATGCAAAAAAGTAGACAAAATGCAACCAGTACACAAATAGAAAAGTGGTACCATCCCTGTTGATTAGATCAATAGAATATGTTTAAACTTTTATCTTAAAATCTAGAAAAAATACTTGTATCATCTTTTTGTATTGTCATCGCCCAGCCTTTAAACTTGCTTCTATGGTAAAGTAGTAGTGCATTATTGACATAAGCATACGAAAGACTTTCTGTAAAGCTTCTTTTAAAATTATTGCAAAAAGCGCTATACAAATACATTTGACTTGACTAAGTCATTATTACTAATACGTACCATAAGTAAACCATTTGTAGATTTCTAAAACAACCTGGCATTATACACTATTAATATTGCTGGTTTTGTAATGAGCTGCTAAAGCTAAATGTTAGTCTAATAGTCTAAATGAATAAACATAAAAGTAATTTTTATTAAAAACTACTGTACTTTGGATCAACAAATGGCGTGAGTTTGGGGCTGGTGTTTGTTTTCCAACCAATACCAAGGGGAAATTTGAAAATGTTCAGGAAAACTGTTAATTTTGTGTTTTTATTTGATTTAAAAGATGTTTACATGGTGTTGGGGAATTACAGTTAAAACCCAAGGACCAGGTATGATGAACAAAGACCAAGAGTCAGAGATAGCATAAATTAAAGAAAAATTTACTGAAGAACATAGTTTGCAGTTTCATCCGCAGAAGTCAGCTTCAACATTCGCGATGGAGTTAGTAGGCCCCTCTGCGTACATGTTCTAGACACCAATAGGTATACTCTAACAGAGGTCACTAATTACGTCAATACATAGGCAAGCAAGATTGTGGTTGGTAGATAAACTTAGAAAATCTCCACACATGGATGTAAAACTCAAAGGACACCTTCTAGTGATTATTTTGGTGACAGAGGTCAGACGCAATAGGTTTCTCCAGAGACGTATATCTGTTACCCTGGTCATCAGGGTGACGGCAAATGGTGATTTCCTCCTATAGCTCTCTCTCTGCATCTAGCTGCAAAGATAGAAATTCACACACATACACAGAGAACACTTATCTGTACTTCAAGTTCGCTGGGCTCTGCCCTGAATCTTATCAAATATGGTTAACTACACACACACAATGAGATCAGCTTCGTAGAGAGTAAAAAGGCTACTAAAGCCACATTCAACTTATTTTCTAACATGCATAAATGTTTCTTTCCATGATGCATTTAAATGCATTTTAAAATCCAACACAAGAAACTCAAATGCTAAAGTGTACCTTTTAAGAATCATGACTAGAATATATGTTCAGAGAGCAAAAAGAAAACAAATGTTGGGGAAATGGCAAAGCAGCCCAAGCTCCTGTTGCCACAGTAACACATGTGTGGAGGACCATAAAGACGGCCCACCTCTCCAGCACATAAACTGTGAATGAGACTCCATCCTTATCAACAGAAGCAGGCAGAGGAAGGCAGCAAACACTACTCTGGGGGACGGATCTTTACAAGTGTGGGAAGAGGAGCGAGCTGTATCTCGCCGTACACAGATCCCAAAGCTGGGCTTTCCCTGCCCTCAGTCTGCTCTGAAATCAACTGACAGAGTGTTGAAGTAATCAGAGCAGACCCGGCACTGCCTAGAGCCTGTTTTCCTCTCTCAAAAGCTTTCTGAGAGCCCGCCGTTGAGTTTCCAGCCTGACCGTTCTCCGAATCAACTGGCTTGGATCTCATTCACAGTTTTTGGACCTTCTGGACTCAAGGAGCAAAGACATGACATGTTGCATCTAGAACTGGAGCTATCCGAGGATAGTGTTAGACCAGACTCTGGCTCTGGCACGGTCTTGACAGAGGCAGTTAAAGGAGTGGGAACAGTCAAGCTGGGTGCTATGACTGCCTGCGCGGAGCTCGTGGAATGTGCTGTGCTCAGCCTGATGTCCAACCTGTGTCATGCTTAGGGCGCCCCTCTCGCCCACTACCTGGACGTCACACACTTAGTGTGTTCTTGCTGACTACACATGTGTAAGTATGTTGGCATATTCTGGCTTTAGCTGTCAAGACAAACAGGTTAGTGAGATACTGAATTGTATAATCCTTCTTTATTATACAGCAATTCATTGGACACATCTTACACATCTTAGTTGAAGAAATGCTGAATAACATTGTTTTTAAGCTATCAGACTTACAGCTTTTTTTCTGGTGAATAAAACATAAAAAATAAATAATTGAAGGAGGGGTGGCTCGAATTTAGGGACTTACTGTAGGGGCATAATAAGGTGGAATCCAAAGCAAAATGTACTCGTCTCAATAGGGACCTGTGCAATCTGGAATTTCACATTGGATTCAAGTTTGTTACAATTTTAACATGCTAATTTTCCACGCTGAAGAAAAAACAACAACAACTAAAGTCTCTGTCTCTTTTGGTCATCAAGGCAGCATTTTTTTTTTACTAAAAGTACAACAAAAACAGTATCATTGTGAAATCTTAATATAATTTGAATATATATATATATATATATATATATATATTAAATACATTTTAAATGTAATTTATTCATGTAATGGCAGAGTTAATTTTTTTAGCAGATATTACTACTTTCTTCAGTGTCACAGGATCCTTCAGAAATCATTCTAACATTCTAATATGATGATGATGAGGTGCTTAATTGTTATTAGTGCTCAATTATTAAAAATAGTTTTTATTATTATCAATGTTGAAACCATTAAATATTGCTTAATATGCTAAAATATATATTTTTCAGAATTCTATGATGAATAGACAGTTCAAAAGAACAGTATTTATTTAAAATATAAATATTTTGTAACATTATAAATGTCTTTACTGTCACTTTTGTAAATTTAATGAATCCAAATTAAATAAATAAATAAAATATTTGTTTGTTTGTTAAAATCTTACCCCAGATTGTTTAAACTGCATCTAACATGGTTTCTATAAAAATATCAAGGAGCAAAAACTGGTTTCAACATTGATAATAATAAGAAATGTGTCTCTTCAGCAGCAAATCAGAATATTAGAATGATTTCTGAATGATCATATGACACTGAAGTCTGGAGTAATGATGCTAGGAATAAACAACATTTTGTAAAGATTTAAATTTTTCACAGTATTTTTTCTTTATATATATCAAATTTGCAGCCTTGGATATGCAGAAGCCGTTGTATTCCAAACGAGATGGAACATTACCTCTGAGTAAAAAGTAATCCATGAATCACCAACTATAGATAATGAACAATGGACCTGCTTTGCCTATGCACTTTTGCTAATGTCACTGCACCTTTACTAATGGTCTCACCTTTAGAGTTGGACAAGTAAGCAATCACCTAGGAAAGTGAAAAAATAACATCTTAGCAAACACATGTGTTGAAAACTGTTGCACTATTGCAAAACATATTAACAACCTCATAACACTGCACAAAAAATCAAGCATTTCAAAACTTATCCAAACACCTTCTCAACAGCATACACAAATCCACTTAAACCACATACAATTAGGTCCACGTATAGTTGGACACTGGCACAATTTTTATAATTTTGGCGCTGTATGCCACCAGAACAGAATAAAAATAAAACAATCAAGATGAAATTGAGGTGCAGACTTTAAGCTTTAATTCAAGAGGTTGAAATAACATGCTTAGGAATTACAACCGTTTTTATACACAGTTCCCCGATTTTCAGGGGCTCAAATGTAATTGTACAAATAAATATAATCATAAATACAATGTTCATTTTTTATATTTTGTTGAGAATTATTTGCAGGCAATGACTGCCTTAAGTCTGGAACTCTTGGACATCACCAAAGATACTGCAGCTGACTTCATTTGTTGTTTGCTTGTGGGTCTTTCTGCCTTTAGTTTTGTCTTCAGCAAGTTAAATGCATGCTCAATCGGGTAGAGATCAGGAGATTGACTTGGCCATTGCATAATATTCCACCTTTCTACCTTCAAAAACTCCTGGGTTGCTTTTTCTGTATGTTTTGGGTCATCGTCCATTTGTACTATAAAGCTCCGTCCAATCAACTTTGCTCCATTTGGCTGAATCTGGGCAGACAGTATATCCCTGGACACTTCAGGATACTCAGTACCACTGGAAGCCATGCATGCTCATGACATCTCACTGCTCCACCGTGTTTCACTGATGATGTTGTATGCTTTGGATCATGAGCTGTTCCAAGCCTTCTCCATATACTTTTGTATTCCTCTCATTCTGGTACAGGTTGATCTTAATTTCAGCTATTCAAAGAATGCTTTTCCAGAAGTGGTCTGTTTTTTTGGGGGGTTTTTTTGCAGAGTCTAATCTGGCTTTGTTTGCCCCATGTGGTGAGCCCTCTGTATTTGCTTCTCGTGATGTCTTCTCTTGATTGTAGACTTTGACAGAGACACATCTACCTCCTGGAGAGTGTACTTCACTTGGCTGGATGCTGTGAAAGGGTTTTTCTTTACCATAGAGAGGATCCTCCGATCATCCAGTACTGTTGTCCTCCATGGACGTACAGGCCTTTTTATGTTGCTGAGCTCACCAGTGCGTTTTCTCAGAATGTACCAAACTGTTGATTTGGCCACTCCTAATGCTCCTACAATTTCTCTGATTCTGATGAATTTATTTTGTTTTTGAAGCCTAACAATCGTCTGTTTGCCTTGTATGTAGAGCTCTTTTGACCGCATGATGTGGGCCAAATGCAAATGGCACACTTAGAATCAACTCCAGACCTTTGACCTGCTTAATTGATGTAGAAATAATGAAGGAATAGTCCACGCCTGTCCATGAAACAGCTTTTGAGTCAATTGTCCAATTACTTATGGTCCCTTGAAAAAGGGGGGAGGTACATATTAAAGAGTTGTAGGCTAATTCCTTAATCTTTCCTCCAATTTTGACGAGAGTACCTCTATACATTAAAGCTCAGAGTGTGCACTTTAAGCCCATATTCATTATATAACTGAACTCAGACTACCTTCTCTACAACCTATCCATGTAGTAAAAACCACTGTGAACACGGCAGCACCTGCACAGTGACGTGCTAAAAAGAACACCTTATGTCTGCACTATGTTGTGTTAAAAACCACTCAGACCACTTTAGAAACCACATAGCAACCCGTTAAAAAAACCTGACACCTTTAGCAACCACATTATGTGCTAAAAACCCTCAGACGAACTCCATGCATCTTGATGCCAATTCACTTTTACATAGGCAAGCAACACTCATGTTTTCTTTAGAAAGTGTGGAAATAAAGTTGGAGTGATTCTTTTAATTCACTACAATGATTTGAAGTTTGTCAGATATCGAGTCAAATCATTTGTGCACAAGCAGCTTTACTGAAAATCATAATGTCAGTACTATAACAATGCTGTATAGTTGCATTAGCAGTATAGTTTATATTTTGCGATGATGCAAGCATTTAAGGAGTTAAGATTTTCTCTATATAGTAAATACAGGAGTGAACTATATGTATCTGGATAAGATGTCTTAATTATAACCATCTCAAATAATTTTGTAGGTCCATATCACATTTTAGAAATTTAAAGATCAGTACAAACAATGCTGCCTCTCATTTGATGGTAGGTGACAGTGACAGCAGCATTGAGAGTGGTAAATGTGTGGCGTCTGTGACTGTGGAGAAGCAGTGATGGACCACCGGCTGGAACAAGCAGCCCTCATTGTTTAATGACAGATATACAGTCTCTGCCTGTGCCACTGCTCTGTGGGCCGCTATTGTGAGATGCTCTTTCGTTACTGACCCTGTTCACCTTGGATTTCAATATGTTTAAAAAGCTCTAAAAACATTTTTTTTTTAGGTTTATTACTTGTATGAGATGTGACAAGTAGTAAATAGGATAAGAAAATAAAACATCTTTGTATTAAATGTAAAGATTTATATAGGGATTCTGACAAATGTAAGACCATTTTCATTTACTGTGCTTATTCTATGACAGTGATAAAGGAAAATATACACGCAATACAACAAACACATTCTGAATAATAAAAGCCTTTATATCCTGTTTTGCTGATGTGAGTGTTTAAACTAAACTTAAATAAAATAAAATAATGAAAAATCAATAGGTATATAGAGACCAAAATGAAACCTTTGCCACCCCTGCTAAAAACTGAAAGGCTGAATTAAGAAAATGTATCAGCTATAAAAAATTGAACTAAATATGAAATTGTATTTTGCATTATTTTATTAATAAATAAAATATTTGCAAACGCATTTAAAGTTAATATGATGATTTTATTTTTCCATTTGTGTATTGTAAGACAGTTTACATCATGTATCATGATCACACAAAACAGAACATAAATAAACGAGACGTAGTTGAACTTAAATGTTTTTTTTTTGGTGTGTGCTTATGCAAGGAATATTTCATGACGTCACCACCTGGCAAAAAATAAAATAAAAACCTTAATACAAAATGTTATGCATGCTAGATTAACTTTGGAAGACAAATCTTTCGCTGAGGTGTACAACTCATTACAGATATTTTTGTTCACAACACTACAGATAGGAAAGATCCAGATTATTCTTACAATTAAATATGAAACATGAAACAGCTGACTGGTGAGTATTTGTTTTATTAACTCACCAAAGTCATCTTTACCTTCTTTTTCAACAGCTGTTTCTTTTGCTTTAAAAATTTGTTGTTTAAACTAATAAGTGTGCAGAAAATACAGATTATATAATGACCATAAAAAGAAAAGAAGAAATTATGAGCAGTAACAAGTGAGTTGTGGTGAGTGAAAAACATCCCCATGAGAATAGTAAATGTCCATTTTCCCTTCCCACGCCCTGCAAACAGCCAGAGGCTAAACATGCTGCTAGTGCACATGCTCAGTCCTGTGACTCGAAAGAGACTTGGACAATGTGCATGTGCTCAGAACAGACTCTAAACATTTCTTAACGAATCATCAATTAAAAAAGCATGTGTGACAAAAACTTCGGCAGTGATTTCTGCAGTGTCACATTTACTATAAGTTTGTTTGTTGAATGCCACAAATCTAAATGCCCCACTGTTTTTCTTTTTAAACATTTGTTTGACAGCAAAATTGTATTAAAAATAGAAAGTAGTGCATAACATTATAAACTTCTGTTGCTGTGCTCTTCGTACAGTATGCACTGTGTTCAGTTTTGAGAAATGAGACAAATAAATAGTACACTGACAACAGTAGCATGCACACAGTAATTGTAGCCTATTGTTTTGGAGACTACTGAATGCAAAAAGTATAATCATATAGACTACTTTATAATTTACTTATATGAGATACTAGTGGAGTATAGACATGATTCATCAACATGATTCGTCTCTGTACACATAACGTGACATACTAAAATAAAAAGATATAAATGTAGGCTACATAAAATTAATGGACATTCTGTGTGAGTTCATGCATTAATAATCATTCATCTTGTTCATGATATTATGGATTATGTAATGCTGCAATTTACATTTAATGCTGCATTGTCATTATTATGTCATTGTTAGTATAAAAATGACATTATCAAAAGCGAATGATATCTTGTTTTCTACAGGCAGTACATCTCATTTGTTATCAGATCTTTAAAAGCCAGTTGTGCAGCCCACTAATAACACTAGAGAACCCAGCAGTAAGAGCACCTACTAGTAAATAACAATGTGGTGACCTCCAGTGATATATGTGCTGCTGGTGTGAATGCCACTTTGCACAAGACTTAAACAACATACATGTTTATTGCATGTTATACTTGAAAAACTGTATTTGTCCATTTAGCAGCTTTCTCTGGCAGTGGCAGAAAGAGTGACAGAAAACAGGTTTCTTTGTAGCAGTCCCATATGCAATTTCCTCCTTTGCTACTTATCAAAAATGAATCACACCAGTGGAGCCATTGATAATTGCCTGCCACGTGTAATAAGAATTGATTTCCAGCTGCACATTGTGTTTATTTGTGCCAAAAATAGTACTTATTATATTCATCACCTCTCCTTGCATTTTACCTTGCATGACATTCCCTATACTCAGTGTTCTCTGAATGAATGACCTTCAAGTGAGGAGTCCAGCAGTAAAGTGATTACTGATTACATGGTGAAACATCCAGTCACTCACAACGGGAAGGTGTGGGGGTGCTTTTATAGGACACTGAAAAGCTTTTTGTGCTGGGTTGCCAAGGAGATGTTATTTGAAAAAGAAAGAGGCAGTTTTACAGTGGTTTTTGCTTGTTTTTACAGCAATTCTCTTTACTTTCCCTTTTCTTCAGAAGCTAGAGGAAATCTCCTCAGAACATTACCATAGCGCACCAGTGGAAGGGTAAGTAAAGGTTTTTGTTTGTTCTGAAATGAATGAAACAGAATGCACTCTCACAATGCACTTGTCTTGATCAATTCATGAGATCCATCACCGTTTGAAGGACAACAAAAGATAGGAGTAATTTTCCTTCCCTTTCTAATTCCCAAGCTGTCAAATGGTTTGCACTGATAAGAGAAAAAAATCAATTAACTCAGACAAAACAGCCCAGATAATTGGTTAAATTTCTACCTTGCAGCGGTTGTGTGCCATTTTTATGCATTCTTCTAACAGCATCACCCATGCCAAAAGGTGTTTCTGCAGTGGAGAAGTCAAAAAAAAATTAGCCTTTCAACAACGCTTCAAAGTCACTTCCCCCCAAAACGCTGACTGGTTCAGGGTGTACTAAAACATAAACGTCCCAAATAAGTATAGGGTGGGGAAAAAATTGCGGCTTTCCCTTTCAGTCTTCAGACCCCGTGCCTCATCTGTCAGACCGTCACGCTTATTCGCTCAGTTCAATTCTCATTCCATTTTTTTTATCACAGCTTTGCAGAGCCAGTGCGGAGGAATTATCTGCTGCCAGGTCCTGCGCCGGGCTGATAGGGAAACGCAGCGCACCGAGGGCCACTGCAAGTGAGAGGGACAGCCGCAGGGGGAAGGGACCTATGATGCCATCTTCCACCATGCAAATGTTTGCCTTCATTCTGGCGGTACTGGGAGTTGTGAGTGCCACGGTGGCCACGCTGCTACCAAACTGGAAGGTGAGCGCAGATGTGGGCTCCAACATCATGACTGCCATCTCGCAGATGCAGGGACTGTGGATGGACTGCACCTGGTACAGCACCGGAGTCTTCAGCTGCTCACCTAAGTACTCGGTGTTGGCGTTGCCGGCTTATCTCCAGACTGCACGCACCACTATGGTGCTTTCCTGCATGATGGCGACAATGGGACTCTGCCTGGCCGCCCTAGGGCTGAAATGTACTCGATGGGGTGGCAGTTATCGCTCTAAGGGATATACAGCGATTTCCGCAGGGGCTTGCTTCATCATAGCAGGGGTCCTGTGTCTGGTGCCCGCATCCTGGTTCACCAATGAGGTCATCACTACGTTTATGGACTCCAAAGTGCCAAAAAGCAGCAAGTATGAGCCAGGCGCTGCGGTGTACGTGGCATTTGTGTCAGCAGGATTCCTTTTTGCTGCAGGCGTAATCTTTTGCTTATCGTGTCCTGGAAGAGGAGGCGGTCCATTGGATTCGGGCTCGTCCCACCCCAACAAGCCAAAAAAGCAGAAGCTGCTCCAAAAACAGCCGACCCGCGACCAACAGAAACAGCAGCACCGCGAACAGCAAAGTCAGACTGAACCGCAGGAACGAGAGGAGTCGCATCGAGAGAAACTACACCAGGAAAAGCTACAAGCGGACGATCGTCAGCAAGAGACGTCGGTGCCGGACAGGTTGAACCTGGAGAAGGACAAGCAGTACCACTCTCCATCCCGAACCCGAAATCAAGACGCCAAGGCCGTCTATAGTCTGCACGACTATGTGTAAACTACAATCGAGTATTTAGAGTGCTCTTGCTGATCAGACTGCCTTTCTTTGTGAGCGGCAAAAAGAGGAGGGGAAAAGCAGTGGAGCAGCAGGAGGAATAATGACTTTGATGCCGTTATCAACCCTTCTCATCTGTGCTTTCGCTCACAGCAAGCAAGGCAGTGGATGTATTTCCATAGCCCCGGAACAGACAAAGTAAAATGGGGGACAAATGGTGAAATGGTAATATCTTAAGATATTAATGTAAGGAAAGTTCTGAAGGGGCATTGGTTTGAAAAAATTTAGCATTTTATTGTTGCCCCATCATTTCATAACCTTGTCAAACTAAAACGCAAACTCTCAAGAGCATTTTTAGCAACCTTTTGGTAACTGGAACCACGTGAGATTAGCCAGTTTTAATTCAGAAGCTTGTAGATGATACATTAGGCAGTATGTGCATGCTGTTTGTAGATAATACTGTTAATAATGCCGCAAAATAGCTTGCAGTTGCTTGCACCTGAGGACCCTTTACCCCATCAGCTGTCCATTAAATGGTGCGTGTCCATCAGAAAAGGGATTTCGACATGTCCAGTCCATATTTTTCAAAGAATGGTGATGGGGGGAGGCACAGCGCCAGAGATCGTCAGAGGTAATGATGCTCTTTGCTTTTCCATTAGGTTCGCTACGGATGGGTGCACAGTCCTCATTTATTGCGAGCAGGCACAGATACACTTACACACACACACACACACACACACACACACACACACACACACACACACACACACACACACACACACACACAAGCTTTCCTTCCCTCCCTCGTACTCCTGCTAGAAGGGTAATGGGGGCTTGCACCCAATCATCCTGATGCTGTGCGTCAGTGTGTCATGCCTGCAGGAAGTGCAGTCGGTCCTGTTCTAGGGCAAACAGGACGCCGTAACACGCTGTTCACACTTTCGTCGAAAAGTAGAACCAAGGTGACAGAAATCTCAGTGGTGGCTTCGGACTCCCCCGCTGGGCAACAATTACACCTTTGGTCTGCATCTCAATTCAGTCAAACCATCCGCAGATTTTCTGATTGCTAAGCTGTTTTCACTTACTGTCAAGTCATCAAATGTTTTTTCAAAGAGTCAGTGGAAGGCAGCAATGTATGATATAATGTACCGCATTTGACTCAAGCTAATACTAAGTGTCACTGTCTGTGCTGTTTCCATCGTAATGATGGTCAAGGGCTCCTATTGTCTCCAGAGAGACGCCACAGCAAGACATTTTCTGCCTTTCATTTCTGTCTCACATATAACCACACATACTTCTTTAGAAATTGACACAATGGTTGAAAGTGACAATGAAAGAGAACAACAAGACCATTTTTTAAACAAAGTGCCAATGGATCATGTCTTGTTTTATTTTGCATGTACTGTCAAGTCACCTTTATTTACATAGCGCTTTTGTTTTACTGTAAGCTTGATATAGTTATCGGGGTCCAAAAATCTGAGACCACTGGTGAAAATTATGCTATTTTGCATTATTTTCTAAATGAATATATTTTTTAAATTATAAATTAAATAAAATTATAATCAACAAATTATTATATAGCATAACAATTTAAGTGTAATTTAGAAATAGTGCAGAATAAATATTCTTACATTTTTTTTCTCTAATGTTTCTTTGTTTTAAATGTCTTATAATTTTATCTCAGATTTCCATTATGGTTTCAGACTTTTGGACTGCACTGTAAACAGTAGACTATGTTCACACTGAAGTTGAATGTGGCCCAAATATAATTATTATCATACAACATATATGGGTTTTTATAAATACAGCCATTGTATAACTATCACATTGATTCAGACATTTTCTATTCCTCTCTTGCGTATTTTATATGTGAATAGGATTTTATTTATTTATTTATTTTTCCCAAGTGATTTTGTTGTAAACAGATTGGGATTGTGCTTCTTGTGATTTTTAATCAAAAACACATAGTTTTCATTGATCTTATAAGTTCTTTTATCGACCTTTGCAGTGAATAATAAAAATATATAATTAATTTCATTATACAAAGTAATATACAGCAGAGTACAAAAAATATTTTTTAAATATATTTTGATGTTAATAGAAATCAAAACTCTTCTAATGTCCTATTAAAGTAAAATATGATATATTCATTTATATTATAAAATGTGTTGATGTTACGATGAACGTGCCAGGTTTTCCAGTGTTTTCCACGGGAGTCCAGGTCACACGCAAAAAGTAATGTGACAACTGCACAACAATTAAGAATTGGATTTGGTTTGTTGTGTGAACATAGCCCCAGGAGTGTGTTTATATCAGCACATGTACATTATCTTTGAGAGACAACAATGGAGAAATACCAAGCTGCTAAAAACTCTTCATCATGACACAGTGATTGTTGCTTTGTGTTAAATTTCTCATTTAAAATTTTCTATTTTAGCTTGACAAAATAAGGGCTTAGTTTAGTGAATTTATAAACTGATGTGTGGCCAGTAATGATGTGAAACTATCAAATCCAATTAAAGCACATGCTTGTACAGTACAGCAGATCATGTCTGTTTGTTTGACTCTGGAAAACACAAGTGTAACCCTCTGTTCTCTAATTTCTGCCCATTCTGAGCTAATTCTCACATCAATGACTTTTTGTACAACTGGTTCCTCTATTTCACATCATTCCCTCTTTGTTGTGAGTTCGTGATCTGACTGCAAACGCCTCTTCATTATGGGGGTGTGTGGTACGAGGTGTCTTGGTTGGCTGCGTCGGCCAGAAGTCAGGCCTGTCCAAATGAGAATCTGCATACTCCTCCATGAGTGAATCGAAGCATCAAATAAGCTCCATTTACACAGCTGACTGCCCATCACACAGTACAGCCACTTTTCACTCAGCATTCATGATTAAGCCAGGCACACTTCATACACCCCCTCTCACTGATCAGACTAAGGTTAAATCAGCTGTCATATTCATCTGCTACTTTACATGTGCTTTGTTTACACAGATGGAGACATTGTTTATTCTCGATCACGACACTGAAAATGATTCTACAATTCAAATGCTCAGAGTAAGAGACTCATTGTGTTCATGAGCTATTGGGATCAGCAACAGTGACATATTCATGTTCATAATATATGTCTTTATTCTTTTTACATGCCACTTTCCATGAATGCAATCCATCCAAGTTCAGTGTTTCATACTTTAAAAAAAACTGATCACAAATAAATCAGCATTTACCTCTATAAAGCCACATATCTTATTTTTGATTTGTTGTTTTCTAGGGCTATGATCAATAACATGATCGATATTTTCTCTTCTATGTATACAACCTTCTAAGTTACTACAATTTATATATATATATATATATATATATATATATATATATATATATATATATAATTATATATATATATATAATTAATTAATATAATTTCCAAAATGTCAACCTCCATTAAGTTTTTTTTTTTTGCTTTGATGATTTCAAAATTAATATTTACCTGATTAAACAGAATGCTTACTTACTATGTCATAAATCTTTTTAAAAAGTTCTTAATATGTGTATTGAATATGATAAAGCAGGTTATTTAAATCATAATTTTACTACATTGTACCATTATGCTCACAACAATAAAACTGATCTCAAAATCATTTAATAATTAAACTAATTCAAATTTAAATATTATTTTACTAAGATACTTGGAGTGTGAAGTGATATTTATATTTTTTAATACAGGCATCCTGCTTTATTATTATTAAAATCTTGTTTTCATTGTTTTTGTGCATACAAAAGTTTTGACTACCAAAGTAAAATGTACCTTTATGACAAAAAATATATTAAACAAACAGAACAAATAATAAAAATAAACAGAAATGCTTGAAATGTTTCAGAGATTATAAATGCAAAGGGAAAGAAATGTTAAGATCAGTAAATTATTACCACATTACCTGATGCATCAAATATGTGGAATAAAATATGTTTTTGTGTCTAAATGTTTGATTGAAACCTCAATAGTTCAATCAGTAATTTAACTGCTGAATTTAATTAATTATTGAATTTTCTATTTATTTATTGCCAATTTATAGTATTGTTTAGGCCAACCAGTATGGCCCTATCATGAAACAATGCAAACACAAGTAATTTGTAAGATATGAAAATGACCTCTGCTGTGAACAGTTGATATCACCGTCTGCCAAACCTCCTAAAGTGCAGTTATTTCAGACGGGCTGCATATGAGAACTGCTCCAGCGAGGCTGAACACAAAGGCTTCTCCATCTGTTTCCCATAATGAGCTAAATGATCTAACACATTTAAAAGGGGTCACTTTGCAGGTGTGCCATGTTGAAGTGGTGTATTTTTAGTGCTCAACTTGACATTATGACAAATGGAGTTTGACTTCCCTGCAGGCAATAACAGAAACAATTCCTGCGTGTATTCTGCCACCATGTGACAGTTTTCCCTCCTTTTTTTATCTATTGCTTTATTGCTATGGGCAACAACTAACACCAAAAACGAAACAGAAGAGAATGAGTATAGAACAGAAATTATATTTAGAACTACAGTATTTGAAAGCAACATTAATAACAAGTGACCCCTCTTTTCCGCATAGGGTGTATAAAATATAACTGACTACATACAGTACATACATGTGCATGTGTACCACGCATGTGTTTTTGCTATAAACCAGGTTGTTCCTTCCAGTAACTAATGTTTTTTGTTTTGTTCTCAAAGATTAAGCCATGCAGGTGCAAGTGCTTACAGTCAGTACGCTGAAGCTGTAAGTGCTTTATTAAATCAGTAGTGAATAGAAGACAGACATGAAGCATCGATACATTCAAGAGGATCAATCCTTAACTGAAAATATCAGTCCTAGATTTTAACTAGTGATTTATAAGGGATCAAAATAAATGCATAAAAAGCTCAAGTACACCAATTTATTTATTACAGTATTCTCAGCATTGATTTTAAACCTATAAAACCTATATGATTAAACCTATGTAAAAGTAAACATGCATACAAATGTAATCTTAAATAGCTGTGACTACTCACTTTATTCTCAGAAGCTGAAAACAAAATCTAGGTGATAATAAACAAGTATTGTTTAAAATATACATTGTTAATGCTGTATCTGTATTCGTTTCTGAAAAAGTAACGGTGTGGAATGGAATGCATTATTATGATTGGTAAAGAAATAAAATGGTCACCAATAATGTTAGGATCCTGCAGTAAGACTTGCTTGCTAAAAGTAGACGCTAGTGAAAAATAAATATACTAAGATGCATTTGAAATACATTTCATGCTAGGTATAAATTAATGTACATAGTTATATGCGTAATAAAAATACCATGCAGTTGTACTTTTAGTATTCTAAACTGATATACTTAAAGTCTGCTAAATTGGAATAACTATTTTGTAAATTAGTTGTGCAGAAGTAGTGCTGCTAAAGATATACTGAAGTATATTTAATTGTGCTAAATTGGAACTATTGCAAGTATACTACAGATACACTTTAAATATCTCGCATTTTATAGGCAAATATTATTCAAAGATCATTAAATATCTTTAATCTTTAATCTTTAAATTCAATATCTTTAATCTTGTCACCAGAGGCGACAAGTGTTCCTGTGTGGCTCAGTGGTAGAGCATTGCGTCAGCAGCGCAAAAGGTTGTGGGTTTGATTCCCAGGGAACACACATACTAATGAAAATGTATAACCTGAATGCAATTGTAAGTCGCTTTGGATAAAAGCGTCTGCTAAATGCATAAATGTAAATACTCGTTAAAACACATTTTAGGCTTAATATTAAGAAATGTGCATTGTGCACACAAGTAGTACTCCAAAATAAAGTTTACTTATAATTTTATATCATAAAGTCTCGAGCAATTTTTCAGTAAATGTTAATGTATTTGAACTATACTCAGGGGCGGACTTAGTGATTTGGGGGGCCCTAAGCAAATTTCAGGTATGGGGCCCCCACACAATACCTGTGTCCTTTTATGCTTAAGCCTTAATTTGCTCGCTTGTTCTAGTTTATAGTTTATTTGTACCTTCACAACCAGTAATTAGTCTACCTGCTGCTGCTCTAAAGCCACATTAGGCTACCTTATTTTTTTTTGAGATCAGAAAAGGAAGACATTATATAAAAAAATTATAATAATAATGTGTGCACTTGTCCATTTAATAAATTATAATAGTATGCAATCTTTTTACAAACATAAAACTATCCCATGCAACTCATCCCATATTCCAAGTGTTTATGCTTAAGCCTTATTTTGCTCGCTCGTTCTAGTTTATAGTTTATTTGTACCTTCACAACCAGTAATTAGTCAACCTGCTGCTGCTCTGAAGCCAAATTTGGCTGCCTTATTTTTTTGAGATCACAAATGAAGACGCAAATACCTTGCCCTTGTCCATTTACTAATTGTAAACTTTTCAAATCTTTTTAAAAAAAATAAAATGATCCCAGGCAACTCATTCCATATTCCAAGTGTTCTGAGGGCATACTGTACACTTTGCCGAGAAACAAATCAAAAAGTAAACCCATTATTAAGGGAAAATCTACAGTCATTGCATTCGTGCATTTACAGATGCATCTCAATAAATTAGAATGTCATAGAAAAGTTCATTTATTTCAGTAATTCAACTCAAATTGTGAAACTCATGTATTAAATAAATTAAGTGCACACAGACTGAAGTAGTTTAAGGGTGAATCCCACTTCTCTGTCTTACCCCTTCCCCTTCCCCTACCCCTTCGTCTTACCCCTAGTCCTTGTCCCTTGAAATTGAGTGGTAAGCGCTAGGGGTGAAAACATCCCCCTATGAAATGAGACGCCACTTAGTTACTGTTACGTCATCATACAGCATCGCTAATTGGCTACTACGTCACCAGAGGCGACAAGTGTTGATCACAAACTTCCAAGATGCCGTCTGCAAATGTGTGTATGTCGATTTCGTGGGTTTTAGTGATGTTTTTCTCTAGTCATAGAAATGCGGGACTGTTGTGCAAATCAGCAATGTAACGTTAGCATGGAAAACTAGCGACTTTTAAAAACGTTTCAATTAAGAACATGGTTGCAAATATATATGTACTATGTAGAGCACAAAACAAGACTGTCATAATTTTTAAATAAATTATTTAAGCCGAAAATACTTACATTTATGGGACTTTCTGGATGACACGCAGTGTGTTCTGGGTACCCCTTGGTTTCAAGTAAGCTCGCAAAAATGCTTGGTTTTAAGGGGTATCTACCCCTTCCCCTTAGCCCTACCCCTCAATCAAAACAAGAAGTGGGATAGCCCTTACTCTCATGTGAACACGCAAAACTAAGGGGAAGGGGGTAAGACTAAGAATTGGGATTCACCCGAAGTCTTTGGTTCTTTTAATTGTGATGATTTTGGCTCACATTTAACAAAAACCCACCAATTCACACATCTCAATAAATTAGAATATGGTGACATGCCAATCAGCTAATCAACTCAAAACACCTGCAAAATTTTCCTGAGCCTTCAAAATGGTCTCTCAGGTCAATGGTCAATTGCTCACTAGGCTACACAATCATGGGGAAGACTGCTGATCTGACAGTTGTCCAGAAGACAATCATGGACACCCTTCACAAGGAGGGTAAGCTACAAACATTCATTGCCAAATAAGCTGGCTGTTCACAGAGTGCTGTATCCATGCATGTTAACAGAAAGTTGAGTGGAAAGAAAAAGTGTGGAAGAAAAAGATGTACAATCAACCGAGATAACTGCAGCCTTATGAGGATTGTCAAGCAAAATCGATTCAAGAATTTGAGAGAACTTCACAAGGAATGGACTGAGGCTGGGGTCAAGGCATCAAGAGCCACCACACACATACGTGTCAAGGAATTTGGCTACAGCTGTCGCCAGAGGCGTCTTACCTGGGCTAAGGAGAAGAACTGGACTGTTGCCCAGTCGTCCAAAGTCCTCTTTTCAGATGAGAGCAAGTTTTGTCTTTCATTTGGAAACCAGGGTCCTAGAGTCTGGTGGAAGGGTAGAGAAGCTCATAGCCCAAGTTGCTTGAAGTCCAGTGTTAAGTTTCCACAGTCTGTGATGATTTGGGGTGCAATGTCATCTGCTGGTGTTGGTCCATTATGTTTTTTGAAAACCAACTTCACTGCACCTGTTTACCAAGAAATTTTGGAGCACTTCATGCTTCCTTCTGCTAACCAGCTTTTTAAAGATGCTGATTTCATTTTTCAGCAGGATTTGGTACCTGCCCACTCTGAGCGGTGCCACGATGGATTCTAATTATTAAGTTTGAAATCTGGATATTTTTCTTTAAAAACATATTCGCTACAGGAGGCCTTTATTCATCCCTCAGAGCCGCAAGGCACGTTTTTTTATGGATTTGCACACTTTATTTGTTTTGGGCTGTGTAACAGAAACACCCACCCACTGCAATGATAACGCTTGGAATAGCCAGGACAATTTTTTATATAACTCTGATTGGATTCGTCTGAAATAAGAAAGTCATATATACCTAGGATTGTCAGGGTTTTGTCACACCAGTTTACTAGAGAGAGACCCAGATGCAGAATTATCAAAGGAGTGACGTTTATTGACAAGACTGAGATTAACAGGGCTGAAGTGAGAGTCCAAACAGTAGGAAAGGGCAGTCTGCTGGAGAACAGGAGGATGGTCAAAGTCAGGCCTGGACAAATCTTGGCCAGTCCAGTCAGATAGCCAAGTCTTGGGAACAGCAGCCAAGGCTTGATACTTTGAGCTGTAGAACAGCAGCCAGGGGGAATCCGGATACAGAACAGGAACAAACACAACACACAAGACAAGACCACAAGACAGAACAACAAGCAACAAAATAAGACACTCAATACACGCTATAAAAAAACTAATTCAAACTGCAGAGAGCAAATAAAACAAAATATTGAACCAAAAGGTAATTTCCAGGAATCTGTAACTGGAATATAAACTGGCTAAGACAAGATCAAAATAAAGAAAGAAGCCAAACTAAAGGCTAGAGAAAACTAGAGCAAATATAAAAGACCGGAACTAGATTAGAGCAAAATAACAAAATCAAAGAAATACTAAAACTTTAAGAGAAATAAATGCAAAGCTAGACTGACAAGGAGAGCTAAAAAAACAACACTACTAATACGACTAGTTGACTGACGATGTGTTCTCTTACACACAAGGAACAAACGCAACGAGCCAGCAGAGACATGAGGGAAAGAGGCACAATATAAAGGAGCAGAGCACACGAGGATCAGGTGGACACAATCACATAAACGAGGACTAGACTAAGACTAAACAAGGGGGCGGGGTAACTGGAAACCAGGAGGCAGGGAGAGAGGAGCACATGGCCAACAAAAACAAAGTCAAAGCCATGTGCTTAGACACAAGACAAACAAGGATACATTAAACAAAGACAGAACAGACATGGCTGTCAGGGAAGAAACGCCTCTTCATAGAAACGCCCTCCAGGCGTCCACACTGGGTGAAGGAGTTCTAGGGAGAACTGTGTTAATCAAGGACAAAGGGGGTACCAACTGGGGGGGCAGGTGGGGAGGAAAGATTGGAGGTCCAGTATAGCCAGGAAACACAAGGGGTGGGGCTGGGAGGGCAGAAAATAGTCCAGGGGAATATTTTGGGACATGCCAAAAAGGTGGTATCTTAGGAGGAGCATGACAGCCAGGTAATACTGAGGGAGGGATAGGGACCCGATTAGTGACACCTCTAGAGATAGGCGGCCTCTTCACTGGTGGGAACTCACAACTGGATTTGGAGTCTCGAATAGATGCAGTCTCTTGATAATGGAAATGCTTGGGAACAAATTCAGGAGCATAACTGCACTTGTAGGTAATGAGGATAACTTGGATGACTCCTGCACCAATGTGACATCATACACAGTTTCAGAGGTTCCCTCAGATCTAGATGTTGTACTCAATACTGGAGCGGTCACAGATCTCTTGACTGAGTTTTGCCTGGCAGGAATGATCTCAGATGACATGACAAAACTGGCAGAAATTATACCTTTTGGTGAGTCACGGCTAGCAAGCAGCTCAGGACTAGCCTCCGTGGCTATAGCGGGCAGATAAAGACGTCCAGAAGATACCTTGACCCACACTGGGAGGATTTGGACGGACTTGACTGATTCTAGGATAACTTGGGTGGATTCGACAGACTCAGGGGTGACTGGCTCTAGACTGGCAGGAGCGAACTCGGCTGGCTCTGGACTGACAGGAGCAGACTCGACTAATCCTTTAAACTATGACAGGCGAGTTACTGCAAAAATTGTGATACTGTGAAGTGATGAAACTATGGAGCCATGTGATTTTTAAAACCATTTTCATAGGTTTAACGGTATATTATCGGCTCAGAAAATATGTAAATATGACTAGAAAACACCAGAGACCAGAAATGTAAAGCACCGTTCCAGTCGGGCGAGACTACCATGTTCAGAAAAAGGTGGATATACTGCAAAAAATTTTTTTCTAGGGGAGCAATTTAGAATGAAATTTATTTTAATTAAAAACTGTGATATTATGTTTTAGCCTCATTTTACCATAATTAAAAAGGTCTTCCATGACAAGTGTGTCCGTGTAAGTACAAGAGAATATACCTTCAGCCTCATGCAGCTTGTGTCTCGCTTTAAAAAAAAAAAGAACACATCGATTTGGTTACTTGAATACAAATGCTGCTGGAAAATATTAAAAGTATTACTCGCTGCTTTTAAAAACAACGTCATGAAGCTCTCAAACCTTGATCTAGTGAATCCATGAATGAGTGTCTAAATCTTTCAGATTTTGGTCACATTTTTAATGTAGGTTTAGCTTTAAGGATTTTATTGTGTATATAAAAAGTGACAGTTATCTTTAATTGGCAAAGTTTGCAAAGGCCTATCATGCTAACTAAGAGCACTACACTGTAAAATGCATTTGTAAATGGTGTTCTGACGGACGGCTGGGATTCATTTGTAAAATGTATTTACTCAGGTTTGACCAGCAGCAGGTGTCGCCAGCCACATGCCATTTCGAGCGCTTCGAAAGAGTGAATGGTTTTGAGAAGTATTCGGTTTAGTTAATGCAGAGCTTTGAACAGTTTTGTTTGTTCCATCAATACTCACTGCTGATAAACCGCTGCTCAACTTTTATGGAGCACAAGTGTTGTTGGTGTTGTGTTACAAAAACAGTACAATGATGTGTGACAGCACATGGCTGTTAGATGCAGGGGCATAGATTTTAACTTTGGTGGGTTTAAGTGAGTATAATAATAATAATAATAAAACATAATAAATACATTAAAAACAGCTTTGCTATATGTGTAGTGTTATTGGATAATTTCTGTGTCTTTTGATCTATTTTTCTATTCACAAATGTGACCCTGGACCACAAAAAATAAATAAAACGGTTTTATTTGTAGCGGTATCACTTTATATTAGCTTAACTACCATGTACTTACATTTAAATTAATAATTTGGTAAAATACACTTAATCTATACATACGTGTTTTTACATTGTACTTATATTTTCTAAAATACCTATATGTAATTGCATCTGTAATTTATTTATGTAATTACATTTACAATTACATGTTGACCCATCTCTTACACCTTAACCTTACCCTTAAACTTACCCATACCATCAAACCTTTCCCATATCCCATATCCCACCTCAACAGCAGCAAAAGTGTTTTGCAATATAATATGAACACAATAGGTACATTGTACTTATTTTTTTTATCTAAGTACAAAGTAGTTAAGGCCACTTAATATAAAGTGTGACCTTTGTAGCAACAGCCAACAATACATTGTATGGGTCAAAATTATCGATTTTTTTTCATACCAAAATTCGGACATTAAGTGAAGATAATGTTACATGAAGATATTTTGTAAATTTCCAACCGTAAATTAATATATCAAAACTTAACTTTTGATTAGTAATATGCATTGCAAAGAACTTCATTTGGACAACTTTAAAGGCAATTTTCTAAATGATTATTATTAGATTTTATTTTGCACCTTTAGATTCTAGCTTTTAAAATAGTTGTATCTCAGTCAAAAATGGTCAGATTCTAACAAAACATGCATCAATGGAAATTGTATTTATTCAGCTTCCAGATTAGGCCAACGTATAAATCTTTAATTGACCCTTAAGTCTGGTTTTGTGGTCCAGGATCACAAATGTTCAAAGCTTGTACGTCTCATTACCTCATCAAATGAAAGCATAATATTTTCTCAAATTCTAGCATCATAACCAGTGTTGGGGTTAACGCATTACAAGTAACGTGACGCGAGTTAAGTAATAAGATTATTACTTTTTCAAGTAACTAGTAAAGTAACGCATTACTTTTTAATTTACAAGAAAATATCTGAGTTACTTTTTCTCATTTACTGACTGACAGTACGCTGTGTACATGATCTTACTGTAGCTCTAGACAAATGTGAATGTGCATTAATTCATCAAAATGAATTAAAACAGTGAAATGCAAACTCAGAATATGATGCAAACCTGCAATAATTAAATGTTCAACAACACAAATGTATCTATTCCTATTTTATTAACCAATGTGTTTGCTGCTGACCTTTGATGATCCAGTTCAGCCATGCTAATAAGCAAAAAAGGACTTTAGATAAACTAACAAGTATGCTTGATTGTTTTTTAATTGTTGAAGAATGAACCTTCTTCTTCTGCGTTCTACTGTACAGACGTGATTTACTCTTGCTTCAGCCTGAGGTTTATTCATTACACTTTTTGGTGTGAAAGGCTTTTACATTTGCTATAAATAGAACTTCTTGTATTAAAAACAAACAATCAAGCCCTGCTCATATTTAAAAAGTAACGCGAAAGTAATGCAAAAGTAACGTAACGTCTGCTAGGTAGCGATTCTCTTCGTGTTTTCAGAGCTAACGTTAGCATTCCAAAGAATGTTCGATTGATGAGTAGTCTATAAATATGAGTGCAGATGCATCATGCATTTTGTAGCGAGGTTTGGCAAGTGATAGTGAGTATGATCTTTACATCTGAATTATATATTTTATTATTAATAATATTTTCATAACTTGGAGAAAAATCTGCTTTGTATTTTGAGATAAATAAACAGGCGTGCTATAGTGGAGGTCCTTGTGGAAATTTTCATGGAGGCTGATATGTAAAAGTCAAAAGCAATGGCTTTCATCATTTCAAAATGGTATTTTGAAATATAGTTGTTAATAATTATGCTTTCATAGCCTACATAGATGATATCCACCTATATTTTGTATATTTAATGAAGCATAATCTCTCCATTAGGACAACATTTTACAGAAATTCTACGGAACAAATCTTGCAGTACCAAATACAGACCCTTTTAGGAGGGCAATAATGGAGGTCTCCTCTCCTACATCTGAGGAGCCTGAATCTGAATATTGGGACCTCACCTCAGTGCAGTGGTGGGGAAAAATAGAGACAGGAGAAAATTAATTCCCCCCCGTCTCTGGTCTTCAGGGATGAATCTGAGAAGACTGAGACCCCACACTCAGGCTTCTCAGATGCAACACTGAATACCAAGGAACTATGGAGGCAGAAGAAGACACAGAGTGCACCTATGCCTCCCAGGTCCCAAAAGGGAGCATCTGTGCCTGCCTATACTGAAAAGAGGGACAACACCTCATCTCTGGTTTTCAACAATGCATTGGAAAAGGCTGAGTCTCTGCGCTCAGGCTTCTCAGATGCAACACTGAAGACCACGGAGCAACAGAGGAAGTGGAGGCAGAAGAAGCCTCATGGACCACCTGTACTTCCTTGGTCTGAGAAAACTGGGTGTGGGAACTCACTGAAGACCACTAAGCAGGTGAGGCAAGAGTAGAGGCAGAAGAAGCCTCAGGTAGCACCTGTTTCTGCAGGGTCCTCTCAGGGAGCACCTGTGCATGGTGGCTCCCCCGAGGGACAGCTTGTGCCCACTGGGTCCCAACAATGTGGAAACTCAGGATCCCTGAGCATCTGGGGAAGCACCTGCCTCAAGTCTCTTGTGAGAAGGGAGCACCTGTACCCAACAAGACCCCAGAGAGGCAAAGGCTCAAAATCCCTGAGCCGCTGATGCAGGAGCTGCTGCAGCTGTCGCACCAAGCCTCATCTGTGAAGGGAGAACTTGTGCCTCAAAAGACCCAGGAGAGGCAGAGGCTCAAGAGACCTGAGCCACTAAGGCAGGAGCTTTCTGCAGTTGTCGAACTGAGCCTCACCTATGAAGGGAGACCTTGTGCCTCAAAAGACACTGGAGAGGCAGAGGCTCAAGTTACCTGAGCCGCTATATAAGGCAAGAGCTGCTGCAGGTGTCAACCAGAGCCTCTTCTGAGAAGGGAGCACCTGTGCCCCAAAAGACCTAAGAGAGGCAGAGGCTCAAGATACCTGAGCCGCTGCATGAGGCAGGAGCTGTTGCAGGTGTCACCCAGAGCCTCTTTTGAGAAGGGAGAACTTGTGCCTCAAAAGACCCAAGAGAGGCAGAGGCTCAAGATACCTGAGCCGCTGAGGCAGGAGCTGCTGCAGTTGTTGAACCGAGCCTCACCTATGAAGGTAGAACTTGTGCCTCAAAAGACCTAAGAGAGGCAGAGGCTTAAGATACCTGAGCGGCTGAGGCAAGAGCTGCTGCAGGTGTCACCCAGAGCCTCTTCCTTCTGAGGAAGCAGCAGTGCCAACCAGAACCATGAAGGCAGGAAAACTGAGGTTTGCTGAGCATTTGAGCATGCCTGTCTCTTCCACCCAGGGGTTACCTATGCCCTCCAGGATCTCAAAAGTGGAGCCTGTGTTTTCTGGGACCTTAGAGGGAGCATTTGTGACCAGAAGCTCCCCACAACAGGGAGCAAACCCTAGAATCACAGAGATGCAGAAGCGGAGGGAGCAGTGGAGACAGCAGCAAAGATAGCGGAGGCAGCAGAAGGGTTCAGTAAGTTCTTTCCATTTCTGATTTTTACTTATTTTCATATTTATTCGATAAATAAAATAAATCGTCTTCATCTAAACTACTATGGGATCTAGGTCATTTATTTAAAATCTTATGGCTTTATATTTCAAAATGATAGAAAGATATATATTTGGCTTTAAGAAGCACTCCTTAAACCTGCCCAGCATTACATGGTTATGTCTGTTTCTTCAACAGGACAATATAGATGTGTGTGAGCCACCTCCGCAAAAAAATACCATGTGTGGAAATTGACAAGGTGACACTGAAGCCTAAACCAGAACCATCAGGCCCCTCAGCCCATGTCCCAGCTCATCCTGAATAGGGTTAGTCTCTTCTATCTCACAGTTTTCCTGAGACTTATTTAAACACGTAAACACTAAAGCTTTTGTTTTCCGAATGCATTATCTAAAACTGTATTTATTATATTTCAAAATTTAAGTTAGTCTGCATCATATCCTTTTCAATTCATAAACCTCCCTCATACTATAGAAGCAATATATCTTTAGATTTCCTCAAATAATCACTAATTAAATCTGTTTATGCTGAGTACACACCACAAGATAATCGGGCTGATTTCTCCCCTTTCTGGCAATCCTAGCCTAGGTAATGTCCTGATTATCTTGGTGGTTCTAAAGATTATTTTATCAGATTTTCCTGCGGTAGTACATCGGAGGTGCCCCGATCGCGATCAGATCAGAAATCCTGCTGTGTGTGGGGAACCCCGAGGACAAACGCGCGTAATCTGCAGATTATCACGTGAAACAAAACATCCAATCAGAAAGCTAGCTGACAGAAGACGGAAGCATAACAAACACATGTCATGGCGCAGCACATAAAGATTTGGGCACTTTCATAACAATTTCTTTCTGCCATTACCAAAGACTGGGACTTTGCAATTACTTTAAAGCCTTAAATCTATTCTTTGAATAAATTTGTATTATTTATACTTGTTTAAGGAAATGTAAATTTCGTATTGCTTTTCCTTATTTATTTAGTTAGTTATTATTGTTATTTTGTTTATTGTTGTATTTGATGCAATTTATTGCCCTTGCATGTTCTTTGTTCTAAAAAAAAAAATCTTGTTTATTCTCAAGTCTCCGGAGATTTTGCGAGGTTTCCCATGTTCACAGTCAGGACTCTGGTTAAAAATCTGTTGGTGTGTGGTGTGCTGTCTTTGTCACAAAATATGGGAGCAAAACGGTTAAATCTATGATTTTTTTGTCCTCATGTGTGTGGTCTCTGACATTTTGAAGATCTTATAAGATTTAAAAATCTTTTAGTGTGTACCCAGCATTAGCGTTATACGTCATTTTGTTCCTTCAACAGGACAGTGCAGGTGTGAGCAAAGTCACCCAACAACTGGGGCCAGGCAGCTTTAAGCATTTATGCAGTATATTTACGTTTAATGGAATATTTGTAAATATTTAGTATTAATGTGTGCTGAGTTTGAATGTATATGATATGATTGTATGTAATAAAATGTGAAATCTAAACTTTTCATTTTTTTACTTAGCAATAACTCACATGTATTAACACTGCCAATATAGATCATTTGTGGGGTGCCTGCCCCAGGACATTTTGTCTGGCTATATATATATATAGGAATAACTTCAGAATAAATAAATATGTTGGTAAGCAAACAGAATTGGTCCCCACTGGCTTCCATTGTATGAACAAAGAAAAACAAAATACCACTGAGACATTTTTAAAATATATTTGTGTGTGTGTGTTGTGTGTGTGTGTGTGTGTGTGTGTGTGTGTGTGTGTGTGTGTGTGTGTGTGTGTTTCACAGTTCAAAGTAGCTTGATTTAGAGCTATTCTTAGAGCTTCTATTTCTTGAAAGGATGTTTCTGCTGCTTGGTGCTGATACCTTTTACAGCCACGAGGGCAGAGGGCTCTTAGACCCAGTGCCATGATTCGAAGTGACATCTTTTGTTATTAGTTTGAGGATGTGACAGTAATATTCATTTTTTTTTAGCTAACTCACTGCAGCACTTTTTCTTTTTTTGGCAGAGAGGTGTTCAGATTAAATCTTAAGGTGCTTGCTGACTAATATATGTTCACTGATGTAAATTAACCACTGAATATTTGAAACACTGAAACAGTTTTAAAATAATTCAAAAGACTGTGTACTAGTGACTGAGATGTCACTGTTTATAATTTAAAATGTATATATATATATATAAACAATAAATACATATTTGAAATAAATAATTATTATTTTGGAAATACATATGAAACCCTTGCTACTTGTGTTACCTAGTCACCCTTCAGGAGCTACTAGTTATTTTGACCATTAAAGTAAAAAAAGACAGAAAAATTGTCATTGCAATAAATTGTTTTTTGTTAATGGTTCTAAATAAGGCTCTAAATTGGTTTATGCAGTACTGAATTTAGCTTTGAATAATTAAAAGACACAGTTCAATGTATCATTATCGATTTATATGTTAAAATTGACCAGGCTTGATAGTTTTTATGAATAAAAAAGGTATTGAATTGTGAAGATTGAAATGAATCCACAAGAGGGCGTAATTGACCGCACTTTTCAGTCCACTGTGGACATGACGAACTACATAAAGGCCAATAATTAATACGACCATAAACACTTTGCTTACCGTTATTTTTTAAGCTACCATATTTACAATATTATTCCCAGATATACAGTTTAGCCGATGAAGCCTACAGTAAGACAAATAGCTACATTAAACCAATGAAGTGTTTAATATTGTTTTAATTAAATGCCTTTTGTTGAACAGTTTTCTTTATCAAATCTTTTAAATATAATTAGATTACATAGGCCTTTTATGAGCAAATACTGCCTCATTGTGTATAAATAACAATTAAAGGTTATATTTATGTGAAAGGGATTTCATTAGTCACATTATTTTATATATTTTAGTCTGTTTACACTAATGCAAAATTTTGAACATTAAGATAATATAAAAAATAATATTATTTTAAAAATACATTAAATATAAACATTATTACTAAAATAGCATTTTATTTGTTGTTTATTTGATGTTTGGTTTTTCATAACATTGTATTTACATTTATATTGGCTTTACCAAGCTTTTTTGTTTTTGGCACAAAGTGTTGAGACGTTTCTTAGATGCGTATATGTCATTGTCAAGTGTGCAATGGGTTTGCCATTATTTGGTCAGTTTTACAGAAATATCTACAATAACTACAAATTCTGTGTCCTAAAATGTCCAGCATGGTGTGTTCTGTTCTTGATCACCATTTACACATTTCAGCGTGAAGACAGAGACAGTGTTTCAAGCCAGTATGTTTACATGCGTTTCAAGTCATTGAGCATTGTGAGCATGTGAGAACGTGTCTGTGATGCCCAAAAAATGCAGTTTACCTGCAAGTCACTATTGAAACACGACCAAACTAACAGCATCATTTTCTTTCAGTGTCTTGCGTGTTGCCATTGTATAATGGTGTTCCTCTCCCAGAGGCAACAAAGGTAACCCTTAATGAAAAGAAAAATCATGTTTTATTAATGAATCTGACTTTGCTTCTGGACATCTGACTGTATACACTACATGCAAGTTATTGCTTCAGTGTCAAGTGATATGCCATTTATCATAGTTCATCTGCTGTGCTGGAAAGAAGTCAAGATGTCTTTTAATTAAAATCTCTAAAATGTGCTTGACAAAGTGGCTGTCGTCTCTAAAACAAAGACTAAATTGGATAGGCTATATGATTTTATTCCCCCTTCAGTTGTTATTTATCAGGGTACTTTCGATTTTAAAGATATTTTGAGCATGTCTATAAGCACATATAGCTGTCACAAAACTGTAAAATAGTTATGATTCAAAAAGTGAAATGTAAAATGTCTTAAGTGTTTGAGACCAAAAAAAGAAAACAACTGTAGTAAAAACACATTTAGGCCGCCGCCTATGTAATGGGACTTCAAAACCTTCAGTATAAGATGGACAGCCCTCGTGACAACTGGCCCCGGTCTCTTCTGTGCTGGTTTTTTCCTTCTGTGTTGATGTGTTGATTTGGTGAACCCTCGTCTCAGTGAGCACACTTTAGGTCCATTGAAGACCATCAGGTGGCGCTATTGGTTTAAATGGAAACAGGACACACACGCGCAGGGGCCTAACACACAAAATAACGCACCTTCAATCTCAGCATTGGGGACCTACAACGTGTTGTGCAGATTGAATCATAAATGATCATCTTTATTATTACTATAAATTAAATGCAAAAGACAGCACTTGATGTTAGTAACATTTTTATTTTCTCAAGCACAGCGTTTTATTAAAATACAGCACAATTTCTACTTTAGTTTCGCTAAAATACATGCTATTTCTATAAAATTGTGCATTATTATAGTAGGCTATGTACCCACAACAGTGTAAGAATCTTAAAAAAAGAAGTTAAATGTACAAATATATTAACTTTTCAATTTAACCGGATAATAGAGTAGTCCTGCATTTATTTTTACAGTTTACAAGTGAAGTAAAAAACCATGAATTGCTTTTTAAATAATGTTTAAGAATTTATAAATACGGTTGAAATCCATGAAATGTTTAGATAATAAAACAATACACTTTATTATATTAAAACATAAATGTAGGCCTTCCTGATCATTTAGATAATTTACCTATAAACAGACGTCTCCTGTGTGACGCATAATCACTTTTAACAATAAACTATATTATTTATCATCAATTCTATACATTGCAGTGTTTTATGTTGCTTACTCTGTTTTTATGCAATGTTTCCTGCATTATTTTACAACGCGTCATGTTAGGCCTACCCTGATGGGTTTTGTGTTTGTGTAGCTCTTTTAACTCAGCATGTGTTCTTCTGTTATCAGCAAGTTGTATTTTAAGGTGCACATCAAATTTAACTTGTTGAAGTTTGTTGGTAGGTTGTATTATTTCATTTAATGAAATGCACGGCTTTGACCTGCAACATAAACGAGCACTCAAATGCCATCCCCTATAGTCACTAAATTGTTGTCAACGTATCGTCAGTGAATTTCTTGCAACCAAAGCTGTTTGTCCCCTCTGTGAATCTCACAGGGTATTTTTTAACAGTGCAGTGACGGGAGCGTTGCTGGTGGGCACGGAGACCCTCTGTCCCCAGACTGCCGCCGCTAGTCGCCCCCAGCGCCACGCGTCACATCACGTCCGCACTTAAACTTGATACCCATTCCGTTCTCCAGAGGCAACCCCTGCCACACACACAGGCGCTGGGTCCTCCCTGAGAGCAGCGTGAACGCGAGACGTAATTGCTCGGGTCCTGATTGATCTGGAGAGGAGGTGTTGTCTTCAGAGGTCGAGCCATTCTGCGCTCTGATGCCAAGCGCACATGGAGGACAGTGCAAAAGACTTCTCTCACCTGGCGAACCCACCACCGTCCACGGATCTTGGATTTCCATTATAGCAGGACAACAACAAAGAAGATTTGAATTTTAAGACAGTGTTTTGGAATCGAGGTTGTCAGAGGTTAAAGAAGCTGCTGCTGCGGGTCGGAGTGATTTTCACGCATCGCCATCTCAGGTTAAGTGGCACTTAGTTAATGCCTCACGACAGTCGAATGCGATTTAGTCTGTTCACAGAGTACGCGTGTTAGTTTGTGCCGTGATAACGACTAGACTAAAGCGCGGTGGAACAGTACCGGGGCTGTGGAGGAAAGTTTGGAGCGCACACATTAGTCCGAGTGTCCGTGAGATGCTGCTGTAAATGCGGGGCGATGTCCCGACGGAAGCAAGGCAACCCACAGCATCTGTCCCTCACACAGAGGGATAACCTGCCGAGTGAGTACAAGACCTCTGCCACCTTCATCACACTGACCGCCTCATTACTATCAAGTACAGGGGCAGAGAAAACTTTCTTTCTTTCTTTCTTTCTTTCTTTCTTTCTTTCTTTCTTTCTTTCTTTCTTTCTTTCTTTCTTCTTTCTTTCTTTCTTTTCGTGCAGACTGATATCTGTAACTAAACATTGTTTGCTTTTTAATGTAGCAGTGTTGAACGTGCATTAAACATTTAGGATCATCAGCTCATAAAACCATCAAGTCTAGCGTATGTTATGTTTTTACAAAACGTAATTATGTGCTTTAGCCTAACTAAACTTTATTAGAACCACAAATAAAACAGTGAGCCAAGTGTAGGTTTACTTATAACATTTAAGCTATTTTTATCGATGATGTATTACCAACAATTTTTCTTCTGTTTATTTGTTTATTTTAAACACCATCAATGCAATCTATATGATTATACTTTTCTCATTTACTGTGAATTATTGATTTAAACAAACTGGAAGTGCTGAACATAAAATCATAATTCATAACATACAGGTTTGTGAGACCCACGCGTTCATCTGCTCTGTCCCACTCAACACACACACACACACACACACACACACACACACACACACACACACACACACACACACACACACACACACACACACACACACACACACTCTCTCTCTCCTCACCTATGTTCTACTATTGTCACACACATACACAAGCATACATGGCATAAAAGATTATGTTGTTTATTTAAAAGGCTCCAACTTTTCTGGATAATCTGGTGTTTATTTACTTTTAAAAACTAAAGTGCTTATAGATTTTTAATTAGTTCATTTTTATCATAATCTCTGTTTTACAATATCAGGGTTCACATGCATTGTGTTGATCGTCCAAAACAACACACTCCTTGTGTTCATCTTTAATTGATCATTTTATCTAAGATGCTTTACGCACTCGTTCCACTTGTAAAACTTTATGTAAAAGCACCAAGTACTCTAAACCCTTACGGTTTCTTTTTGCCTAGTTTTTTATTTCCTTAAAAGCTTTTCTTGCACAATAAAAAGCATACATTAGCTGCAATGTAAACTATTGAGAGTAACATCATGGAAACTGCTTACAATAAAAAAAAAAAAAATCATTAATCTAATTTATAACAGCTCAATGATATAATGTTCACATATGTTTATAATAGTGATTGTAGTGATTTGATCTAATTAAAATTTAATAAATCTAATTTATAACAGCTCAATGATATAATGTTCACATATGTTTATAATAGTGATTGTAGCATATACAATAAAAGACCAGGCAAGTGTATCCACGGTATTTGTGAGTTAAACTCCAAAGCTTCTATTTCAAATATTTTTCAATTTGTTTATCTATCTAATCTCAAGATGTGTTTGCATTTATCTAATAATTCCTGGTAAAATATAACCTTTTTAAAAAAAAAATTATTTTTAGAAATGTTTGCAGTTTTTTTGATCTACCATGACTTTTGATGCTCATTGCGTTCTGCCTTGTTATTCATTTTGGTATTTCTGGTTTCTCTGAGAATGTGGGCACAATGCGAAGGCGTGCCTTCCTGAAAATATCTGATTCAGTAGTGAGTAGATGGTCTTTACACGTCAAAATGTGCGCTGTTAATGATGCTGATGTTATCGTTTTAGAAAACGTGAAGACATGAGATGAGGAAAATGTGTTAAAGGAGTGGGTTGGCTCACAGAGAGCGGGTGGCCTTTAAATTCAAAGCACTGCTAGTCTGCCAGTTTATTTCACCTGACCTGATAGTTAGCTGGTTTTAGTTTTTTTCTCAGAATACATTTTTGGCTTTCTTTATAGTTGTTGTGACTAATACATACTGAAACATCTCATACATTATTGCTTGTTTGTACCGCCAAAGCCATCCAGTGTAAGTGTGTTGAGCAGAATAATTATACTGTGTCTCAAATACGTGTTTAGTTCAAACATAATTAGTCTGGTGATGTGTGTGTGTGTGTGTGTGTGTGTGTCAGTGGCAAATGTGCAGTTTACATTATGCGCTCTATACACTCTATCGCATGTGTAAAGAGTGTAAACCGACACTTTTTTTAGTGGACTCCGTTCAGGTTTGCACGCCAACCTCCATTGCAGTCTTCACGGGCTCTTTCTGGGGTGTCTGCCTGTCTGTCTGCAGGGGAAAACCAAAGTGCCCTCATTTGGCTATGTCAATGCTTTTGGCACAAAACATGTCAGTTAGCTGGAGGTTGCACAATAGAGAGATTCTGCCTAGAGCGACAAGACCTATAGATCACACTCAAAGAGAAAACCAAGGAACAGGAATATCAACATACTTCACGTCTTAAAAATTAACGCGGGGTGCACTTTCAGCCCGCATGGACACGTACAGGTGTGTGCATTAAAGAGAACGTCTCAAGTCACGACCTAAAATGGCAGGGCTCTTGCAGACGCAAATACAGGCTCTTGAGGAAGTCTTCCCGCTCGTATTGAGATTTCTGCAAACCGCGTCAGTGCCAAAGAAACTCATTAGTTTACTTTTTTCTTCTTCATAAGTCGTATGTAAATTGTGTGAAGATGTATGATTCATTCCACGAGTAGCTCGACTTTTGGATGGGTTGCTCGAAACGTTAAAATGTGGGTGGGGGCTGTCCATTAGGGCCCTTACTGGCTCTTAAAATGTAAAACGACTCTTTAATGGCTGTGAATGTCAGCTCTTTGAATGCTCACATGACGTTTTCCGTGATCTTTTAGAGGCCGCTGGTCATCATGCTAATAAAATGCAAGGCATGAACTGTCAGACCACAGTGTCTTTGATTTCTAAGAGTGGAAAGGGTCACATCAGCCTTTTACAAGCGGCTCTCGTCTTTATGGATTGACTTTATGATGATGTCCACCCTTTTTGTATGTGTTAGCGCTGCCTTCGAGAGAACTTATTTCACATACCGTGTGAGCCGTGAGCTGTTTGATGGACGTGTGGTTATCCGCTGATCGGACCCGTCTGACCTGACTTGGCAAATATTATAGGCGAGTCTCTGTTCCACTGCACAATATTTCGGTTTATTTTATGAGTGTCGTGTTTGCTGGTTTGCACAGCTTCAGTGGAGTGTAAATGTGCACGGTTGAAGCTGATAGGGGGTGCTGTAAGCCCTTACGAGAGGGAAAGTGATAGAGAGGGTGTATGTTTGTGTGTGTGTGTGTCTGTGTTTTCTTTGAGAATCTGATTACTGCCTTCAGGAAACGTGATAACTGTATTTATAATGGTTAATACCCTGAATTGCTATCTCTGTTCCCAAGTGTATCATTCCCACAACAGGCTCAGTATAAATCTCTTATCTTACACTAAAGGTAATTAATTCAATTTATTGGAGTATAGATTTCACCCTTGGGAGCAGTAATATAGAAGCTGTGCCCACAGTGCTTATTACTCCTAAACATTTTGTGTCCTTGCCTCCAACCAAGTTTTAAGCAGTATTTGTGGTTCTGATTTGCAGCACACAGCTTTATGTGAAATTGTGGGGTTCAGAAGGGTCGTGAGTGTGCACACATGCATTTCAGAATTGTGCGCGTTTGTCTGGCACGCATCCAGAAGCAGTTGACAGTGTATAGGCCTTAAATGAAGATAAGAAACAGACGTTATCAAGCACATGGATTATTTGTTTGAAATGCACCTGGTGAGCTCAGAAATAACATTAGACAAAATATTTTGAAATATGACACAAATATATATATATATCACTCGTAATCTTTGTTCTGAATGCGCTAGGTGTTCTCTGTCATCCGCTATTTTTTTATTATGATTTCTATTTTTATTCAGAGCCATGACCACAATAGACTGGACCTCAAATTATTTATTATTAAAAATGATTAATAATCAAAATAGTTGATCAGTATTTCATATGACCTTCATCTTATCACAAATGCTTCCTTTTATTACTAATTACTCTAATTACTACTGCATGATTAAAATGCTTTTTAACAGAATAACTAAATAAAGATAAACTATTTAGTTTTCTTCACTGTTTTTGTTTTCAGATTGTTTTGTTGCACACTTGTTTATTTCTATGTACTGATTTCCACTTCATGTAAATATTTTTTCTCTTTTCAGATTAAATGAGGTTCAAAAATATTTGACCACTAATAAAAGTTTACTTTTATTTATTTTTGAATTGTCAAAGATCGTCTCTTATATTTCAGAGCAAGACTTTTGGTCTAAAGTTCACACGATCAGTGTAACAAATCAGATTTTTAAATTATTAAAATAGGAAAAGTGAAGAATCTTGCACATTATTCAGCATAATATTTCTTTGTTTTAAAATGTAATGTTCATTTCCTAGGTTAAATTAAATTGCAGGTCGAAGATTTTAAACTGTATAGTGAGCAAATATCTGTGAATGTGCACAATTATTGTTAATAGAAAGCGTACAGTAATTTGATGGCGTGCGTAATTAATGATATATCAGCTATAGTGCTTTTTTACACACTTTTTATTTCCTATAAAGATTTAAATTTCAGCTTCTAAATGAAATATCACATCACACACATCACCTGTGGCTCTCACAGACATGCAGACACTTCTCTTGTGTCCCCTGCTCGCGTCTGGCCCATTCAGGACGGTGTGGATGCCTCCCAGCACACCCTCCGTGCCCAATTCCGTGGCATTGGGTCCATGCCAAGCCCAAGATGTTTGTGTTCTCCGTCTTGGCATTACTCCACTGTTATGGGGGTCTCCTGTCAGCCGGCGAGAGAGAGCTGCAGACAGCCGAGTGTGTGCTCTCGCAGGCCGGCATCCTTTAGATCACGCATGCGATGCTCTGTTTAGATATCACGTGCTGCTCAAACTGACTTTGGTCAGCTTTGGGATGGTGGAGGTTCTAAATTTAAAACAGATCAAGAATATTATTTTGAAAGAATCTAAATACAATGCTGAGTCAAAGATTCTACAGGAGTTAAGTTACTGTTGCTCGTCCCATGGCTCCTACACTCGTAATAATAAAGCATTTTTTTGTTTTAATTTGTTTTTCTACTATGCCACAGTATAACCATTTTGGGTTCCCAGAGAACCTTTCAGTGACAGTTCTTAAAAGAGCCATTACTTTTCTTAATGTGAAGAATATTTTATAAAATAAAATAACCTTTTTGTGCATTGAAAAGGTTCTATGGATGTTAAAGGTTCCTCCTGAACCACAGATGCCAATAAAGAACCTTTATTTTTAAGAGTGTGCAGCCAAGCAGTGTGTGTTTGTCCCTCAGGCAGAGACTGGAGTTGATTTGCTATCGGATCTCAGACTGCTGCAGTTTTTTCCTGTATTTACGCTCTCTGTAAATCTGTTTTGTATCTCATTGTGGTTTTGTGTTGAGTCAGATACATTTCACAGCAAATAGTTTTGTCATCGATAATAATACGGGAAAACGGCATCGAGATGCCAAACAGGGAATTTCACGAGGGTACGAGGTGATAAAGATGTAACTGATTTTCACATACGAAACGGCTGTTTGTCAAGCTCCTTAACCACTGTTCCCAACATGCACCTGCGATGCACTGACTCGTGAGGCGCCCAATGCCTGAGAGCGTATTTTGAGGCTGTTTTGTGGCTTTTGTGAGCGCTAGATTGTCTGCTGTGACATACCTGTATGGTGCATGTGCACCTCTCCAACATCCGTCCAGCGTGCAGAGAAGTAGACCGGAAACACAGACACCACTGCAAGATTGCAACTATACTACCTGTGACACACACACACACACTCCGCTGATCTTACTGTGCAGCTCACAGGTGTTAGTCTATGCAGTGTGAACTGTGAATTTTGCTTTATGAGGACAGAATCAGACGCTTCAGCTCCACAAACGGCTAACTGAGACCATTTCGACTCTTGTAGCTTGTGCTAATACTAGAGATATTTCATTTTCATTAACAGATTCTATCCAGTTCTTTTTGGACGTGCTCAACTCGCAGTGATTTGTGAGGATAGCTGCAAATGTGTGGAACATTTCGGTCCATGAAGTAATCTAAAAGAACTCATTTGTCGTCTAGAGTCTACAGTGAATGCAATACCCCAACAAAAAGTTAATCATGTCTGGACCAGTTTGATAGCCAGACTGAAAAACAGATTTGCAGCTCACAATAACTGAAGAACTAAAATCACAGACACACCAGTAGCAATTTGTCATTTAGAAACTTGACAGGTACTTTAATTAGTTAAACAACTTTTTTAAATTCAAACTAGTCAAGGCAAGGCATATGTATTTATGTTGTTGCATATTTATATAGATCAAAATGTTAATTTAAAATGCTTTACATAATAAAAAGAAATAGCTGTAAAGAGAGATGTAGAAGATCTGTAAAAGTCTAGTTTAAAAAACATTTAAATTGTCATTATTTAGTCACTCTTAGGTCATGCCAAACTTGGATGCATTTTTTGTGCAAGTTTTGAAAAATCTTCATGCAGGTATTTTCCATACAAAGCCAGTTCATTGTGACATTGCCAGTCAGCTTTCATAAATTATTAAATAAGCAACATAAAAGTAATCAAACTGACCCATTTTCAGACTCCTGGATTCCTGTAATAGATTTTTGTGACAGACTTCAATTTAATAAAAGATTTACTGAAATGTGTCCTTCACATCAATCATTATATGATTTGGAGACCGATGAAGTGGAGAAAATTTCAATGAACACCTTAAGTTACTTAAAATCCCCATACAAATCTCCGATATGATTTCTGAAGACTTGCAATATAGTGCTTGATATGCACATACTACTTTATGGTGGGGTCAAAAATGATCAAAAGTATTTCATCTACTGTGTTTGTGTTTAAGATTGTTAAAAAAGCAGGAATGACAGGGATAAATAAA
The DNA here is from genome assembly GCA_003573665.1 of Oxygymnocypris stewartii. NCBI lineage: Eukaryota > Metazoa > Chordata > Actinopteri > Cypriniformes > Cyprinidae > Oxygymnocypris > Oxygymnocypris stewartii. The sequence goes on from QVTF01023105.1 coordinate 1,229,039, forward strand.
TAATCATGGAATATTATTTTCAAAACAGCAGGCAAAGAAAATAAAAGAAACAAAGGACAATCAAAAGCTAATTCAAATATGTATTAAAATAAGTGTTAAAAAAGGAAAAGTATTAAGAAAACTGAAATAAAATAATGCAGCTCAGTCAGTAAAAACTGAAGTAAAATCAGCAACATTTTCACCCAGTGGTTAATTTGAGAACGCAAGCAGATGTTTTCATTCTGGACTTGAATGTGGTTACCGTTGGGAAACATATGACATCTTCTCGAAATCAAATCATGTTCACCTGTACTGGCAAACATGAAATGTTGCTCACACTGTTGGAGCTAGAAGCACATTTTGCAAATCACACATGACAAACATTGGTGAATATATACAAATATATTGGATTAAAACTTAAAAAAACAAATCGATGAGCAAAACATTGACATAGACCCTTATAGTGTGTTATCAATTATAAATACAATGGATTAGAAAATATAACAAGAAATAGCCAATGAAAACAATATTGAAATTTATACCAAACACATCGGCTCAGTTATTCTCAGTTATTTGCAACTCTGTGGAAGATTGATCTGTTACAGCTCAAAATTGATTATTGTAAGCCATTTATTATTATGAACCATAATGAGTTTATAATAGAGTAATGCATTTACTGATCATTGTTCCTCTTCTTTCACTACTCAGCTGCAGCAGATCATGATGCACTAGAGGGCTCCATAGCCAGCCCTGTGGGCGGAGCCAGAGAGAGTGACCTGCTGACCTGCGGTCAATGTCAAACCAACTTCCCCCTGGGAGATATTCTAGTGTTTATTGAGCACAAAAGAAGACTGTGCCCCGGACCCAGCGCCTGTTTCGACAAACCGACCGACGGGGGCTCCCCGTCCCCCAGACCCCCACGGCCGGAAGTCTGCCGGAGGTCTGGACCGGTGGAGGTTGGGATCCAGGTCACGCCAGGAGATGAGGAGGAAAAGAGACTGACGCCTGCCAGAGGAATCTGCCCCAAGCAGGAGGGCGTCCCAACAGGTAGGTGTTTTACACTGAGGGCTGGAGGAGGGGAAGGTTTATTAGTCTCTGAAGCTTGGCAGGAAAGAGAAATATGTTAAGTAACAAACACAAAGATTTTTACTTATACTTGAAATAAGTGCGCTCTTCAAGAACCAACAAAATAGTCTTTTCTTGTCAAGAACCTTTTTGCGGTTCTTCGGCTATATGTTCTGGTGAAGGTTTTATATAGATAGTACCTTTATTTCAAAACTATGCATTTAGTTTAGTTCCAAGTATAGTTGTAGTTTGTTTCATTGTTTGTTTATTTATGTATTTATTTATTGCTTTTTTTAATAATTGGAATAATTAAGATTTTTTACAAATCTTTTGCCCAATTATACTAAAATACAGTAAAAACTGTAAAATAGTATAATAATTTAAAATAGCAGTTTTCTATTTAATATATTTTAACATGTTATTTATATTTGTGTTCGCAATACTGAACTTAATGTATCACAGTTTTCCACAAATCAGCACAGTAGTATTATTTCTGAAGGATCATATGACACTGAAGACTGGAGTAATGATGCTGAAAATTCAGCTTTACATCACAGAAATAAATTACATTTTAAAATAAATAAAAATAGAAAGGTTTTCACATTGTAATTGTAATAATATTTCACAATATTACAGTTTAACTGCATTTTTGATGAAATAATTGCAGCCTCTGTGAGCATAGGAGACCTTAAAAAAACCTTTATTCCAAACTCTTGACAGGTAGTGTAGAGCAGTGTAGAATTAAAAACAATTTTATTTCAAACAATGCCATCATTCCACTGGAGTATATAGTCTATGATATGTAAACTAATAATTGGTCTCTTTAGGTGCTGTGCAGTGATATACACAGTATATTGGTGAACAGGATTTTGGATTATTTCCTTTTCCTCTATTACACATTTTAGCAAGGCTGGAACGCTGACCAATTACAACCCAGGACCAGAATTGTTTGTTTAATAAAGGTTCTTTTAAAATTGCATTGGATTCTAATTAAAACCATATGTTTTAAAGGAATATCTTACACCAAATGAGTATTTTGTCTACTTTTGTTTATTAATCATGTCACTTAGACCCCATATTATTTTCTTTCTTCTGGGAAACAAAAAGAGATCCATTAAAGGCAGAAGGGCTGAGCTTCTGTTTTAAACTGATGACACTTGGCATCAGTGATATCAAAGCTGCCTCTTTTGAATTGAACACAATTAATCATATTTGTGAGTTTCAGTAAATACCAAAACAATCAATACATTTTGATCTGTTATCACATAAAGCTATTATGAAGTGCCAAAAATATGTTGCATTTGGCAAGTACAAATCACCACCCAGCTCCGAAATTCAGCCTCGCTTGATAATAATAATGATAATAATAACAATAAATTGGGGCTAAGATGATGTGAGAGTACGTACATGATGACAAAAAATTTATTTGGGGGTGAACTGTTCATTTAAGAGTGTAGTTTTACATGCACAGTTTCTCTTTATTACAACACAAACATACTGTATTTCAACACACAGCAGTTCTGACTGGATCGCTTCTCTTCTGATTCGGGCCTTCAAGAGGGATTAACACCCCTTGCATGATGTTATTAGAGCAAGACGCAGCATCTCTCTCTCTCTTTCTCTCATCTGCATAAGTGAAACGTAACAGCCCCGAGTGCGCCAGCAGCTGAAACCAATTCTCTAAGAGGAAAAAAACTCCAGAAATCCTCACACGACGTGTTTGGTGGAAATATCAGCGTATTAAGAAAAAAAGGCCAAGAAAGCCCATTAAAATTCAAGTGCTAAGAGACATAGTGTGGGGATTAATGAAGAAGATTCCTCATTCAGAGGGTTAAAGACTCAGTTTAGCGTGCGGGGCCGAGACGGGCCACATGTTATCTTCCAGCACCCTCCTCTCAGCACACACAGCCTGGACAAGGAAATGCTTCGCTTGCTAGTCAGGATATGACAAATAGAGACAATTCAAACACACGCACATGCTTGCTGCCCTACGCTAGTCAGCAGGCTTCAGTCTTGTCAATACTTTAAAAAAAAAACTAAATTATACAAGGTTATTAGTTTTATGTATTTGTTTGAGTATGCCTTTTCAAAGCTGTTAATCTTGAGTTTATTTTGTATTATCTGAACTTTTTACTGAACAACTTTGGCTTTAGTTTTGCTTTGTTGACAGAAGTGGTGAAGCCGTCAAGGTTCTCCACAAAAATGCAGGGCAGGAAGGTGCTTTAGGCTTGAATTAAATATTTCCAGAGCATGAAAGCTTTACTCAACACATTCGATTGCCACTTAACTGTCTTAAGTTTCAGCCAAATTAGATTATATTTAATGGGGCTAATTAAATACAATATGGAGCTATGACTGCCTAGAGGCAAAAGCCATGCATGCTGTGGGCCAAAACACCAAGCCTGATGGGTGTGCGTTAAACCCTTCACATCTCAATGAAACGGCTCTTCTGTTCAAAAGGCATTTTAAGATAGCATATGTTTATTTAGATTTGGTTAAGATATAGTTGACTCAAAAAAGACCATTTTGGAAATGTTGTTGTCATTTACTTTAATATTGCTTTGCAAATGGGAAGCGGAGCGGTCACATGTAAAAAAAATCTCTAATTTAGGATCTTTAGGCACTTTTCTGATTCTTTATCAAAGGTTCTGATATCATTCAGATTCTGGGAATCATGATTTCATTTATTTTGCTATTAACTAATGAGTTTATCAACTTTGAATATTTGTGCAGTTTTATTAAATTACGGTAATACTTTAGTTTAGGGACCAATTCTCACTATTAACTGGTTGCTAATTTGCATGCCTACTAATTACATAATGACTGTTTATTAGTGCTTATAAAGCACATATTCTGTATGACCATATTCCCCATCCCAAATCCTACCCAATACCTGAACTTAACAACTACCGTACTAACTATTTATACGCAGCAAATTAGGAGTTTATTGAGGCAAAAGTCAAAGTTAATGGACTGCTAATGGCAAGAATTGGACCTTAAAATAAAGTGCGACCTAAATTACTTCTAAATAAATAAATACTTGCAATCAGAAAAAAATAAATAATAATAATAATTGTATATTAAGATCGATTGGTAATGCTTTAGAATAGAGAATAGAGAACACTATTAAATACGACTTTTCCCTCAATACATTCCTAATTTGCTGCTAGTCAGTTATAGTAATTAGTAATTAATAGTTAGTAAGGTAGTTTTTAAGTTTAGGTATTGGGTAGAATTAGGGCTGTAGAATAAGGTCATGTAGAATAAGGCATTAATATGTGCCTAATTAGTACTAATAAATGGCTAATATTCTAGTAATATGCATGCTAATTAGCAACAAGTCACTTCTCATGCTAGATTATTTTTTGGTTAGATAACAGTTGATTGATTCAATGCATCTAATATAATCAATATTCCATGATTATAAAAGAAAATGGGATTCATATGTCTACTGTGTTGAATAATGAACAGGGCACCAATATGTACCATATTTAAGGAAAGTGCCCATTACCTGCAGTTTCTAGAATATCCATCAAGTGAATACCAGCATGAGTCTTGCTATTTTCAACTCTTATGTGAAACTGCCCTTAGTTTCTAATCAACCTCTGAACTATCTAGCTAATCATACTCCATGAACACGGGAGAAAGAGTACCGCATCATGCGCGTGTCCTTTCCAACGCTCCTCTAATCACCTAGCATGCGCTCATTTAAATATTAGAGTAGGCTTTAATCATGGAAAGTAATCAGTGTCATGAATATTCATACCGTGCCAGTCTAACAGTCTCATTGTTTCACTCCTGTGCCAAATCGTGTCTTCCCGCTTCTCAGCTGTCTGCTCTGATGGCCCCAGTCTGGTATCAATGGAAAGAAGTTTAAAATAAATACACTATTCATACATGATCCTAAGAGAACAGTGTGTGTGTTGTGAGAGAGTTTCTAAAGATGGGGAGACTGATCCCTGTTTCAAGAGATGAATATTTGCATAGCGGCTCAAGAAGACGCCATTTGCATAATGACTTTGTAGTTTTGCATTAATTAAATTTGCATATGAAACTGCGTTAATTACCTCTGATCATCTGTTTTCAACATTGCAGCATTTGATGTCCAGCCTTCGGGGTTGTGATTAGGGGTTACAGTGGCTGTTTCAGACTGTGTGTGTGTGTGTGTGTGTGTGTGTGTGTGTGTGCGTGCGTGCATGTGTGTGTGTCAGGGACTGAAGCAGAATAGAAAGTAAATTTGATGAGTCAGTTTCACTGTCCTTTTTCCTCTTTTTTGTGTCCAAGCTCTTGCTAATATCCTGGCATATGAAACAGCTTTTCTGGGTCCTGCAGTTAAAAGAGAATAATTTTTTTTTGAAGTTCAGAGAATATATATTTTTTAAATACACAGTGTCTTTATAAAGTTCAAGGATCGGCCTTTGAGTTTTCATGAAGGTACTGTCTTAAACACTCTTTTTGTAAATGCACAGACATTAATCAGGAGCTTTTTGTCTCTGAACATCTTTATGCAAAATCAACCCCAGATCCAGCAGTGCAGAGAAACAGTTTTTACACATCGTTTACACCATCAAGGAAAGTACGGTTATCCTTGACCATAAGATCTTCACATAAATCTCCAAACAGTTTTAGTATTGAAATTTGTTTTACATAAGTGGTACTCAAATGGCTTCAAAACCCAGATTATATGTTGAACACAATTAGACAAATTATTAAAATAAACCTTAAAATCAAACATTTAGACACAACAATATGAAATACCTCAAGTTATTAGAATGACATAGGCTGAATAGGAAAACGGACAGCTTTATAAATGCATAAGCAAACCGCAAAATAGTGATTTACAGTCATTATAGTTTGGGCGTTTGTTTTATAAATGTAAATTGAATTTGGAAGGTTTAATGCTCTCGGCAACCAATAATTCACTGCTAAAACACATTGTGGTCACACACGCCATATTTATCCTCTTTACGAATGAACACAAGTATTTAATGTCGTCTGTGTCATATTTTCTTTTGCATGGTTTTGTTCATGGTTTTCAAGAGTAAGATGTATCTCACAACCTGTCTTTTTGTTTGTGCATATTTGTGAGTTTGTTTGAACACACATGCTTTGTCTTCTTTGTCATTCCATCCTTTTTTAAAGTTGAAAAGTCAGTTTTTATGCAGCTATGCATTGATAAATAGTTGCATTTTATTATTTGCATGTAGCATTATTTTTACCCTACTGCCTGCAACCTTATCCGAATAGATCTGCGACCCATTTTGTGTTACCACACACCAGTTGAAAACACTGTTATAGATTAGGATCAGTTCATTTTCAATTCAGCACGTTCAACAGCAATCAGTTATTAACAAGTCAGATTATTTTACAGACAATCTTAATTAATTTCAAGTAAGGATCATTTAATTCTACTGAAAAATAGTGGCATAGTATCATTTGACGTCTGTTGAAGCACTATGTAAACCATGGCACATATATTAGTAATGGTATGTATGAAGTACAGTCCTTTTTGTAAATGTTGGCGTAAAATCCGAATTAAAACCATATTGAACTAGATCTCTCTGTAGTGTTTGATGGACAGTCTTCTGTATACATCTCAGTCTCTCTGACCTCTAGCAGTAAAACGCAAAGCCATGATGCCCGGCGCTTCACAGAAACCATACCAATGATCCCTTGCAAAACCCAAGCTATGCCAGCATCTCTGTTGCAGGGTGCCTGTGGTTAAGGCCTCTGGGATTTCTGGCCTGCTTATTTTTGGGATCCGTCCAAACGAGACCACCCCATCGTCGTCTGATTGGTGCTGTCTGCCGGCAGGGGTCAACCTGGTCCATGTTGGACGCATTATAGAGCAGGACAGCGCTGCATGTGCGCTCCACACCGAGCTCTGGTGGAAAGAGTTAAAGTCTCCCACATGAAGGCATCAAACGCTCCACATACCACTTTATTGTAGTCATATGGCAGCAGATTTGATATTTTTCCTTCCACAGCGGGGAATAAAACTCGCCACTAATTTGGACTGTGAGCGTCGCCACTAAATTTCAGCATGTGCTGATGGTGTTGACCAGATGTGTAACACCCCCCCCCTCCACCTCCTCTCTGTCTCACTATTGCTCTTTTGTCAAATTAGCCATGACTGAATTCAAGTAAAATATTTAAGAAGAAATAGCAAGGATGGTGAGATGAAATGACAGTGGTTCATGAACGTTGGGTGTAATCTGCACTGCTACCAATGGAACTCTGCAGCTCCATGTTAAAACATAACCTTCGTAAAAAGCCATCTTTAATAAGTTGGTTTAAGCTGGTCTCAAGGGCTTCACGATATATCATGATCAAATCAATAACGCGATATGACTTAGTGTGGTTATTAAACCATCTCATGATCCAGTGTGCAGCTGAGATGCTTAAATACCATATAATGAGCTGAATGTGTAAATGAACACAGTGCCACGTTTCACTCTGAAACCCATAAATAGTGATATTGTAATGTTATGGTTGTACTATACAATTATTTTTATTAAATACTCACTTTTTAATTTTATCCTACAATGGTATTTTAACTATATATTTCTTATTTTCATTAACATTTTAATTATAATAAAAATAAAAATAATTATTATTATACAACAGTATAAAGTATTACTGAAATAGGTTACAGTTTGTTTTTCCCAAATTGTTTGATTCTAAAAGTATGAGTAATTATTTAATAATATTTAGAAATCACATGTAGAAATCACCACAAAATAACAAATTATTTCTAAATAAATATTTCCATATTATTTAGCTAGTCAGCTAGTAAAAATAGTAAAAAAAATTCTTCATATGGCAACACCCAATGCAGAAATATAAAAATAGCAATTTCTTATCCTCTTGATATTAAGATGGCTTTGCCAGTTAGATATTACGATAGGCTTGGCACTGCAGCAAGAGAAAGTGTTATTTACCAAACACTGACTGTCACAATCAGGCAGCCAAGCCACACACATGCTGATGCCCAAAGGAGAAGGCTCTTCTGGCAGCTGTCTCAGGCAGACAGTAAAGGATTTTGGGTTACGACTCTCTCAAACCTGCAGCATTTGCAGTCTATCTGTACTTTGATATCATCTTCTATGTGGCACATGGTTTACCAACAACAAACATTTTACGTGTTGAGTTTAGAAAAGCTCAGGGGCTGGGAACATTTGAAAGGATGGTAATAAAAACAGTGTCATTATCAAGATGGGATCTTGTAGACTGCATTGAATTATACTGCAGTAAACAGAAGTGTTTTCGACCGTTGCTGTGGTTTAGTGTCAGAGTTTGTTGGCAAATCTCTGTCATTGTGTGTGGAGTCCTGCTGGGTGGCACCATAAAAGTAAAGTAGTTCTAATAAATCTTGTCTTTTTTCTCAGTCTGTCTGTATTTTTAAAGGATAGTAATGGTGGGAAGTCACTGATAATGAAGTGGAGCCACTAATAACATTACTTATTTGCACATGCAGTCTGTGTATTTTCAGCACTTAATACACTAACGGAATAATGCAAATCAAGTAATGCTTGAAAATTTTTCAAATAAATAGCTTGCATGTTGCAGGTCAGTTTGCAGCAGAATACTGTTTTTTGGCATACTTTATTGGCACTGTAAAAAGTCACAGTGTTGAATTTGCCCTCGGGTCTCTGGTGTGTCCTGATGAGTTTCAACTTGTGTGCTTTCCATAAAAGTTCCCTTTATTGTTGTTTGATTCCCATACTGATAGTTTCTGCACTATAAAAACAAGAAAAATCACAAACAATGTTATTCATGTCTCATTTAGATGTGGATTTTTTTTAACAACGTGGGAATTCAACAAGAACAAATTGTGGCCACTGATAACATTGTTTATTTACCAAAAAAATAAATTATTATAAAAAATAAATTATTATAAATTATCTTTTGGGGTTATTAACCCCCCCAAAAAATAAAAAAATAAAAACTTTCACTTTTTCAAAATCTTCATCTTTATCTTTCTCTCCTTCCCTTGCAAGCTTGTACTTATTTGAACAATGCCTGAGACTTGGTGTTATTGGAACTTCCTCTGTATGTTTGCCTCTTCAAGATTAATCGCTTTATGTACTCCCCAATTGTAAGTCGCTTTGGATAAAAGCGTCTGCTAAATGACTAAATGTAAATGTAAATGTAAATTTATTTTTATATTGAACTGTCTGTGTTTTCAGCCTTTAATGCACGAAAGTAATAATAATGCATTTAAATCAAATAATGCTGCAAACTCAATGCAATTTGCATATTGCAATTCATAATCTTGCTATTAATTTAGCAGCAGACTACTGAATTCTGCCATACTTTACTGGCACTATATAGAGCTGAATACGTTAAAATGAACAATTTGTGACCTTGGACCATAGAATCACAGAATAAGAGTCAATTTTTCAAAATTGAGATTTATACATCATCTGAAAGCTGAAAGAATAAAATGTCTATTGATGTGTGGTTTGTTATGATAGGACAATATTTGGCTGAGATACAACTATTTGAAAATCTGGATTTTGAGGGGGCAAAAAAAATCTAAATTTTCAGAAAAATCATCTTTAAAGTTGTCCAAATTAAGTTCTTAGCAATGCATATTACTAATACAAAATTAAGTGTTGATATATTTACAGTAGGATATTTACCAAATACATTCATGGACATGATCTTAATGTCCTAATGGTTTTTTCCATCAACCATTTTGGCCCATACAATGTATTTTTGGCTATTGCTACAAATATACCCCCACTTAAGACTGGTTTTGTGGTCCAGGGTCACATTTGTTTTTATCTTAGTGTGTGATCACACTCATACATTTTTTTTTTTATTAGCAAGTCTGTTCCCATCTCAAAAATCAGCAACGAGTACTTGAACGTGTTCGTACTCCAAACTAAGGGGAGGAGCCTACTCTGTCATGTTGATAGCGGTTGATGACATTACAGTCTGAAGATTTGTAGGGTGAGAACCGCCATGATAATTCAGCATTAAACTCTCCTTGGCAGCCCACTGAATGAATAAACCCTCGATCTTATCAGTTTATATTCATGCCAGTGAGGGCTTGTTCTTGCATGTAGTGTGCGGCAGATGTGGCCCTCCCGATATGTTTGCTAAAGGCATTGGCTAGATGAAAGACTGTTCTTAACCTTAAGCTATGTGGGGAGCCGTGCCAAAAGCTGAAAACGCATCATTGTGAAAACAGCCCTGGGAGAAGCTGATCTCCCCCAGCAGAGGATGAAGAGGGCTTCAGCGGAGAGCTCAGGGCGAGATGACACACGATGGAGAAACCGGCTCTCTCTCTTTTAACTTAGTCTTTTGTGCTCATAAATATGACTGGCATGGAGTAGTTAACGTCATTGTTGTCAGTCAGTTTGTAGATATAAAACTTATCTTCTTACACTACGTGTACATGGACAGTATAATGTTTTGAGTAGATAGTAAAAAAAAATTCTAGAAATCAAAACACTAGAAACTAAAATCAATATTTTAAAATGCTACCTACAGGTTCATTTTTGTGTCAAAACATTACAATGCACAGTATGAAAGATGTAAAAGAACAAAGGTCTACTGTTTGAATAAAAAAAAAATATATTTTTTATGATAATAGAGGGGGGACTTCTGGGATGCTGTTAGAGCTGGTTGAAAAAGTCCAAGAGGAGAGCTCAGAGACTTATAACTATGGATTTTAATGATAAGTTGATTATTAGACAAGTTTGTGTGTGGTCTGAAACAGAGTTGGATAAACATGTGGTTTTAAGTATAAATAACAATTATAATTCACATACTACAACTTTGAACATTTGCCCTGAGATAAACAGAGAAAGTATTTCATTGTCAATGTGAAAATTAGAACTTATATGTATTACTAAAATTGATATGTATTAAAATATGTATAATAAAAAATTATATAATTTGTCTTCTACGTTAACCCCTCTCTTTAGTTTGTACTGTTCTAAACAATGTCTGAAACTTGTATTACCAGCGCTTGTGTTATTTGCCTCTTTATGATGAATCACTTGTATTCCTCATTTGTAAATCGCTTTGGATAAAAGCATCTGCTAAATTAATAAACGTCAATCTATTATAATGTTATTAAGTGTAGATGTACGTTAAATTAAAAAAAGGTATAATTAAAATGAGACTAAGAAACAAATTAACACATCTTTAAAGAGACAGTACTGTTTAATAAATAGTGCTTCTAAATAGGTCAATTTGGGGATAATCTAGTGCTATTCCTATTAAGTTGTTGCTAAATGATTGAATTACATACAGTATGCTAGGTTTTTCACACTGTGCTCAATAATCTATCCCACAATGCAATGCACTTGAAATTCCATTTCCAGTGTGGAAAATGACCCAGAAACAATATAATGTTGTTAATGACCCAGAAATAATATGTCATCTTTTTTTTTTTACTTGATATTTAATTGGACTTCCAAATGCAGCATTAAAATTATTTTTTATTCCAAGAGGACAAGTATACGTTACAATGCAACGACTAAGTTTTGTAATTCTAATGTATTATACAGATGTTTGAAACATTTATTGTTTTTATATAATGCATTCTGTTTAATATACATTGTGAACACAGCATTAATCTAAAAATGCAAATACAAGAGTCCACAATTAAATATCCAATGTAAACCAACTAAATATAAAATAATGGTTTAATAATGGTCCTGCTGAGCGCAACAGAAGTGGAACCCATTCACATGACTGGCATGTGTCGCAGATCCAGCGCACATAAGGCATCTAAAGAGCAATTTTACAGGGCCCTGGTTGTTTTGGAAGGTGCGCTGAGGGCCTGGGGATTTTTACTGTGGGCTTTAAATGGGTATAGAAGCCTGGGCCCAGCTGGGGACCATTATAGTACACGTTATCCAAAACATACCAGGGCAATTATTTTGCATACGGGATAGTTCTCCATTCTTTTTTGCTTCCCTTGCTCACACACATGCAAGAAGCGAGGTCTAGCATAGTTCGTTTTGCTGCTAATGGTAGATAGCGCAACTACACCATTCTGCAATCAAAATCATCTTTATCCATTGACAGACAATCAGAATTAGCCATGCATTCTGATAAAATGTAATGGCAGCGGCCAATCAGCACAGTCAGGACCAGTACAGTCACACTTTAATTTGGGGTCCAATTCTCACTATTAACTATTAAGGTAATTGTTAGGTTTAGGACTGGGGTAGGATTAAGAGATCTAAAATATAGTCACGCAGAATAAAGCATTAATATGTGCTTTATAAGCACTAATAAACAGCCAATAAGCTAGTCATATGCATGCCTAATAAGCATCTATTTAATGGAATTGCCTAAACAGTGACACTTTATTGTTAAGTTGTAACTTAACAACTACCTTACTAACAATTAATAAGCAGCACATTAAGAATGTATTGAGGCAAAATTCGTAGTTAAGAGTGAATATGTGTTCCCTATTCTAAAGTGTTACCTCCTAAACTAAATTGTTACCTCCAGTACAAATACCTAAACATTTTAAAAATCAAAATACATTTACTTTATTAGCAAAATTGTCAGAATTTTTTTATTGAGTTTATGCTTGAAAGAAGATGAATAAAAAATAATATGCCAATGGGGTAATACAAATAAACTTAATTTAAAGGGAAAACCTTTTTATATTTTGTTTGCCCTCATTGGCAAACATTTATGTTCTAAGTTTTAATCATAAAGTTACACTTTGAATCATTTTTCAGAAAACAAGACTTTGTCATTTTTATTCTTAAGTAACTTTATCTAGATTTCAGAATGTTTAGATATTTGTACTAGAAAATAAGACTAAAATGACGAGGCAGAAAATTATTTTTGGCAGTGTAGTCAGATTTACTGATCAGGCGATTGATATTTGTGCCCAGAACTAAGCAGCCAAGAGCAAAGATGACACAATTCAAATTGTGCACTTCTGGGACTCCCTGCACCAGCCAAACAGAGATTAATGAGTCTGTTAATGGTTATTTTTTCTTGATCTTTGTGTCGTGAATGTGTAAAATTGAAAGGAGTAAAAGGATCTAAAGAAAAACTTTTTCAAAGTAACAGCACAAGACTATTTTAAATTCCATCTCATGTCAAGCTATTAGCGTTAACCGCTGGATATACGGCTGGGAGATTTGATTGTGATCCAGGGTATGATTGCGATGACATGGAGCAATGTTTACTTTGAACTGTTCCCTCACTGTCCCCCTATTTGCTTTTTTCTCTCCACCCCACTGGCTTTTCCGCATCTCCCTTCAGCCGCAAGCACCAGTGTCATCCATCAAGTTCCTGCAGCTCTTCTTGAATGGCTTTTCACGCCAGCCAGATCTTAACGCGGTGACGTACACTCCAAGCTATGATTCAGACTTGTTGCAATGCCACAAAGTGCTGTGCTAATGCTCTTCTCTCTGTTCTCACCGAGCCAAGAGTCATAGCTCTTTCTGACAGAGAAGTCTTTCCAGTTGTTTTTCACTGTCCTTTCCTGTCTGCACCGTGGGACGTCTTCGCACTGGCAGTATCAGATGATGACAGGGACTCTAGGGTGGCATGTGTTTTCAGTTAGACGGTTTCTTCATGAGACTGGCAGTGAGTGTGCAGGAGGAAGTGGAAGGCTGATGTGGGTGTGTCAGCATGTATAGGACGGGTATGCTGGTAAATACTGCCAAAAAATGTTTTATTAAGTATTTCTTTCTCTTGTTTTTATAGTAAATATATCTAGAAATCTCCAAAGCCAGATAAATGCACTTTTAAAAACTTTTTTTTGTGCTCTGAAAAATATTGCAGGTGAAAAAAAGCAGGAACAGATGTGAGAAAAACTGTTAAATTATATAGGAATAATGTCAATGAATTAAATATTCAAAGCTATTCCCTAAACCACCGTGTTTGGATTCTCTCCGATCATGGATTATTTAATAATATTGAAGTGGGGTGTTATGCAAAAATGTATAGACACATCAGAACAAGAGCCTCATCCACTGTGGATCTTCAAGTTTGCTTTGTTGCAAAGTTACAAAGCTCCGCCCACACAGAGGTAATCGACGAATCAAGAGGCTTACTATTGGTCGGTGCTGCGAATTTGTGTCAATGCTCATCAAACTTGAACCTGACAGGAAATCCGAATAGGGAGTCAAGTGAAATTATTCATCATTCTGAGTCACATTGAAATGACTGGATTTTTCTCACATAATTTTTGCCAAGTCTCATCAGGGCTGTCATTTTTTGACTTGCCGAATACTTGCTTTACCTCTTCTACAATGGCATTGCTTTATATTTCTACAATGGCAATGGTAGCTGAACGATTTTGCTTGCATCCACACCACTAGGTGTCAGTATAAGTCCCAGAAGACTGCCATATCAGCCAAAGCAACATTAAATAATGCAAATTTGCTTCAAAATTATGTTTATGTGTTTTTCCCAACCCGATCTCATGAAAGTGCGTATAAATAGTACGCCAAATAAAAACAAAAGCTCGTGGTATTGATATTATATGAAAAAATGGACTTTTGGTGTGTGTATTCTACGCGATGGGTAGGATTAGAGTTGTGGGGTAGATAAGTATATGCACGCCAACAAATTTAATATCATATGCATGCAAAAACTGTGTATTATACGTATGCCAAACACGTTCGTATCATATATACGCCAAAGTTCTTTTTTTTTTCGTATCAATACCACGAGCTTTTGTTTTTATTTGGCGTACTATTTATGCGCACTTTCATGAGACCGGGCTCGTTTTTCCTGGAAAACAAGACCAAAGTAGTGATTAGGAATTTATTTATTATAATTTTTGAGAATTCAAGGAAATGCTAAGAGGATTTTGTGTGTTAGTGGGTTACAGTTTATACCGGGATCTCAGTGTTTTCTCTGTTTGTTTGTGACAGTAGCTGAGAAAATATGAGTTTATTTGTTTGTTTATAGTGGGTGTGACTGTGTAGGTGTTGTTTGTGTGTATATGCATTGTGTGTGTGCTGTGAGAGCACAGTTGCTTCTCTTCCAGAGGCAGCTTGTGATGTCCCTCCTCTGTGTTCCTGCAGATGGAGACAGATTGGAACGGTTACTGCAACAGGTCTGCTTTCACTTAGACAGGAGACAGCCGTGTGTATGTATGTGTGTGTGCCTGCCATAACCACTATTCCTGCCACTATCCTCTGTGGCTTCTTTACACACACAGTGTTTCCACTGTAGAATGGGAGTCTTTTCATATACAGTTGTCTGTCCTCATTATAGCCAGGAATCACAGATAGCTGTTATCCACCAGAGCAGTGAACTACAAGAGGATTATGGGTTAAAAAGGACTATAGAGAAATTGATAAAGGTAGTTATTAGGTTAGTTTATGGTATCGCTGTTGTGGAGCAGGCTTTCACACGATGCGCCTGGTTCAGGGTTATGAAGTTTTGTTTCTTGTTAAGGCAACAGATTTGCATTGCAAAAATAATTTTCTCAATCAGTGTTTTTGTTTATAAAGTGTAAATACATACTGACATACTGACAATACATGTATAACCTGAATGCACTGTGAGTCGCTTTGGTTAAAAGCATCTGCTAAATGCGTAAATGTAACTGGAAATATTTTTTAAATAAGATACATTTACTTGAGGATCAAAATTGTGGAAGTTATTATCCTGTTTTCATGGAATATAGTTTCTTACTCTTTGTTAACTGAAAATGTTTTGAGCATGAACCTTACAAAATTTTGTAACATTTTGCCAATGTTTTTCTATATATTCTATATTCTATATTTTATTTCCCTATCATATTTATGTTGATTTTAGAACTGTTCAGTTTTTCTTGAAAAAAAGAAAAAATATACATTAATATTTCTGTAAATAATATTAATGTGTCTGTTTATTAAAAATATATTTTAGGGGTTTATTTCCCACAAGGAGAGAATATCAAAGAAGATGCACTCGCACTCACTCACACACACACACACACACACACACACACGCGCACACACACACACGCACGCGTGCACACAGACACACACACACACACACACACACACACTTTACTGCAAGTTCTGGGATTATGGTGGTTTTGGCCCCAGCATGTGGTCTGGATTTTCACTCATCTTCCTGCCAAAATAATTTATTTCATTGTCATAATCATTTATCAAAGACAATACGATAGTCTGTTAAGGCTCACAGCTCAATCGATGTACAGTTACATCTATCATGAGGACTGAGAGAAATCCAGACAGACAGAAAGAAATAGTAAAGGAAGGATATTCTATCAACCATCTGTAATATTGAAAGCTGAATGGTATCGTTTTTAGGTGTTCAGATTCTTAAATCTTAATATACAGTGGCAGCTGCAAATAAACCAATTTTATGTTGATTTCCCTGAGAAATGTAAAACGTTGTAAACTGTGGCTTTATCAAAACACTTTTTTTTTACCATCCTGACTAACAATGATTCAACTAATGGCATGAGTTTGAGGCAGGGCTATGTGTCTAACAGTTCAATGTCAGAAAACAGTCATTATTTTTGTATTTCCATTTGGTACCACTAGTGGCATAGAAATAACAATTAAACAAAATTTACTTCAAAGAATCAGAAATAGTTCAACATTTTGTTAAAAAAAATAAATGTCTATGGTAATCTTCCTATAGCAGTGCATAGATATTGTTCAGCTCCCTCACAAACGCTCACATCCAAATCACATCACCAATCCCCTAGAGTGTGTTGGTGGCACAGACAGCAGAGTTGCACCACACAGAATGCTGCACCTCTGTGTTTCTCATTAACATAGTGGTCTTGCCCCCTGATTAGCCACGATCATCACAAACAAGACATCAGCGATGCGAGGTGAGGCCCCACAAGCCCCTGGGAGCCCCAGATCACAGGCATGCTAATGAGGGCCCGCGTTACTGTGGCGTGAGGTGTCAGCCGGGCTTGTGACAGGTGCACAGAGGGGACAGAGGGTTAGTGAAGGCGTGTCGTAGTCCCCATGGCATCACCTCGTCTTTTGTTCTTTATGCAAATCCATTGCTGTGGCTTTCTCGACAGCTAGGAATGTAGCAGGTTCGAGGGGCAGAGCTGTTAGAGTTCCAGGCCCGAGTTGTATACACACACACACACACATGCATGCATATGCATATGTTATTGCACTGCTATTTTAGAATTGTGACATCATATAAGTTGTGCGCATTTGCATGTGCATATAATTCCTAGCACTGTGATATTATCAAGTGTTGATACACATATATATGTTGTTCGTTGTGAAATAGCACTGCACTTGTCTTTGCAATATGACAAGTAAAACTCATATAACAATGCAAGGGCATCTATTTATCAAGGAACACATAGATGGGACACATTAGGACACCAAGGGATACATAGATGCCTTTGTGTTGTCACATGAGTTTTAAACATTTGCACACCCGCATGTGTCCTTGTGTTGTAACATCATCAAACAAGTTGCACATATTCGCATATGTGCTTCTCTTTGCGATATGTTTACCAAATGAGTTTCACGCATCTGTACACTCTCATGTCATCAAACAAGTTGCCTGCATTCACACATGCACTTGTCTTTGAGATATGTTTACCAAACGTGTTGCATGCCTTTACACACACATTAATGCCTTTGCATTGTCATACAAGTTTTTACACATTTGCATGTTCATATGTCCTTGCGCTGTGACCTAAAAAAGTTACACACAGACCTGTTTTTGCGATATGATTGAGTTTCACGCATTTATACATGGTTATGTCATCCAAAATGTTGCATGCATTCGATCATGCACTTATCTTTGCAATATGATTTTCAAACATGCCTTTTCGTTGTCACACGGTTTATACATTTGGACACACTCATACCATGGACATATTGCACACATCTTTGCATTATGACTTTATCAAATATGTTGCACACATTCATACATGCACATCAATGTGATATGAATATTAAAAGAGTTGCACACATTTGCATACATGCATGTTTGCGTTGTGGCATCATCAAACCAGTTTCACGCATTCACACATGCTCATATGTCCTTGCGTTGTACCAAACGAGCTGCACATTATCGCACACACATATGTCCTTGCATTGTGACAACATCAAACGAGTTTCACGCATTCGCACATCATCACATGACTATTCCATTAGTCCAGCCTCAGTAAGTGATTGTTTCATGCTCGGGTAATGCTGGAGACAGCGGTAGCTAACGCTAATGTTGTTTCCCTTGTGAAACAGCAGTGCTCGCAAGTCTGCCAGATTTGCTCGCAGATAATTAAAAAACACCCTCCAGCCCCTCCTCCTCACTCCTCTGTCACTGCATTCATGCTTTTAAAAGGAAATTAATTGCCACAAAATGTTGAAATCAACATGTCTAAACTCAGGTTGGAGGTCCCAGAGGATGGACTAATTGGCCATGAGGTTTTGTAATACTAAACCCAAGAGAGTGGATAAGTTTAGTGTAAGACCCCCTCTGCGTGCTCGTGTGTCATTAATCACATATCTTATACACACACACACTTACAAAGACATGCACGTAGACATCCCTGCACTGTTTAACACAACAAGGATGCTGCTGCAGAGTTGTCAGCACCATGCACACCAACAGCCAGCTCTGTAATATAACAGCCACAACTCAATTTAGATGTTTAACCTGTAATCCCGGCAATATTTATTGAAGTGCAAGAGGGAAGAAAATTAGGTTATTAGGCTCTTGCAATTGAATACATCGAGAGGAGAAAAGACACTCTGTTAACTGGCAGTTGACCTCTGCGGCCTGCAGCAAATGGTTTCATGGACGCGGACAGCGGTAATTACTTAAAATTGAATCACAGAGCGAACAGCGATGATTCCGTAATGGGCACTTTTATTGGCTGGAGCTCTTTGCTGTGACATGGTCCTCCCATGCCTCTGTAGTGTGGCACACACACACAGTAGGACCCAATGGACCATGATCAGACAGAGATTTGTGTTCCTGAGGTGCCTGATGGGTAATTTCACACCATCGCGCCACACAAGCTGCTGTCAAAAGACATGGATCTCTGATGGGTCATTAGCATATCCTAACTTATTCACTATGGGGTTCTCTCCCTCGTTTTGGCTTGTTTGGAAATTTGATGAAATTTGTCGTTGGTCGTCATTAAGTCTGCCTGTCTGTTAGCTGACACGGTCCCTTAGTAACATATGGTGTTTTTGTATGATGTGATAGGATGCAAATTGCAGTAGCTCAAGCACACAGTTATGTCGGGGTAAGAGCACAAGCGCACACACCAAATGCATATATTTGTGCATGCATAAATGCTCTATTGCACACTTTTTGTCCATCTCACATTATGCTGAGTCCTGGACAACCATCAGAGGAATATAGGATGTTAATGAGGCTTTTTTGTGGAACTAGAGTTGGGCTCAGAATATGTCCGTTGTTGATTTTATCCAGACTTGGGCTCCTGTCCAGGGCCTGAAAATGAAAATGAACAGCCTGTGTGTATTTTAGCATCTAATCTCCACCCCCTCTTTTTTCATGTCCCCTCCCTTTCTCTCTCTGTTACTCTCATAGCATCCAAAATCTCTCCCGCCAGGTGTCCATTTAAAGGCCAGCCAAACCAAACACAGGCTGTGGACCTGTCATACACAACTGCTTCCACTTTCAGTGTCCTCCACTTTTCTCTTCACTGCATCAGTCAGGTCTTATTAGCCAACTATATAGTACAAAAATAATAATAATAATGTAAAAGTCTTTTTTCATCGATGTGAAGTCATGCACATGACTGCATTGGCATGTATTTGCAAAGTGCATTTCACTGAAAATATTACATCACACAAATGTAAGTTTGTCAGTAGTTAGCTGTGCACCTGACTATGTCAGTGCAAGGACCTGTTAACACGATTCCCTTTCATTTTCTTTCTTTCATAATCCTCTCTTTCTCTTTCTTTTGCCACAGAATTATCTCCTTATGGAAATAGTGAAGGGTGGGGGTGTCGGGGTGTTGAATGGGGAGTTCTATATTAACGCCTGGCTGACATTAGCATTAGCACAATGCATTGTGGCCTGTGGGCGATACCTGCCATCTGCATTAGGCTCCAGCCCTCGGGGAGCTTGACTGCTCTCACTAACCCCCTAGTGTGACTCAGATTCTGGGTGAGTCACATACAGGCAGATCCTCTTTGACACAGCTTTAGAGAGCAGCCGGCCCTGCCACACAGTAGATAACCCGCTAGGCTATCAGAGAGCTTTTGTCTACCCTTTTAGGGTGTTGTAATTATCATTCAATCTTATAAAATGGCTGTGGCCGCACCGCAATGAGATGTCTTTCACATGTTGCCTGTTTAATTTTTTTTTAAAGAAATGATCCATGAACCTCACCATAGAGGACTCTTAGCTTTGATTACATTCAAAGCCATAACTGAGAACAAACAGATGTGTAAATTACATGTAAAGCTATTAAAGTGTGCTATCTCAACCTCCCCTTGCACCAAATCGGAGAGTTAATAGCTAATATATATGTATTAATTCTGTCCACTTTTGTGTCTTCCAGGAAAAGATGAGCCCTCCAGTTACATCTGCACCACTTGTAAGCAACCCTTTAACAGTGCATGGTTTCTGCTGCAGCATGCACAGAACACCCACGGGATACGCATCTACCTGGACACCCACCCTACTAGCTGTTCACTTACCCCTCGCATGGCCCTTCCTCCACCACTGGGGGCTGACGCCTTGGCCCGTTCCCCTCTAGCCAGCTTTCTGGGCGATGGCTGCAACCCTTTCCAGCTGTTGCGTATGAGTGCCCCACTGCTACGAGATCCTCCGCCACCCAGCTACATTGAAACCCGATTGCCATCTACCCCGCACTTTGTAAGCCCTCCACCACCCCGCCATCCTCTGGAACGCCTTGGCCCTGAGGAGATGGGTCTCCTGTCCCAGCATCCAAGTGCTTTTGAGCGGGTGATGCGGTTGACACCCATGGGCATTGAACCATCCATGGGTTTCTCTCAGCGTCTTCGTGAATTGGCGGGCAACAACAACAATGGTGGTCCCACTCCCCCTCTTTCACCTAACCGCGTGCCCCCCATTCATCGGCTTCTCAGCCCCACTCTGTTCCAGCCTGGCTCCAAACCTCTACCTTTTCTAACCACACCCTTACAACCACCATCAGTTCCATCCAGAGGCAATTCCTCACCACCACTAAATCAGGTCGGCAAAGCCAAGTCCTGTGAGTTTTGTGGCAAGACTTTCAAGTTCCGAAGCAATTTGATTGTGCACAGACGTAGCCACACTGGCGAAAGACCCTATAAGTGTCATCTCTGTGACCATGCATGTTCGCAGGCCAGCAAGCTAAAGCGTCACATGAAGACGCACATGCACAAGTCAGGCTCCATGGGGAGTTCACCTGAGCAGGGAGGGCAAGACTCGGCTGGAGAGGGGCTTAAGAACAGTGAGGAAAATGGCATGAGGGAGGGATTGGATAATGAGGAGGAGGAAGAAGAAGAGGAGGAGGAAGAGGAAGAGGAGGAGGAAGAAGAGGAACAACAGCAAAATGAAAGCAGGCCTGAATCCAACCTGAGAATGGACTCGCCGATGAGCAGAAACAGAGAGAATGGCTCAAGACCCTCCCCAAAGGAGAAACCTTTGTCCACTGACAGAGGGACAGAAAGTCAATACAACAACCTCGACAATCACTTGAGACTGCCACCGGGCAGCAGGCCATGCGAGGAGATGGACACAGATTCGGCATCCAGAGAGACTGACAGAGGCAGGGGGCCCATGGTGAATGGCAGAGGCTGCGGCCCGGGGGATCCCATCTCAACTTTGTTCCACCGGAAGCCAATGCCTATTTCCAGCTCCAGCCTCACAGGGTCTTCCGCCAAGAGGATCAAGATAGAGAAGGATGTAGAGCTGCCACAGGTGCCCGTCATATCCCCTGAAAATGTGTATTCCCAGTTGCTTGCCGGTTATGCTGCATCCCGCCACTTCATAAGGGAGCCCTTCCTGGGCTTCAGTGACTCCAGGCAGTCACCTTTCGGTACTTCTTCCGAGCACTCTTCATCGGAGACAGGCAGCCTGCGCTTCTCCACCCCTCCAGGGGAAATTCTGGAAGGTGGTGGGATGTCAGGGCGAAGTGGAAGCAGTACACCTCACCACCAGTTGCGGGGTCCTGGGCCAGGGAGACCACCCAGCTCCAAGGAGAGTCGACGGAGTGACACCTGTGAGTACTGCGGTAAGGTGTTCAAGAACTGCAGTAATCTGACAGTGCATCGGCGCAGCCACACGGGTGAGAGGCCTTACAAGTGTGACCTGTGCAGCTACGCTTGTGCCCAGAGCAGCAAGCTTACCCGGCACATGAAGACCCACGGGCAGTTTGGCAAAGATGTGTATCGCTGCGATATTTGCCACATGCCTTTCGGCGTGTACAGCACCCTGGAAAAACACATGAAGAAGTGGCATGGAGAGCATTTACTGACCAATGAGGTCAAACTTGAGCAGGCTGACAGAGCTTGAGACCACTTACCAATGCACTGCATTATGGGTTTTAGCTGGATAGTCTTTTCTTGACTGTATATTTTTTGGAGTGTTTCTATTTTAATTTTTTAGGGAAAACAAACTGCCACCTGAGAAACAAGAACACAGGGAAATGTTAGTCTGTGGTTCTAAAACCCTTCTTGCATATCCCAGCAACTAACAGAGGAGTAGTCCATTAGGAATTCATGGAGCCTTTCTACTGTGCAATAATTTCTGTATTTATTGGATTATTTGTAATGATACATGGCATGTGCAGGTACATTATCGATGGGTTTATAATGCATTCAGTTCCTGAAATTATATTTCTACACCCCATCTTATGATATGACAAATACTGAGATTTTGGGATTCAGCCAGTTTTGTGTTATAAACCAGTTTCCTCAAAGGAAACAAATTGGTAATTTCTAAAAGAAGAGGTCAGCTTCTAAAAATCTGAGAACGTTTTCATGTTATTGTTGCTGTCATTGGCCCCACTCATCATGGGTTATATTCAGTAGATAGATGTGAAGCACTGAATGTCACTTTGACAATAAAATATTCAACAATTTTAAGGGGCAAAACACAGCTGATAGGCAGTTTGACTGTATCTGAATTATTTTTTGTTGACAACTTTTGAAATGAATGAGATGAAATTGGAGATCATCAACCATTACGTTTATGAGAATGATAGCGTGCAAATGACAACAAAAATGACTATATTTCCTCTACATTATTATGGTTTCCGTATATAAACAGTGTTGAGGCCCCCAGTGTTGCATTGCCGACATATTTATTTCAAAAGGATGACATTTTTTAAAGCCCAGATTTTACTTTTAAAGATATAAATGTTTACATTCACTCAAATTAACATCCATGCCATTTCTTCCAACTTCATCTATCCTTTAATTAAATAATTATATTTGATTGCTTACCAAACCTTGTACAAGGTCAAATCCTTTCATATGTTAATGGTATTATAATATGTTTATTGTGCAGTCTTGACTAATTCAACCTGGATTCACTTGTTAAGGGAAGCCATAAGCTTGTTATCATAGGCTCATATGGATAATTTTTTTAAATGCTGCAATCCTATTAAATTATTAAAGGGATGTGTTCATCCACAAATCAATCTATCATGGAATCAAAAATGAATTAGCAGCTATTTGGACACCAATATAAAGCACAGGTGCTAACCTGTAGAAATCATTTGAGTAAACACACACACACACACACACACACACACACACACACACACACACACACACACACACACACACACAGGCCATTAAGCTGTAGCAGCATTGTATGCACCATCCTGTGCGTTGTTGAAACCGCAATCACTGAATTGTGTTCAGGCTCTCTAGAAGCCCTGGGTGACTGCCTGTCCTCTAAAGGATCTTCAGATTAAATGATTTCCTCATTATGACCTCTGTTCCTACACACTGAATCGCCTCCACCTGTCTCCTTTCATACATCGTCAGCTCAAATTTACAACACAGTCCTTGCCTCCACCCCGCATACAGCACTGTTCTCTATCTGTGTATTCACTATTTACAACATTCTGCCATTTATATTCATGGCTTTTTACAGTTTACCTTTTATTTTTGACTTGAATAGAACGTTTCATTTAAGCTACGGCTGCACATGTTGCCCGCTCGAAATCAGTCATCTGGGTACAGCATAAAGAAATGTACAGCACAATGATGAAAACCATTTTTTAAATACGGATGTGTAGTTTATCAACTACTTGTCAGATACTTAGCAAACCTCATTTTGCGTAAATGATAGGAAGTGGCCATAACTTGAAAGAGAATCAGGAGGAAATGTGTTGTATTTAAGTGCTACCAATGGCTTTCTGAGACAGACAACACGGACGTGCCTCAAATTAATATTCAGCCTTTATCTTCTGATGTAGTTCAAACTCCTGCTATACATCGGACAAAAACAATCCATGAACAAATGATCATAACCAGTATCATTTAAATTAATTAGGAGGAATCAAATCAAATAAAATCGTAAAGGATGACTGTTCCTTTATTTGGGAATTGTAAAGTGTGCTTCATTTTTAAGGGAAAGTTTTAATGCACAGATTTGTTTGAGAAATTACTAAGCCATTTCTTTACTGATTTATTTAGATGGACTAGAGAATTATTGACAGTGGATGTAAAACAAATAATTGGAATAAAAAAAATATGACACTGTCTTTAATGATGTTTACAGTGTTGAAGTATAAAGATACTGAGCTCTTCTGTATATGTGTTTAAATGAGACAAATGTTTTGTCCTCTGTTTTTATACAATATTGAATATCATAGCAGGGTTTTCTCCTTTTTCCCTTTGTTTCTTTCCCTCCCCTCCTTTTTTTGGTGCAGGTATTTCCGTAAATTTCTATGGATATATGCGCGTATGTTTTGTTCATTGTTAAATTCTCAATGTATTTGTAATTTCAGTGGCATTTTATGAAATGATGCAAAAAAACTTTATATTTTGCAGTCCATTATGAAATTGTGAGTCTATTCAAATGTTTTGTCACTATATCTGTTCATAATTTTGGTAATTCCATCCACAGGAGGATGTAAAAAATAAAATAAAAATGAAAACAAACAAGAAAATAATATTTTGTGATTTTTGTTGTTGTTGGTGTAATTACATCCAGGACAATCTTTTGTTTGTGTTATATGGTTGCACTTAGAATTAAAAGTCATTGTCTTTTGCAATCAATAAACACTTTTTTTATTAAGTCTAAATGCATATCTCATTTTCCATTATAATTCACTTACACTTGCAAGTTAAGCCCAGCAGGCCTGATTTGCAATTGACCTTTGACCCAAGTACTTCACTAATTTGTACTACCTCCATCTCCCCTGCACCTGCCCTTCCTCCTCTTAGTTTAAGTGTGGAGCACATGAAATCTTGTCTGACCTCTTTTGACCTCTCCCATCTTGCCTCATCCAATCTTGTCTTTTGTTAGGCAGGTGGATCTTTTGTAGCTCCAACAATGTTTCATGTTGGGGAGGGGAAGCACTTAAAAAAACTCTTCATAGAGCATTTACACATGGCCAGTAACAGCATAGACGCTTTCTTGAATAACCCACTCATGTGGAGACCCCGTATGCTAAAAGCAGTCTGACCTAGAGATAATGTAAACAAACAATTGCTCTGTAGTTCATTCATCCTATGTTGTTTTGTTCATCCTCCATGTTTAAGAAACGTGTAGTGAATGTCCCTTTAAAGAAGGAGGCGAGAATATGGTTACAATGGAGCCGGACATCTGGGAGACATCTTCTACCCGTAAATGTCCCGGTCCCGACACGTCACTGGTGGCTAAAGAAGTTGGATTTCTAGAGCCTCATTCATGGCACCAGTTTCCCCTCGAGGTCTCACTTTTTTCACACTCTAATTATGACCAGCCACACCAATGAGCTGCCAAGTAGCTCTGACCACGTCCCCATATGAGCTGGTGTCGTAATTCGGATATGGTGCACCATTTAATGTCCCTCTTGGGCGTTCGTAATGGCAGGTCCTACTGAGCCTGTCCTCTCTCTGCCATGGGAAGAGACATATTTCTCTATGGTGGTGAAGTAGCCCCTCATTTGTCAGGCCAAAACGACTAGAATCCAAATAGGTCACACAGAGAGAGTGGCAGGCAAATGAGGGGTCTGAACGAAGCGCGGTCACAACAAACGGGGTGTCAGCAGGAGCTGCGGCTCGCTCCTTGACCATGCCTCGCAACCAAAGAGTCCTAGGTTTTCACCGGATGACAGGGAGTCTTCCCAGCAGTTCCCTGCTCTATATATCTAGTTACTAATCTCCGTTCCCCTGACCACTGACCAATCAAACTGTGTCCTGTGAGCAGAAAAGAGCCCATGAGGCAGACAAGACGGCAACCAGGGAAAATCTTCTCCAGCTGGCTTGCTGTGGGAATGAGAGTGTATGGATAGTATTTTTTATAAAACAGAGATGCAGGGATGTGTGGTTACGCTGTGGCTATTCAGCAGCTGTGGGTTCTGAAAATCTGTCCGCAGCAGAGATATGACCTAAAGGAACCAAGAATTTGCGGTGTTAAAGACCATATATACGTATTTCCTGTCCTAGTTTAAGATGCCGCCAGTGCCACTGAGTCACTGTCATATGATGATGAAAACTAAATTGATATTTATGTTGTTATTTATATGACTCAGGACTGTGCAGTGTCTACATCAGTAAATTTAGCTTATCGCAAAGTTCTACATACTCCCCTCCCTTGTGTGTTTATGTATTAAATATTGTGGCTAGCATGCAGAATCATTTGCAGCTACCAATGAAAATGTACACTCTTAAAACTGTTATTTTTTGGCATCTATTTAGAATCTTCAACATCCATTCACTTTGCACAAAAAGGTTCTTCAGATTGTTAAAATGTTAACCCAGGCTCATAGGAAATGTCACTTTTATTTATTTCTGAAAAACTAAAAAAATATGTATGTATACATGCATAGATTTTTACTGCAGTTTGCAGTTGAAATAAACACTAGAGGCAGAAAAACAGCAACAACGTTTTTCCTTTTTTTACACAAATTATGCATGGATAAATTATCGATAAATAAAGACTTATTTTTTGTGTGGTTTTTATCATAATGTCATGATCTCAAAAGACTTTTATCATGATTCGCAAACTAATACATTTTGATGTTTGAATCACACTAACAGCATATGTACAGCTATACTGTTGTAAACTTGCTCTTTAGCACACCTGGTACAGCACTGTACGGAGCTCCACACGACACGCAGGATTTTCTTTTTTTAGTGTGCACTATTTACTAATTAATTCCCTCGTTTTAAGTCAATCGTGCCCATAAAATAATACTTTGTTGTACTTCCTGTCTGCAATTCTCATTAACATGTTGCTGCTGTTAAGTGGACAGGAAGTAGAGCACATTTTTATTTTGTGGGCACGATTTACTTAAAACGAGGGAATGAATTAGTAAATTGTGCAAACTATTTACTTTTTTTTCTGTAAGTTATGTGTGAAGCTCCGTAACATTGCACTTGCAATGCTCAGTGCTCAAGTACGAGTCAAGAGTGAAAAGTGATGTAGAGTCAAAACACATTTGCTTTTGTTAACACATCTGGTCAGGTTTAGTGTAGGAATTAGTGTAGTGGTTACATCAATTTCATATGACTTTAACTTTTCAAATATGAACTTTTCAAATTTGAACTGAACACAATATTTAACGGCAGTCACTGGACAATTTATTCCGAAAGTACCGTGAAACAAACTACAAAAATGCAATACATTTTGCAAAATGTACCTACAACACAATTTTTGTCATGACACTGAGCCGTTGAATAAATCTGCATCATGAATTGAGAAAACCATGACATTGCTTAGCGCCCCTTGTGGACATGCACCTGAAAAGTGCAGTGACATGCACCCAGAGCAATGTATTTTAGGTTGTGCAATGTGCAGAAATGTAAGCAAAGTCACATATTTCCAATATTTCCAATGAAATATTGTTCATACTAAGAACAGTTGACTGAAAGGTTTTTTTGGGGGAAGCCCAAATGGCTCTTTTATGGCATCACTGCAAAAATCCCCCTTTTATAGCATTATTAACTCCCTTCGGCAAATCTGACCACATTTACACACATTCTGCACAATTTTGGCCTCAGTTCAGAGAATATGAAAAAGTGTGCAGATATAACACAAAAGCAGTGTGGGAGCATAGTCGCAAGAACATATTTTATCTGGGGGGTGCTGGTAGGCGGGGCTTGATTTTAGGGCGGGACAACGGTGGGGGATTTTAGACAAAATCCTAATATTAAACAGCCCAAACTCTTATAGATTAACATACAAATTAATGAAGACAGCGTTATTGTGAACCAATATATATTTGTGCTTTTGTGATTTTAGTTCAATAATTGATTTAATATTTCAATTATTTAAGTGTAATTTAGTAAATATTAACATCGTTGATATGCCAAAGTTCAGAAAAAAACTAAGTGCAAATGTACTAAAATAAGAGCTTCATTCATAATACACTGCAGACGGCTTCACTTATTATAGCCTAATTGGAGCTTTTTGTAGAGTGCTCTAAAAAAAGACTCATGCTAGACTGAATTCAGTGATATTCTTTGATAGTGTAAATTTGAATAATCATGGACATGCGGTCATGTTATTTTTTTATTAAACGTGATTAGGGTAAAAACAAATTCAGTCGTATTAATATATTTTATGACATTTTTAGGCTAATTGCCTAAAACGTTATGATTTGCATGGTTAATAGATTACATTAGGCTAGTGGTTTGAGCGCGTTTGACCAGAAACTAGTGCGCAGTTAAAGATCTGTGTTTATGTGATTGTTGGTGGCCGTCTTGAGAAGCAAAAAAGCTTCGGAAGACAGCTCATAAAAAGAACAAAGACGTAAATGGTTTTTACAAGTCGGTATCTAAAATTAATCACGTGAACATTTCACATGAAATTCAGTGAGGGGTAGCTGTAGGGATGGAAAATAATATTTTAATATCAGTTTAATATAGTTTAATATAGGCCTATAATTAACCACAAAACTATCACAAAAATCAAGTAGGCTATATTGGGGATAATCGAGGGGCACAAGGAAAATCTCAGGCCCGGTCCTGTGGCGGGGGGTGCTGCAGCACCCTCAGCACCCCTCATTCCCGTGGCCATGTGTTTGAGAAGCATGGTAGCTACAAGCTGCTAATATGAAGTTGTTCAACTACTGACCTTTTCTACTCAAATGCTCAACACTTTTGATAAAGTAGCTTCGCTTCAAGTTGCTATTTCAACACTAAAGCAATTTGGATAAGGAGGTAAAAATATCCTGCACACAGAACAGTGACGCAGCATGTTTTCATGCTAAACTGCTAACGTAACTTCTCACTGGAAAAGCTGAAGAAAAATATACTTAAGTTAGTGTTGCTACTAGTTAGCTATTCCCCAACAGTAACTAAATGTAGTCTTTTAAAATGGTCAACAACTGTTGTTTTGTTTAGTTGCTAAGCTTGTGAGACGTACGTCACCCAAGAAAAGGGGGTGAGGGTGTGAAACTACGTTGTTTCAGTCACCATTGTATTCAATGGCATGCTGACACCCATTCTGCACAGTCCAATATTAATTTCCCCCTGCAGAACAATTCCATTTGTATAAATGAAATATGAGCTCAGGTCATGCTGAGACAAGTTCTGGAGATACTTGATGACACATTGGAATGGGAGAAACAGTGAAGCGTAGCCTGTATATAATGAAAATCCACACCTACATTCTGAATAATTGCCACCACTCTCTTCAAGTTGCAGTCATTGGGATTCTTGTAGTCAGACCTCCCTGGAGCATCCAAACAGAGGTGAATTACTGAACTATTTAGACTGCCTCTTCTCTACCTCGGGGGGGTCAGTGTAATTGTTGATACTGGAGTCCGCGCTTGTCCCGGGCGAAATATGAAATCTTCTTATTTGATTTGGACTGTAATTATGTCGTAAAAGCAAACTGGCTGTGAAACTGCGGCCCCGCCAGTTGAATTTGCTTTCATCAAGTGCAGACTGGCTTAATTACAGAGTACAAGATCAGCCATCTTTCAGTGTACAGTGTCTGTTGTTTTATTTTCAGAGCGGTATCATTGCTCTGTTTGAAGCCAATCACTAGGTGATCGTACTGTTCACAACGTCTCGAGAGGAATTTTGACACGGAGAGTAAAGACGATCTCTTGTCTTAAACTTTCAAGGTTGGATAAACTTCTAGCCTTCTTCGTCTTTTAATGGTCAGGTATTCTTCATCATAGTGCATTTTAATAGAAGGAAGATACCGCAAGTAAATATGCCAGATATTTACTTGCGACAGATATGCCATAAATCAATGCCCCCCCCAACAATGCAAATACTGTGGCTTTGGTGGCGTTAGAACTTGTTTGTTTGAGCATCCTATTCAGCTCAACATGGCATATTAAATTTAACAAATGGTGTTAAACTTAGTGGTCGGACTGTTTATCAAACAGAGGAAACAGAAGACAAGTGTTTGAATATAATCATTATATTTGTGCACTTGTTGTTGTATATATTATTGTAATTACAGGTTTAAAACAACATAGATTTTTTAAGATGTAAAATTGCATTAATAATATAAAATAGCATTAATAAATTTCGCAAAAATAAATTAAACTACTTCATGGAAATCTTGATACTCTTAAACCAATATTGTATGTTTGCTTCTAAATTGCATACGATGTGTTTGAAACATGAATGTATGGATATATTTACATAAAGTAGAAAACAAGAGAGACTAAATTTAAAAACAAATTCTCAAATAAATGTAAATAAAAAAGTAATTAAAATTGTAAAAGATTAAATATTTTATTTTACAAATAATTATTATTTATAGAATCTACATGTTATATTTTCTATATTTTAACATTATTTATTGTTTTTATATACCTCTTTATCTTACATTTGTATCTATCTATATCATCCTAGATTTATGTATCACACACATATACATACATACACAAAATCAGCCAAAATCTGAACTTATGAAACATATAATTGCATTATAAAATTTCGATTGACAGGACTGGTTCTAGGCAGAGACCTTCCGCTCCTGTGTGAATAAATATTTGTGCTTCTTTTACAGGCACATAATAAGCTCCTCATATTCAAGTGACTTTTATATCTGCCTGTTTTATGGCAAGGCATCTTGAGAAGTGTCCGCTCAGCACTGAGCTTGTTACGTGGTAAGTGAAGACAGATACTTTCACTCAAATGCTCCAGCAGAATCCCATACGCTTCAGGTTGTGTTGTGTTTCTGTTCACATTTAAACCTCCTGTACTGTCAAATAAACCGAATAAGCCTCTTTGTCTTTGGTTAACATCATCCATAAAATTCAAAGCTGCCAAACCCTCTGCAGTTTTTCCATATCTTGCTAAATTAAGTCTATATATACTGTAAGTCTATAAGTGAAATGCAGCACACAAATCACTGCAGTCAAGAGCCAAGAGCCAAAACAGGAAGACAGAAACTTGAAGACCTCAATAGGGTAAATTCCCAGTCGTAAACATGAGCAGATCGCTGAGTTAGAATGGATGGAGTAAAACAGGCTACGGTGGAGAATCTGGGCTGTCTGGAGCTTGACCTCTTGTGTCTCAAGTGCATGTTGGGGAATCAATGGGAGGGTCTGGAGGGCCCAGAGGTCATTGTGAGCGTGTCTGTAGGATGCGTTCCCATTGTGCATGCTGATGGAAGTTCTTTATAACGCAGTCACCTGTGTTTGGGCAGGTGGCTGGAGAAGAGCTCACATCTTCCCGCATGAGGGTCCTCTTTGTCCCTGGGCTTAAAGGACTCTGCCTCATTAAAGCGCTTTTAAGAGGTTAAGAAACATAGACTTTTCTGTGGTTTGAGAGAGAGGCGCTAGAGGATGAAGTTGAGAGGTGAGAGAGGAAACCCTTTAGATTCAATAACGGTGGCTGTTTTCACTAATATTTCTCAGGTGATAACTCTTTGTCATTAATGTAACTGTATTCAGAGCCACATTTTATATAGTTTCAAACAACATAAGTCATGAGAATCCATAACAGTACACTATTACTGTAAAAAAATGTACAGGATTTTTTTTTTTAACAAAACAAAAGTGTACAAATACTAAAACTGTCAATTGGTTAGTTGTACATGACCATGTATGGTGTAAACACTATAAATGGTTTAATGTTGGTAAATGTACTGTGAAATACTGTCAAATGTATATTTTTTGTAAATAAACATTATGATTTACCATATCATTTATGAAAAAAGAACATTCCCAGAAGTCCCTGTGTGACACATCACATACTATTATAATTGTAATAGATAAATTATATAAAAAGCTCTTCTAATTTTTGTTATCAGTAATGTAAATTAGAATGTTTTATGTTACATTAATTTTTTTGTTACACGTTATTTTATTAACGTTTTTGTTATTGTATGATAAGAGATCTGAGACCTATATGTGTGTGTGTGTGTGTGTGTGTGTGTGTGTGTGTGTGCGTGTGTGTGTGTGTAAAACAACGTTAAAGTACTAATTCCCCCCAAAAAATTCCTTTTTTCTTTTCTTTGATTTTGACTTTATATTTGCCATTGGAGAGTCAAACAGGAGAGGAGAGTTTGCTTTAATTCATATTTATTCATGTATGTATTTATTTTGTTATTTTTATTGCTATAGTCAGTTGAAAGTGTCGGGTTGTGACTACAGATAAACATTAACACTGTTTAATTTTACTAAGATGATTTGAAATGAACATGCAACAACAGTTTATATGAACAATTCTCATATTATTGTATCCCGTAGCTGTCCATGTTGCCATTTAACATAACATAATATTAATTGTCAACTGCAGTAATGCACAGAAGTGGCCCCATTTGTGATACTGGCATCCTTCTATTTAAAACTGGTTTCTGATGGTGAAAATACTTTGATAATGATGTTGTTTGAAATTGTGCATTCATAATACATACATAATTTAGAGTAAATACAAGTTAATATAAAGTAATGGTAGTTGCTTTTGAATGAAGGAGTAAAAAGCTAACTGCCAAAGCTATCCAGTCAAACCTCAACCCATTGATGAAAATATGAGCCATAAATTGGATTGCTTGTCTTGATGATGTAAATGCTGGGAGAATGCATGGATAGCTGTTTAAGAAAGAGTGAAACATAACCAGATGAGCTGGTCAGGGTGATTACATTTGATTACATTATCACGGTAATCCAAGTGTCAATCTGGAAACTTATGAAGATCAATGTGTGCTTTATTGGCAAGAAAGCATACCAGATAAACAAATTTCTAGTGTAACCCAAACGTGGCATTACACATGACACAGGGTCATCTGCCTTACTAATAACGTTCCAGCTTTCATCCGTGTTGAATGGCTCTATTTATAAAATCCTATTGATCAGTCTTTATTTGTATGTCTTTGCATCGGGGTAATTTCCTGACACTCGAGGTCTCCTTCCTGTCACTCATTAGGCCTTTATTATGTGGCGTCGTGTGTTTTTTTTGCAAGCCCCTTATCCGCTGCAGCACATTCGGCTGTGGACCACCAGCTGGAGGCACTTATGTCTCCACAGTTCAGATGCCTTGTGTCCATGGGAATCTGAATCATTAGCCCAATTCAACAAGATAATTTGCTCAGGTTGTTGGAATAATCCTAAAGAAGCACTCCGAACCTCACATATAGGCCATGTAAACCCCCTTCTCTCTGTTTGGCATGAGATTTGTTTTGCTCTTCACAATTTGGCAGGATCTTCGCCCTCCAGGTAATGTTATGCTGCTGAAGTGTGATCAGTCAGGCAATTTGAAGAACTTTCATTGAGTGCAGAAGATTGGAGGAAGAGACAGGGGATAAACACATGCACACCCACATGCGACGCACACACGACACCGACCAAACACAGCCACTGAAATTTGCATGGTGCTCCGTAATACATTAGTGAACATCACTTGGCAATCTGTTCATTCCGGCTTAATTGGATTTTAATACCGCCTCTGATCTTGTTTTCTAATTAACGGCAGTGGCTGGCAACCAAGCAGAACCGTGCAGTGAACAACACCTTTGATCCCGGCCATATGGAGCTCCTCCAAGCATTCCTCGGATAGAGAAATCCGTCGCCTCGATGCAGGGTGTAAAGGTATGGGGGCGAAACGGGGGGATGGCGTGGCGCAGGCCGGCGCTCCGGGTGGCTTTCCTATTGATTAATTTTCCTCACGATCGGTTGTGATCACAGATAAATAAAACATGAACTGGTGAACTGATGCAAATAAGCCCTTGCATGCTTTAGGGAAATGTCAATTGCTTTTCTAATCTTTTTATATCTCCCCTCGTGGCCCTTCTCTCTCTCTCTCTCTCTCCTCTGTTTTTGATGAAGACCTCAAGGTTCAAGGTTCAAGGTTCAAGGTTTCTTTATTTGTCACATAATAGTTATACAGGGGCATAACTAGAAGTGAAATGCAATCGAATCAGGTCCGCTCAGTGACAGTGCAAAACAATAAGAATACGAATTATATAAGTAACATAACACAAGGGCATACATATGGTAAGAAAAGGAGAAATAAGAATAAAATGTGCAATGAAATAAAAAGTGCAAAACAATAGATGTGCAAAAAACAATAAGATGTGCAAAAGACAATAGGATGTGCAAAAGACAATGAGATGTGCAAAAAAACAACAAGATGTGCAAAAAACACAATAAGATGTACAAGAAAAGAAAACAAAAAACAGTGTACTGGGACTTAATAAATAGTAATGTGAATAAGAGGGATGTGCAGACGGGTTGTTCATGGTATTGTACATAGAGCAGCAATGATGAGAATGTGCTGATATTTACAGTTGACAATGGGTCTTGTGAGTGTTTATGAAACAGAGTTTGTGTTTAGGAGCCTGATGGCCTGAGGGAAGAAGCTCTTCCTCAGTCTTTCAGTCTTTGCCATCATGCTCCTGAAGCGCCTGCCAGATGGCAGTAAACAGAAAAGATGGTTACCGGGGTGAGTACGATCTTGTACCTGCTCAAATGTATTCCTTTTCTTCCTCTGGCATGTCTTGTGAAGTACATCCTGAACTGTTTTTGTTATTGAATGCCATTTGAAAAAGAAAAGATGCCCTTGTACAAGCAATACACTGCACTGTGTAATCAATATTCTTTATTTTCTCCTTCGGCATATCCTTTTGAATATGTTTCTGAAATATTTTACATATTCTAAGAGCCATAATGTGAGCTAAGATGACAGGCTTTTTTTAATTCGAGGTACATCTACATGACAACAATCATACTAAAAATTTTGAAGTTTTTGAAAAGTTTGGCATACAGACAACAACATTGTCAAAACGATCCCTGTTCACAAGGATCAATGAAAACAACTTAAAGCTGTGTTGGCCAGTAGTTGGTGACGCACATGTACACAAAGGTCATCACACTACAATTCAATTTTTTATTAAGTTATTTTTTAAAGAGGATAATTTTAGTACCACATCTACTGACCGTTTATTATTGTCATTATTATCAGTATTACAGTATACTAGCTTGTCCTCGCCTGTAAGTCGCTTTGGACAAAAGCGATACTAAGCAATACTAAGTATAAAGCAAATTACCAACAGTATCTCGATTTGACTGACAAAATGTATACGTGATCTAAAATAATTGTGACTGATCACGTATACATTTTGTCAGTCAAATCGAGATACTGTTGGTCATTTGCTTTACACTTAGTATTGCGGCGGTTCAGAATACAAATCTCCCAGCAGTGTCGCTAAGAAAATGTATACTCTACAGTGTTGGAAATACCCCCTAAACCAAACCTAACCCTAAAGTTACCTAATAGTGTAAATGAATGCATATAAAAACACATTGGCTGATGCAACCGTGCTATTTTAACTTCCTTACATTTGGGTTTGAGCTGTTTTGTTGAACCGTAGTTTGCCGGGTTCATACCGGAGAGCTTCACCTCGTAAGTGAGCTACCGAGCAAACCTTTTGTATTAAACACCCCAAATGAAGCTGTATATGTGATGCTAATGCTCAAAAGTAAAGCATGTTAAAATTGCTTTACTTTAGGAAT
This sequence comes from Oxygymnocypris stewartii, assembly GCA_003573665.1. NCBI lineage: Eukaryota > Metazoa > Chordata > Actinopteri > Cypriniformes > Cyprinidae > Oxygymnocypris > Oxygymnocypris stewartii. The sequence continues at coordinate 1,265,106 of QVTF01023105.1, forward strand.
TTGCAAAAATTAGGCTTTCTTAATTGTAACTCTGGCCCTGTAAATCATACTTTGTGTGAAAAGGAATAGAAGTTGTGAGAGTTTTGCTGCCTCTAGTGTTTATTTCAACTATATAGGTATGTTTTTTTATTTTGCTGAAATGTTGGTAGAGGCACATATTTCCAGTGAGCATGGGTAGAAATTAGAGGACAGAGATACGCCTCTTTTCAATTATTTACTATGAAGAATAGAATCGTTGAATCTTCTTTGCATTATTACACATATTGCTATGAAAGACACAAAGGTACCCCTTGTGTAGAACGACCCCTTTAGTAATTGCCTAATATCTGGGACATTCATTCCTATAGAAAATTGCTTGTGTATATTTTTTTTATTTTACTTGAGTCAAGCACGGTGAATGGCCTTGCTGAACAGTGAACTATAAAGTACATCTGCACTGCTTCACCTGCACTGCTCTGTTTAGGTTTCCACTCATTCATTCATTAATTCATTCACTTGAGGAACTGCTATTGAAATTATGTGTTTGCCCTTCAGAATGCAATTATTTAACTTAATGTGTAGTATCTTTAAGAGCGCTGCTCTTTGGCTAATATCCTTATATGCTTTACCCCACAGTCCTGGTTCAATGGTAACACTCTATTGTGCTGCTACTAATGACTAAAAACGAATAGTGCTGAAGTGAACATAAGATAACAGTACTCATCAAGGTCCAAGTCTAATTCTTGACATCAAGCTTTAAATGTGTTTTCTGAATGCACAAGTATGGCTTTCAGTGATTGCATGTGGAGATCTGTGCATGACTGAATGTTTGAAATAATAAAGAAATCGATCAATGACATAAATTCAAAATTGCTGACGAAATAGAATATCTACCTGATTCTACTCTTTAAGAGATCAATTTGTCCTTGTTACACATTACATGTATTAAATGTAGTAATAACTGTAAATGATGTGCAATTACAAGCAACACTAACCCAAACCTTATCTATAGTAAGTAAATGCTATTAATTAATATTACTCAGTACTTGTTATTTATGTGATTATGAGGATACATTAAAATAAAGTAAATAATACAATAAATCAGTAAGTAAATAAAATAAATAAATGCTAATAAATCAATAGAAAAATAATGAAGGAATACTTACGTATATTCAGGTGGTTCATATACATTTATCTTATTTTATATATGTCACTGCACTGAACATTATACATTAAATATTAAACTTGTTATTATATTAAATTGCATTTTAAAATACTCATAAGTTTCTTTTTTATTGATTACATGATTACATATTATCCACTCAATAGCAATAAATTATTCTTAATTTATTGATTCTCCTCAATTCCTCGTCCATCTTTTAAACTGTCCTTTCTAAAATAGCTTACTGCTTATATGCAGTCAGAAAGTCTTCCAGTTTTGCGGACATTCACACAAAGACCAGTCACTAGTCAGGTGGATATAATTACACAGAAAATTGAGAGGCCATGCACACAGCATTTGACCACTGGATGGACAAAAATCATGTTTTCTTAGCATTTCAACATTAGTCAAGTCAAGTCCACTTTATTTATATAGTGCTTTTAAATCAAATCAAATCAAATCAAATCACTTTTATTGTCACATCAACACAGCACAACTGCCTTGGTGATTGAAATTCTTGAGAGCGTGCTCCAGACAGTGCAAAAAAAACTATTTACATATAGGCAGTACATACTTACAGACTGTACAGAAGACAATGTGCAAAAAAACACATACATATACTCAGTACACACAGTGTACTATAAAGACATACTTGGTTATCAATACACATTATACACCGTATGTACACATTCTACATTATGTACACATCTATGCATAGTAATATGTGAAGGTGCAACAGATTATACATTATACAACAGATTAGTTGTGCAACAGATAGTTGTGCAAAGGTGCAACAGATTATACATATGCAATGTCGTGGATGTGCTTTATATGGTGTCCAGTGATAGCAGATAGGGTGTGTTAGTGCAGTGTGTGCGTGTAGTCCAGTTGAACTGTGTTAAAGTACAGTGCATGGCATGTTGTGTGAGTGGGAGTGTGATGTAGGGTGAATTAGTTCTGACTGTTCATTAGCCTGATAGCCTGAGGGAAAAAGCTATCCATCAGTCGGCTAGTGCGGGATCGGATGCTGCGGAGACGTCTTCCTGAGGGCAGCAGAGAGAGCAGTCTGTGGGACGGGTGGCTGGAGTCTTTGATAATCCTCCGGGCTTTCCTCATGCACCGCCTGGTGTAGATGTCCTTGGAGGGAGGGAAGCTCACCTCCAACAATGTGGCGGGCAGTTCGCACGACCCTTTGCAGAGCTTTGCGGTTGCCAGCGGTGCTGTTTCCAAACCAGGCTTTGATGCAGCCGGTCAGGATGCTCTCCACAGTGCAGGTGTAGAAGGATCTGAGGATGCTGGGGCTCCTTCCAAACTTCCTCAGCCGTCTCAGGAAGAAGAGGCGCTGATGTGCCTTCTTCAGCACTGCATCTGTGTGAGCAGACCATGTGAGATCCTCAGTGACGTGAACGCAGAGGAGCTTAAAGCTGCTCACCCGCTCCACAGGTGTCTTGTCGATGGACTCTGCTCTGTCTCCTGAAATCCCCCACCAGCTCCTTGGTCTTGTCGATGTTGAGTGAGAGGTGGTTCTCCTGACATCTCATCATTGTTGGTGATCAGGCCTATCACCGTTGTGTCGTCTGCAAATTTGACGATGACATTGGAGCTGTGTGTGGCAGTACAGTCACGTGTGTACAGGGAGTACAGGAGTGGGCTGATGACGCAGCCCTGCAGAGAACCAGTGTTGAGGACCAGGGGAGATGAGGTGTTGTTGCCCATTCTGACCACCTGACTTCTGCCTGTCAGGAAGTCCAGGATCCAGCTGCACAGAGATCTGTTCAGTCCCAGACTCTGAAGCTTTGCAACCAGTCTGGCAGGCACTCTGGTGTTAAATGCTGAACTATAATACACGAACAGCATCCTCACATAGGTGTTCTTATTTTCCAGGTGGGAGAGAGCAGTGTGCAGGGTGAAGGCAATAGCATCGTCTGTGGAACGGTTACTGCGATATGCAAATTGTAGTGGGTCCAGTGAAGCAGGCAGCACAGAGCAGATGTAGTTTTTGACGAGCTTCTCAAAACACTTGCTGAAGATAGGGGTCAGAGCAACGGGCCTCCAGTCATTCAAGCATGTGATTTTCTTTTTCTTTGGTATGGCCACAATGGTGGATTGAAGATGTCTGTAAAAACCCCGGCTAGTTGGAAATACAGCCTGGTATACCAGGTATATGGTATACCAGGTATACGGCCTGGTATACCATCCGGATCCACGGCTTTTCGGATGTTCACCCGTTTGAAGGATCGGGTTACATCCGCAACAGAAAGAGAGAGTGGACTGGTCTCTTCTGCAGCAGCCGCGGGAGCGCTCTCTGTGTGGGCGGTGTTGTCAGCCTCGAAACGAGCATAAAAGGTATTGAGCTCATCCGGTAGAGAGGTGGCAATGCTCACAATAGCTGGTTTATTCCCTTTAAAACCTGTAATGTTGTTGATGCCCTGCCACATGCTTCTTGGGTTGTTGGTGTTGAATTGTCCTTCAACTTTGTTTTTATATTGTCGTTTGGCGGCTTTGATGGATCTCCTGAGATCGTAACTGGCTTGTTTTCGATCGTCAGTGTTTCCAGATTTAAAAGCAGATGTCCGCGCTGACAAGGCTGATCTAACATCGCTGTTAATCCACGGTTTTTGGTTTGAGTAGATGCAGATTGTCTTTGTCAGAACTACGTCTTCTTTACACTTCCTGATAAAGCACATTACAGAATCTGAATACACCTCTATGTCGTCATCAGACACTGCCATGTCCCAGTGATCAAAACAGTCCTGTAGTATAGCGTCCGATCGGTCCGACCAGCATTGGATTGTCCTGAGGGCGGGTGCTTCACGTTTCAGTTTCTGCCTATAAGCAGGCAGGAGGAGAATGGAAGAGTGATCCGATTTGCCGAAAGGTGGGCGGGGGAGGGATTTGTATGCGTCCCGGAAGGGAGTGTTGCAATGGTCCAGTACACGATCTCCACGCGTGTTAATGGTGAAGTATTTTGGAGCTATTGTTCTGAAGTTGGATTTATTAAAGTCCCCTGTAATAACAAACGCTGCATCTGGGTATGCGGTTTCCTGCGCACTTATATTACCGTACAGTTCCTTGAGTGCCTGGTCTGTGTTGGCTTGAGGGGTAATGTAAACAGCCGAGACTATGATTGCTGTAAATTCCCTCGGTAGCCAGAATGGTCGACACAGAAGCATATGAAAATCCAGATCAGGGGAGCAGAAGGATTTAATAGAGTGTATGTTCCTTTCGTCACACCACGAGTTGTTGATATAGAAACAAATGCCCCCACCTCTGCTTTTCCCTGTGAGCTCTTTCGTTCTGTCTGAGCAATGCATGGAAAAGCCCGTTAGCTCGAGTCTGGAACCATTGCAGACATTGCAGGCAAAAAACGCAGCAGTCCCTTGTTTCTCGTTTGAATGAGATGCGCGCCCGCAGTTCACAGAGTTTGTTGTCCAGTGACTGAACGTTAACCAGCAAAATGGTTGGAAGAGGAGGTCGGAAAGCATGGCGTCTCAGTCTGACGAGGATGCCAACTCTCTTCCCTCTTTTTCGGCTACGTTTCTTTTGTCGCTCCACACAATGGGTTCTGATGCCGTGTCTGTGAACAAGGGCATTCAAGAACTCAAAGTCCGGTTTGTGTTGCGCGACGGAGGAACCAATGTTTTAAAGCGTGTTTCTATTGTAGACAGTTAAACTAACAACATCTAACATGTAAAACAAAAAACAAAACAAATAAAACATACGAAAAACGTCTAGGTTACGTACGTAACCCCCGTTCCCTGATGGAGGGAACGGAAACGTTATGTTGTGACGACATAGGGGATTTACTTGGAAGCCCCGATCATCTCTGACTAAAGAGAAAACGCCAATGAAATTGGCTAGTGGATTTTGCATACCTGAGCCACTCCCCGTGCACACGGGTATAAAAAGGTGACATCCTTTTTCAAAAGGTGCATCCACTGATTAGGTTTTACGCTGAAGAGCCGAGACGAGTCCCTGGCAACCAGCGATGGTTCAAGATTGTGGCATGGGGACATAACGTCTCCGTTACGTACGTAACCTAGACGCTCCCTATCTGTCGGTCACTACGAGTTATGTCGTGACGACATAGGGGTCCTATGGAAAGCGCCACAAGCTGAACCCCGTCACAACCTTGTGGCATGCAGATGTTGACAAGCGAGTGCGTGACAGACAAATGCCATGCAAGAGGTTGCAACCTTCCTACCGCCCCAGCGCAAATTCACTAACCTTGGTGCCCACCGGGACCACTGAGTACATTGCTGCTGGAGATAGCCAAGCTGCTGTTTCTTTCCCCACGGAAATCGGAAGGGATTTCGACCTTCAGTGAAAGACGGCTTCAGGTCTTTCCTATTTGTTGTTACAGCTTGTCGTAACAGCAGGGAAGCGAGCCTTCCAGAGAAGGGCGCTACGGAGGCCACATCCTGCCCGAAGGGAGGTAACATGTGGAGACACTGATATGGATTGGCCCAGGCTTGGGGCAGTACTACATTCGACTGGACTCTGGGGCAGATCCTACCTAGGAGTAGGGAGGAGGGCTGCCAGCAGAACCTGACTAAAGCTCTGTCAAAGGAAAGACACAGGTTTACCATGAGGGGAACCTTACCGTGGAAGAATACACATATGGGATTACCCAAAGGGGAATCAGGCCATACGGACACCTAGCCCAGTATAGGGGCTGACCGGAGACCCGGGCGAGCTAACACCAGTACTGGGCCTGGCGTCAGACTGCTCCGCCCAGTCTGACTGCCGGGGGTGCTTGGAGGATTCTACCAGGGTTCACCATCCGGGGAACTGAACTGGGAGAGAAAAAGGTGCTCGTATCCCCGGGTGAGGGGGAATGGCGCAACAAGCGTGACACCGGCCAGTTCTTCCCGCCCATTACCTGTTACCCAACACACGGGAAGAAACTGGATCGACGCGGAGATTGTAGAATCTTGCAAAGGTGTTCGGTGTCGCCCAGCCTGCAGCTCAGCAGATGTCTACCAAAGAGGTGCCGTGCGCCGTGTGCCTGCCATTGCATGTAGCGCCCCAGCCCGTGCTGGAGGCATCTGTTGTGACAACAGTATGCCGGGACACTTGTTCTAGGGGCACCCCGGCCCGTAGAAAGGCAAGGTCTGTCCAGGGGCTGAGGGAGCGGCGACAATGCTGGGAGATACCTACTCGCAGTGTACCGTGGCGCCATGCCCACCTCGGGACCCGGGAGTGTAGCCAGTGCTGAAGTGGTCTCATATGAAGCAATCCGAGCGGCGTGACTGCAGCTGCAGATGCCATATGCCCCAGGAGCCTCTGAAACTGTTTCAGTGGTACCACATTCCAGCCTCTGAAGGAACTCAGGCAGTTCAGCACTGCTTGGGCACGTTCCTCCATGAGGCTGCCGTCATACTCACCGAGTCTAACTCCACACTGAGAAAAGAGATTACCCCGTAATGGGGTAAGGGCGCCTTCTGCAACCTTCATGAACACACGGGGAGACAGTGTAAGCCTGGTGCCAGTATGTCTGCCCCCCCCCCCCCCCCCCTCGAGAGGACAAAAGGCCCTCCTGAGAATCAACAAAAAACTATCTCTTGCATATGTAACAGCAGCATCCAAGACGCAACACACAGGGTAGCTCACACCCTGTACTTACGGTCTCATCATCTTCCCCCCTCTCCTCCTCACCTAGAACCCACTAAAAACCCATGCAATGTAATGTATGACTATACATGTTTGATATCATTTGAAATGTCTCAGTGCGCCTGGTATAATGGTCTCATTCTCCCAATCATAATGAAAAGCTAAAAGAAGTTCTAAAGTATGAGAAGTTCTATAACTTAAAGGTGTGCCCTCCCCCCTGATCTTCTATTCAAACCACCTCCTGTATGTAAATAAGTATTCTCTGCCACAGGATATCAAGAAGCCATTTGGTTGCAAATTTTAAAGTCTAATTATAATACCACCATTTGGTGGGCTTATTGAATTATCTGGGTTTATAAGGAAACGTGACACAAAGTTCTGGGCGTCTGTAGGTTGACTGCCCACACAACCGCTGTGTGTAATTTTCATTGCCAGGTAGTAATTTAACTGATGATTCTATTCTTGTTACATTGGAGTTTTGAATTATTGCTTCGATTACCTGGTCAATAAATTGTAACGTTTGATTCTATTCTAACTGCCTCTAAGATTGCTTTCTCCCTATTAGATTAGCGGATTCGTATATTTCCGCAAGCCTGCGTCAGTTTTAGCGACGGCTAATATCCGGCATCATTTCAAGTCTACTTGGATGCAGAGGCGGGTAAATAATTCCATTTAAGGACGGCGAATGCCGTCTGATCAGACTAAACTCGGGTACGCCTATACCTCTGACTTTTGATTTAATGTTACTTTAAGCAAGTATTTGACCAATCTAAAGCTATTACAAGTGTGGTACATTGATCTGCTAACATATCTAATAGTGGCCAAGAAACCTTTACTGAAGTAAACCATTGAACTAAAGTTCTGAGGGGGCTCCAAGGGGGTTATTCGATGTCTCTGATTGTGTACGTGTGAATTAACGGCAAATCTTAGATACATAACCATAATTTACCTCTGATTGATGACCGGGCCTGACGAGATTGTGTCCGTGAGACCTGTGAAAAACAGGGCCTCTAAGCGATATAGTTTCCCTACATCTGAGCGGATAAAGTATTAAAAAGAGCTGAAAAGAATAATCAATCATTCGTTCATATTTTAATGATGCACAGATATCATTAAAACCTTTTCATTTATGGAGTCAGATGAAATAACGAGATAAAATATATAAGAAAAAGTGTTCCATTTAATCTTGTTGTGTCGTGAAAAGGAAAGACTGTAATACGCAAAGGCCTTCACCCGCTGAACGACTGCCGTCATTCGGTCGATCGAGCCGGGCCTTACAGTGGTGACCCCGACGTGATCTCGCACAGACGAGAACGTCATTCCAGCCGCGACATTCAACTTGAATTCTCCTTGGGACATGAGGTTTGATCTCCTTCTCATCAATATCCAGCTGCTGTGGTAAGTGTATTTTTTTTGCCTTTTAGAAGTTGAGGGAAATATTGTTTACACTATATAGACACATTTGTAGTACGGGTCGGAATACCCACTTTTGAGACCGGAACCGAAAAACCCGGTGGTGATAAGAATTAGACGAGAAACAACATGTCTTTTCAGGGAAAGCACAGCAGCAGAATAGATGAGGAGATAATGGAGGTTTTAGGACTACAATTACAAAAACTCCTTGTTCGGTTAAGCGACAAGGGATTCAATTTGAAGTGGAACAACAACGAAATAATATCCTGGTATTCTGCCGAGGGTGCGAAACTAAAATCAAAATCAAAATACAAGAAAATTCCCGCTGCAATTGTTTATTTGCTTCGCCGCAACGACCTCGCGACCATAACCGAAAACGAAAAAACAATAACAAATATCAAAGAAATCGAAAGAGTGCGATCTGACGAATTACAAAAGTTCATAATAGCCCGCCGAGGCTTTGATGATTTATAAGTAATCCGTAGATAAATTTATCTCGCCCTAAACGAGTGAGATTATATGTGCTATAAGGATTCAAGTCTGAACAATGCTTGTTGATTTTGAAGCGTGAAGCACATTTTTATTTATTTTTTACAGGCACTGAGTTGCCATAGTGACCAGTTTAGCCAGGAAAACGCCTTCCGGGCAGTTGCTAGTGAAGATCTAGCCACGTGTAAACTAATAGCATTAGCGCTAAGCTAACAAAGAAACTTTAGCATCGTAGCAAATGCCATGCTCTTAGCATTACGGCTAGCGATTAGCACATAGCATTTAGAGCTTGAATGCAGTGTGTGTGGAAATGTGGTTCACAGCTAACACTAATTCCCTTTCTCTCTCTATTTTCCCATTTAAAAGACTAATGTATGTAATAAGTTGGCTGTGTTAATGTTATACCCATTCATCTTTCTGACAATTTCACAGGTCGGTTTAATTAACATTTGATTAAAGTCTTTTAACTTTTGTGGGTACCAGCTTAATAACTGGTGGGTTATTAGAAGATAATTTAGTATTACCTCATCATCTTGATAATATGGTGATTTTGATTTCATTCAATTATAACCGCTTTTCTGATTTTAAACACTTCAGTGGATGAGTTGCTATTGTTAGGAATTTTTAATTGTTAATTAAATGTCATAATTGATTACAAATTAATTTTAAATTAATTTAATTTAATAAAATGATTTCAATTCCTGCCTCCCAGTAGCAACATTATCCATTGATTAATCACAAGCGATCTTATAATTTGACAATCACAGTAAAACCTTTATTATTATCAAGAGGGCCAGAAATTTTTAATTTCGTTTACAAGTAATTAGGATACAGATTATTATTTTATTTTTTTTGATGATGATGTTAATGACACAATGAGGAATGATTAAGTTTGGAAATTATTTTAATTACTATTATGGGAATCCAAAACTAGTGATTTAGAAGCCGTAAATTAATATAATAATTAATTATGAATTCGAAAATTCTAATTACATTTAATAATTAATTACACTTCCTGTTTACATTTTGCAACAATATTGGTTTATCAACTCAATTGCAGATTGCACTTGTAAATTCTAATCCTAAGTGATCCTATTAATTTTAATTATAACATCATAAATTTTAATTAGAAACCACAAATTCTAATTTCAGACTTAACACAAGTCTGGCACCACCTGTAGGCCATACTTCATTTCCCTAGGTGATCTGATTAACTCGGAAAAAAATAATTAATTAAAATAATTTTATTAAGTTAAAATTAAATAAAGTCCTCTTTACTTAGGCCTGAGAGTAGATAGTGCTCCCCCTAGTGTTGTGTTGGAGAAGTGACAGTGACACCATACAATCAATGTCACTTCTCACCAAGCTTGGAGCATAGAAATGTTAACCTTCTAATTAGAAAACCCCAAAAAGGGAAATTAAGGTTTCCTGAATTAGAAGCACCTGCAGCAGGACCAACTAGTCAAGGTCACTGAAGGCATGATTTTAAGAGACGATAAATACATTGTTCCAGAAGCCCTCCAGAAACCAGTGATAAAGTTGTACCACGATTATGCACACGTATCAGCTCCCAAAACACAACAGCTGATCCAAAAGAACTTCTGGTGGCCACAAATGGCATCAGACATTCAAAGATGGTGTGACACATGCATCGTATGTGCCACCATTAACCAAGGCAAGCCTGGCCGTACAAAACTGTGTAGACCAGAGCCACCCAAGGGACCTTGGGAGTTACTCCAATTGGATTTCATAGGCCCACTACCTAGTGCCAAAGGGGGGTATCGTTATTGCCTTGTGATAATTGACAAATTTTCCAAATGGGTCGAAGCGATTCCCACCCGCAATAACAGTGCAAACACAGTGGGCGTTTCGTGGGCACAGGTGCACCGCGATCGCTCTCTCCACCTGGGGAATGCCCGCGTACCCCCTGGCCACTCCGCCGTCGAGGGTAGTGAGGATGGAGGAGGTGGACGAGCGGCTTCTGGCCGTGAAAGCGGCCATCCACGACTTCGTCAGCTCCTCATGCACCTCCGGGAAGAAAGGCACCAGAGTAGAGCGCGGTTGTGAGCCGCGCCCCGCTCCGAGAAACCAATCGTCCAGCCGCGAGGGCTCGGGACTGGTCGGTCTGTTGACCTCCAGCCCGATACTCACGGCTGCCCGGGCAAACATGGTCATCAGCTCCGGGTCCGGTGCGGCGGTGGCGACAACACCCGAGGGGGGCAGCCTCACCGCACCTTCATCCTCGGAGGACGTGAACCCATCCCCCGATGCTGCAATCGACATCCTATCCACAGATGGCGCGCCGAATGAAATGCTGGGCGCCCCGTGGGACGGACCAGCGAAATCACCCGGGAACCGGACAGAACGTTCGCTGCGTGAGGAGTAAGAGGTCCGTGGGGATGTACCCGGCAGAGCGGCTCTTACAGTAACCCTCAGATCTCCCAGAGCGTCAGCTGGCGGTCCTCTGCTCGAGCCAGAGAGACCAGCAGGGGTGGCGGCAGAGGGTGCCAATCCTTTCATAAAGGAAAGGCGAGATCGCAACGAAATCATGCCCATACGCCCACAACAGGCGCATGAGTCATCCACAAATGCATCTTCAGCATGTTGGAAGCCCAGACACTGAAGACAACGATCGTGTCTGTCATCCGCAGACAGGAAACGACCGCAACTAGAAGGACACGGACGGAAAAAAAATTAATCACCTTGAAAAAGCATCTTGAAAAAGACGCGATTTGCTCTTTTAGAATTTGCTCTCTTAGTTGAAGTGCCTAGGGGAATCACTGATGAGAGGGACTCTGCTGATCGCACCGTTACACCAACCAGGAACAAAACAAAGATGAAAGGCTTTGTGGAGATCAGCACTCTTCTCATCCACTCGGCTCCGAAGCAAAAATCTAATCAGTGGATGCACCTGTCGCCTTTTTATACCCGTGTGCATGGGGAGTGACTCAGGTATGCAAAATCCACTAGCCAATTTCATTGGCGTTTTCGCTTTAGTCAGAGATGATCGGGGCTTCCAAGTAAATCCCCTATGTCGTCACGACATAACTCGTAGTGACCAACAGATAGGGAACTGCTAAGTTTTCTCAGAGCTCGCAACACGGCTGCCATACTCGGCGCCATATTGTCATCAAGATGGCGCCAAAATATTGTATTTTAACAGTACAAACTGTGTCAAAGCAACTGCAGAATATCAAAATAGGAAAATTGTGTATCACTAATGTAAAATGACAAGATTACACACTCAATTTTCCGTTAAAGGCATTTCATTATTGAATTCAGTGATGGCATCGTCCAGCTCAGTTCAGTTTAAATAGTATTTGTGCAATCACATTACATCAACTACTGATAAACATGTAAGTTTTTATTTGAATTATCACTAAATGTAATCATGTATTACTTTGTCTTTGGAAGGTTTTTGTCTTTCAAACATAATAAAATGCACAAAATCATGTTCTATATTATTTACTTGTAATGCAGGGATTCACAAACATTTTTTTCAAACCTCTTTCCCCTGACAAATTTACCTGAAATACCACTGAGATTTAAAAATTAATATTTGAATAAGTAGGTATCACATTTGCATGTTCCCTGTTCTCTGACATTGGTTAATAGACACATGGCCTGCAGGTAACCAAATACAATATTGACATATATAGTAACTGTTTTATTTTGATTGATGTTATTTTAAAATGATGTAGGGCCTATTTTATTTGGACATTTTCATGATTTAATTATTTACTTTTCTTTAAACTCACAAACCCCCTGCAGTTCCTTCATGATCCTCAGGTTGGAAAATCTTGATATTGTAATGTAATGTTAAGTGAACTTCATGTTTTCAAAAACAATGAATGGAACATAGTTTCTATTTCTTTGCGTTTTTATGTTGATATGGTACAAGATTATCCTATTTATATCAATGTGATAAACGAGTTAGGTCAAAAGTAATCTAAAAGTATTATGATTATACTACATAAATTGTGTAATATAATGGATGCTTACCCATGCTGCATCTGCTTCCTTTAAAATAATATATATATAAAAAAGTAGCAGATGCAGCATGAGTACATTTATATTAATAAAAATGCCATTTTAATGTCACAATTGTTGTAGGTGAAATGTAAAAAAACAAAAACATTTATAAAAGCTATCAATGAATCAAATGATTATTAAAATAAAACAAAATTAAAATAAGCTTGGAACAAGACCAAATGCATAGTTTTGAAGGAAATGTACAGTACTTTTCATCAAGGTCCATCAAGGAATTACCCCTAAAATGAATGTGCACAGTCACATACACACGCACAAAAACGCACGCATTCACACACACACACACACACACACACACACACACACACACACACACACACACACACACACACACACACACACGGGCAGGAGAGGTAGTGGTTGCTATCAGTGGTCTATCTATCACCTAAGTGTGAACTCCTTTGGGCATGGGTTTCCTGTCATAGTGAGTCCTTTTTGTATTTCATTTTCATTATCTGTGAATTGTTCTTGCTCTTTGTAGTCCTGGATAAAGAGTAATCAGGGTTAGAAGTGAGTTGTTTTCTGGAAACTGTACATTATTTACCTTTATTTTACCAGGAAATAATCCCATTGAGATTCAAAATCTCTTTTTCAAGGGAGTCCTGGCCAAGACAGCAGAATAAAGTTCCATATTAAAAAACATATACAGTAACAAGAACAACACAACAACATTTAACAAAAAAAGACAGTTGGCAATTCAACATCATCTCAACATAATTATCAGCAATGCTCAGTAATAGCACATGTGCATTTAGTACTCAGATAGTCCTTTAGCCTAATTTTAAACTGTGTCATTGTTGGTAAATAGTCCAATTTTAGATGATTCTGCAATTTATACCAAGATAAAGGTGCAAAAACTTTAAAAGCACTTTCACCAAAGACAGTTCTCGTACGTGGAATGTCATACATGATTTGCCCATGATACATGGCTGTGTATCCTTTATACGCCACTGTCTTGGGGATTGTAGGGGCTCCATAACTGCTTTGTTGTTGTTCAAATGTAATTTGGTTGTTTTGTATTTATTAATTTATTAATACATTTATTAATTCATTTATTCTACTTCCACTAGTAATTAAAATCTTCCAACCCAAACTGACTCCACTGAATCAATGTTTCTGCATCAGGCTCAAGGAGTTTTGTAATACCTATAGAAATCTATCTTACCTCTAGCATTCCCCTTCATCTCTTTGGCACAGGATCCCCAGAAATAAAAGTTTATTGAATTTTTTTTAGAGCCCTCTAAATTCTTAATTCCAGAATTCCAGGAACTTCATGTCAACCTCAAATGTTTAAACCTCTTTGGGTCTTTAATCATTTACCTGACTGTCTGAGGACAGAGATCAGCTGAATAAAGAGAACTACAGAACGCATGAAAGGACACAGTAACCTAGCCTGTGTTATTGCCCATTGGCAGAGACAATCAATTCAACTGTTGTTAAAATGTCCCAGCAATGTCAATCAGCGCGAATCCCTCCGGCAAAACAGCAGTTTAAAGTCAAAGAGATGCACCTTTCTACCGGTGCATTAATTTCCAGACATGTCACTCAAGTTAGTGAAAACAACAAAGGTATGTAAAGGATCACGACATGCTGAAGACAACTAATCCGTAATCAAAAACATAATGAGGCTGTGTATGAGTGTATGATTCATCTCTTGTTTTATTTGCTGTTTATGATACATTCTCCTGCGGATTTGCATGTGTGGGTGTGTCATATATAGTTTTGTGACATATATAGAGCAAAAAGTTTTGCCAAATTTTTGTGAAAACACTGAAGCAAAGGTTAACAAATGTGTGTATGTATATACAGTATCTCACAGAAGTGAGTACACCCCTCATATTTTGTAAATATTTTATTATATATTTTCACATGACAACACTGAAGAAATGACACTTTGCTACAATGTAAAGAAGTGAGTGTACAGCTTGTATAACATTGTACATTTGCTGTCCCCTCAAAATAACTCCACACACAGCCATTAAACTGCTGGCCACAAAAATGAGTACACACCTAAGTGAAAATGTCCAAATTGGGCCCAAAGTTAAGTATTTTCCAACACTGCCTTAACCCTCTTGGGCATGGAGTTCACCAGAGCTTCACAGGTTCTCACTGGAGTCCTCTTCCACTCCATGACGACATCACGGAACTGGTGGATGTTAGAGACCTTGTGCTCCTCCACCTTCCGTTTGAGGATGCCCCACAGATTGCCTTTACCCTCAGATTCTTTAGCAAGGCAGTGATCGTATTGGATGTATGTTTGGGGTCGTTATCATGTTGGAATACTGCCCTGCGGCCCAGTCTCCAAAGGGAGGGGATCATGCTCTGTTTCAGTATGTCACAGTACATGTTGGCATTCATGGTTTCCCTCAATGAACTGTAGCTCTCCAGTGCCGGCAGCACTCATGCAGCCCCAGACCATGACACTCCCACCACCATGCTTGACTGTGGGCAAGACACACTTGTCTTTGTACTCCTTACCTGGTTGCCGCCACACATGCTTGACACCATCTGAACCAAATAAGTTTATCTTGGTCTCATCAGACCACAGGACATGGTTCCAGTAATCCATGTCCTTAGTCTGCTTGTCTTTAACAAACTGTTTCCAGGCTTTCATGTGCATCATCTTTTGAAGAGGCTTCCTTCTGGGACGACAGCCATGCAGACCAATTTGAGGCAGTGTGCGGCGTATGGTCTGAGCACTGACAGGCTGACCCCCCACCCCTTCAACCTCTGCAGCAATGCTGGCAGCACTCATGCGTCTATTTTCCAAACACAACCTCTGGATATGACGCTGAGCATGTGCACTCAACTTCTTTGGTTGACCATGGCGAGGCCTGTTCTAAGTGAAACCTGTCCTGTTAAACTGCTGTATGGTCTTGGCTACCGTGCTGCAGCTCAGTTTCAGGGCCTTGGCAATCTTCTTATAGCCTACGCCATCTTTATGTAGACGATTCTTTTTTCAGATCCTCAGACAGTTCTTTGCCATGAGGTGCCATGTTGAACTTCCAATGACCAGTATGAGAGAGTGAGAGCGATAACAACAAATTTAACACACCTGCTCCCCATTCCCACCTGAGACCTTGTAACACTAATGAGTCACATGACACTGGGGAGAGAAAATGACTAATTGGGCCCAATTTGAAAATTTTCACTTAGGGGTGTACTCAATTTTGTGGCCAGCGGTTTAGACATTAATTAATTTAGATTGATACTGTTATACAAGCTGTACACTCACTACATTACATTGTAGCAAAGTGCCATTTCTTCAGTGTTGTCATATGAAAATATATAATAAAATATTTACAAAAATGCGAGGGTTGTACTCCCTACTGTGAGATACTGTATATATATATATATTTATATATATATGGTTTGGGGTTTGGGTTGAAAAGTTATTATGATTAAGGCCATGTTTATTTATGTTAGATTTTGTAGTATTATTTTGAAATAATAGCTTTTTCTTCTATTTGAATATATTATAAATTGTAATTTATTCCTGTGATGGCAAAGCTGAATACCAAAATAGTACTTATTAAGTCAGCGTAAAGAAACAAATTTTACATATGTTTAAAAAAAATGGACTTTAAAAGCACTATGTTGTGCATGTGCAATCTAAAAATTTATTTGACACGTCTGCTGATCTGTATATATGTGGCTATTAAATGGTCATGGGAATGTTTTTGATGACCAGCGATGCAAAGATGATTTTATTTATGTTTTCACCATCTCTGAGATAAAAGATACTTTCTTTGTTATTTACAATCGATACTCCACCCATGTTTCTTTTCATGTGTAAACTGACCATAACACCCAAAACCACAAGGCAAGAATCAATTTCAATTAATCACAGCGGCCAACATCAGTCAAATACCAGAAGAGTGACATGTCAAATGATAATGAGGTCCATGGGAAGCTGCTTCAGGTATACTGTATTATTGTGTCAGAGCCTTGACATTAAGAACGCAGGAATGTTCACAGAGGCTACTTGATTTACAGTGTTTGTTGACCTGCCAACTGCCTATTATGCATGTTGGGACGGATTATTTGTGTTAAGACAAGAAGAGATTCGTATGGCGCTACTGGGCAAGTGCACATCAATACAACGTGATTTTTTTTTCCCACTGTAAAACAATAATTAAAAATGTTTCATTATTGTAAGGGGTAAGTTTAGGGTTGGGAAAGGTGTAGACATTAATAAAACACAATATAATAGTTAGGAAATACATTTTATTGTTATTTCGACTCATTTGGCGCACATCATTCTCTTTCAGATTTTCTATGAAACCTGTTAACCGCATTCACCGGTTCTAAATCTATAGCGACATCAACTCTATAGCGGGTTGCCTGAGCATAGCGAATTTTTTAGTTTTTACTAGAATTCAATCAAACGGCTTCTCAACTAATTATTTTGCATGTGTGTGGCACATTATTTCTCTGCGCGGCCACGGCAGAAGAAGTGCGCCTCTGCACGCACGCTAGGGAACAGTGTGTCTAATGTATTGTACTGTAAGTAGCTTCAGAGGTATTGCAAGTATTACATACAACAAAACACTGCAATAAAACAATGCATTGACATACATTTTTTATGTTTTTTATTACTTTTGGTACAAAAGTACTTTTTAATGCAAGTACTTCTGTACTTTTACTTAAGTAAAAATCTGCCTTTACAACTTTCACTTGTAACGGAGTAATATATGACCACCGGTCTCTGTACTTTCACTCAAGTAATGGAGTTGTGTATTTTGTTGTGTACTCTTTTTATAACAACATGGTATTCTAATACAGTTGATGCAAGGATTCAAGGATTCAAAGCATTAGGCACAGTGAGGAAAACCAGTTTCCCTGTTCAATAAAATTATTTCTTTGCTGTCCACAGTGAATGCCAAGAAAAGTGCAAACTATGTAAACACACACACACACACACACACACACACACACACACTGTACATACATAC
The DNA here is from genome assembly GCA_003573665.1 of Oxygymnocypris stewartii. Lineage (NCBI taxonomy): Eukaryota > Metazoa > Chordata > Actinopteri > Cypriniformes > Cyprinidae > Oxygymnocypris > Oxygymnocypris stewartii. Next base: position 1,282,767 of record QVTF01023105.1, read on the forward strand.
AAACTAACATAATAAAATAAAACTATGCTGCAGAAGTAGAAATATAGACTATGTAAAAATAGAAATATAGGTGATATAAGTCTGTATGTGCAAATGTGCAATACTGACTTGTGTGCAAAACAATAGTACAGTAAAATGTAGCGAATTGAGTGCAACTTGATAAAAAATAGCAGCAGTAACATTAACAAATGTGCATTGACAGCTGTTGCAGGGATGTCATTTTTAGGCCAAATCCTGTAAATGAGTTAGCATTTTAGCAACTCCGGTACCATATTCTTGAAGTTTGTTTGTTCATTCATTCTTCAATAATTTTTTGCTTAATTACCTGCAGTAAGGTCTGTGGTTAGTACAAGCTCAAGATATTTAAATGTTTTATTCTACAACATGCAATACATCAGTAATACCCCCATGTGATTGTTAAAGCTTTTTTGATTGTTAAAGCTTTTTTTCGGGACTACAGACGTTGTCGGGGACATTAAATGCCATTTGTAGTCATGATGCCGCTTAGCTTTTTACTTCTGTTGATTGTATATTTAGGCTTCAAAATCCAAAAAAAATAAAACATTCTGCAATAATCCAAAACCCAATGGGGAAAAATCATTGTGAGGGAACCAGAGTGATGATAACTTCTGGGTTGGCCTACAAAAATATAATCACTGCAACACTCTATGAGCAAAATAATACATAGCCCAAATGTAAAATAATAATTTTTTTAATTACATTTTAATTTCTCTCACTGTCTACCAATATCTTGAAGGGATAAGTTGAGGCACATACTGCCTCAAAACGCTCACATAGGCAGCTCACTAGGTTTCGAACAGTAGCTAATTTGCATTATTTGATACTTCCTTACGTATTTGAGAGTTGCAATTATTTCCTGTGTTCCAGATTTCCTGTTTGTCTAAAAGATATTCCACACCTCTGATCTCACATCCCTATCAGATGTCACTGGGTGCAGACTTGTGACTTATGTGAGAACTGTCTGTTAAAGTCCTGCAGTAAGTCAGAATGTCAACATGTTTTTTTGGTCCGTTTAGACCAGATTGACTTGTCAAACGACTGGTCCTCCGCCAGACTGGTCTTTCTGAACGGATCTCAGCGTCTGATCCTTCACGGGCCAATGGCAGAGGCTTAACAAAGCACAGGGCCGATCAGAAGGGAAGGAAGGGGGCTGTGGATTTAGGATCGTTTTACCTGGATACGGATTAGCATGTCAGGTGCGGTTGCATGCTAGCTTGAACCACATTCATTTTAGGTCCACTTTCAAGCTGAGAGACACAGAGCGCACCACTGAGTCAGATGTGTGTTTGTTAGGTGTGTTCATGTATTGAGACGTATGTCCGTGAGTAGATGGTGTGAAACAGGTTATACCAAAAGACGCAGGGATTAAAGCGCAACACGGCCCTGTCCTACACTTCCCGTACCTGCTCATGTTTTTGTGATTTGCTTTAATTGGTAATTATTTTCAGGGTTAATGCCTTCACTCAGACTGTCAGTGTGTCGTCAGGAGCAAAGGATTAGGAGCCCCAAGGAGACTAGCAGGGAGATGAGACACTGGCAACGAGAGGACAGCTCATTTTTACACAGGCAGAGAGGGAGAACAGCTCATCTTTGATCCGGCAGGGGCTTCGCAGGCCAGAGGGGTGACAGCTGCATTTTCTTTAGCCCACATTTGAATTTGAATTCTATCTTATGATGCAGCTATGTGCCAGCTTGGCAGGGCAGTGGGGTAATCTGCTCCATACAAACGCCCGGGCTTTCTTCCTGTGTGCCCTCACAAAGATTTAAGTAATTAAACTTAAATTGAATGCATAAAAAATCTCACTTGTACCGGTGGCTGTCTTGCTCGTGCCAGGCCTGAATAGTCAGGGCTGTCCTCTCTCTCTAATCCCTCTTACTATTTCTGCCCTCCTGACTTTGGCTAGCCTTGCGCTGGAAGCTTGGCTTTCCTCTCCAGACATCTTTGCGAGCTGGAGAACGAAACTCCTGAACTCCCACTGTGAATTGGAATAAACATCTGTGTTCTGCTCCTGCAGTTTCATACAGCAGAGCTGATATTACATCACATTTCAGCTATTACTTTCGTTATGCTTTACTTTCTTAACACACGTTCCTTGACTTATAGAGCAAAAATCTCCTTCATTTTCTGAATGAGTGATTGATTTTTAGTGATAAACCTTGTAAGAAACCTTTCAAGGCAGGCCTATTATGAGTCACAAGGCTGTTAAGTAAGGGATAATGTACAGTCAGCCGGTCATTATCGCAAAAACTCTGGTTTACCAAGTCAGGTTTATTTTGAGACAATGATGGGGTGAGTGAACATTATCTAACATACTACATGACTACTCGCCAAATAAATAAATCTATGGACATGATTAAGTTGGGAAATATTGATTTGAGTTTGAATTATATCTGTACATTATCTAAAAATGTAGTAATCAGTGGTTTATGCTTCTGTATAAGTCAGTGTAGTTCTGAATAAGTCAGTGTCATTTCATCTCAAGTAAATCAAGATTAATTGACAAATTGACAGTTAATTTTATTATTGTTGTAATTCTAAAATGAGGTCCACCAGTAGAAGAAAGTCATTGCTACTAACTAATCTCATAATGTTTTCCACAATAATTGCTTGTAATTGTAAAAATATTCAAAGTGATTGAAAATGTGCAACGAACCTGCAATTTGTAACGTCTCGGTTACGTATGTAACCCTCGTTCCCTGAAGGAGGGAACGGAGACGTCACGTCGGAGGACCGAGGAATTGGGATCTCGCTTAGAGAGACCTATCCACTTCGAGTGTAAACTAAATGAGCCAATGCACATTGGCATGCGATTATTGCATCCAGCTGCCGCCGATCACAGCGTGAGTATAAGTAGGCAGCAGGTGCAGCGCATATTCAGGTTTTCGCTGAGGAGCCAAGCCGGGGCCCGGCCGCTCAGCAGTGATACAGGAGCCATGGCGACGGGACGTGATGTCTCCTTTCCCTCCTTCAGGGAACGAGGGTTACATACGTAACCGAGACGTTCTCTATCAGTCGGTCGGTCACTCTCGACATCACGTCGGAGGACCGACGAATTGGGATCCCTACCAAAAGGCCATGGATACTGCCCCTTCCAGTGTCCCGTGGAGGCCTCCTGTGCCGTTATTTTTTGGCGCAGGTTAGGGCCCCCATAAGAAGATCCGTTACTGTTGCTATGGCACTACCCACTCAGTAGGACTGGATAACACTGGGAAAACGTACCCGTTCAGCTCAGAACAGGAACGCTGCGGAAGCCCTTACCTTCCTGAGGGAGGGTCAGAAGCAGTTACACATATGGACAATAGTTAGATGCATATGGAAAATTGGAGGTGATTGTAACTTCTTGGAAGTAGCAGGAAGTCTGCCGGGAAACACAGGCTCTAAGGCTAAACCGTGGAAATACACATATGGGATCCGAACAGTCTCTACATATGGAACCCAGCCCTCTACCGGTTCTCAGGGATTCATCGAGTGAGGGCCTGGTGCCGGACGCTCCGCCACGTCCAGCTGCCGAGGGGATGGAGGAGCTCGACAGGGTCTACAGTTGGACTCTCTGGAGCAGTTTTTAGCAAGCCGACCCGAAACCGGGGCCCCTCAGTGCTTCTACCCGTTTGAGTTGAGAACACAGGAGGAAACCGGTTCTACACGAAGGCTATAGAATCTAGCGAATGTGTTAGGGGTCGCCCAGCCCGCAGCCCTACAAATATCTGTCAGCGAGGCGCCACGAGCCAGCGCCCAGGAGGATGCTACACTTCTCGTAGAGTGAGCTCTCAACCTGAACGGGCAAGGCACACCCTGTGCCTGATAAGCCAGGGTGATGGCATCCACTATCCAGTGGGCCATCCTCTGCTTGGAGACGGCATTCCCTTTCTGCCGGCCTCCGTGACAGACAAAGAGCTGGTCTGAGGTCCTGAAGCTTTGCGTCCTGTCAACGTAGTGTCTCAATGCTGGGACGGGACAAAGCAAAGCCAGGGCTGGGTCCGCCTCCTCCGGGGGCAGTGCTTGCAGGCTCACCACCTGGTCTCTGAATGGAGTAGTGGGAACCTTGGGCACATAGCCGGGCCGGGGCCTCAGGATTATCTGAATTCCGCCGGTTCAAACTGTAGGCACGAATCGTCGACCGAAAATCCGTGTAGGTCCCCAACCCTCTTAATGGAGGCCAGTGCAAGCAGGAGCAGAGTTTTCATTGAGAGAAACTTGGGCTCGACTGTCTGCAAGGGCTCAAACGGGCCCTGTTGCAGTGCTCTAAGCACTAAGGACAGGTCCCAAGAGGGTATAGAGGGGGGGCGTGGAGGATTCAGCCTTCTTGCCCCCCTAAGGAACCTGACAACCCAGTCATGCTTCCCCACTGACTTCCCTTCCACAGGGTCGTGGTTGGCAGCAATCGCGGCCATGTAGACCTTGAGGGTGGAGGGAGACAGCCTTCGCTCCAACCCTTGCTGCAAGAAGGACAGCACGACTCTGATCGGGCATCTCCGGGGGTCTTCTCTGTGAGAAGAGCACCATTCGACGAACAGGTTCCACTTCAAGGCGTAAGCGTGTCTCGTAGACGGTGCTCTCGCCGAAGTGATGGTGTCGACTACCTCTTGGGGTAGGTCACCTAGAACCTCCGCGTCCCATCCAGGGACCAGACATGAAGTTTCCAGAGGTCTGGACGTGGGTGCCACAAGGTGCCCCGTCTCTGAGTCAGTAGATCCTTCCTCAGAGGAATCTGTCAGGGAGGGGCTGTCACGAGGAGCATCAGCTCTGGGAACCAAGTCTGGGTGGGCCAGTATGGCGCCACGAGCAGGATCTGCTCCTCTTCCTCACTGACCTTGCACAGTGTCTGTGCGAGAAGGCTCACTGGGGGAAATGCATACTTGCGAAGGCCCTGCAGCCAGCTGTGTGCCAGTGCGTCCGTGCCGAGTGTTCCTTCGGTCAGGGAGTAAAACAACTGGCAATGCGACATCTCTAGGGATGCGAACAGGTCTACCTGTGCGAGTCCAAAGCGTCGCCAAATCAGCTGGACCGTCTGGGGATGGAGTCTCCACTCTCCGGGGAGCGCAGCTCGTGACAGCTCGTCGGCTGTCCGGTTGAGCAAGCCCGGGATATGAATGGCGCAAAGCGACCTCAGATGCTTCCGACTCCAGAGGAGGAGGTGACGGGCGAGTTGTGACATGCGACGGGAGCATAGACCACCTTGTCGGTTGATGTACGCAACGGTCACAGTGCTGTCCGTACGGACCAGTACATGCTCGCCTCGTAAGCGTCTCTTGAGACGGTTCAAGGCCAGGTCTACTGCCAGCAACTCTAGGCAGTTGATGTGCCAGTGCAGTTGGGGACCTGTCCAAACCCCCGACACTGCATGCCCGTTGAACGTGGCCCCCCAGCCCTTGGCGGAGGCATCTGTGTAAACCACAGCGTGCCTGGAGACCTGTTCCAGGGGCACTCCTGCCCAAAGGAATGAAAGGTCTGACCACGGGGTGAAGGTTTGGCGGCAGGCTGGAGTGACTTGGACCCACAGCGTGCCGCTCTGCCACGCCCACCTCGGGACTCGGCCATGAAGCCAGTGTTGAAGCGGTCTCATATGGAGCAGCCCCAGCGGCGTAACCGCCGCCGCAGCCGCCATATGCCCCAGGAGCCTCTGAAACTGTTTCAGTGGTGCTGCCGTCCTGTTCTTGAATGTATTCAAGCAGTTCAACACAGACTGAGCGCGTTCCTGCGTGAGGCGCGCTGTCTGACTGACCGAGTCCAACTCCATACCGAGAAAAGAGATCCTCTGCACCTGGGAGAGTTTGCTCTTTTCCCAGTTGACCTGAAGGCCCAACTGGCTGAGGTGCGAGTGCACCAAGTCCCTGTATTCGCATAACTGGTCCCGCGACTGAGCTAGTGTAAGCCAGTCATCGAGGTAGTTGAGAATGCGCACGCCCTATTCTCTCAGGGGAACAAGGGCTGCCTCCGCTACTTTCGTGAAGACACGGGGCGACAGGGACAGCCCGAAGGGCAGGAATTTGTACTGATATGCCCGTCCTTCCAGCCGATGCCCCCTGGGACACGGGAGCATTCAGGAACCGTGCCTTGTCTGCCTCCTTCATGTCGGCCAGACACAGCCAGAGGTGGCGTTCCTGGACCACCATGGTGGACATCGCACGGCCCAGAGACCGCGCCGTAACCTTCGTCGCTCGTAGCGCGAGGTCCGCGGCGGTACGAAGCTCACTGAGAACTTCTGGGTCGTGACCACCCTCGTGCAGGTCCCTCAGTGCCTTGGCCTGGTGAACCTGCAACAACGCCATAGTGTGTAGGGCTGAAGCAGCTTCTCCGCAGGCCGTATAAGCACTGCCGGTCAGGGCCGACGAGTGCCTACAGGCCCGGGAGGAAGCGGTCCTTGGACACAATTGCATCGCAACCGATCGCTCCACCGGTGGGACCTCCGTATACCCCCGCGCCACTCCGCCATCAAGGGTGGCGAGGGAGGATGAGCCACTGGAGCGGTTTCTGGCAGTGAAAGGTGCCGTCCACGTTCCAGTGAGCTCATCATGCACTTCCGGGAAGAAAGGCACCGGGGTGGTGCCCTGAGAACCAGCGCGGGCCACCCCGAGAAACCAATCGTCCAGCCTTGAGGGTTTGGGACACGGTGGAGGCCTCCACTCGGGCAAGCATAGCCACCATTTCCGGATCCGAATCCGGCACCGCTGACCGCCCAGAGGGTGGCAACGGTACTGAACCATCATCTCCGGATTGGTCTGACTCACCCTCTGATGCAGCGATCGACATCCGATCGTCGGGGGGAGCGCCAAAGGATACAAGCGGTACCCCCCCCCCCCTCCATGGGAGGGGCCGGCCTGTTCCCTAGGCAGCTCCATTGGTAGCGAAGTGCCGGTGGCAGGAGGAGCCCTCGCTCTTTTTGGAGGGGAATTCCTCACTGTCACCGTAAGACCAGCCCGGCTACTGCCCGAAGTAGTGCCCCCCTGGCGGCCACCAGGGGGAACCCTAGATCTCGGCAGAGGCACAGGTACCCCGCCCCTTTGCAAGAAGCGGAGCCTGGTCCGCAGCCCTGCGACGGTCATCCCCCCGCAATGGGGCATGACGTGCCTCTGACGTGACGTCAAGAGTGACCGACTGATAGGGAACTCCCACTTCTACTTAAAAACTGAAGGCAGCAGTTAAAACCAGAAGTCATATCTGTTATCTGATCTCCATATGCTTTTGTCAAACGAAAACTGAGCTTTTTAAAAATTTTCTCCCAAGTGAATACATTTAAAAATGTGGTTTTCCCATTTGTAGTGTATGTACATAAATTAGCACATAAAGTTCAACATAAGTCTATACTATTTAAATACCAATAAAGTGGGGTCTTATGATAATTGCGCCACAATTATAAAATAAAGATTACATCAGAAGAGTTTTTCTGTTATAAAAATACAGATCTGTCAGCATTAGCGAAACAGAAGGTGTTAGAATAAACTCAAAACTCAGTCTTCGCAGCGCTGCTTCAAGTCAAACCTTAAGATTCACGTTTAGTCATGTGATGCAGTCAAGTGATCTATAACCCAAAATAATTTAGATGGCAACCCATGTTATACCGGCATTATTGTGCTTGCTTACCACATTTATAGCAATGTTAAAGATTAATCTTACTTTTTACCATTTTATATACATTTCAGCAAAGATGACAGAAATGTTTATTGAAATTGATGTCCTGTTTCAAATCATTACAGCAATTACATTTCAGACTGTGGTCAACCTGGACGCACCAGTAATGCAAAACATGGCTTATCTTACATAGTATTTTTTGTCAAATATATAAAAATAGTCAAAATATTAAAAAAATCCTTAAATCAAGTTACTTTTACTAGATAAGCAAAATGACTTAAGATTTTTAGTCTTGTTTCCCAGGGGGGAAACCTAAATTGAGTACATTTTCCTTAAAACAAGTAAAATTATCTGCCAGTGGGGTAAGTAAAATACTCTTGTTTTAAGAATATTTTACATACCCCACTGGCAGATAATTTTACTTGTTTTAAGCAAAATGTACGTAATTATTTTTTTCCCCCATGGAAACATGACTAAAGATCTTATGTAATTTTGCTCATCTAATAAAAGTATCTAGTATCTTGATTTAAGAATCTTTTGATATTTTGACTAGAAACAAGACAAAAATACTACGTAAGATAAGCCATGTTTGGAAAGAGCTTGAAAATGCTAGTGTGGACGGAAATTCTGTGCGAAAAGTTAGTGTGAAAATTCTGTTTCTTTAGTTTGTCTTGATTCATGTGGATGTTGCACAAATTTAAATATTGTCCTTGACGTTTCCCTTTGACTTTTGTGGGTGGAGATCAAAATATATATAATAATATCAATCCACTATCCATATTATTTTGCAACACCCTAAATTTACGAGACTTCTGATTCACTAGCGGATAACTAAAGTATAAGTAAACTTTAAAACTATTTTTACTACAAACCAGTGTTTTCATGATTATGGTAATAAATTAAAATAATATGATTCCAAAATACCAGTTTGCAATATCAAGTAGCACAAACGACTGTTTTCTTAAAACGAATGTCACTGGAAGTCTTGACCCTGGACCACAAAACCAGTTATCAGGGTCGATTTCTTTAAATTGAAATGTATACATAATTTATTTATACATAAATAAGCTTTCCATTGATGTATGTTTTGATAGGATAGGACAATATTTGGTCGCAATACAACTATTTAAAAATCTGGGACCTGAGCGTGCAAAAAAATTGAAATATTGAGAAAATCGCCTTTTAAGTTGTCAAAATTAAGTTCTTAGCAATGCTTCTTAAAAAATTACGTTTTAATATATTTACGGTAGGAAATTTACAAAATATCTCCATGGAATGATCTTTGCTTAATAGCCTAATGATTTTTGGCATAAAAGAAAAATCGATAATTTTGACCAATACAATGTATTGTTGACTTTTGCTACAAATATACTTATGCGACTTAAGAATGGTTTTGTGCTCCAAGGTCACAAATAATAAATTTCTGTTTATGTTTTTGGAATATATGATGAAATTATATGCATGGTTTGAAATTAACACCCACCAACCCGCCAAATGCGGGTAAAAATCAGCTGTGACGGGTAACGTCGTCAAATCACTAGTCAATTTGGCAGGTTACTTTTCGTAAGTTAAGTTCACTCATTAATTTCTTGGGGAAGTTCATGCAAGCCACATCTGCACAGGTTTAGGGCAAAAACTGCCCAAAAACTAAACAAAACACAGCTACAGAGTGCACTCATTCGCGACTAAGTTACTTGATGAAGTCTGGTTAGACTAACTAGTGCACGTGCATATTTAGAGTGTGTTCTTTCCCTGCTTGATTGAGTCTATTAATATGCATTAAGAATGATCACATAATTCAAGATAGGGGGGAAGAACATTTAAATATTTATATCTATTCATATAGTTAATCAATATCACACGAAGAATGCCGTTTTTTTTTTTAAGAATCAGCATGGTTACAAATGTGATATTGATTTTATAAAACAGTTCAATAAACAAAATTTGATATCAAGAGATTTACGTTGTATACACCATATTGCCTGTTTTTGCTCTATTTCGCCAACAAAAATCATACCAAAAACAGTCACAGCACTGTTTTGCGTCTCTGAGCAACATGGTGTTTTGTTCCTGAATGAATCAACCGTTTAAATTATTCGGTTTAATCATAATGACTCGCTTATTAACAGTGACTTACTGCCACCTACTGGCGGGTTTAATTTTACATTTAAAGTATCTTTTCATTTTTAAAATAATTTCAAATATCAGAATTCAACTTTTCATGTTTAAAATAACAAAACGTTATTTATGCATTTGTAACTGCAGGTTAAATAATTCCATGTCCCTCTAAGCTGCATTAACATGTGAAAATACATCTAAATGCCATAAGCTTCTGCAACGATTAATTTTCTTGATGCTGATTTCATTTGTTTAGTAACAGCCTGAATGTATAATTATTTTAATTGATTGATAAAATGTAAGAATTTGGAAAAAGGATCAAAGGATGATGCACACTTTTAGAAATAATGGGCTTTATAAAGGTAAAAATGGCCATAAAAGGTTCAAATCAATTTAAACTTATTGGAAAATATGTATTTCTATCATTGCTGTGAACTGACCACACAGAATGTGAAGAATATAAAAAACTGTGAGTCAGCTGTTCACAGCAGTAAGATACCAGCACAATAACACACTCAGCAAAACATCCTCTAATTATCGATAAAATCCCAGAAAATATAGAGATTTATTTTTTTATTTGTCAGTATTTGTATTAGTACTGACAAAAAAAATTACTTTTAGTACTGACATAAAATTATTAGCAATGGTCGCTTTTCACTTTCAGTGTAGATAGCCACAAGCTGTTGGTTTATTTACGGTTTTTCTTTTTTGGCTAGGAGAAGTTATGAATGGCTGGTAACTTAAAAATGTTTTAGTCAAATTGAAAAGTGAAAAAGTTAATTTAAATCCCTGATTATAAGAGTATTCAATGTTTTTCATAGTACTTTCACTGTAGTATCACTAAAAGAATAAAAACCAGAGCAAAGTGAGGTAGATTTGCCTACCGTTTGCTATAAAAAGAACATTGTTTGTTGGAATGTATAGCATGTGCAGGCAATTTAACGAAACAGACTGGAGGCTCCACGCTATTACAGTGGAGGGGGGATGCCAACACATCTAACATAAAATACTCCTGTGAAAGTCTATGGCCTTGGGCATAATACCTTTAATGTGACCAAAATCTTTTATTGTATCCAAAGCGTTCATATGGAGGCTTCTGTGATTACGTTTAGCTGAATAGATGACAGGATGAGAAGAGTTAATGTCCGATCTGGCACAGTCTTCCATCACAGGCGCCTCGGCGGCCGACGCATGGATCCCACATCAAAGTCTGAGTGGAAAAAGTCTTGCGGGGATGACCTGTTACAGCAAACAACTAATAAAGACAGACGACAGACAAAAAGTGGAACTGATTGAGTGTACTTACATATACATGAGCAGCCCAGGTATCAGCCCAGCAGCATCACTGGGAGATAATTACACCCTATGTGTCTCAGTGCGCATTATGTGTGTATGTTTTCATTTACAACAGAGAGACCTCCAAGTCCTGGACAAAAATCCAGTTTAATAATTACCTGTCAAGCGTAATTAACTGTGCTTTTCTCTTCCTATGCTTTTCATGGAGCCTGCAGCGAGACGTTCCTTTCGAGTTGTGTCTGTCTCAGTGCCTTTGCCACCCAAAGCTCAGAGACAGTTTTAATTGCAACACGACGACCACAAGAAACGCACAAAATCCTCATAAATGTATAGAAAAGCTGGCTGCGTTCCCAATGTGGGCAACAAATCATGGAGTAATTACAGGTAAGCAACCTCTCCATCTCAGACGGCTCTACGGGGAAGGAGATTGTTCAATATTTTACGTATGGTCACAGCTTGGTGTTTTACGTACTGTTTGAATGCTGCGGGTCTATAGGCGGTGCCCTCTTCTCTTTAAGCCAAAATAATATATTAGGCAGGTAAGCCACATTGCCCTGAATTATTACTATTAATCTAACCACTTTATTTATGATGTTCTAATTTGTTGCAAAAAAAAAACAATAATAATTGCAAAAATAATTTTGGGGGGGTTTTGATTCAAATTATTAAACATTATTTACTTGCGATACTAAATTAAATAGATACATCTTGTTTTCATAAATACATAAATTAACAAGTGAGTTTTTGTGGAATAGAAAAATATTTGCCAGAGTGGTAAGAAATATAAACCCATTTTTACCTTTGAATTAAGGTAAATTTTTTGAAATTTACATTTTTTAAGCATAAACCCACTTAATTTTTATACATTTCTTTCCAGAATGTCTTTTTCATACTTCACCCAAAAATTAAAATTATGTCATCATTTACTCACCCTCAAGTAGTTCCAAACCTGTATGAATGTCTTTGTTCTGCCGAACACAAATGAAGATATTCTGAAGAATGTGGGAAACAGAGCAGTTCTGGGGCACCATTGACTTCCATAGTATTGTTTTTCCTACTGTGGAAGTCAATGGTGCCTTAAAACAGCCTGGTTACAAACTTTCTTAAAAATGTCTTCCTTTGTGTTTGGTAGAACAAATAAATTCATACAGGTTTGGAACTACATGAGGGTAAGTAAATGATGATAGAATTTAAATATTTGGGTGAACTATCCCTTTAATATCTTAAGTAGTGCTGTCAAAGTTAATTCATTTTAACTGCACTCATTTTATTAACGCGGGATTAACGCAGCGCGTATTTTCTGTCTGACCCATGACCCTCTCTCTCTCTCTCTCTCTGCGTCAGCTCGGTTAAGTGTGCGGCAGCAGCACTTTCAGTTAAGCACATATATTATGTTGCTTCTTTAGTTTTACGTGATGCAAGTATAGCCGAAATCACAGCACTGATATTGTCTTTATCTTATGTGTATTTGATTTCATCAGATGATGGCTCGATTATCAGGATTGTTGTGCAGATTAACATCTTGGAAGGGAGAGCTGGTTATGTAGTTTTAATGGGTCGTGTTTCAATCACTTTTTCATATTCATTCAGTTGTCTGACAACAGAAACAGTAAAATATATAAATTAAAACAGTATTATTGAGAATTTAGCTGCATCAAAATAAATTATGTGGTCACAGAGAGGCAAACAAATGTAATAATAAATAATATTGGCTGTGTACATTTTGCATGTTCAGAAGAAGAGCTGCCCTGTGTGCAAAAATGTAAACAGGTTTGTGTCAGTAAATTCCTCAGTGCAAAGAAAGAAGTAATGGTCACCTGGTATTTCTTTTTTCCTGTGTCTAATAGACATGAACAAGTTCTTTGAAAAACATCTATTACCTTTGAAACATGTCTAGTCTTCATGCTCTATGTTGTCTATGGTATCAATAATAATAAACATACATTTGCATAAAGCATCCCTATTTGTCCATGCCTATGTTTTTTTTATCAATTTTACTTACACACACACTAAAGCTGAGGTAGATGGAGGTGCATAGAGCACCATCATGGAGTGTCCCCACACCTCTTCATTCCTAGGTGACATTCTGCGATGTTGTGAGAAGTCTCGGAGGAGACATTCATGACTCGACCCTCAGCCATTACTCTTTAGGACATCTTTGCCTGCAAGGCTACACGAGAGCCAGCGCGGTGTGTGGGAAAGCGTCCCTCCTTGCCCGCTCTCTACGAAGCCTCAAGGCTATTTCTACAGTTTGCATAATAACTGACTACATGGGGTTCTTTCTAGAAAGAGTTTCCTGGTAAGTGGAGCAGCGGAGGTTCTCTGGAGACACGAGATTCCACCAGGAGTGGGGAAATCACAAAGTTACGCTATAAAAAGAACAAAACAGTGGAGTCTTGCTGTTTTAATGATAATTTCAGTAACTTTTCAAAAGGAGGCTCGTGCAACCGCACAAGAATAAGCAAGGGACTGATATGTGGAAGTAGAATTATTTAATTAGTCCCTATGAGTAATATTTGTAGGTTCTTTTGTGCTGCCCTTTTTAATGAGAAACTCTTCTTGGTTGAAAGAATTCATTATTTTGCTGTTAACTTTTATTTGTATTGTCATTCTCAAAAGGAATGCCAACTCAGTCGTAGTTTGAAACACGGATGACTTTCGTGTTCATGGAAAATGTTCAACCTAGTCTCACTGGAAACATGTGACTCTGCCTTCAATTTTGCAAAACTCTAAAATCATAACAATACATATAGTTTGCTGCAGCTAGTGGCGGCAAAACACTGAACTCAATTTCACACAAATTATGATTACAGGAAGAGATGATCAATTAATAAAGACTTTTTTGCCAGTTCTTTGCACAAAGGGCCTCAAAAAACGTTTACCATACTCTATGAATTGGAAGCTATTTCATATTTCTAATAACCATCTTTTTTAGGTAATAAACATTTGCCATTCAGAGTAAACAGTAGAGTCCTTTAAAAAACAAAAACAAATGAGCTCATAGAAGCAAGTAAAAATTATAATTGTGCTTTTATGTCATACATATTTACATTTATCCATTTAGCAGACACCTTTATCCACATTTATCCATTTAGCAGACACCTTTATCCGAAGCAACTTACAAAATGCAATACAACTGTCAGGGTTCTGTTACTTTGGTGTAGTGTCATTCATGGTTTTGTGACAGAGCCCTGATACTCCCGTCATGTCCTGTTTTCACGTGAGAGTGCGGTCTCGAGTTTGCTCGGCCGCGCGCTCTTCTGTCCATGTGTGTTTTGTGGTGTTGCATATGCAGTTCGTGTTTTTTATCGGCTGCATGCATTCACGTTATGTCTTGTGCTGTGTGGCACGCAGCTTATGTATTCATTGGCTGTGTGCTTTCATGTTGTCATGTTTTGTGTGAACACGTGGCTTATGAGTTTTCTCATTAGCTGCGTGTTTGTGTCCTGTTTTGAACATGGCTGGTGATTTGTTTTGCTGGCCATGTGCTTGTGTTTTTGTTTTGTGTGAGCACATTACTTTTATCTTAGTTTTCTGTGTGTCATGTGCTCTCATGTCAATTTTCTTGACTCCACCCATCTTGTTTCCTGATTATTGGTTCATTTGCCCCACCTGTCTTCCCTCGTTACCCTCCTCATTTGCTACCTTTATAATCTCCTTGTGTTTGCAGTCCTGTGCCAGTTCGTCATCAAATTTTCCTGTTCCTGCTTTGTCTTGTCGTGCCCTGCCCAGCCAAGCCTTGCCAGCTGTCCTGTTTTTCCCCTACAGGGTAGTTTTTGTTGCTGTTTTGTTTTATTTTTTATCTCCTGCAAAATAAAGCCAATTCTCCTGCACAACTGAGTCCTTGCCTCATCCCTTCATCCCCAACCTTGACAACAACAAAGCAATTCAACTCAAAGGGATACTCCACCCCAAAATGAACATTTTGTCATTAATCACTTATCCTCATATCATTCCAAACCAGTAAAAGCTTAGTTCGTCTTCAGAACACAATTTAAGATATTTTGGATGAAAACCGGGAGGTTTGTGACTGTCCCATTGACTGCATAGTAAATTGCACTGTCAAGGCACTTAAAAGTATGAAAAGCATTGTTAGAATAGTCCATCTGCCATCAGTGGTTCAATCTGAATTTAATGAATTGATGAGAATAAAAATTTGCGCGAAGAAACAAAACTTTTTTTTCAACAATTTGTCTCTTTTGGTTCAGCATAGCGCCATTTTGGAGAATGTCCGCTGGACGCAAGCAGCGTATGCTCTTGTGTGTCAGCCGTGCCACAAGGATACGTCTTCTACATTTGTTTACGCTTTGAATTGAATGAAAACAGCGCATCCGTGTGGCATGGCTGACTAACAAGAGCATAATTGCGTCCAGGAAACTTTTACGGATTTGGAATGACATGGGGTAAGTGATTAATGTCAACATTTTTATTTTTGGGTGGAGTATCCCTTTAAGAAGCCAATAACACAAAGGTTGCTAATAACACACCGTTTCAAACATTGCCTAGCTTTTGCTCAAACTTTGAGTCAGGTTCAGTGAAAGATTTACTGTAGCATGAGAAACAATGTAATAAATTGATGCTGCAAATCTGTGTTGGAGAAATCTGAACTTGTTCACTTTTTACGGTCATTGTGAACATTTCCCTTTGGAATTGCCACAATTTATTTCAGAAGCAATTTGATACAAACATTGCTATTTTATTATTATCATTTATTTACTAACCTTTACTAACTAAAGTCCATATGCACTTGTATACATTCTTACATTGTATACATTGACATTCTTTTCAGGGAAAACATGCCTACATTGCAAGTGGATAAGCAGTAATCAGTGTTGGGAAATTTGCTTTGCAAATGTAATAGGTTACAGATTACAAGTTGCCTTATTTAAAATGCAATCGTGTAAATATTTTGATTACTTTTAAAGTAATACAACTGATTACATTTGATTACTTTTTGATTACTTTTCTAAATTTCTAACACATGTTTTAACTGTTACTCATTTTCAAACATTTTAATGCAGGCAGGGTTAACCTCAGCATCACTTTACTAAACGGCCTTTAAATGACAGGAGACATAGTGCACATCAAAAACAGGCAACGCAACAAATTAATATTATTCAACACAAAATATTAAACATTTTCTTAAGTAAATTTAATTTTATTTAAAATGTGTAATTAAATTGAAAACAAAAAAAAAGATTCTCAGTAACTGTAATAGATTACAAAGTTATACAAATTTGCCTGGCACAATTACATTTGCACTATTGCAAAAAATAGCTTAAAACTTGCAAGCTAGGAAATGGGAAATGCGAATTGCATTTAGCTAATTTGTTGTGCTTATTTCCTTTAGTCAAGTCACCTTTATATAGTGATAACAGCCCCACTTTATATTAGGTGGCCTTAACTACCTGTAACACTCTGGTCAAGGAGGCAGACAAGAGGGTACTGGCAAGCAGGTAAGTGATTTATTCAAAACTCAAAGATCAGGCTTCC
Source organism: Oxygymnocypris stewartii (assembly GCA_003573665.1). Taxonomy (NCBI): domain Eukaryota; kingdom Metazoa; phylum Chordata; class Actinopteri; order Cypriniformes; family Cyprinidae; genus Oxygymnocypris; species Oxygymnocypris stewartii. The sequence continues at coordinate 1,299,265 of QVTF01023105.1, forward strand.
AGGTAAATAGTAACTCAAACATCAGTGGAAGCAAAAAATAAAGAGTCTTATCTGGGCACTCGTCCCTTCTTTGGCAGGCAAACGGCAGACCGGCAGATCCCAGGCAACAGGTAGACAGTGACCAGAGAATAGCTTGCTACCTTGAGACTAGCCGATGAGTGAGTGAGTGAGTGGAGTGTGCTTAAATGTGGTGCCGGTAAGTGGGTGCAGGTGCGGGTGATCAGTAATCAGGTGAGTGTGAGCGTGTGTAGGAGGCTGGTTCCGCTGGTGGCTGTGTGACATTACCCCCTCCCCCACGGGCGTCTCCCGACGCTCGTGATCGACGGCGAGGGCGACCACGCCCCCTGGGAGCAGGGCGATCGGGATGGACTTGGTGGAAATCGGAAACGAGGGATGGGTCGAGAATGTCATCTTTGTCAGCCCAGGATCTCTCCTCAGGACCGTACCCCTCCCAGTCTATGAGGTACTGTATCCGGCCGCCCCGCCGCCGGGAGTCGAGAATCTCTTTTACTCTGTGGATGGCCTCACTGACCTCGACTTCGGGTGGGGGAGGGGATACTTCGTGCTCTGAGGAGGAAGGGAGAAGAGGGTTAGTGAAGGGCTTTAGTAAGGAGACGTGGAAGGTGGGTGAGATTCGGTAGTGATCCGGTAATTGCAATTGGTAGGTGACTTCATTGACACGTTTTGTGATGGGGAAAGGACCTATGTACCGGGGACTCAGCTTCCTGCTGGGCAGTCGGAGACGAATATCTCGGGTCGATAGCCAGACGCGATCACCCGGTTGGTAGACGGGATTAGTGGCTCGGCGAGCGTCAGCGTAGAACTTGTGTCTCCGAACTGCCTGCTGGAGATGGACGTGAGCTGAGTTCCATACCCTCTCACTCTCCCGGAACCAGTAATCTACCGCCGGGACCTCCGAACGCTCCCCGGTCCAGGGAAACAGTGGTGGTTGGAACCCAAGAACACACTGAAAGGGTGTTAATCCTGTGGTTGATTGACATAGCGAATTCTGGGCATATTCCGCCCAGGGCAGATACTGGTTCCAGCTGTTTTGATGATTGTGACAGTAGGCCCGGAGATATCGACCGATCTCTTGAATTTTCCGTTCGGTCTGGCCGTTGGTCTGAGGGTGATAGCCAGAGGATAGACTGACTGAGACACCTAAGAGGCGGAAGAACGCTCGCCAGACTCTGGAGGTGAATTGTGACCCTCTGTCAGATACTATGTCCTCAGGAAGTCCAAAGTTCCTAAACACGTGTTGAAAGAGAGTCTCTGCGGTCTCTAGGGCGGTAGGTAGGCCTCGTAGGGGAATTAGCTTGCACCACTTTGAGAACCGGTCTACGACCACAAGGATGGTGGTATATCCGTCGGAAGGAGGTAGGTCTGTGGCAAAGTCTATCCCCAGGTGAGACCAGGGCCGGCGAGGTATTGGTAAAGGAACCAATTTACCTTCGGGCAGTTTACGAGGCGTGGAGGAGATGGCACAGACCGAACAACCTTTGACATACCGGACGACATCCCGGGCCATGTTGGGCCACCAGTAGCGGCCTTGGAGGAGCGAGAGGGTTCGGTTGCTGCCTGGGTGTCCGGATCCCGGAGAGGTGTGGACTGAGTCCAGAAGGGTGAGGCGAAGGGTAGATGGGACATACTCCTTGCCTTCGGGACCTCCCGGCGGAGCAGGTTCTGTTAGAGTGGCGGCACGGATTTGATCATCGAGGGCCCACTGGATTGGAGACAGGAATACAGAGGACGGTAGGATTGGCTCGGGCTCGTCGGGTGTCGGATCTGGTTGGTGAAGACGGGAGAGTGCGTCAGCCTTGATGTTCTTATTGCCAGGACGGTAAGAGATGGTAAAGTTGAAACGAGTGAAGAAGAGGGCCCAGCGGGCTTGTCTGGGGTTCAAGCGTTTAGCATCTCTGAGGTATTGCAAGTTCTTGTGGTCGGTAATTACTTCGAATGGATATTGGGCCCCTTCCAGCCAATGCCGCCATTCCTCCAGAGCGAGCTTGATGGCCAGTAACTCTCGATTCCCCACGTCATAGTTCTGCTCCGCCGGGGACAATTTTCTGGAGAAGTATGCACAGGGATGGAGCACAGGGGTTTCACCCTTCCACTGGGATAAGGCGGCACCGACTCCCAGGGTGGCCGCATCCACTTCCACCACGAAGCGGAGATTAGGGTCAGGATGGATCAGCGCGGGAGCGGTACAGAAGGCTGACTTGAGTTGATGGAAGGCCTGTTCGGCTTCGGGTGCCCAGGAGATGGAATGGGTCTTTCGTTTCAGTAGTGAGGTGAGAGGTGCCGCCACCTGGCTGTAATGAGCGACGAACCGACGATAAAAGTTTGCAAATCCAAGGAACCTCTGTAGCTCCTTGACCGTGGTAGGTCGTGGCCAGCTTCGCACCGCATCAATCTTTTTAGGGTCCATTTGAACTCCAGTGGGTGTGATGATGTAGCCCAGGAAGTGAATGGTGGTTTTGTGAAACTCACATTTTTCAGCTTTCAGGAATAAGTGGTGCTGACGGAGGCGTTGAAGGACCTGGGTTACGTGTCTGTGGTGTTCGGTGATGTCAGGGGAGTATATGAGAATGTCGTCAATGTAGATGAGGACGAACCGGTGAAGCATATCCCTGAAGATTTCGTTCATGAAGTTTTGGAATATGGAAGGCGAGTTAGAAAGCCCGTATGGCATAACCCGATATTCGTAGTGCCCAGTGGGTGTTATGAAGGCGGTTTTCCACTCATCGCCTTTGCGGATGCGGATAAGGTTATAGGCACTTCTCAAGTCGAGTTTGCTGAAGATGCGGGCGTCACGGAGTTCTTCCAGGGATGCAGGAACTAGAGGAAGTGGATAGGCAAACTTTACCGTCTGGTCATTGAGTGCTCGATAGTCGATACAGGGTCTTAACCCTCCATCCTTCTTGGCGACAAAGAAGAAGCTGGATGCGGCCGGAGAGGTGGATGGTCTGATGAACCCCTGTTGAAGAGCCTCCTTAACATACTCTTCCATGGCAGTCCTCTCCGGGATTGATAGAGGATAGACCCGTCCCTTCGGTAATTTGGCCCCAGGCAGCAGGTCAATTGCGCAGTCCCATCGCCGGTGAGGTGGTAAGCGAGTGGCTGCAGTTTTGCTGAACACATCGGAGTACGGGTGATATTCGGGTGGAATGGGTGTGATGGGCAGTGAATCAGGGCTTTCAACGGTGGTGGAACAGAGGGATAATGGAAACAGAACGGATCTAGGCTGGGGCCGTTCCTTCATACACTCTCGGATACAGTTCTCACTCCATCGGAGGATCTCTCCAGATTTCCAATCGATGGTGGGTTGGTGGCGAGCGAGCCAGGGACGTCCGAGAACAATGTCCACGACTGCTTCCTCCAATACCAGTAGAGATATGGGCTCCGAGTGGAGGCACCCAATGCGTAGTACCACCTCTGGGGTGTGGTGGCGTACCAAACCTCTGCCCAGCGGCTTGCCTTGGATGGTAGTGATTTGATAGCGGATTTGGTTGGTGTGACGGGGAATAGAGAATTCAGTGAGACTGCGGGACGCGATGAAGTTTCCAGAGGCTCCCGAGTCCACGAGTATCTTGACTGGGAAAGATTGGTCATGATACAGGAGAGAAGCATTGATATGAGGCACACTGGAAATGGTAGGAGTTATATGGACAGTACTCACCGCTGGGCATGGAGGACGGACGGGACAGGTGTTGAGAACGTGTCCGTGAGACCCACAATAGAGGCAGAGGCCCTGGGCAATGCGGCGAGATCTTTCCGTAGGGGTGAGGTGATAGTTATCTGTGACCATTGGTTCGGGAGGAGGTTGGGCCTGTCTTGAGGAGATGGCAGCGGGAATTACGGGCTCTGAGTGGCAGGCAATCAGGTGCTGGGATATATGGCTTGCTTTGAGGAGGAAGCTCTCGAGACCCACCGTGTCCTCATAGATGGACATGTGTCGGCGAATAGTGGCGTTCAGCCCACGGCGGAACACGGAGAGCAGGGCCGAATCATTCCAGCCACTACTAGCAGCGAGGGTGCGGAAACGGAGTGTGTACTCATGGATGGATGAATCTGCTTGTTGTAACTGTAGCAACTCATCATGTACAGAGACTTTGGTGGTAGACAGACTAAAGACCTCCCGGAAGTGTTCCACGAAACTTTCAAGGGAGTTTACCTGAGGGCTATCCGCATTCCATAGAGCTTCTGCCCACTGTAGCGCTCGGCCAGAGAGGAGTGAGATGATGAAGGCAATCTTGGAACGCTCGGTTGGGAAGAGCTGGGGTTGCATCTCTAGATAAAGGGAGCATTGTAGCAGGAATCCGCTGCATGCAGCTGCCTCACCCGAGAAGTTTCCTGGTCGGGCCATGGGACTGGCAGAGGGAGGAATTGGAGAGGGCAGAGCTTCTTGTAAGGCGTGCACGAGTGTGGTGAAGGTGTCTGATTGTGGATCCATGATTCTTGGTGCTCCTGGACACTTGTTTGTGAGAAAAAAGCGGGGCTAGTCTTCTGTAACACTCTGGTCAAGGAGGCAGACAAGAGGGTACTGGCAAGCAGGTAAGTGATTTATTCAAAACTCAAAGATCAGGCTTCCAGGTAAATAGTAACTCAAACATCAGTGGAAGCAAAAAATAAAGAGTCTTATCTGGGCACTCGTCCCTTCTTTGGCAGGCAAACGGCAGACCGGCAGATCCCAGGCAACAGGTAGACAGTGACCAGAGAATAGCTTGCTACCTTGAGACTAGCCGATGAGTGAGTGAGTGGAGTGTGCTTAAATGTGGTGCCGGTAAGTGGGTGCAGGTGCGGGTGATCAGTAATCAGGTGAGTGTGAGCGTGTGTAGGAGGCTGGTTCCGCTGGTGGCTGTGTGACACTACCGTACTTACATTTAAATTAATAATGTGATACAATGCCCTTATTGTTTACGTTCATGTTTTTTTTACATTGTACTTATGCTTATTGTATGTAATTAATTTCTATACATAAGTATACTTTTAACCCATCTCTTACACCTTAACTCACCCTTAAACTTACCCATACCACCAAACCTGTCTCTTACCCTTATCCCACCTCAATAGCAGCAAAAGTGTTTTGAAATAAATGAAATCAATAAGTACATTGCACTTATTTTGTTATTTAAGTTCATAGTAGTTAAGGCCACCTAATATAAAGTGGGACCACGATTCAAAGCAGCTTCACGGTAATAAACAGGAAAACAACAGAATCAATGATGCAAACTTCTCCAAATATGAAACAAATTCCAAATATAGTAGTGCCCTTATTTCGCTTAAGTCAGTTGATTGTTGATTAAATTCAGTTCAGTAACTGTGTAAAGTTCTTCACCTTTGTGAATATAAGACTGGTTCATTGAATATTGGCACAATTTATTCTTAGGGAATTTTCGCCCACATATTTTCTAATGGAAAAGCACTGGTTTCTTGTTTAGTCCCAAGTAGAGATGATGCTAGCTGAGTTCGCAAAGTTAGCAAGGGGAGATGTTTAGCCAGACAAACCGATCACACACTCAGAGGTCAAAAGGTGAAAGCCAGAGACTATTTACACAGCCATTAACCTAAAGGACGTGTTCAAGAGCTGCCAGTCAGGCCAAAGGTTAAGTGCACAGACGTCTGATCCTCAGACAAATAATAGACTGAAAACATTAGGTCACAAACATTAACAATACTGCTGACTACTTTATAATTATAATATGTATGTATTTATATTTTATAGTAATTATGTCCTTTCTTAATTTTAGGGGTTAGTTGAATTAACAGACATGTGCTTTTATTGGGGATGCCCACTCACCCACAAAACCATCCTTAATTTATCATGTGAGAGTTTAAGTAACCATAGGTGACCATGATGAATGCAGCAGGCATCACAGTTATCACCGTCACTGCTGATTGCTTACATCACACTGTCAAAATCTATTTTCTGTGTGATTAATGGCTACAGTTCTGGGAATACATTAGGAAGGCTTAGCCTAATGAGAGAAGAGCAGTGGTTTGCGTTTGAGAAGAGCCCCGTGCCCACCGGCAGCTAGAGCTGAGGCTTACTCAAGCTGTTCACAAGTGTGTTTAATCTATTCTGCTGACATGCAGTGTTTGACTGTTGACCTCGCTCAGCATTTACAATCATGCCATAGCTGTACATGTGCAGTGTAATATTTATGGCAGTAGTTATTGGACCTTGGCTTGTGACCGAAAGGTTGTTATAATATTGTAATATTATATGTTTATAATAAAGACAATGCATTCAAATAATATAGTTAAAAAAAACTAGTTTGCAGTTTCAAGTGGCATTACGAGCTATTTTGTACAGCTAAAAATAACTGGAAGCGAATTACACTGGAAGCAAGACATTGCATTTACAAATGCCCGTGAACATTCTAATGTGAAAAATAAGGTATAGCAAACTCTAACTGCCAAAAAACATTTTAAATTACTTGAAAATATAATGCTCTGTGTAATAAAGCATTTTGTAAGTGCACTGCATACACTGGAGATATCTGAGTTCAGTTGTCACAAGACAAAATTGGACAGCACTTTACAATAAGATTTGTTAACATAATTTAATATATTAATTATCATGATCTTACAATAAACACTTTGGCCCCACTCTTTATTAGGTGTCCTTAACTACTATGCACTTTCATTTAAAGGGGTCATATGATGCTATTTTAAAGATCATTACTTTGTGTATTTGGTGTAACAGAATACGCTGACATGCTTTAATGTTCAAAAAACGTTATTTTTTAAATAATGTACATTATTGTAGGTCCTCTATGCCCCGCCTCTCTCAAACGAGTCATTTTCTACAAAGACCTTCCTTCTGACAAGCACAGTCTGCTCTGATTGGCTAGCTGACCCAGTGCATTGTGATTGGCCGAACACCACAAGCATGCGTCAGAAATTGAACGCCCCTTACCATCAGCTTTCAGAGCTTCAGCTTTCAGAGTAAAAATAAAAGACCATTAATAATGTCCTTAATTTTACCATCAGTTCAAGCCCGAGAGGGGAACAGAGTCGCGTGACAGACACAGTGATGAAGCTCTTATGTGTTTGCACACAAGTCGCATTTAAGACAGCTGACTCCACTGTGATGTGACCCTCTCTCTCTCTCTCTCTCTCTCTCTCTCTCTCTCTCTCTCTCTCTCTCTCTCTCTCTCTCTCTCACACACACACACACACACGACGCGTTATTGTACACTGTGCGAAACTCTGCATTTGAACAGTTAATAGCAAATACTTGAACTAATAACAAAACATACTTACAGTTACTAATTTAACTAGATTTAACTAGACTAGTAACTAGATTGTCATAGCAAAGTTTTTCTTTTTTAGAAATATCCTTTGTGCACAGCCAGCCTTGTACTCTACTAGGTTCACGAAACTGTCGTCCATAAAATGCGTTGCACAAATTCGAACATTTGGGTTGTGCTGTTCTGTTGTAAACAACTCTTAACCAATGATTCCTAATTGCATTTACTTTCGGAAGGCCAAATAAAGTGATTAAAAACATTAGATGCACACAGCGTCTCCCTGACATGGCTGCATCAACACTACTGTGGTTACTGAAGCCCTGCCTTCTTTCTTTGCATGAACATTTTGGCGGCATTACGCAAATGTTTCCACATCGTGACATAGACATGTGGGGGCATGTTTGAATGAGGTGTTTTAGCCCGGTCTGGATCAGCCTTCTCTTTTATATAGAATAAATCCTTTTGTGGGAGACTTTGAGCTTTGTAACTCTGCAGATCGTTTACATACACAAACAGCTACATAACACAATAAAGAAAAGGACAACAAGAAATCGCATCATATGACCCCTTTAAATTAATAATTTGATTAAATTCACTTATTATGTACGTACATGTTTTTAGATTTTACTTATATTTTAAAAAGACCTGTATTTAATTACATCTCTAATTAATTTCTGTAAAAAATAGACTGTTGAGTCATCCCTTACACCTTAACCCACCCTTAAACCTACCCATACCACCAAACCTGTCCCATATCCCACCTAAACAGCAGCAAAAGTGTTTTGCAATACAATATAAACACAATATTTACTTAAGAACACATTGCACTTGTATTGTATTTTACATTTATGAAATGCCTTCAACTGAAAATTGAGTGTTCAATCTTGTCATTTTACATTAGTGATACACTATTTTCCTATTTTGATATTGTGCAGTTGCTTTGACACAATTTGTATTATTAAAAGCGCTATATAAATAAAGGTGACTTGACTTGACTTAACTTACTTATTTTTGATGTAAGTACATAGTAGTTAAGGCCACCGAAGATAAATTGGGACCAACATTTTTATAGCATTCATTAATCTAGGATAATGTTAGTTAATTCGTGCCTGTTCAAAATATGTTAACGAATGTTTGTTTATACCTAAAATGTAAAAATCTGTTTGGCTATACAAAAATTTACATTATCCAATATTTATGAATACTGCAGCCGTACTCTTTATTTTTAGGTCATGATATCTAAATCAATAACTAATGTCAACTAAAGTAAATGAATAGAAAGCATTACGCCCTAAAACTAAACAAATTCAATGAGTTGCAGAAGAAAATCATACAGGTGTGGTGATAATTACTGAAACTCTAATCTATAGACCAGAATATATACATGTAAAATATTAAAATATGATAATGAATCAACTTAATTTTCGTTCATTTTTCATTTTTTACCCATCATTACAGTAATGTTAATTTTGTTTATGTTGTTTTAGTAATGTTATAGTAAGGTTAATGTTATAATTTCCGACCTCTTAAATTATTTTTTTTATAATATGTGTGTGTGTGTGTGTGTGTGTGTGTGTGTGTGTGTGTGTGTGTGTGTGTGTGTGTGTGTGTGTGTGTGAATGTATTAATTTAACAGAGTAGCTTATATGCTCTCTTGTCTTGAGTTTTGGTGTGTTTTGGTGTGTGTATCCATATCACTTGCATTTTTTTATATAAATCACATTGCTTATTTTTTTTCCTTTTTTCATTAATAAAACAATACATTTATATTTTGAGTACAAATCACCATTGAAGCTTTTAGTAACTAATTTGTATATTACTTAAAATAAATATATATGATGTAAATATATAATACTTAAAGTAAATATATATAAGTTATAATAACTTATAACTAAGTAAGTTATAACTAAGTTATATAAGTAAGATGCATCTGTCTTAGCTAATTTTTTTCCTTGAACTTTTCACTGACCCCTCAGAACCCACTTTCGCCCCCAGTTTGATCGCTCTGATTATTGACTGATTATAGCATCTTGGCTTCTTTCCTGCCAAATATAATAGTTTATGTGATTCACACCGACAATGTGTTGTTGTTTTTTTCCTGAGATGGTAAAATGCAAAAGTACCCAGATCTCCCAATCTCTGCTTGTCATCTGAGCTCATCATTTACTGTCAGTTTCTCTGTCCAACTCATCTTGTGTGTTTCTTTGTCATCTCTGGAGAAAAGGTGTCACATCTCAGAACACAGAGCCATTGAGGAAGACATGCTATCACTTCTCAGTTTGATGATGACCGAGATGTTTGCACTCTCATTTAGGTGATATGGTCACTCCACTGAATGACTTGCAATGAAACTAGCATTTATTTTGTTCTGGCTACATTCTGCAGTTGTGTGAAAGAGCAGACTCGAACCCTTGGGACAAGCAGCAATGTGTCAGGTAATCAAAGGCGACAGGTGCCATTAAGGACTGGTGACCTCATGGTTCGAATGGCCGTTAAAAGGACAATTACCTCTTTTCTTGCAAGTTCATATGTCAAAAGGTCAAGTCTAGGTCTCATTCCTTACTCATGAGCCTATTTTGGTTGAAGACAAGATCACACCTGGTATTAACATCTGTTTTGGGTAATTGAATCAGGTAGTATATTGTTTACATTGCTAAGGGTGGTTGTTAAGGGCAGAGGCTAGCAATAGGGCAGGCAAGGCAGGCATTTGCCTGGGGCCCCGTATTTTGAGGGGGCCCCCGACAGCTGACCATTTGAACAGACGGAAATGTCATTATTAATAATATACACGCAACATGGAGCAATATATCGGCATCCCCCTAGGGGCTCCCTCTCGCGTTATGCTGGATGTGTTTTCTTTTTCCTCGTGATGTGTCGGCCGCCGTTTACAAACTGGCACAGCACTTACTCGCGCATTTACTAGGCTATTTTAAACATGAAAAGGACTTATCCATCTGGCAGCCAATAGCGGAAAAAAGCAAGAAAAGGAGGAAAAGAGGAAACATGACAGCGGTAAGTTAAGTGATGGAGATAAGATTGACTTAATGATAATTAAATGACAAACAAATTTGTTTGTTGTTCATTCCAGCGTATTTTCGTTAATTATTTGCTAGACTAAATACTAGTCCAATTACTTCTAGGGTTGCTGGAAAACAGGTTAGCTAGGGTTGCACTTAGCAGCAGCATGTATTAAATAGTAATTAGCAGGTATTAATGTAGGCTGCAATATAATAGGTGGTACCGGGAAAGACGCGCACATCAATGCTTGGCAAGTTTCGGTAACGTTTACTGTTACTGCCAGTGGGGAGCTCACGAAACAATATAAATAAATATCGTTATATTTACTTAGTTGACATTATTTTTTTTTAGCTCTTCTACATTAAATTAGTTGAGTTAACATAATTAGTTGTCAACAAACAATGAACTAATAGTTAATAAACTTTAAATTAAATTAAAAAGATTAAATTAAAATGGTAATCATATATTTCTGCATGCAGGAGCATTACTTAAGTTCCTGTCACTCACCACCAGATTCCCCAGTCCCTTCTCCTGACAGTGAAAATGATAAGTTCAGTGTCAGATATAGTGTTACTTACTATATCAATAGATTTACTTGCATTATCCATCTCTTCTATTAAATTAGTTAACGTAGCTAGTTGATAAACTAATAATAAATAATAAATTAAATGCTAACCATATATTTCTATAGGAGTATTGCTTAAGTCCCTATCATCACTGCCTCAGACAGAAGATACTTTGAATATGGAGGACATAGTGACAGCATTTGCTGTAGCTAAGGCTCATAAGCACCATTTTTAAGGTGACAATCCGTTACTGTAAATATGAAGATTGTTCAGTATCTTCAAGATTGTATTGTACAGTATTGTATCTTCTGCCATGAAGATGATTACAATTTTGTTAAAGAATAAGCACATTGTTTAAAAAAAATAACAACTATTTATGTTATATTATGTGTTTTGACTACTTTTTGTATGTTGTATAAATATATATCTAGGTAACAAAGATATATTAACGAAATAATATTTTAGAAGGGCCTCATCTATTAATTTTGCCTGGGGCCCCCACTTCATCTTGGTTCGCATCTGGTTAAGGGTGTTGTACAGTGATACACAGAACCGTGGTTATAGTCATGCTTTATTGTGACTATAACCACGGTTCTGTGTATCACTGTACCGTGGTTATAGTCATGCTTTATTGTAACTAAAACCAAAGTCCGTTTATGGCAAGCCATGTCACCTGGCAGCCATCTTTGAAACGCCTCTCGGGCATGCAAGTGCAGTTCCTATCTCTTTGAATGGGGAAACATCAAATTTTCCAAAGCTTGTAGCCAACCTTACGATTAAATGTCATACTTGAAATCACCAATGAAATCTGACAACAACTAAAATAGCATTACTTTGCTCAAATAGTATTATACAAAACTTGTTTCAGGCTAGATCAGACAGTGTGCGCATGCGCAGTCCTAAACACACATCTCAGAACGATTTCTGTTTCTATAGCAACCCAGGCTTCTAACTACAGCTGCAGTGGCTCTTTTGCTCAGAAGGTGGGGCTTCGCTCGATAGACTGGCCATATTGAGCGTAGCATTTTTCCCCATTCAAAACTATACGAGTGACACATCTTGGGTATTTTATAGCAAAGACTGTAGAATATCCAAGACGTGTCACTCATATAGTTTTGAATGGAGAAAAATGCAATGCTCAATATGGCTGCTCTATCGAAGGACTGTGCATGCGCACTGGCTGATCTATAGCCTGATAAATAAGCTTTTAATAACGTTATTTGAGTAAAATAAACAACATTCATGTTATAGTTGTTGTCAGATTTCATTGGTGATTTCAAATATTAAAGTTAATTGGAAGCTTGGCAAACAGTTTTGGAGAATTTGATGTTTCCCCATTCAACAAGATAGGAGCTGCACTTGAATGCCCGAGAAGCGTTTCAAAGATGGCTGCCAGGTGACATGGCTTGCCATAAACGGACTTTGGTTTTAGTCACAATAAAGCATGACTATAACCACGGTACAGTGATACACAGAACCGTGGTTATAGTCACAATAAAGCATGACTATAACCACGGTTCTGTGTATCACTGTACAACACCCTTAACCAGATGCGAACCAAGATGAAGTGGGGGCCCAAAGATGTGTTTCAAAGATGGCCACCGAGTGACATGACTTGCCTTAAAGGGACTTTGTTTATAGTCTTTGCTAAAACACAGCTGCTTACCAATCAGAATCAAGGACTGGAACTAACGGTTTTATAATATTATCTATAAACTGATCCAGTGGTAGATCCTCCTTTCACTGAAATACAACAACAGATGTACATGGTGTAATCAGAGCCAGATAAACAGATAAAAGGATGCTTTTATACTTTTCTCCCTTTTATTTATTTTAACAAAGAACCAATATGACAACATTGCCTTCTGCTGCCCCCACTAGTTTTGGACCACCCATGACATTATGTTTGGATAAGTTGCCTTTTTTGGGGCAAATGATAAATAAATATATTAGAAAAATAGTCATTTTGAAGTATGTGTTCATTAAATTAAACTACATTTCACAACATGACTTTTCATGTGATCTCAAAATGGCAGCCACTATGGGGGAAGCCTTTATGTTGCATAAAATCTGAGTGAAACTTTAAAGGGATAGTTCACCCAAAAATGAAAATTCTGTCATCATTCTGTCATCAAGTAGTTCCAAACCTGAATGAATGTCTTTGTTCTGCTGAACACGAAGGAAGATATCCAGAAGAATGTGGGAAACAGAGCAGTTCTGCGGCACCATTGACTTCCATAGTATTTTTTTTTCTACTATGGAAGTCAATGGTGCCACAAAACATATATATATTTAAAATATTTTTTAGCATTATTATAATTTGTAATGGTTACTGCAAGCCTAAATGCTCCTTTTGAATCCTGACAATAAAAAACTGACACAACAACAACAGTTGCTAATGAAGAGTGAGTCAAGCTTTCCAGCTGGCAATAACTGCTCACACTGACTACTGTTAACACTCACCTCTGTTGGCTCATCCTGGCCTGTGGTGACAAGCGCTGGCTACCATCCAGAGCGTTTTCAGCACCCAAAGAAACGGCATTCTGTGGACTATGAAAAGGGCTGGAAGTAAATGTATACCACACAGAGGAGTCTATCGTTCTTATATCAACAAGTCAGCATGCCTGACTTGAATTGCAGGTATTTAACTGAATGCATCGCTAAAAACAGGGATGTACAGTGAATTAACTGAGCTTGTCTTCAAATCTGAGCTGATATAACACTCCGGTCACAACAATTCACACATATGCTTCTCACTTTCTGTCTTCCTGCCATTCAGAAGTGAAAAACTGTGTTCCCTGCATCCTGCTTGTGGTGTAGCAGAGTGTGCCAGTGTAAATTTCTCTGCTAAGACGTTCACTTTGTTATTCCACTGGAGTGCTATTTCTAAGTATTTTTAACACTATTAACTGAACATATTTTCCCAAGTAGCTTCAATGTTTCCAAAGTGTAGATTTTCCAGTAATAAGCAGTAATGAAATGTTCTCTCTCTTTTAAGTAGTACTGGGAAATCTGATTCATTTTAGAAAACAAGTTCAATCATAAAGTTTATTTCAGTGAAATTATAGTGAATCACAGATTAATTTGAATCATCACTTTTTACAATAACTTTTTTCTCATAGTGATATTCAGAAGTCTTTTTATGTCATACTATTTTTAGGAAACAAAAAATACACACCAGTACTTGTATTTAATTCCAGACCCTTATCGTTTTCTTTCTTCTAAAGAACACGAAAGGAGAAATCTTGAAGAATGTACTTGTTGCTCTTTTTGATACAGTTATTCAATTTTTTTTCAAACTTAACAAAATGATCCACATTAAAAGTATAATAAGCGTAAACGTGATTGTTTGAGAATCAGACTGATCCATTAACCAGTCAATCTAGTCATGGCATTACTAGAAATGATCAGTTATCTAGCCGAACACAATAATGTGTTCAAGTGGTATACAGTAGGTATACAGTAAAAATTCACACTTTTATATTATATAGAACTAGGGTTCGTGATTGATCTGCAGGGAGTTAATGAATTTATTAAAAGATAATAATTGATTAATTCAAATTAACATTACAAAAAAAGGGACTGCACACTTACTAAAAATATAATGAAATCACCATATAACTATAGTGCAATTTTCCAATCAAATGCTGTGATTTAAAGTATGTGTGTTTCAGAGTGAAGCGCGGTATTATGTTCAAACGAGCAGCTCGTGCTGTGATGTTTTCAACAATAAATGCACTGAACTTCATCTGTGTATGTGCTGTGAGTTTACTTTACTGACACATTTGCATAATTTCCAATATATTTGTAAAACAAAATTCCACAAGAACTACGGCAAAATAAAAGTTTGGCCAGGTTGTGTGTAATTAAAAATAATTGAAAAATGTATAATAAAAACAATTGAAATAAAACACAAACAAATACAATATATTTATTCTGTTTACTTTCATGTCATGTGACTATTAACCAACATCACAAAGCTTTGAATATATGAATGTGTTATTGATTTATTTAAATGTTAATGTGAATCTTAGAGGGTACTATTTTATGTCTGAGGGAATTGGTTGACAAAAATGTTTGGGAACCTCTGTTTGAATATAATTAATGCCTGTCTCTCAGAGTTTATCTTTAAGTGTGCATATTTAGCTTCAATGCAGTTAGCTATGTTAGTGATTTGTAATGCAGCCACGTAGCTTGACTTTGAATGTGTAGTTCACCTAAAAAATGAAAATTGCTCATCAATTGCTCACCCTCATCTTCCAAACCTGACTTTCTTTCTTCTGCAGAACCAAAATAAGATATTTGAAGAATGTTGGTAGCCAGTTTAGGTTACCATTAGCTTTGTTGTTACTGATTCGTCTGGCCGGAGGGGAACTGGCCCCCCGACTGAGCCTGGTTTCTCCCAAGGTTTTTTCTCCATTCTGTCACTGATGGAGTTTTCGTTCCTTGCCGCTGTCGCCTCTGGCTTGCTCAGTTGGGGACACTTCATTTCCAGCACAATCATCGACTTGATTGCACAGATATTATTTAAACTGAACTAAGCTGGATAATGCCATTACTAAATTCAATAATGAAATGCATTCAGCAGATAATTGAGTGTTAAATCCTGTCATTTTACATTATTGACAAAATTTGCCTATTTTGATATTGTGCAGTGCTTTGTTACAATTTGTATTGTTAAAGGCGCTATATAAATAAAGGTGACTTGACTTGACTTGACTTGTTTCCATCCAAAGTTGTGAATTGAACTTGTGCACAACATTGAAATATCACAAAACCTGCGATTAAAGCACCGCTTCCATCCAGCGAGATGAAGAGAACAAAATCTTAACTTCCTGATGAACTGTCTTTGCTGCAATAGAAGTAAATGTATGTTTTTTTTAATATATATATATATATATATATATATATATATATATAATAAATTGCATCACAGTGCAAACTGATGAAACGCAATAAATGCAGTCATGTTATCTAGTTTTTGATTATGCTGTCCATCTCAGTCACATGATATAACCTCAATTTAGTGCAAATATCTTTTTTATGTACATTTTTTGAGTTTTTGCACATGTTTCCATCTAGCATTTATTATGCAATATCCCTAAATGCACATACAAATAACTGAATGGACTTCCATTGTATGGATAAAAAATTGGAACCATTTCTTTAATATTTTAAATTATGAGTAGCGTGTTGTTTAACAGGCTACAGTTTCAAAGTATTTTTGTTTGTCACAGTGACAAATCTTCCCCTTTCTGTCAAGAAAATGATACTATGAAGATCCCTAGGCAGGTATTAGCACATCTCAGTGTGTAACACTGCCTCTCTGGAGTCCAGCAACACGCTGCTCCCGGCACTGAACTCCCAGACATTCAAAAGAGCCCTTTATCCCAGCCGTACAAAAAACCCTGCCCCACCTCCACCATCATTCCCACCGTTAGGCACAACCTGCTTGGAATCCACCCCTAACACCCCCACCCGCATTTAAGTAGCAGACATCCTTTATGTTCACATGTGTTACTGCTGGTTTACTCTGTCAAAATCCTGCTGCACAATAGATGTGTAAAAAGATTGACCAATAGCTTTTTTTTTCTCACAGCCACCCATAGAGGCACAAAAGACTAGGGTGAAAAACACACCTGCACTTTTATGCAGCAGGAACGCAATGCCTGTGATACTACACATGACAGTGCCTGCAGTCAGCGAGCAGACAACCGGTGCACGAGATCATATACGAGCTATTGTACCGCACATAGGACAACCAAAGGGTCCCTGAAATACGAGAGAGCATAAAACATTTAGAGTCAATGTGTCAGTTGGACAGGGAACAGCACAGAGTGGAATGATGTTTACACAAGCAGTGAGTGTTGGCCATTATTAGACAAGGTGATTTTCATAAATATATATGTTTACTGTGGCACTCGATGTTATGTCAATGACCTGTCGATCTTGAAAGTCTTCTTCACATTTTAATAGCATACACTTACAAGGGCATCTTCTCAGATCTCTTTTTATTGCTCTTTAGATGAGATATAATATATTGCATGAACAAACAGTAAAAATACTTTTCTTAATCAGCATTTTGTCTTGTTTTAAGTAAAAATGTTTTAGCATCTAATCAAATTTACATGAAAAGTATATTGTCAAGACTTGTCATTGAATAGTCATTTATTTTTCTTATCACATTGGTAAGTTCTTTCTTGTTGTAAACACAAATCTACTCATTTTTATTGAGATTTATGCTTAACACAAGACAAAAATAATTTTTCCAGGAAAAATAAACTAAATTCAAGGTATATTCTATCAAAGCTTATTCATAAACAGTTTACTTGCTTTTCCTTTACGTGAATCGTGAATCTTCTTCTAAGGACATTTAGAGATTTATATCTTAGTTTACATTTTATTGGAAACAGACTTCCATACCAATGAGCAGGCAGTTTCATGAAGGATGGATGTGGGTCCCGCTCATCACTGGCCCCAAGAAAACATTTTCTGGATCTCTTCAGACCACCAGATACTTCAGATTTGAAGGACTATTGCATTGAAAAACCTCACAAGTTGCTTAGTTTTTTTAGAACAAACTAAACAAAAATGCACCAGTGGCAGCAGATAAAAGTAAAACACACTTTTCATCAACAGCAACATGACTACGTTTTTGTCTCTGTGTTTGTGTCTTCACTAAAACAATAGTCAGCAGACCACGGAGAAAACTTGCACTGTTTGGACTGCATTTGGAGCATGAAACCAGCTTGGTCAGTCAACGAGAGTTAAAAAGACAAACTGGATGAAGCCGCCTCTAGTTTTGTATTCATTTGAGAGGGTGTCTATACTCTTGCACAAGAGCAAACCTGTCCTCCAGTTGGACGGTGGCCAAGCGAATATGCCGAGACTGATTCTGATCCTCAGTGCATCTGTAAACCCACCACCTCTGGCAGGCCTTGATAGCATATCGCTGTGTAATTACGGAAGGACTCAGAAGATCTCCACAGAGCCGAACCCACACGCGTAGTCTGAGGTCACGTCTGTGAAATGTGTATAAACATGTGTAAAATGACTCAACAGTGGTGTTTTGCGACGCTGACTGTTAAGATGCATTAACCTATGCAAAAAGTTAAGCTAGAGTGGACGAGATGCTCTGAAATTATAAATTTCTGTCTACCACTTAAAAGTGTGTGTGTGTGTGTGTGTGTGTGTGTGTGTGTTTATGTGGTTTATGAGGACACAAATTTGTATAATGACATGGGTATGACATAGGTATTACAAGGAGAAGGTGATTTATGAGGACATTTTCAGTGTCCCCATAATTTAAAATGCTTATAAATCATACAGTGTGCGTTTTTTGGGGGGAAAGTAGAAATGCACCATCTCCTGTGAGGGCTAAGTTTAGGTGTAGGGTGGGTGTAGAGCAATAGCACATACAGTTTGTACAGTATAAAAACCATTACGCCTATTGGAAGTCCCCGTAAACCATAAAAACCAACATGTGTGTGTGTGTGTGTGTGTGTGTGTGCGTGTGTGTGTGTGTGTGTGTGTGTGTGTGTGTGCGTGTGTGTGTGTGTGTGTGTGTGTGTGTGTGAAAGTTTGTGACCGGACTTTCAACAAAAGTTGAACTGTCCCCCCCTACTGGCCCAGAGCTCCATATTGCCTCAAAGAGTTCATAGACATGCATTCAGATAATGTCAGATAATGTCTTCAGTGCATTTGATGGATGTTAAACTAAAATAAAGTTGTGTTTATTAAATTCAGTACATTTTGTACTTTATCTGAGTGGGATACTTTAAATGTAATAGTAAACCTGCCTCTAATTTCATTTCCTGCCAATTATCTTTCTTTCTTTTTTGCCCCTCTCTCTCTCTTTTTAATGCATAATTGTCAGATAACCCCGCCATTAATTAATGTACAAGCAGACATGGTCTGATATGGGCAATCTAGTATTAACCTGGTCAAAAATACCCCTGCCAATGTTTGAACAAAAACAATAAAAAATAAAATAAATAGTAAATGATTGATTAAATATTTGGGAAGCAAAATTACATGAGACATTTTCAGAGAATATCTTGAATTATTATTATTATTTTTTATCCCATAGAAAAATTGTTTTGTGTTTTTCTTTGTCTAAATATTTATGAGGTTTAAGAAGAAATGTTAATAAAAACATTTAATTCAAATAATTTAACTCTCTGAGAGGTAGTCTTATTAGGTTATGCAGTTCTCAAGTACATGTATTTTGATTTAAGAACATTTCGATTTTTAAATGTGAAAAAAGACTAAAAGTATTAAACAAATTAACCTGCCTCATTTATACAACAGTCTTTTCATTATTACCATGGTAATATGCACAACACTGAAAACAAATAAAAAAAATAATGCATTTGCATCAGATACTGAACATGTAAAGCAAAAAACAAAACAAAAGGAGGCCTTTAGGACCACCTCTAAACTCAGGACCACCTAAACGTTTTCCGTCTCGTACTCACAGAAGCCATAATGCTGTAATGGTTTAATTGCTCTGGGACTGCAAGGCTAATACAGTTTCTAAATCAGTCTGCTTTATTTGTTTTCTTTTGACTTGCGGCAAGAGGGAAAATGCAGTGGGTCTAATTGGAACACTGTCATTAAGAGATATTCTGTATTAAAGTTTCTTCCTTTAGTAATAGTTTTGTGGATTTTTTTATAGCTGAATTATCCTCTTGTCAAAGCAACTTCAAGAAGGAAGTTTTTTAAAGCCAATATAGCCGTGTCATAAAATACAGTAGTTTCTTAGCAGCACACAGATCCCGAGAGATGTGGTGAAGAAATGGAGACCACCGTCTTCTTATTGCATCATGAATAGCTCCTGGTGGGAATTTTGTAATACAGAACAGATGACTTTAACGTTTTAGTCCTAAAAAGAGATTTTGACAAGATGTTTTATGTTTTGCCAGGGACATTATGCACCTACTTTCTAAGGGGACACTAGGGGGGGGCAAAGTCAATACATTTTAGTAATGCAATAATATTAACAAGAGTTTTCAGGGGGGAATCATCTCCGGATAAAAATGGCATAGCATGAGATTTAAATGAATAGTTCATAAAAAAAAAAAAAATTGCTTAACATTTTCCAAGATGTAGATGTGTTCTTCAACAGAACAAATTGGAGAAATTTTACATTGGATCACTCGCTCACCAATGATTCCTCTGCAGTGAACAGTGAATGGGTGCCCTCAGAATGAGAGTCCAAACAGCTGATAAAAACATCACAATAATCCACAAGTAATCTACCTCACTCTAGTCCATCAGTTAATGTCATGTGAAGTGAAAAGCTGCATGTTTATAAGAAATAAATCAACCACTGCAAAGGATCAATGGTGAGTATAGTGATAGTGATGTAACACTAAATCTGTGATACAATTTCTCTATATATGTTCGGATGAAGAAACAACCTCATCTGCAGCTTGGATGGCCTGAGTTTTCAGAAAAATTTTAGGTGAACTATGACTTTAATTTTAGTTAAGATATCTAAAATTACTTAAAACAAAATTCTGCTGCATTAATGCTTTTGTGTGTACTTCCAAAACTGTATGCAAAGTTTTTTGGGTGCCGATTGAATCAAAAGAATCGCAGCAAGATTAGTTACACACTGAAGTTTAACACTCAGGGCAAGTTATTCAGTAATAACTTTCAACTCATTTGTTCTGTTTTAATTGAACTGGTACTAATTGGCATTGGAGAGAGATGCAAGGCCTTGAGGGTATCACCCGACTGGAAGTGTGACAGGTAAGTTTATACTTTGACACCGTATGGAAGGTCTGGATGATGGTACCTGGTTCAGAACACAATGCCATCACAACTCAATTATCACCTGCTATATATACATGCCACATCAAGGGAGGGCAAAACTGCCAAAAAAAACAAGACCTCAATCAACACAATGTCTGGAACGCATGTGAGAATGTCAAGGAGAGGATTTTGTCACTTTCTCACAGGTACATTCAAATGAGCCTTTAACACTTTTCTTCTTTGACACAATGCAAATCAGCAAAAATGTATTTTAATTGCAAAAGACTGTGTCATAGCCTAATGTGTGGGAGAATTCAGATGTGGTAGGAGTCATTGTCATACACATTAAAAGCCATTGGATTCCAATTAATCATTTTAATACCAAGCTCTCTGAATTGTTATATGCTGTACATCGGCACACTCTCTTGGCTCTAGTCGCTCTGATGCATATCACCTTCGGATCTCTGTTTTTCCCAGTTTCAGGACTTGTTCCTTTTGTTTAATGGCTGGCTGAATCCTCTCTGGTGATTTGTCCTCTCCTCATCTGCATGGGCCGCAGAAATTCCCCCCGGAGCGCCGAAGGAGCTATTGTTCTCATCACAGGTTGGGTTCCTCTGCCTGAACCTGCTCTCGCTGATGAGTCGGAGCAAGAAAACGCAGGCAACGAATAAAAGACAGGGCTGACAATGATTGATGTCTGAGCGCTCTCCCTGATTCGCTGATTAAACCCATCAATCTATATGCAGAGGAGTTGTCCGATGCAAATGGATCCAATCTGCCGAAACAGAGTAGTATTGTCTGTGTGTTGTGGAGAGTGCCAAAGCTGGAGAGACCGCGATTGGCAGCTTTGGGCGCGTGGCTGGAAACAGCTCGGCGGTGGAATCGGAGGTTGTTCTGTGTTAATAGGAAAACTACTGCACCTGATGGGATCCTTTTTTGAGAGAGTGGGCTTTGCACTACGTTAATTATGCAGAAATTCTCATGTGCACACAAAGGGCAAGATGTTACGGTAACTCTGCTGGAATGAGTTAGGGCCAGTCTTTCCTCTCAGATCTCTCTGATGGTGAAATATGAAAATATTTATTTTATCATTAGTGATGTTTGCTAAGGCAGGAGTCACTATTATTATTGCTCAAGCTCAAATTTTGAACAAACCCCTAACCTTAAGTATGAAGCTTTAGTGTGTGACTTTTGTGCCATGAGGATGACAAGAATACATGTTCTTGCTACATGATAAGGCAATTTATTAATTTGTTTTTGTTTGTCTTGTGGAGGGGCATGTCCAGGGACCACAATATCAAAGGCAGCATTGACAGTTTTGGCAAATTGCTAAATTTTTAAAGACAACATTTTTTAATAAAACACACACACACACACATATATATATATATATATATAGTCAAATAAATATATGATATCCAGTCATCTAGCTTACAAACACATTTAAAAGTTTGGTGTCCAAAAAAAAGTCAGTATCAAAGCAGCATTTATTTGATGAAAAAATAGTAAAAACTGTAATATTGTGAAAACACTGCAATTTTCTTTTAAAATAATAATACAGTTCTCTATTTTCATATTTTAACATGTACTGTATGAAAATTACTATAATCGTAAAGTTTTTTCTTTCTTCAGTGTCACATACTCTTTCAGAGATCTAATATGGTGATTTGCTGCTCAAGAAACGTCTAGGTTACGTACGTAACCCCCGTTCCCTGATGGAGGGAACAGAGATGTTATGTCATGACGACATAGGGGATTTACCTGGAAGCCCCAATCATCTCTGACTTTAAGAGAAAACGGCAATGAAATTGGCTAGTGGATTTTGCATACCTGAGCCGCTCCCCGTGCATACGGGTATAAAAGGGTGACAGGTGCATCCACTCATTAGGTTTTACGCTAAGGAGCCGAGAACGAGTCCCTGGCAACCAGCGATGGTTCAAGATTGTGGCATGGGGACATAACGTCTCCGTTCCCTCCATCAGGGAACAGGGGTTACGTACGTAACCTAGGCGTTCCCTATCTGTCGGTCACTACAAATTATGTCTTGACGACATAGGGGTCCTATGGAAAGTGCCACAAGCTGAACCCCTCCACAACCTCGTGGCATGCAGATGTTGACAAGCGAGCGCGTGACGGACAAATGCCATGCAAGAGGTTGCAACCTTCCCACTGCCCCAGAGCAAATTCGCTAACCTTGGTGCCCGCAGGGACCACTGAGTACATCGCTACTGGAGAAAGCCAAGACGCTGTTCATTTTCCCATAGAAATCAGAAGGTTCAAGGTTCAAGGTTCTTTTATTCGTCACATACTCAATTATACAGGATATAATCAGTAGTGAAATGTAAATCAGGACAGGTCCGCTCAATGGACAGTTAAAAAAAAAGAAAAAAAGAAACATAACACAAGAGAATATATATAAATATAAGTAAGAAGAAAATAAAAAGAAGAAAAAAATACGGGGTAAAATGTGCAATGAAATAAAATGTGCAATACAGTATACTGTGGACTTAATAAATAATAATATAAACAGGGATGTGCAAGAAGAATGTGCAAACAGCCAGAAGAATGTGCAAACATGGTTGTACCAGGTATGTACACATTAAAGTGAGTCATGTAAATGTTATGAGACCGAGTTTGAGTTTGAATTTAGCCTGATGGCCTGAGGGAAGAAGCTCCTCCTCAGTCTCTCAGTTTTTGCCATCATGGCAGTGTGTTCTGAGGCATCCTCGCCAAACTCCCTGGGTCCCAACCGGGACTGGCCAGAGGTGCGTGGGGAGGTACTGCGTTCCCGAACCGCACTCTCTTGGCTGCTGGCAAAAATGGGTCGTGGGCCAAAGTGAGGAAGCAGAGCGTCACACACTGTCGTCCCATGGACCTGAGAACCCGGAGAAAAAGGAAATTGCTCTTTCTTTGAGACCAGCGGCGGAACAGAAACAAAAAGAAACATAGGATTCTCCTCCCAGCTCTCCTCCGGGGGAAGGAGCGGCGCTGCTTTCGCCGTCTCCTGAGAAAGAGCAAACTCCAACATCTCCGGGTTGCCCGCGTCAGGGCCACTTCGTCGACTTCCTGGACAACTTGGGGCCTGGCTGTGACACGGGGGGCGCCGCTCTCCTGCGAGAGGCCCGACGCGCCTGCCTAGGTGTCGATTCAGCCTGGGGAGGAGCAGCTCTGGAGGACGCAGGAGGGTGCCCTCGGCGACGGACAGACTGAGGCCTGGCCCCAAGCATGGCCGTCAGCTCTGGGTCCAGTGTGGTGATGGCAACAACACACGAGGGGGGCAGCCCCACCGCACCTTCATCCTCAGAGGACGTAAGCCCCTCCCCCGATGCTGAGATCGACATCCTATCCTCGGATGGTGTGCCGAATGAAATGCTGGGCGCCCCTTGGGACGGACCAGCGAAATTACCCGGGAACCAGACGAGACGTTCACTGCGTGAGGAGTAAGAGGTCCGTGGGGACGTACGCACCGGAGAGGCTCTTACTGTTACCTTCAGATCTCCCAGAGCGCCAGCCGGTGGTTCTCTGCTTGAGCAAGAGAAACCAGCGCGGGTGGCGGCAGAGGGTGTCAATCCTTTGAGAAAGGAAAGGCGAGATTGCAGCGAAGTCATGCTCATACACCCACAACAGGCGCATGAGTCATCCACAAACGCATCTTCAGCGTGTTGGAAGCCTAGACACTGAAGACAACGATCGTGTCCGTCATCCGCGGACAGGAAACGACCGCAACCAGAAGGACACGGATGGAACGGCATCTTGAAATAGACGCGACCATCCGTGATTTGCTCTTTTAGAATTTGCTCTTTTAGTTGAAGTGCCCAGGAGTATTGCTGCTGAGAGGGACTCCACTGACTGCAACGTGACGCCAACCAGGAACAAATAAGAGATGAAAGGTTTGTGGAGATCAGCACACTTCTCATCCACTCGGCTCCGAAGCAAAAATCTAATGAGTGGATGCACCTGTCGCCCTTTTATACCCTTTTGCGGGGAGTGGCTCAGGTATGCAAAATCCACAAGCCAATTTCATTGACGTTTTCTCTTAAAGTCAGAGATGATTGGGGCTTCCAGGTAAATCCCCTATGTTGTCACGACATAACTCGATAGGGACAGATAGGGAACTATTTTTGTTATTATCACAGTTGAAAATGATTGTGCTGCTTAATATTTTGTGGAAAGATTGATATATTAAAAAATTGTAAATTCAAAAGCACAGAATTTATTTGAAAAATTAAAAAATTTTGTAGCATTGTAACTTGATCAATTTAAAATCTTCATCAAATTTAATCAGCATCTTTGCTGAATGAAACTATTAAATTCTTATAAAAACTTGTGAACTCAAAACTTTTGAAAGGTAATGTACATTTAAACATTCATATCTGATTCTTCTCCTAATTCGGGATATTTTTACAGTTACAGTGCATGACAGACAGGCACAGGTAATGTTATAGGGATACAATAATATGAACTCAAATGTATGGATTATGAAGGAATTGCCAAAATAAATTAAAATATATATTAATATTATTTAGCTCTTTATTTTTGAAATATGTGGGGCTTTTGGAAAAGTCACATCTGCATGTCAGATTAAGCATGACAATAATACTTCCTCAAGAGTCAAGGATCTTTTATTTAGTAATGAGTTGCATACTCCAAAAGCAAACACTGTAGGCTCTTTTGACTTTGGCTAGTAAGTAAGTACTAGTTACAGCAGGCCATGGCTGCAACAAAATAATACACTTTAAAACCAGAAAGAAGTAACTGAAGACACAAATAAAGAAAGTTTGTGCACTGCAGGAATGAGGTAACCATAAAACCAATTTAACGAATCTTTAAAGTGTTTTCTCAGAAAAAGAGTTGAGAGGAGATGAGGAGAGGAAGCCATATGGCAGTATCCTCCGCTGTGGTGGGTGTATGACGCTAATACTAACTGTGCTGCAGGAGAAGTAGTTGTGTCATTTCTTCTTTCCCTCAGGCTACACCTCACAATGACACCAGCAGGAAATTACGTTTCGAAGAAAAATTGTGGCTGCGCCATTTCAGATGGTTTTCAGCCATGTCTTGCCATTTCGGTATTACAGAGAAAATATCTGCTATTGACTGTATGCAAACCTGTTGGCAAATTATACAATATTTGTGTTCAGTTTAAATCTTTTATTTGGTCAAGTATTTTGGTTCAGTTATTTTGTCCTAAACAGGTCTTGTCTAAGGTAAACATATTAACATTTCTGTTCATCTCAATGGCAGTTGCTGGGCTGGTGAAGGTCCCTCAGTAAAACCTCTCTACTATAATATCAAACTAGATCAAATTTGAATACAAAACGTTGATGCTGTCTTGATAAAGCCTTGTCTGAAAGTTGCTACCATGTTTTCGCACATTTCTAGCATTTCATGTGGCTAGCATGTTTTAGCATGTTGTGCACTAGCACGTTAACCATTTAACATGTTGCTTATGTTGTTGTCATGTTTTAGCACATTGATAGCATTTTTAACACATTGCTAGCATGTTCATAGCAAGTTATAGCATAGATATGTAGACTAGATGAACATACTGTGTCGTCACACAGTAAAAAACAATGATTTTTTTCCAAAAACATTGCACAGCTTGTGTTTGAAAAAATGTTCAAGGTTTAAATTCCCAAAGAAAAGTAATAACCTTTCACATGTGAGAATGTTTTAACTCAATATGACAGGTTTTTGGCCTATGCTAACTTTTTAATGCCATGTAAGCTAGCAGCTTCATCATGCTGTATTATGTTATTTTATTTTTTTTCTAATGATGTCTTTTGCAGATGCCCATATTCATACGTGCATATAACTGTGGTTGCAGAAACATTCAACTTACCCTTGAGTTTTCATGAACCAGCTTTGATTGTTCCAATATGGTGGATGGCTTATGCATAGAAACAGATGCTAATTAGGTATATACATCTATGTGTTTTAGCACATTGCTAGCATGTTGCTAGCATGATTTTAGGATGTTTCAGGTCATTTTTAACATGTCTTAAGTGTGTTGCTAGGCTTTGCTGCAGAGGATGGATGAAGGTCTGTGGTGAATTATCTTTATTGTCTGAAAGTTTGGACTCCCTCAGTCAAAGACCATGGGATTTTTAGTCCAGTTTAGGAAAACTGAAAAGATATAGCATATCGAGCTAGTGTCATGGTTGCTTAATCCTCTGTTTTCTCTCGTCTTGTGTGTATGTGTACTGATTGTTTCATGTGGGCGTTACTGCTGATTACCTGATTCTCTCATCAGCGCCAGCTGTATTCCATCAACCAGCCTATATAACGCCTTGTCTTTTGTCTTGGGTTGTCAGATCGTTGTTGGAGCTTCCCCGTGTTGTTGCCTGTTCCTGTTCTCCTCGGGTTTTCTCTAGTTCTCCCTTGAGTTCGTTGTGTCGCGCTGGAGTCCTGTTTCCTGCTCCGTTGTGGATTCTGCAAGCTGACAATCACTCACCACGCCGGGGAATCCACTCTCCTGCATTCTGCAATATTGAGACTTGAGTGCTTCTTGCTAATAAAGAGAGCTTTTACTTGCATCTTGCATCTGCGTATACTTCACGTGAACACACTGCCAGTTCCCCTCACTTCACCGGAGCCACGCCTACCCATTCCTGAGAGCTATGCTGGTGAGCCCAACTTTTGCAGAGCCTTTCTCACTAGGTGTTCTATGCACTTCTCTCTTCAGCCCAGGACCTTTGAGAGAGAGGAGTCTAAGGTGGCGTTTGTGCTCACCCTCCTCACGGGTCGAGCAGCACTATGGGGGACGGCGGTGTGGGAGAACCAAGACCTCTGCTGCGCCTCGTTCCAGGCACTCTCCGCCGAGATGAGGAGGGTCTTCGACCGGGCGGTGGCAGGCAAGGACGCTGCCAGACTTCTCGCAGATTTTAGACAAGGTGATCGCTCAGTCGCCGACTATTCCACAGAGTTCCGCACGTTGGCGGCTGAGTGCAACTGGAACGAGGAGGCTCGGTAGGATATGTTCCTGCATGGGCTGGCCGACCGGGTCCAGAAGGAGATTTACATCCTAGACCTTCCCCAGAGTCTCAACGGGCTTATCGACCTGGCGCTGCGAGTGGATGCTTGCCTCGACCGTGTGGAGAGGTACACACGTCCCGACCGCAGACTGAGGGGCGCGGAGAGCCGATGGACCAGCGAGGGAGACACGGTCGGTCCCATCGTCGATCACGAGCCCATGCAGGTAGGGAGAGCTCGGCTTTCCCGGGAGGAGAGAGAGAGATGGTGATCCCGTGGACTATGCCTTTACTGCGGAGGAACGGGCCATTTCATACATTCTTGTCCGGTAAAAGAGCAAGCCTGGTAGTAATGAAGAGGCTACTATCGGGTGGGATCTCCGCCGAGAAGTCCTCACCATCCACTCTCCTTCCGGTTAGACTGAGATGGGCCAACCACACACACACCTGCCAAGCGTTGTTGGACTCCGGCGCTGAAGGTAACTTCATGGACCTCCACTTCGCTCACAAGCTCCATCTCCCCATCATACCACTCACCCGTCATATCTTTGTTAATGCTCTTAATGGACAGGAACTCCCCAACATTTCCCATACCACCGGTCCCATAACTCTCATTACGTCCGGCAACCACACAGAGATCATCACGTTCCTCCTCATGGACTCCCCGTTAGCACACATAGTTTTGGGCCATCCTTGGCTGGTGCAACACAACCTGCATGTGGATTGGAGTTCTAACTCCATTTCCACATGGAGTGAACGGTGTTATGAGTCCTGTCTTGTGTCTGCGTGTTCGTCTGTGTCTGGTTCTGTGTTTCAGGAGAAGGCAGCGGATTTATCAAACGTGCCCATGGAGTACCTCGATCTGAAGGAGATGTTCAGTAAGTCCCGTGCTGCTTCTCTTCCTCCGCATTGTCCCTATGACTGTGCTATAGATTTACTGCCAGGTAAGTCTCCACCTAAAGGCAAACTTTACTCTCTTTCTATTCCGGAGAGGGAGGCCATGGAGAAATATATTTCTGATTCTCTGGCAGCGGGGTTCATCCGGCCTTCCTCTTCTCCAGCGGGGGCGGGGTTCTTTTTTGTGGGGAAGAAGGGCGGTTCTCTGCGACCTTGCATTGATTACCGAGGGCTGAACAACATCACGGTAAAGAATGCCTATCCTTTGCCGTTAATGTCTTCAGCTTTCGAGAGGTTGCAGGGAGCGTCCGTCTTCACAAAATTGGATTTACATAACGCTTATCATTTGGTTTGCATTTGGAAGGGGGATGAATGGAAGACCGCCTTTAACACCCCCAGGGGGCACTTCGAATACTTGGTCATGCCTTTCAGGCTGTCCAACTCCCTGGCGGTCTTCCAGGCACTCGTCAATGACGTGCTGAGAGATATGGTAGATCAGTTCATATATGTTTACCTGGATGACATATTGATTTTTTCATCTTCTCTCCAGGAACACGTTCAGCACGTCAGACGAGTGCTTCAGAGGCTGTTAGAGAATGGGCTTTTTGTCAAGACAGAGAAATGCATTTTTCATGCACAGTCTGTTTCTTTTCTAGGGTATATCATCTCGTCTGAGGGAGTACGTATGGACCCTGACAAGGTTAAGGCTGTGGTAGATTGGCCAAGCCCAGATTCCCGTAAGGCCCTACAGAGGTTTCTGGGGTTCGCCAATTTTTACAGACGTTTCATTTGCAACTTCAGCCAACTAGCCACGCCTCTGACCGCCTTGACCTCCCCCAGAACGACGTTCATGTAGTCTGATACAGCTGAGGCTGTATTCACTAAACTTAAGAGCTGCTTTGTTTCGGCCCCAATTCTCATAGCCCCTGATCCCTCACGTCAGTTCGTGGTGGAGGTCGATGCATCAGAGGTGGGGGTAGGTGCAGTTCTGTCTCAACGTTCTTCCACAGACGACAAGATGCATCCCTGCACGTTTTTGTCCCATCGTTTGTCACCCGCTGAACGTAATTATGACATTGGTAACAGAGAGTTGTTGGCAGTCAAGTTAGCGTTGGAGGAGTGGCGCCATTGGTTAGAAGGGTTGGGGGTTCCTTTTATCGTCTGGACCGATCATAAGAATCTGGAGTATATCAGATCTGCCAAAAGACTTAACTCCAGGCAGGCACGGTGGGCACTTTTTTTCGGACGATTTGATTTTTCCCTTTCGTACCACCCGGGTTCCAAAAACGTCAAACCCGATTCTTTGTCACGTATTTTTGATCCTTCCGAACACCCGTCTACTCCCGAGTGTATTTTACCCGAGACATTAGTGGTCTCCACTCTGACATGGGAGGTCGAATCGAGGGTCAGGACGGCCCTAGAAGGGGTAACGCCTCCGCCCGGTGGCCCACCGAATCGATTATTTGTGCCGGAGGGGTTACGGTCCGACGTCATTCAGTGGGGGCATTGTTCCAACGTTGCTTGTCATCCAGGAGTCAATCGCACCAGATGTATGGTCAAGCAACGATTCTGGTGGCCATTAATGGCTCACGACATTCGCAGTTTTGTTTTGGCTTGTTCGGTTTGTGCCACTGGTAAGACTTCCAATCGACCTCCAGATGGGTTACTCCAACCGCTGTCTGTCCCTTCGAGACCCTGGTCCCACATTGCGCTAGATTTTATTACCGCCCTCCCACCCTCCCAGGGTAAGACAGTCGTTTTGACCGTAGTGGACCGGTTCTCGAAGGCGGCTCATTTTATCCCCTTGCCCAAATTACCATCTGCTAAGGAGACAGCAGTAACTGTCGTAGATCACGTCTTTCGGTTACATGGCCTCCCGATGGACGTGGTTTCCGACAGAGGACCCCAATTTGTGTCCAAATTTTGGCAGGAGTTTTGCAAGTTACTGGGTGCGACTGTCAGTCTGTCTTCGGGGTTCCATCCCCAAAGCAATGGCCAAACCGAGAGAGCCAACCAAGATTTGAAGAGAGTGTTGCGATGTTTGGTGTCTAAGAATCCTTCTTCCTGGAGTCAGCAACTCTCCATGGTTGAGTACGCTCATAACTCCTTACCAGTGTCATCCACAGGCCTCTCTCCGTTTAAGTGTAGTTTAGGTTACCAGCCACCTATTTTTCCCAGTCTGGAATCCGAGGTCGCAGTCCCTTCCGCTCACGCCTTCGTCCAGAGGTGCCGTCACACATGGAGTAGAGCCCGTGAGACTCTTCTTCAAGTGGGGGCTCGTACCAAGGCTAAGACCGATCGCCACCGGTCAAAGCCTCCCGTATACGTCGTGGGTCAAAAAGTGTGGCTTTCTACCAAGAACATTCCGCTCCGTTCCGTGTCTAACAAGTTAGCTCCCAAATTTATTGGCCCATTCCCTGTCACTAAAATCATTAGTCCGGTGGAAGTCCGACTCAAACTTCTTCCGGCGTACAGGAGAATTCACCCCGCCTTTCATGTTTCCAAGATTAAACCCGTGTTTCATTCACACATTAATCCGCCGGCCCCGGTTCCCCCACCGCCGCGACTCGTAGATGGGGAACCTACATATTCGGTCAACCGTATTCTGGACTCGAGAAGGATGGGACGCGGATTCCAGTACTTGGTGGACTGGGAAGGTTACGGTCCGGAGGAGAGAAGTTGGGTACCTGCTAGGGACATCCTGGATCACTCCCTTATCGATGATTACAATCGGCAGGTAGGTTCGTCTGGGAACGCCAGGAGGCGTTCCTAAGAGGGGGGGTACTGTCACGGTTGCTTAATCCTCTGTTTTCTCTCGTCATGTGTGTGTGTGTGTGTACTGATTGTTTCATGTGGGCATTACCGCTGATTACCTGATTCTCTCATCAGCGCCAGCTGTATTCCATCAACCAGCCTATATAACGCCTTGTCTTTTGTCTTGGGTTGTCAGATCGTTGTTGGAGCTTCCCCGTGTTGTTGCCTGTTCCTGTTCTCCTCGGGTTTTCTCTAGTTCTCCCTTGAGTTCGTCGTGTCGCGCTGGAGTCCTGTTTCCTGCTCCGTTGTGGATTCTGCAAGCTGACAATCACTCATCACGCCGGGGAATCCATTCTCCTGCATTCTGCAATTTTGGGACTTGAGTGCTTCTTGCTAATAAAGAGAGCTTTTACTTGCATCTTGCATCCGCGTATACTTCACGTGACAGCTAGAGCCGAGTTTGGTTGTCATAGTATGAAAGCTCTAAGATGTTACTGTTACTTAATTTTGGTCTCAGATGTTAGCCAACATAAATATTAATTGCAAAACATTTATCCCCAGTTTCATGGACAAGGCTTAAGCCCATTCTAAGACTAAAATGCATGTCTGGGCTCAATCTCAATTAAAAGAAACTTGCACTTGAGTGATCTTAAAATTATTCAGATCCATTGTTTTGCCTCAAGATGCACACCAGTAATGATTTATCCAAGGCATATTTATGAAAGCTACATAAATGTCCTAATTGAAATATGACCTAATGGCTTAACCTGTCTGTGAAACCGGGTCTTTATTTATTATGCTCTTTGTCCACAAAATGGTGTCTTAATGGCAACGTGAACTCTGACCTACCGGAAACTCAAAGTGCTGGTGTCAAGTTCAAGTGCTTACTCAGCCGTAAGCAAATAATCCACACGTTCGGTGATCCCGCAGTGGCTCTTACTGACAAACAATGACAGAGCCCGTTAAAAAGAGCAATAAAAGCACAGCTAATGAGTAAAGGAGGAAAAAAGAAAGCGAGGAAGCAAGCGCGGGCAGTAGCGATGCCAGGGGAACTACGAGCTGCTCTCCCCATCTCCCATAATCACCAGGGCGATGCTCGGATGCCTCCTCTATTTGCATAATGCCATCCTGACACTTTTACTTCCTCCATCCATCACCAGCGGCGTGAGTCCTGCGCCCGGCTTCATGCCTCCGTCTCCCCCCTGATTGCGTCCTGTGTTTATCTGCCCAAGCACAAAAGATTGATTCCCTGCTGTCTCGCAGCCTTATGTTCAGCAGATAGGGATTTTCACAGAATGATGAAGCACCCAGTCAGCTAATGATAAACAGAAAACACATATTCAAAAGGACGGTCCTTCTTTCTTAGAGATGTCTGTCTTTGTTGTTTTTTCTTTCTTTTTTGTAGCTCTTACTCTCTCTCTCACTATCTGTCTTTCTTTTTTTACAGGATGTGTGTGGGAAAAACGGATGTCAGGTTAAGGAACTGAACATACTCTGCCGGGACTTCAATTTGAAACGCAATTGTTTTCCTGTCAGCTTCCCCTCCGTTTTTCCTTGATTTGCTCTGGGGGTGAGAAACGAAGAATGGGAGGAAAAGAGATAGCAATTAAAATAAAAAATGGCGTTTTGATGGTCGACCTTGTTTCTCAATGCGTTATCAAGCAGCGGATTTGACAGCTGCGTTTTTGTGAAGCCGTTCCGACAGGGAGATAACAGAATACATGCACATGCATGGAAGACCATTAATGGAACAAGCATTGAAACAAGGTCATCATATCACCTTTTATTGTGGTGATTTGCCACGGACCATTAGAATCACCTAAATGCACAAAAGACTGATGCCATCGAAGCACTTTGCGAAGTCAATTTGTTTGGAATGAATTTTAACACCATCAGCCCAGCACATGTGCATGATGGCCGCTGAAATCAAAGTTATGCCACGGCTCTAAAATCACTCAGGCTCTGTCTGCAAAGTTTCAGTCTAATGATGACAAAATAGCATTAGCTGCTGTCACTTCTAAGAGAAGAGAGATTACTTTATTTATTGAAATGAGATTGAAATGATAAATCTCACCCCTCCTGATAAAATAGTTGGCCTCATAATCCTCGGCATGGGGATAGGGATTTGAGAAGATGAAGGGCGAGAAGGAGAAATTCATAATGCATAATAAAACAAAAGGTGTCGTGGGAAACATCACTGATATTAAAATCAGTGGCAGACAGATCTATATGAGAAATGCAGATTTGCCAGTTGTAAATAACCACTGCCGGAGTGAAGACTTTTGATTCAAAGATAGACTGACAGCACAAAGGAAGGAAAAAAAGACTACTATGAGATAGAAACGAAAGAAATAAAGAGTACATACTACAGCTTATTTTCTACTAACTACTAAAAAAGAAAAGTAGTACATGATTCATGAAATTAAAGTCTGCAGTGTGCAATGATAATTATTTCAAACAGAACTATGCTATGTCACTGTCACACAACCTCCAGATATCAGCTTGGTGATTTAGTCAGATTGGATATTATTATTTAATTCAACACATTTTAATGAAAATTTTTATAAAAATATTGAACTTTTGACAGTAAGATCAAATTATGAGTATTAAAGTTTATGGCTGATATTGCTTTTGTTTCATCTGTCAGACTGGATATGAATGGTCAGGTCTCACGCAGTGTGCACTGGGTATGTTGCAAATTTTGACAAATATAATAGATGATCTGAGTATTAAACCACATACTACTTTTTAAACAAAACAATAATAAGAATGCCATTCTGAAAAGAAAGAAGGGTCGGAATATCAATATTAGTGTACTGCAGAGTATACACTGTGTATTTCTTGATAGTGCATGTAGTATGCAGTATGTAATTAGAATTGTTTCAAATTTCACAAAATTTGTATTTTTAATATAATTTAGAAAAATGCTTACATTTTTTGCTTTAACTATACACTGGTAAAAAAAGTTATATATTTTAAATAAATGTATTTCATGCTAATTATGGTTAAATCTATTAGCATTTTTACTGACAGTAAAAATATTTTTTTCGCTGGACAGTATTTTTTACTCAGGACTTACTGATATAAAAAATATATTTAAACTTTACTTGGCATATTACTAGTGCACAATGCACTTTTCTTAATATTAAGTCTAAAATGTGTTTTACTGTCACTTTTGATGAGGATTGTATTATTTTTTTATAATATCAGAATTTAAATGCAAAATATTTAAAGTGTACCTGAAGTATATGCAATAGTTCCACTTTAGCACAATATAATATACTTATATATATATATAATATATGTATATTATAATATATAAGTATGTCTTTAATTGTACTTCAGCACTACTTCCACACAGTTAAAATGCATTAAGTGACATTTTATAGAGTACATAAATATAAAAATGTATTTTTAGTATACTTAGCATGAAATATATGTGTTTTAAATACATATAAGTATATTTATTTTTCACTAGGGTATATATAAATGACCAGATGATTTTGCTTCTATTCTATTCATATGTCAGACTGCAAATGTTCAACAGATAGCATTGCAATTGATAAAGGAAAGGTCAGAGATTGTCCACTCTATGCATAATGCATATTGCTACCAAAAAAGTCAGTATGCTATTTAAAAGAGACTAAACACATTGGTAAAGCTATATTTGAAAATATTTATCTTACCATTTACTTATTTGTTTTCTTTTATTTTTTATTTCTTTGTGACAAAGACTTGTCTTCTTTGTGAGAAGCAAAATCAGACTGCAGGAACCTCTGAACTTCTGTTGACAGAGGAGTGACTTCTGAACAAATACAGTTTGCTTTCTACTAAAATGCATGACGTGGTGTTGGATTTGTTTGCGGTAGTGACCCTTAATGATTTTGTAGCTGCTATTCTGAAATATCCATTCTTCACAAGCTGCATGAATGTTTCCTTAGCATTCTTCTCACTGTTTTCACCATATGGCACTCACAGCGCATCCAAACCATCATCTTACTTTAACAGCCTGTGCTTCTCATGACTGAGCACATTATTCTCACAGTTCACCTCCACTCCAGGAGGAGCTTTTTGGAGACATGAAAACACAACTCAGGCTGTTTGAGATGCTCTCTTTAGAAGAGGGTAAACACACTTCAGCTCAACACAATGACTTTTCTATTCCTCCTCACCGCCTAGTTTACAGAGACAGAGGACTCTTCACAGAGAGAGATTCTGCACAGCTTCAAGATTAATTCAGGTGGCCTCTAATGATGTTACATTGCAACTTTGCTGGAATGATAATATTGGTTTAGATTACAAGAGTATTAAAGGTGTTTTTTTATTTTTTGTTAAAATATTCTCCTACACGGAGAGACAACTATGTAAGTCAATGGCAGGCTAATTTCCGCAAAAAGTCAAATTAAAATAAATACAATTAAATACAATTAAATTACATACAATTATAAAATTAAATGAAATTAGTAATTTTGGGTCACAAAAATACAATCTGGATCCTGAAGCAAAATCCTGATGCGTTTTATGTTATCAAAATTACAATAGCAATAAAACAGTGCATAATGTAATTAAATCATATACACAAAATATGTATTAAGCATGTTTGCTAGCATAAAATTGTAATTACATTGTAATAAAGTAATAATAATTCTACAACCTATTAATTTGTATTATTTAATATTTTAATTATGCTTTTCCACTTTATTTCTTCTTGTAAGCATTTTACATGATTCAGTAATATAACAATGGTCCTAGATTTCTCTCTCTCTGTGTCACTGGTCTTGAGAAAGTGCAAGTCTCCACTTGGCTCTTTCAGCATGATTCAGATGAGATCCTCTCTCTAAACTCTTCCAAACTTCGTGTTCTTTATTTGATCAACTTTCCATCTTCTGGTGAGTGGCTGTTTATTGCAGTGTGAGAGCTGACATGAAGATACATTAGTCCTGTCTGACAGTCTTTACCACAGACAGGTGAACCCAAAGAATGTCTTGTGTTTTGGAGACTGCAGGCAGTCTGGCTCTCATGTTCATGGGTCATGTCTAAACAGAGTCCTCTATCTTTCACACAGTGTCTGTTCTCACAACACATATTTCTACAGCCCCAACTACAATATTACAATGTAGATGAAACAGTCACTGGTCAATGGAAAGGTGACCTCTATCTGTTTCCCTCTTTCTTTTCCTCAGTCTATCAATATGAGGGCATGAACAGTTGCATAAACTTAGCCTCTATCTTAAGATTTAAGAACTAGTCTGACCAACCAGCAGTTTTCCAAATAGTCTTTGTTTTCAGATTCAAATATGACCAATCTACGATTTTATGTAACTGACTTAAAGAAAAAAAAAATTAGATGACTAACTTGTAAGACTATTATAAGCATTTTATGCAACCAGCCACTGGACAAAACTTTTACTTTTTCCTACTTCATGACTAAAAGTGAGAAAATATATACAGTAAAATGTCAAATGTCAGTCTGTCAGTCTTTGCCCTTAGCTGTACTGTCTCTTATTCTGACAGAAAGAAAGCAGTCTATTTCCGTGGCTCATATATCTGCAGTCTTCTTTATCTATAGAATCTTTTTTTCCATCACAAAAACATCTAAACTGCCTCTTTTTATTTTCTTGGAGGACTTGCTTTTGTTGTTATTGTATCTGTACATGGCATGCATAAGGATGTAACCCTAAATGAGAGGCGATGTCTGAAAATCATGCAGAGATCACGGTGTTAATCAGAGCTGTGCCTGTGCAGATGAATCACTACCATTTCCTTCTTTCTTCACTGCATCCCAGTTGGCATACTATCCATACTACAAAGCATTCAATATTTTTTTTTGTGCAAAATTGTCATCTGTTAGGTGTCGTTAATGTAAAATACTATATCAAATATTCACTGTAAATGTATGCGTTTTTGCAATTTAACAAAATAAAAATAACACAAATCAAATGACAGGATCCTAGTCAGAAAAATCTAAATTGCACTGTATGAATCTATGAATAAATATATAATGGGATAATAATCCAACGATTATAATGATTAATATCATTAAATTAAATTAATATCAGAACTAACATGCCACTGTGGACTTTCTGCGCCTTTACATTTCAAAATGGTAAAAAAATAACAGTAAAATAAAAACATGTTGATGTTTAAATAAAAAGTCAAGCATGTATTACATTTAACAAATGTGTTGAGATGAGACTGAGTGACGTATGACCAAGAGTAAACTCAAAGCCACTGATGATTTTTTTTCTAATATTGCCATGCATGGTTCTCTTTAGACTTTTCCAGTAGAGGAAAACACACATATATATATATATATATAGCCTACTATAAATATACAAATTCAGACAATACTGTTATTATGAATATTATCGTATGTCCATTATTAAAGGTAATACTGTTACATTGTGTTAATTTCTGTACTATGCTTTGTTAATTGTTTTGTGCTGTGTTTTAAGTTTTTACTATGAGCCCCTTTTCTGTGTATATTACAGGAAAAATGTGCTAAAGGTGCTAATGGTTAGTGTTTAATGTGTTTGGAAAGTATGGTGGCACACAGGTCCCTCTGTATATGACGCCCAGCCCCCCAAAATGATGATATTTTGAAATCAAATCCTATTCTCCTGTGAAGACTGGGGGAAGCTTTCATTAAAATATTTCATGCATGAAAATCTTCTTCACAAAGAGGCAGATATTTCACTCTATTTTTGCCAACATTTGTGTGAGAAAATCCTGAGAAAATCCATCAAATCCTTTGAAAATCCAATAATATTTGCATAGAGCTTAAAACATGCAAAGTCACTGAATATGAATTAAACCAAAAGCCCCCTACTTACGCATTAAAATGGATTCTGAAACGCTCTACTCCTACAGGTAAACCCAAATCAGGGTCTTTGGTTAAATGGTGCTTGTTGGATGGACAAAACATTTTAAAAGTCCAATACATGTGCATGCCACTTCATTCATTACCATCTCTAAAATTATGAAGGCTTTTTAAAAGGACCAAAAGGGCTGCCAGGTGTTAAAAACAAGCATTGAAAAAGCTTTGTCTTTTGCTTCACTGATAGTACACCAAGGCCGACTGAATGAAGGCTGACCAATTTGCTCTCTGCCAACCTTGTAATGACAAACACACACTGGCAACATATTAAGAATTCAACAGGCAATCTATTCAGCAATTAATGATGTAGGAAACCAACCCATCTGCCGAAGATGTCAAGAAAACAGCACTGCTTGCAGCAATGTTGCATTCCACTTGACCGTGAGGCCTTTTTTTGTACTGTATATCTACCCAAACCTCCCTTAATCATATATGCTTGAAGTTCTTGTCAGAGATATCACAAGGCCAGTGGTAATTAAAATTAAAATCTGCAGCGATGCAATGAGTCTATAGGTCCACAAAGCTTTTCAGAAAGTTGCACAAAATTCTGCACATTCCTTAAACCTATAAAAGCTCTTTAACGTGGAATGCTACTTTGAAACTGCTCATTATTTTAAGTAGTTAAACTACAGTCAAGCTGTACGCTTTGAAAACGTAGTTCTTTGAAGAAATCTCTTTTGCTCACCAAGGCTGCCTTTATTTGATCCAAAAATGAATTTAATATTTTAAAATGCCATTTATTTCTGTGATTTATTTTAGACATTACTCTGGTCTTCAGTGTCACATGATCCTTTATCAAATCTAAAATGCTGATTAATGTCAAGGTTGAAAATAGTTGTGCTGCTGAATATTTTTTGTAGAAGCTCTTTTTTTCTCGAGTTTTTCGATGAATAGCAAGCTTAAAAGAACAACAGTTATATGAAATCGATATTTTTTGGTAACAATGCAAGTCTTTACTGTCACTTTTGGTCAGTTTAATGCTTCCTGGCTAAATAAAAGTATTTATTTCTCAAAAAATAAAAAGAAAGAAAGAAAGAAAAGTTGTGTGACTACATGAAGCTTCTCTTTTTAATAATCATCTGGCACAGAAACAATAATAAACTTCACATGGGTAACTGTATTCGCTTTGGATAAAAGTGTCTGCTAAATGTAATTGATATGATTTTGTTACTCTGTCTAGCTGTGTGTCGTTCATTATCCTAGTTTGCTTCTGTATTTATCTGTCTGTGTTTTTAGTTCTCAAGGTTTGTTGTTGTTAACGCTATGCTAAGTTTGGTTAAGGGTTTTGTTCTTTTAATGAAGACAGAGACAGCATTGAAATAAACTGACACAGAATACAACTAATGAAACTACAAGCCATGTGTGACATTGACTAAAGTAAATATCAAATATGGCGTAGTTCATAAGACTAGGAAATATCACAGCAGACACAATTGTGGCTTAATAAAAGAGATAAGTCTAAGTGAGATTTCATCCAAAAAATCTTAATTAACAGAATTTGAATGCTTTTTTTATTCATAACTGAGCATTTGGGTCACACACAGACCACAAATCTGATGGGAGCAGTCATGATAACACAGCTTATATCTGCATCTCTGTGAGTAACTAGAACCTCACAGGAGAAAAAAATACAGCACACATGAGACATGCGAGTGTGCAGTGTAGAGTGGCTCTCGCATTGCTTTATGTGACAGACAACTAGTTGTCCAGTGCAGTCGCTTTCACACAGCACAGGTTTACTGAAAACAGAATGCAGTTGTCATTCTTGTTAATAACCAAACTCTGTGTTCAGCAGAGTTCCAGTTTACACCACAAGCACATAAGATTCCATGTAGGCCTATCTATCAAGTTTATAGGACAAAGCTTTTTTAAGGCTTGCAAAAGAAAGTGCATCGCCAGTAATGATTACTTTAATCAGATAGCTATGTTTTATGCAGTAATCTGAAGTCCATAAACTATAGGCCAAAACTTCTCTAGACTATACTCTAGTGAAAGGAAAGTGTGCTTAACTTTATGAAAAGTGCACTTGTAGTGTGCTTCAAATCTCTAAGAAAAAAAAACAGTACTTGATGATATGATTGTAATGAAAGTTTCACTTTCAAGGTAGTTCACTTTCAAATAAACATTTCCTGAATTTACTCACTTCATGTCATCCAAGATGTTTGTGTTTCTCTTAAAATATTCTGCTGTATAGATGCTGTATGGGAAAAAAAAAATGTCCTCTTCAACTGAAGCCTTTTCAATCACGCAGTGAAACTGCACGTCCATTGGTTCGTGCAGTGCTATAAAATAAAACCAATGGCTCGCACAATGCAGACGCGTAGAAGTTTTCGTGCTCGGTGACTGTCCCCACCCTTTTGCCGCCGTCCTCTTCACGCAGCACCAGACCCAGATCGGAGCTCGTTCGTGTGATGACAAAGGCTTTCAGTGAGCACGGGCTCGCGTGGTCTCTGCCTGAGTAGCCGTCTCGCAGCAGGCTGGATGAGTGATTTCTCCCAGGGCGCCAGCAAGCCCCCCACCAACGCTCGTCCCCTTTCTTTCCAGAAGTCCCCGACGAGCTCACTAAATCGTGGCACGCCCCCTACTCGTCTCACATCTGTCCTTTTGCTTCCTCAGCCCTCACCTCTGTTGACGGTGCTGAGGAGAAGAGATACGAGCACCTGCCTCCTCTGGATGAGTCCGTGGCCGCGTATCTCTGTCCGCTCATGGCTATCGGATGGAAGGTGAGGGTGAAAACATCCGTCCAAACCTCTGCACTCCCTGGACGCGCCTACTCAGCGGCTGGACAAGTGGCTTCGGCGCTGCACTCTATGGCTGTTCTCCAGGTCTTCCAGGCCAAGATACTCGCCAGTGAGGAGGCCGGTCTCAATGCAGCTTCACTCAGGGACCTGAAGAGCACGACGGACCTGGCCCTGCATGCCACCAAAGCCACTGCCCAGGCCATCGGGCGGTCAATGTCAATTCTGGTAGTGTTGGAACGCGACCTTTGGGTCACGTTGACGGAGATGAAAGAGGCGGATAAAGTTCCCTTCCTCGATGCTCCGGTTTCATCGAACAGCCTGTTTGGGGCCAGCTGTGGAGGGCTTTGTGGAGTGGTTTATGGAGGCTCAGAATTCGTCTCAAGCAATGCGACACTTCCTCCCGAAACGCGCCGGTTCTTCTGCTGCTTCTAGTCGCCCCAAGCCTGCCCCGACTCAGCAGCCCGCCAAGTCAACGCCAGCAACCCCTGAACCCCGACCTCCGGTTCCTCGGCAAGATAGAGGGCATTCCCGCTCGGCAAGACGCTACCGCTTCCCAAAGCGCCAAGATCGCCTTGGATCCGGCTCCTTAGAAGTCCTCCTTATCAGGGCAAAATGAACCAAGGATCGGACATGTTGTCGAGGAACAACATCTCCTCAGAAGAATGGACGCTCCACCCAATCGCGATTCAGAAAATATGGGAAGTCTTTGGCAGAGCTTGAGTAGATAGTCCGGACAGCTGAGCGAATCATTGGTACAACCCTCCCTACTCTCCAAGAATTGTACTTATCCAGAGTGAGCAAAAGGGCTGGCAAAATCATTCTGGACCCCTCACATCCAGCACACTACCTCTTTGAACTGTTGCGGTCTGGTCAACGCTACAGAGCTCTGAGCACCAGAAAGGCCAGACACAGGAACAGTTTCTTTCCTCGGGCAATCCATCTCGTGAACACTTGACAATAAATGTGGAACACACAACACTATTTATACACTTATACACTTATTTATATAACTCACATACTTAAATAGTTTACAATATGAATTTGCACATAATACAGGCTACCTGTACATACCAACCTGTCTATTGTAATATACCTGCACATAAAATTGTCAATTTGTATATTGTTATTCACTATTTCCTTGTTCTATTTTTTTATTCTTTTATTATCTGTGTTTTTGTCCTGTCACTGTCATTCTGTTGCACTGCGGAAGCTTTTGTCACGAAATGAATTCCTCGTATGTCTAAACATACCTTGCAATAAAGCTCATTCTGATTCTGATTCTGAATCCTCTGATTCTGACAATGGAACTTGCAACATATAGTAATTGACTAATGACTAATGATGCTTTTAGGAAATGCACCCCTAATTTGTCATTTAGGTTTAGATTTTTTTTTTTTACAGTATTTATTATATAATTTTACAGAAAAATACAAGTACATATTTATTTATAAAAAAAAGACAGAACATTGAATCTTTTCTGTCTCAATTGTTGTAACATCTTATCATTGTAAACACCACTGAGGTTCCAATCATTAAATCAGATCACAGAGTAAACTGCTGGAGGAATATGTATTGTCTCTTACATCTTCTGATCCAGAAGGAAGTGCTCTGCTGGCTCATGGGCAGGAGTGGGCTGATGAGGATGAAGAGGATATTTCTGAGCCCTCTCAGCCTGTCTGCCCCGCGTATGATGAGCTGCTGGAGGTTATGGAGCGTGCTACTGCTAGGTTAGACCTACAGTGGAGGCACGAGAAAGGGGGAGTGGCTCGTAGTAGACTCGATGAACGATTTCTCTCTGGACATAATCTCCCAGCTCCCGTGAGCCTCCCATTCCTTCCAGATCTTCATAGTGAGATCATGAAGGCATGGGAAAAGCCATATTCAGCCCGCATCCATCGGTATAAGCATAATAATTATGCTGACATCGAGGGCATGCCCGAGCATGGATATGCGTCGATGCCCCCTATTGAAGGGACGATTGCGAGCTATATCTCGAGGGGCGTGACACCAATGCTGAAGGCTCCGGCTCTACCATCCAAGCCACTAAAGGAGACATCTCGCTTGAATTGTAGGGCATACCATTCAGGCTGGTGCTGCTTTGCACACGATGTCGGTGTTGCAGGCATACCAGGCTGATCTGCTGAAGGACTTAGACCAGGGTCAGGGGCTCCCCCCTGAGGCGGTAACTGAGTTGCGCCGCACCACAGATCTGGCTCTCAGGGCCACCAAGCAAACGGCTGCTGTGATCGGCAGGTCGATGGCGGCGATGGTGGCCACCGAGAGACATCTGTGGATAAACCTGGCGGACATCGGGGAGAAAGAGAAATGATTTCTTCTCGATGCGCCGGTTTCGCCTTCGGAGTTGTTCGGCACATCCGTTGAGACGGTGGTCTGTGGACTGGAGGCAGGGCCAGGTGATTAGCGTCGCTAACCGTGGTCCTCCTCCTCGGAGGGGGAGTAGGTCACAGAGGAGACGTAAGTGGAAGGATAGAAGGAGGGAAACGATGCAGCGCAGACGCGGTCAGCCATCTGCAGCTGGTGGCACCTAATTGGTAGCAATCCCCCCCCACACACACACACACGATCAACAGTGGACCCTGTGGTTGGACCAATGATGAGAAACAAGTCTGATGGTCTGATACCGGGCTTAATGTAGATGGTTTATATGGATCGAGTGTTGCTAGGCTTCCTCTCATTTAAGAGAGTCATTCTGCTGAAGCCTCCGCTCTCCAGAGCTCCGCTTAGACTGCACTATTGGTGTGTAGGCTCTATTGTGAGCCTTGCTAGCTCTCTCTAGCGCTGAGTGTAGTCAGGTCTCCTTTCACTTTAGAGATTCGCTATGCTGAGACCTCCACTCTTAAGAGCCCCCCAATTAGGTTTGAGTGTTACTAGGCTTCCTCTTGTTAGAGAGTCATTCTGCTGAAGCCTCCACTCTCTAGAGCTCCGCTTAGGCAGTACTAAAAAAAAAGGAAAATTAACTGCCTTTGGCGTTGAGTCTAGCCAGGTCTCCTCTCACTTAGAGAGTCATTATGCTGAGACCTCCACTCTGAGAGTTCCCCTTCCTGGATCGAGTGTTAGGCTTCCTCTCGTTTAAGAGAGTCATTCTACTGAAGCCTCTGCTCTCCAGACCTCCGCTTAGGCAGAACCATTAGTACGTAGTCTCTACTGTGAGCCTTGCTAGCTGTCTTTAGCGCTGAGTGTAGTCTGGTCTCCTCTCACTTTAGAGAGTCGGTATGCTGAGACCTCCACTCTTAAGAGCCCCCCAACTAGGGTTGAGTGTTGTTAGGCTTCCTCTCAATTAGAGAGTCGTTATGTTGAGACCTCCACTCTTAAAGACCTGAATCGAGTGTTAGGCTTCCTCTCGTTTAAGAGACTCATTCTACTGAAGCCTCTGCTCTCCAGAGCTCCGCTTAGGCAGCACCATTAGTATGTAGTCTCTATTATGAGCCTTGCTAGCTGTCTTTAGCGCTGAGTGTAGTCTGGTCTCCTCTCGCTTTAGAGGGTCGGTATGCTGAGACCTCCACTACTAAGAGCCCCCCAACTAGGGTTGAGTGTTGCTAGGCTTCCTCTCGTTTAGAGAGTCATTCTGCTGAAGCCTCCACTCCCTAGAGCTCCGCTTAGGCAGCACTATGCACAGGCTCTTTCTTGAGCCTCACTAACTGCCTTTGGCGTTGAGTGTAGCCAGGTCTCCTCTCACTATGCTGAGACCTCCACTCTGAGAGTTCCCCTACCTGGATCGAGTGTTGCTAGGTTTTCTCTCGTTTTAGAGAGTCATTCTGCCTAAGCCTCCACTCTCCAGAGCTCCGCTTAGGCAGTACTATGTGCATGCTCTGTCCTGAGCCTCACTAGCTGTTCATAGCGTCGAGTGTAGAAGTCTCCTCTCAATCTAGAGAGTCGCTTCCTGAGACCTCCACTCCGAGAGCCATACTCTGGTGAGCTAGTCTT
Source organism: Oxygymnocypris stewartii (assembly GCA_003573665.1). Taxonomy (NCBI): domain Eukaryota; kingdom Metazoa; phylum Chordata; class Actinopteri; order Cypriniformes; family Cyprinidae; genus Oxygymnocypris; species Oxygymnocypris stewartii. Next base: position 1,344,046 of record QVTF01023105.1, read on the forward strand.
TGATGGCGAGCTTTGAGCTTGCCTGAAGAGGGGTTTTTGACCCTAGTTCTGCTGGGCAGGGATGGTGTTCCTCGAGTCTGTGACTTAGGAATCCAGTTTTTGGACACTCTTTCCCTCAGCATTGCGTTGGCGTTGCGTTGCGTTGCCATAGCGTTCCCATAGCGCCCTCTAGAGGACGCAGTGTAGAAGTTCCCTTCGGAAGGGAACGTCTCAGGTTACATATGTAACCATAGTTCCCTGAGAATAGGGAACGAGATACTGCGTCTCTTGGCCATGCTTCGGGCATTCCTGTCGGCGTCCCCTTTGAAAAAAGAGGATGACGTGTTCCACAGGCGCCCTTTTATGCCCGCAGACGCTCATTTGCTTGCGTCATAGGCTTCCACCTGTCAATGTCAACTGCATTGTGTGTTTGTATTCATGCTTCAGAGACCGGTAACGCTGGAGGCGTTCCCATAGCGCCCTCTAGAGGACGCAGTGTCTCGTTCCCTATTCTCAGGGAACGTCTCGGTTACTTGCGTAACCCCCGTTCCCTGAAGGAGGGAACGGAGACGTAACGTCAGAGTGACTGACTAATGGGATCTCGCCAGAGAGCCCAATCACCTTCGAGTGTTAACAAAACAAGCCAATGACAGTTGGCGTCCGTGTTTCGCCACGCGCACCCCGCCCCGCGGTGCGGGTATAAAAGGAGAGCGCGTGCAAACGCACAACAGTTTTTCGCTGAGGAGCCGAGACTGTGTGCCCCGGCCGTACAGCGGTGGTACAGCAACTATGGCGACGGGACGTTATGTCTCCGTTTCCCTCCTTCAGGGAACGGGGGTTACGCAAGTAACCGAGACGTTCCCTATCAGTCAGTCACGTTCGATGTAACGTCAGAGTGACTGACTAATGGGATCCCTTGGAAAACGCCACTATTGCTGACCCCCTCCAGTGCTCTGCAGAAGCCGGCAAGTCCCCCCACACCAGTTGGGATGGAAGATAGGACAGGGCTTAGGCAGAGATGACCGCCACTGCTGTTCCGTTCAGTGGGTAGAATAACACTGGGAAAGCGTACCCCAGGTAGGGGGAACGCTACGGAGCCACATCCCACATAAGGTGGTATCGTGTGGAGATTACACATATGGACTGGCCAAGGGCAGTACTACATATGGGAGTCTCTGAGGTAGACTCAGCCCGCCTGGGGTGAGATAGCTTCACAGCAGAGAGGGCAGAAGGTTCTGCCAGGGAAGACACGGGCTCACCGTGGGGGAGAGCCGTACCGTGGAAGAATACACATGTGGGATCACCCAAGGGGAATCACTACACACGGGCACCTAGCCCAGCACAGGGGTTGACCTTGGGCAACGCACGAGTACTGGACCTGGCATCTGGTGCTCCGCCACACCTGACTGCCGAGGGTGCGGGATGAACTTTAACAGGGTTCGCCGTGGGGAACTGGCATGGCAGTGGCCCGGGGGCCAGTGGCGGAACAGAACAAAAAGGAAACAAAAGATTCTCCACCCGGCCCTCCTCCGGGGGAAGGAGTGGTGCGGTCACCATCTCCTGAAGAGCAGGATCCAGAGGCTCCGGGTCGCCCGTCTCAGGGACACCGCCTGCCCTGGTGCTTCACGGGCTTGGCAGGGGTGGAGGCGGGCTGCGCCGGTTTCCTGCGGCCAGCTCCACGCTGTGTCCGTAGTGAAGGCTGCTGTTGTGGCCGAGCTGGAGCGGAGGTGGAGGCAGCAGGAGGGCGCCCTCAGCGACGACCAGACGGAGGGGCTGCAGCCGGCGGTGGGGTGGAGACAGCAGCGGACTGCCGGGGCAGGATGTGACGAAATGCCTCCGTCTGCTTCTGTCCGGCGGAGAACTGTTGGGCAAAGTCCTCCACCGCTTCACCGAATAGGCTGGCCTGGGAGATCGGGGAGTCCAGGAAGCGGTGCTTGTCGGACTCCCTCATATCCGCCAAGGTCAGCCACAGGTGGCGCTCCTGGACCACTAATGTGGACATCGTCTGACCCAGGGCCCGCGCTGTGACTTTCGTCGCCCTTAGGGCGAGGTCCGTCGCTGTGCGCAGTTCCTGCAACACACCTTGGGTCAGCATCACCCTCGTGCAACTGCTTCAACGCCTTGGCCTGGGGGACCTGCAGGACGGCCTTGGCGTGCCGGGCGGAATTGGCCTGTCCAGCAGCACCGTAAGCCTTGGCCGTTAGAGCGGACGAGAACTTACAGGCCCTGGACGGAAGGCGTGGATTACCCCTCCAGGCAGCAGCGCCCTGCGGGCAGAGCAGCATGGCAATGGCGCGCTCGACCGGGGGGATCTCCACATACCCTTGGGCCGGTCCACCGTCAAGGGTGGTTTCGGGCAGAAAAAGTCACCTCCTCATGCACTTCCGGGAAGAAAGGAACCGGAGGCAGTTGCCGACGTTCGGCCTGCGCCCCCAGGAACCAATCATCCAGCCTTGAGCGCTCGGGAGAAGGCGGAAGCCTATAGTGCAGCCCGATGCTCTCAGCGGCCCGGGAAAGCATAGCGGTCAGTTCTGGATCTGACTCGGGCAACGCTACTCTTCCTGACGGAGGCAGCGCAGCCGAATCGTCCTCTCCAGACCCTAGCTCATCCCCCGATGCAGCGATCGATATCCCGTCATCTGCTGGTGCTCCGAATGAGATGCTGGGCCCCGCCCTGTCCGAGGACCCTGCACACTCATCCGGGAACACCAGACGGTGCGATGTGCTAGAGGAGTGAGAGGCCCGCAGAGACGTACTCGACGGGGAAGCTCTCACTGTGATCCTCGAATCACCCTGACCCTGAGCCGAAGTAGTCCTCCGGAGCCCGGAGGAGCTAGAACGGGGCAGGGCAAGGGGGATACCCCCTCGTCTGGCGAGGAGGTATCTGGAGCACAACATCGCTATGGTCATGTTCCCGCAGTGAGAACATGACTCATCCACGAGCGCTGCCTCGGCGTGCCGAAAGCCCAAGCACGAGGGGCAGCGATCCTGACCATCAGATGAAGCCAAGAAACGACCACATTCAGAAACGCACGAGCGGGAAGCCATCTTTAAAAAGACGCCCGTCGCTCGTGGAGCTCTCTTTGCTCTTGAAATTCTCTTTTAGAAGCGCTGAAGCGCCCAGGGGAGGTAGCAGCGTGACTGCCGAAAAGGAGATGCAGCACTGGACAGCAACCCCCACTGACGCGCCGTGACACCAACGCTGACTGCTTTGCAGACACTCTGGAGATTTGCGAGAGGCTCGGCTCCGAAGCGAAAAGCTGTTGTGCGTTTGCACGCGCTCTCCTTTTATACCCGCACCGCGGGGCGGGGTGCGCGTGACGAAACACGCACGCCAACTGTCATTGGCTTGTTTTGTTAACACTCGAAGGTGATTGGGCTCTCCGGTGAGATCCCATTAGTCAGTCACTCTGACGTTACGTCGAACGTGACTGACTGATAGGGAACTATGGTTACATATGTAACCTGAGACGTTTTCTGACCACTTTTTTCTGACTGTGTCGCTCCCAAACGTGAGGCCTCAGGCTTCAAGCACAAACTGACCTAAAGCCTGCCCTGTTCTTTCTGAGTACAATAAGGATGTCAGTCATCGCGCATTCCTGCAATATATCTTCTAAAGTTACTCTGTCATGCCCCAATAGAACATCATAAACAAGACAAAGCCGAGAGCTTCAGTAAAGGATCACCTGCAGTGTTGACAGTGTTCCACTTTCCTTGGCTTTTAAATTTGCATTTAGTCCTTAAAGTAGGAGAGAATGTCAGAGAGCACCTCAGGTCAGCTTTCGCTCCTACAACGGGGTCATCTTAGAAAAACTGAGTGACATTCTCAGCCTGAAGCCTCAAAACATCACTGAACATGACTGTGCATGCAGTACAAAGTAACATGTAGACATCTCACATGGTCGACATTGATCCACAAGGAACGAAACTTCACACCAAAAACTCAAATAAAACTTTTAATTAATGAAGTGTATATCGTTTTTAACATATGATCAAAATTAATCAGCCCTCAATTTGAGATATTAAAATCAAATTAATCATGTGAAAAAGCAAATGATGCTTGACGTGTTTCCAGCTGTGCCGAGTCATTGTTTTTTCTCGCTCTTGCTCCTCTCTTCAGGAGGACATTAGCGCACACCACTTGAGTCAACTGTTACTGTCACTCCAAATAGTTCACATATGGTAGCTTTAATGTATTGTGTTTGGTGGATTTGTTCAGTCTAGCGTTAGTATTAATAGATGTAAATTTGCTCTGCATGAGTGACAATTGAGTGACAAGTTCTCTCTTGAAATTTTTTTTTTTTTTTTTTGTAGAAACAAAAAAGGCCTAAACGCAAAAGATTCATTTTCATTTAAAGATGTTTTCTTTGCTCAGTGCATTTGCAACAACCTTTTATTGATTTCAGCTTAAGACTGCTTGTGTGATGCAGTGTAAGTGAGCAACTAGCCAAACACAGTGATGCCACTAACTATATTTTGACAGTAGCTTAGCTTTTCCATTAACAAGCTACTTTGGTCACTTTTTAAAATCAATGGTCACATTTGATTACCTTGAAGTAATAGTAACACTTTAGTATAGGGACCAATTTTTACTATTGACAAGTTGCGTAAGAGCATGCCTATTATTAACATATCGGTTTTTTTTAGTACTTATAAAGCATATATTCAGCATGACCATATTCTACATCCCTAATCCTACCCAATACCAAAACTTAACAACTAATTAACTATTAATAAGCAGCAAACTACGATTTTATTTAGGCAAAAGTTGTAATTAATGGTTTGTTAGCGAGACATTTACCTTAAAATAAAGTGTGACTAAAATAACTTCGCAACCACATGTCAGCTAACTCTAATTAGTATTAGTATTAATATTAGTATTAGGAAACTGTTAGGGTTAGCATTCAGATACTTTACATATATTTGTGAAGTTACTTAAGCAGTGTTCACACCATTTCGTAATTACCATGATTTTGAGATAACAGCAAGTGACATACTACTCAAGCTGTCTTTGAACTTGAAAATATATATTTCTATGTCAACACTTTCAACACCTAAGTAGTGTTTAAATTAATATGTGGTTACATGGTGCAACTCATAACACTCAGAAGATTCCCAGCTTACGAGTTGTAATTATGAAGACATAAACGTTTTGACGTTGATAGTGCAAGTATGTAGACTTACAGTCAATAGAATGTCTCATTGGGGACCAACAAAATTAAGCAGACCATCTACTACTGGTAGTTGAACCAGTTAGCGGATTTCAGAGATAAAAGCAATAGCAATCTAGTTCTGAAAGCATAAGGTACCACCCTCCCTGCAAATCACTCTCCAAAGCCACTCCTCCTTCAAAACTCATGAATGCGCACAGGCAGACCCGAGGCTAACCAGCGACACAATGAGAAACAGCGTTGGTGAAGGATTGAATACAACACGGTCAGATTACCTCATGCCTCATTCTTGCTTGATCTGCAGTAGCGTAATGGAGCGAGCTGTTGACATATCATGTCTGCGTGAACTAGGTGCTCAGAGGTATGCAAATACATACATTGACTGGCTGGTAGATTGGACAAACATTTTATGGTTCTACGCCTACCATAGATGATATAAATACATTAGACCGCTTAACTAAATGATTGCCGAATATGAAGAGACTTTCAACCAGCATAACAAAAAAAATATTTGAACCAAATTTCCTACCCTGCAATTTAATAAAAGATTTTACTCATTTAGATCCCTCTTTGGGAACATTTTGCCCTTTCTGTTTTGTAGGGTTTTGCAAATAAAATGTGATCATATTTAATAAAGTAATTTGGCTGAATGATGGAACACGTGGACTAAATGGATTAGTGGACTAAATAATTGTAGAAGTCCAGTGTACGTCACCAGAGTGAAGTTTGTCATCTCACAGGAAGATCGAGTTATGGGATTTTGATGAACATTTCTGAGTTTAACATTTTATAGGAAAAGAAAAAAAGAAAAAAGAAACATGGATTGATTAATCATTCACAATAAGATTAACAAGATAGGGTAAATTTGCATTTCACACGGACTTTTTAAATCATGAGTAGGTTTTTGCTTGACATGCTACATACCCACCGCTAGTAGGAATTCAATGCAGGCGTTCATATCAAATTAAATATGTTTTCCCTTATATCCATGTCTCTGGCTGAGGGTGTTAAACATATAGAGATCCCAAAGGAGTGACTTCAGATCTGTTCTGGCACCTGTGCTAATATTTAGCCTAAAGATTGTGCTGTCTTTTGATTTCTGTAGTGTTTAAATAGCACATTGCGTAAAGATGACTGATCACTCAGCTGAGAGCATGTAGCCTTACCTCTGTCATGGCACGGTTGGAGGAGGATAAAGATCAGCTGATCGGCAGATCATGAGTGATGAATGGCCGAGCTGATAATCTCATCGAGGGACTGAATGATCAGATAAAAGCCGCTGTCACTGTGGGAACTCTCACCACCCCACAGTCTGTCTGTTATACGGAGACATACAGTGAAACACGCCGGCAAAGCTCAGCACGTGAAGGGCTTAACTTGCAAAAAGACTGTGCTGATAGTTTGGGAAATGTTGTTAGCATTCCCTATAGGCTTCTTATATGCAGCAACATATTTTTGTAATGTTATGGGAATTTGAACCCCGCACTGGTTGTCATTAGCACTTCAGTACTGCAGCAGAGACTTTTGACCATTTGACTTGCTCATCTGAGAAAGGAAATGCATCGTGCTCAGCCATCAAAGAGCAAAATCCTCCTCCCTCTAAACTTCACGTCCATTCTGTCAAGTAAGTTTCTCCTTTAACTGATGGTAAACTTAATGATAAAGGGGGATCCTGTACTGATCTTTCGTGATTGAAAAGCTGCTGTTTTGAAATGTAAATTCACTTAGGAAGGTATGGAGACACTCAGATAAAGGGCTAAAGCTCTCCTGGGATAACTCCAGCAATTGGCACCAGCTAAGGCGTGTCAGGTGGCTTGATGAATCCACGGGGAGGCTGCACCTCAACACCAAGCTTTCCTTAGATCATCATCCCCTCGTCCTTATTCTGTCAACGCCATTGATGAGCCTGTCAGGGCCCCTGCTCATTTGAGGGGAGCTCCTGCCTCTCTTTGCATATGCACAACAAGGAAAAGGGAAGAGAGGTAGAGACAAGGCAGGTGCTGAGAGGAGGATACCGTGGAGAATAGCATCAGAGACCAAGGACATAAAGAAAATTCCCACCGGAGTTAGCGAAGCAGGGGACGATACGTGGAGCCGAGAGATACCCCCTCCTAGCAGCAGGAGCCTGGAGCTTTACTCAGGCTGTGGGAGGGAAGGAGGAGGTCGCTGCAGTTCTGTAATCACAAAGTTCATGCAGAAGAGCAGGAATGTGGAGGCGTTCAAATAAAACAGTCTTCCGATGAGACCCCGTAAGTTTGAGATCAAGTTGTGTCACCGAATAGCAGAGGCAACCAGGATTTCTCAGCCATGTAGAGGGCGCTAGAGAGGGAGCTATGAAACAGAATGTCTAATTAGCGGAACAGCAGGAAAGTTCCGCAGACTTGATACAGCACAGAGCGCATGTGGACCGGTTTTTGCATTAATGATCTGGAACATGCAGAGCCCCGCTAAACACGCAGTGCTGCGGGGGCTGGCGCAGAGGTGGGTGGGTGTCCTGTCCCCTTTCACATCCCAGCAGGCCAGTGAGCATGTTACAGTAACAAGATCCTCCTAATTAGACCCTGACACCTCACGAGGGCCTAACATTAATATTAATCGAACTCTGTGGGCTGCGGCTGCATTTGTACTGCATATGCAGATGGAAAGGAATCAGCCCACCTATGAGTGAGAGGGAAGGAGAACAGGAGGAAGATAAACGCAGAGAAAATGAAGAGTGAATGGGGGAAAAAGACAGATCCCTCCAGGGGTGCCATGCTCCTAATTTTTTAGGAAACCTGGCTCATTTGTTAGACTAGATGATATGTAATATATATATATAAAGCTGGTGTGATTTTGGCCTGTCATTAGCCGGGTTTCCATCCAAAGTTGCGAATCTAACTTATGCTCAAAATTGAAATATTGCATAAAATATTTGCGAACAAGCAACGTTTCCATCCAACGAGTCAAAGAGGACAAAATCGTCACTTCCTGGTAAACTAGCACTAAATAGCCTATAGAAAACTAGGATAAGCTACTGAATATAATAATTTTCATATATGAAAAATTACTTGCACCTCAGAGCGAGCAGACGAAACACAATAAATGCTGTAATTGCTTTCGGAGGTGAATGCTGCTGTTGGGGAGTGCAGTTGTGTAAGACAATTATATAGAAATACTTTGATGACAGACTTTGCCCAGGCATTTCAGAACAACCATAACAACATTTCAGATGATGTGAAGTCAAGTTATCTGCTGGTCCACTGCCAGTCAAGTTATTCCGTCTCATAGCACAAAGTCAAATGACTTTTTTAATGTGCTTGGAGGAATTTATTCGCAAAATGCGTTTCCATCTCCCATTATTCACATTAACCCTTTTTCACACAAGTCAAAAACCACCTCAAGCAAGCTTAAAAACATATTTGCGAATTAAGGGATTTTTCTTCTAAATTTAGCGTTTCCATCAATTTCTCATGCGATACTTCAAAATCCGCATTAAAACAGGGTAATGGAAACCCAGGTATTATTGTTTGTTTCGTTTAGTTGCTGACTATGTAATAAATCATAACCTTCCAAGTTAGTTTTCTAATCTACAACAGGAGTGTTAAGTTGTGATCGCAAGTCTTAAAGACCACTGATGTCAAAAAGTCTCATGGCCGTTGTTGAAATAAATGAGTCCAGGGAGGCCTTTCACCCATGTAAACTTTACTGGAGGGCCTTAAGCCGAAAGTATACTTCCCTTATCCTCGTTCCACTTCAGTCCACTGATGGCCGTGCACACCGTACGCATTCAGTCCAGTCTCCATGTGGATGTGTCTGTGAACAACAGCACATGTGTGACCAGTTTGAGCGCTTGAAAATAATGGTTCACTTGATGCAAAACATGTCTATCCATGTTTATGGTCAAAAGGTTATACTTTGGAAGGCTTACTTGCTAAACTGTGCATGAAAAAATAGGAAAACCGAAAATGTAGTACAGTGTACCTGGGCTTTTAAACCTCAACACCTCTGGTGAATTCTAGTTTTGTCATTTGGATGGGTTGGAGAAAGGAAAGTAGGGGTGAAAGAGGTCAGCATCTTACCCAGGTTGGACTCCAACCAGGATTACTGATACCATGTACCATTGATAGGAAAAAATTGTTTAACATTGCAGTGTATTAACACTACAAGTTCTTATGCATAGCACAACATTGCAAAATGTGCTTGCTGTGTTAGTGTTGTAGTACATATTTGATTCAATTTAATATGTATATTTTTCAAATAAACTGTACAGATAGCTGAAAGTGTGACTCCACTTGACAGAACAAATTTAGACATAAACACACAAACAAAGGCCTATTACAACCTATAATAATTTTTGCAACTTAATTATCAAACGTTCTATGAACTTTCATTCAAAACCCATTTGGTTCAGAAAATTTGATAGGGCATGTTTGAATGGGTCCAAAGCTTCAGTTTCTCTCTTTAGAGGGATACAAGAAGGAGGTGTATGCTTCAGAGTGATCTAAATGGGGAAGGCTGTGTGTTTGGGCATGGATGACTGTATGCAGTTATGGCTTCATACCTGCAAGCATGTGGTAAGTGAATCTTGTCGTGACTGTAAACAGAGTGAAGGTGTAATCACTCCAGCTGCCACAGAGCATAGACAAAATACACAGGCAGCCGGTGAAGTGCTTCAAGTCATCGTTCACCCTTTCTGTTTCCTGAGGAAGAGGTGAAATAGTATACGTGTTAAGAGGTGGGTGAGAAAGTTCACAAAAAAACTTCACGATACCTGCAGGAGAAATGAATCTCAGTGAAACAAAACTGACTTAAGAAAAGCAATTAAAATATATGAACATAATAACATCATTCCATATATTTGGCTCCTTAATTAAATGAAATCCTTATAATGTCAGATTACTTGACACCAGAATTATATATGTGTGTTTTCTATGTAACAAAATAGGGAATGAGAGGCAAAGGACACATAGAAAAGTAGCCATATATGACCAAAAGTGGCAAATCTATTCATACACATTGAAGGATTACAAATGTTATTCTATGTTTGATTTGAATTCATGTCCTGAATAAGAGGTGTCGGGCAAGGTCGGGTGCTTGAGATCGCTTCCTGACCATTTGAGCTTGAGAAAGGCTGAGCCTTTTGTTTCTATGATAATGGCAAGATCAATGAGTCAGACTACTGAGAGATTCAACCTTTGATCTGCAAATGACTTTGTTCTGGCCAGACGTTGATTCGTTAGGTTTATTAAATTAGTGTCTATGCATTTGGTTATGTTGATGAGATTTGATTACGGGAAGTCTGGTAACAAAACCAACATGTGTTTGCTTTGTTTGATGTTTGTCTCCACCTCAAATGAAGTCCCTCCTCCAATTCTGCCTATAAGATACATGTAAGATTGCTTAAGAAGGAGATCTTCGAGGACTGCAGCTACCATCACAACTGGGGTTCCCCTTCATGGGAACTCGAACTGCGTCCCCTAGGGGTCGCTACGGGGAACGCCCTCAGCGTGACTCGGTCTGAAGATACATATGTAAAAACACCACCTGTTGGCCGGCGACAGCCCATGACGTCACTACCGGCGTGTCACAATATAAGTGCCGCCGGGAGCATACATCATCAGCTTTTCTTCGTCTTCAACTGACTGTCTGTTTGAAGAAAACGTGCATTCTGGTAGGATACAGTTTTCCTTTATTATCATGGCGAGCACTAGCAAGGCGTTCAAGAAGTGTGTGGATCCGTGTCCTCGTTATTTGACACCCGATGACACACACGATTGTTGCGTCTTTTGTTTGGGCGAAGAGCACGCACGCGATGTCTTTGAGGGGGCAATCTGCGTGCATTGTGAGCTGTTCAATATGAAAAAGCTCCGTTCTCGTCTGTCCCTCTTTTCGAGGAAAGAGGGTCAGCCGTCTGCTTCCCGCGATTCGGGACCCACCGCGGCCGAGGCACGGAGGAGAATGAAATCGTGGGGCTCGCAGGCGGATCTGGCCGATGAGTTAGAGAGGGAGCTTTCCCTCTCGCACGAGTCGGCCGGGAACGAGGGCGAGCCGCTGGATTATGGTGACGCGATCTCTCTGACGTCATCTGATCCGGCGGCTAGTGCTCTGCTGGGTTATGCCCAGAAAGAGCAGGAGATGTCTGAGGGTGAGGAAGCTGAGACTGAACCCTCTCAAATCTCTTGCCCTGCGTACGAAGAGCTGTTGGAGGTTATGGAACGCGCCACGGCGAGGCTTCACTTGCCGTGGGAGCGAACCAAGATGGCGGCGCCGCCGGGACGCCTCGATGAGCGATACCTCTCCGGCCATAAACCCCCAGCTCAGGTGAGCCTTCCATTCCTTCCTGATCTTCATACAGAGGTTGAGAGGGAATGGAAAAAGCCGTTTTCCTCCCGCATCCACGGGTTTCAGCATACTAGTTATGCTAACATTGCCGGGATGCGTGAAAACGGCTATGAGAGGATGCCACCTGTAGAAGAGACGCTAGCTAGCTATCTCTCTATGGGTGACACAGCCTCTCTAAAGGTTCCCTCCTTGCCGTTTAAGTCCCTTCAGGATACATCACGCTTAAATGGCAGGGCGTACGCAGCAGCAGGTCAAGCGGTCGCTTCGCTGCACACCATGGCGGTGCTCCAGGCGTACCAGGCGGATCTGCTGAAAGACCTGGATGATGGTCAGGGCTTGTCACCTGACGGGGTAGCTGAGCTGCGCCGCACCACGGACTTGGCCCTCCGTGCCACCAAGCAGGCTGCCACTGCTATGGGCAGGTCCATGGCAGCTATGGTGGTAACGGAGAGACATCTGTGGGTGGACTTGGCTGACCTCGAGAAGAAAGAGAAGGGCTTTCTTCTCGATGCACCAATCTCGCCTTCCGAGCTTTTCGGTACCTCCGTCGAGACGGTGGTCGAGAAGTTCAGGGAGGCGAGGGCGCGCTCAGCAGCCTTTGAAACCTTCATCCCAAGAAGGCCCAGGTCTGAGCCCGAACAAAGCAGGGGTCCTGGCCCGGCCTGGTCTGAGGATCGGAGACGGGCACAGAAGGCTAGTGTCGCGACTCGTGCCCCTCCCCCACCTGCGGGTAGGGCTAGAGGGAGGTACAGGTCAAGGAGAGGTAGGCGAGACCTGAGGGAGGTGATCCAGACGAAGCGTTCTCAACAACGCTCTCGTCCGGACTGGAGTAAAAATTAACACCTACTCCCCTCCCTCAGGGGGGGGGGCCTTTTCATCGGCTTCCCCCTCTCCAATTCCCCTGCAACCACCATCTCCGCCACCTGACCGAGGTTAGGTGGGAACCTAGACCGCAGTCAGACCGGACCTATGATGACTTTTGGTAGAACAGGTTCATCAAAACTGCCTTACTGATGGTCCGGACCCGAGGTCTCCTCGGAGGTTTCTTGGGACCTCCTTGGTCTCCGGGTTATTCTGGTCTGCAGATCCTTGGGAAATCCAATAGGTCCTTATCAGGACCTCTTCATGCGACTGTGGGTTGAGCCAGCATTGCTCCCCTCGCCTTAGGGGGTCACCTATGAGCATGCCGCTCCCTTCTGAGCGTCTGAGTTTCCTCTCATCTGAGGAATGAGTCCTCCGCTCTCCAGAGCTCGCGGTTGGTAAGAGCTAGCATTGCTCCCCTCACCTAGAGGGTCATTTATGAGCATACTGCTCCCTTCTGAGCGTCTGAGTTTCCTCTCATTCTGAGTTTCTCCGCTCCCTAGAGCTCTGTGATAGGTCGCTCTCCTTGTTGGTCGAGCTAGCATTGCTCCCCTCACTACTGAGGGTCATTTTTAGAGCATGCCGCTCCCTTCTAGGCGTGAGGAATGGTTTCTCCGCTCTCCAGAGCTCCTTATGGGTAGAGCTAGCACTGCTCCCCTCACACAGAGAGTCACTTATGAGCATACCGCTCCCTTATGGGCGTCTGAGTTCCCTCTCATTTTGGGGAATGAGTGTTCCGCCCTCCAGAGCTTGCTGTCGGTAGAGCTAACTTTGCTCCCCTCACCTAGAGGGTCACCTATGAGCATACCGCTCCCGTCTGAGCGTCTGAGTTTCCTCTCATTCTGAGGAATGAGTTCTCCGCCCTCCAGAGCTCGTGCTGGTCGAGCTAGCTCTGCTCCCCTCATTTAGAGGGTCATCTATGAGCAGGCCGCTCCCTTCTGAGCGTCTGAGTTCCCCTCTCATTCTGACGAATGAGTTCTCCGCTCTCCAGAGCTCTGTGATAGGTCGCTCTCCGTGTTGGTCGAGCTAGCATGGCTCCCCTCACCATAGAGGGTCACTTATGAGCATGCCGCTCCCTTCTGGGCGTCTGAGTCCCCTCACTTTAAGGGATGAGTCCTCCGCTCTTAGAGCTCCTCATTGGTAGAACTAGCACGGCTCCCCTCACCAACGAGGGTCACCTATGAGCGTGCCGCTCCTGTCTGAGCGTCTGAGTTCCCTCTCATTTCGAGGGGTGTTTTCTCCGCTCTCCAGAGCTCGCTGTCGGTAGAGCTAGCATTTCTCCCCTCACCTGAGGGTCGCCTATGAGCATGCCGCTCCCGTCTGAGCGTCTGAGTCCTCTCTCATTCTGTAGAATGAGTTTCTCCGCTCCCCAGAGCTCTGTGATAGGTCTCTCTTTGTTGGTCGAGCTAGCATTGCTCCCCTCACCATAGAGGGTCGTTTATGAGCATGCCGCTCCCTTCTGAGCGTCTGAGTTCCCCCTCACTCTGAAGGGTGAATAGTTCTCCGCCCCGGAGCCATAGAACGTTACCCATCTAGATAAGTGCACACGCTAAGATCTTTGGGCACTTCTGAAAAATCCACTCAGTGGTAAGATCGCACATCAAGTGTTCTGCGTTCTTTCAAAAAATCCATGTTATGGTAAGTGCGCACGCTAGACTTTGGGCACTTTTTTAAAATCCACTCAAGTGGTAAGTTCGCACGTCAAAGATTCTGCGTTCTTTCTAAAAATCCCGTAAGGGTAGGGTTACGCGCACAGCTTCGTGCCCTCTTCTGAGCTGGTTAAAGCCCCGGCTTGTGCCTTGGGCCCCGCTCCTTTTGTCCCATATGGGTTGGGTTCCAAAAAAAAAAAAAAAAAAAAGGGTGTCGCTACCAAAGGGTCTGTTGAGACAGTCCCTCAGCAAGCTTGTGCAGAGCAAGCGGTAGCTTCTGAGTGACCGGCCAGGACCTAGTTATTACCACTAGGTGCTTGGCCATATTCCCTTAAAGGAATCGTTCTGATTCCAGACCTTTGAGCTCTACCCTGGGTCCGGTAGTTCCGGCACCCAGCAGGTAAGGATTTTAGGGTATGTAGCTCAGGCTTCTGGCCGTAGGGGATAATGTCACTGACAGCCATCAACCGTCCCGGGGGCAACTCCCTTAGCCTGGTAGAGTTGGCTTAGTGCTCGCCTTTTTTGCGAAATTGGCTTGCACTCCCCTCAGCATGGCGGCGTGGGTATAGCGTTCCCCGTAGCGACCCCTAGGGGACGCAGTTCGAGTTCCCATGAAGGGGAACGTCTCAGGTTACGTATGTAACCATGGTTCCCCGAGTGGGGAACGAGACACTGCGTCCCCTAGGCTTTGGGCCATGCTTCGGACGCAAGCTTCAGACGAAGAAGCTGATGATGTATGCTCCCGGCGGCACTTATATTGTGACACGCCGGTAGTGACGTCATGGGCTGTCGCCGGCCAACAGGTGGTGTTTTTACATATGTATCTTCAGACCGAGTCACGCTGAGGGCGTTCCCCGTAGCGACCCCTAGGGGACGCAGTGTCTCGTTCCCCACTCGGGGAACCATGGTTACATACGTAACCTGAGACGTTTTTCAATAAAGAATCCTACGATCGAATCCGAAGTCTCCTGGTCTTTCTCTTCTGAGTTTTCTACACTTTAGAAGAACGGAGTTCACAACAGATGGTGCCGTGACCCGGATAGAGTTCCAGCTTCCTCACCTGAAAAAACTTCAAGCTCAAACAAAGATCTGCATCTTTTGGAATCCAGCGAAACTTCAAGCTGAAAAGATTCCCAGACTGAATTTTTCTCTCAACCAAGGGCGGTGGTGAGTGGCTGTCTCTAATCCAAAAGAACCTAAGACCAGTGTATCCTCTGTGCCGTCAGAGAAGAGTTAACATACATCTGTAGGGTTTGTTTTAACTAAGTTTATCCTCTGTTAGGCAGGGAAGTTTATCCTCTGTTAGGCAGGGAAGTTTATCCTCTGTACAGGCAGGGAAGAGTTTACCCTCTAAAGTTTTTTATTTTAGAGATGAAAGTATCCTCTGTGTTTTCAGGCAGGGAAGATTTTTGGCATTACGTGCTAAAAATGAGTTACCCTCTGTTTCAGGCAGGGAAGGTTAGCATTTCGTGCTAATAATTTAGTTTTATCCTCTGTTTTTTGTAGGCAGGGAAGTTAAGTGTGAAGTATTGATAATTTGGAAATTTAACAATAGTTAAGTTTTTCTTTTTTACAAGTGTACCCTCTGTTGATCAGAGAAGTGTTTGTTTTGTTTGTGTGGTACCGAAGAAACTTACAAAATGGTTAGAATGAATGCTAGACTGATTCCAACCACAGAAAAGACTGGTCTTGCGACTCCTTTGTGGTCAGATAGTGAATTCAAAACGCTGTTAGGGGAACAAATGGACCTAATAGTCACTGAAAAAGTTAGACAAGAACTAACGCAGAAATATGAGATTCATCCAGACAAGACTTGGTCAGTAGATGAGTGTAAAAAGGTACTAGGAGCAAGTATTCGTAAGAACAATGTGAAAGGCATTCTCTGTTGTCACAGGGAATTCAGTGTAACGCTAGCGACACAACAGTCTCAGCGTAACGCAGAGCTAGAGAAACAGAACAATGAACTCCGTGCTAGAGTATCCACTTTGACTAAGAAATTGAACCTCAAGAAAATTGCAGCAAAAACTGATGTGGAAGTAAGTCAGCCTGATAACATTTACCCTGATTTACAAGCGTTCTTTGAAACAGATGTAGCTCTCCAATCAGTAACTGATGTGCCTGTAAATTCCGTCCATGTGTGTGGGGCTAGAAGAAGATCTCAGGGGATTGAGGAAACTGATAGTGTTCCTCTCAATTCTTCTGTTGTGCAAATACAAACTGCTGCCAAAGCTTTATGTCCTAAAGATATAGAGAGACTATCTCAGAGTTTACCGTCAGCACGCACACATTTTTCTGAATTTAGAAGAACATTGATCAGTAAAATGCGTCTTTATGACATGTCGTTGGCAGAAGTCACGCAGCTGATGTCACAAATACTAACTGAATCTGAATTCAACAGTTTTGAATCTGCTGTCACTTCTGAACTGCGAAATGCCAGTAAGGGTGATTTAAGAGAAGGTATTTTGAAAATCCTAAAGAATATCTTAGGACCCAAAATAGATTGGTCTAGAATTACTACCTGTGTGCAAAGGAAAGAAGAAACTGTGAGTGAATATACTGAGAGATTTTGTCAGTCAGCTGTAATCTACAGTGGAATTGTTGATGACTCTGAAAGTGTACTAGATGACAAGGGACCCCTGGTTCGTATCTGGTCAGATGGCCTTGTAGCCGAATACAGAAAAGCTTTACCATTCTTAGATCTAACTTGGTCTAACTTGGTATAGTGGTCCAGCAACGATGAATCACAGGTTCTCAAATCAATGGTGGAATCCAAAATTCAGAAACGCAGCCACTGAAACAGTCAAGAGATGTGTTACATGTCAGAAAAATAATGATGTACCAGCAGCCATTACACCAGCAGCACATACCCCAGCTCCACCAGGACCATTTTGTCACCTGCAAGTTGATTACATATCGTTGCCCCCTTGTAAAGGAAAAACTGACGTTTTGGTAGTAATAGACAAGTTCTCAAGATGGGTAGAAGCTTATCCAACAGGGCGCGCTACAGCTGCACATACTGCTAAATGTCTTGTCACTGATTTCATTCCCAGATGGGGATTACCAGATTGCATTGACTCAGATCAATGCACCCACTTCACAGGACAGGTAGTCAAGGAAGTGTCTAGAATGTTGAAGATTAAGTGGAACCTTCACTGTCCCTATATTCAACCTTTGATCTGCAAATGACTTTGTTCTGGCCAGACGTTGATTCGTTAGGTTTATTAAATTAGTGTCTATGCATTTGGTTATGTTGATGAGATTTGATTACGGGAAGTCTGGTAACAAAACCAACATGTGTTTGCTTTGTTTGATGTTTGTCTCCACCTCAAATGAAGTCCCTCCTCCAATTCTGCCTATAAGATACATGTAAGATTGCTTAAGAAGGAAATCTTCGAGGACTGCAGCTACCATCACAACTGGGGTTTTTCAATAAAGAATCCTACGATCGAATCCGAAGTCTCCTGGTCTTTCTCTTCTGAGTTTTCTACACTTTAGAAGAACGGAGTTCACAACAACATTCAAGTTGTTACTTTCTCCAAACACAAAATTGCAATGTATGAAGAATTTTTCTGTATAATGACAGTTTATTATGGCAAAAAAAAAAATCCATAAATGTAATCTAAAAAAAAATGGCTTGTTGATGTCATTGATATTTCTGGACAGTTTGGTGTCTACATTACTTAAGCAGCTGGAGACCCATTTGAGATAGAATTGTTACCAAGGAACATGCGTACGTAAGTGTGTGTGAGATTTAAGCAGTACAGTAAAGCAATTGTTGTTATGATGGACCAGGCTATTAGTCCCTCTGGGAGGTCTGGTGCACAGGGTACTTATTAAGTCAAGTCAAGTCAAGTCACCTTTATTTATATAGCGCCTTTAACAATACAAATTGTAACAAAGCACTGCACAATATCAAAATAGGCAAATTTTGTCAATAATGTAAAATGACAGGATTTAACACTCAATTATCTGCTGAATGCATTTCATTATTGAATTTAGTAATGGCATTGTCCAGCTTAGTTCAGTTTAAATAATATCTGTGCAATCAAGTCGATGATTGTGCTGGAAATGAAGTGTCCCCAACTGAGCAAGCCAGAGGCGACAGCGGCAAGGAACGAAAACTCCATCGGTGACAGAATGGAGAAAAAACCTTGGGAGAAACCAGGCTCAGTCGGGGGGCCAATTCCCCTCCGGCCAGACAAATCAGTAGTTTGTTTCAACTGCAGCAAAGTCAGAGTGTAAGTGGTCCACTGGTTCCAGGGGTCTTTCCCCGATGGATGTCTAGGTGATGAGGTCCTCACTGGAGATCTGTCTCTGGGGCTCATCTCGGAGGTCCTCGGAGGGGTTGTCATCGTCTCTTCTCAGGTGTTCGGTCATCTCTATCGTTTAAGGGTAGGATCCAGACTGAAGCTTGTGTAATTCCTAACTACCACGGGATGTTAATCCTGTGGCAGTAACATAGAAACAGTAAGACAATTAGCGTAGCAGCTGCTCCATCCAGGAATAACGCTGGATGAAATTATCAGTATAACCCAAGCTAAAGCATAATAATGTGCATTTGTTCAGATAGACTGGCAGTACAAGATTGTGAGATGCATTATATGAATGCTTGGCTAAAGAGATGCGTCTTTAATCTAGATTTAAACAGAGAGAGTGTGTCTGAACCCCGAACGTTTTCAGGAAGGCTATTCCATAGTTTAGGAGCCAGATATGAAAAAGTTCTACCTCCTTTTGTGGACTTTGCTATCCTAGGTACTACCAAGAGTCCAGAGTTTTGCGACCTAAGGGAGCGGGTTGGATTGTAGCGTGATAGAAGATTAGTTAGGTACGCAGGAGCTAAATCATTTAGGGCCTTATAGGCAAGTAATAATATTTTGTAACTGATACGAAACTTAATAGGTAGCCAGTGCAGAGACTGTAAAATTGGAGTACTATGGTCATATTTTCTTGACCTGGTAAGGACTCTAGCCGCAGCATTTTGTACTATCTGTAGCTTGTTTATTGAAGATGCAGGACAACCACCTAGCAGTGCATTACAATAGTCCAGTCTAGAGGTCATGAATGCATGAACTAACTTTTCTGCATCAGAAACACTTAACGTGTTCCGTAGCTTGGAAATGTTTCTAAGATGGAAGAATGCTGTTTTTGTAACATTGGAAATATGATTTTCAAAAGATAGGTTGCTGTCTAATATAACACCCAGATTTTTAACTGTAGAGGAAGTAACATTACATCCGTCTAGTTGCAAATTGTAATCCAAGAGATTCTGTGTACTGTTTTTAGGTCCAATAAGTAATATCTCGGTCTTATCTGAATTTAATAGGAGAAAATTACTGGTCATCCAATCTTTTATATTTTTAACACACTCCGTTAGCTTAGATAGTTTAGAAGTTTCATCTGGTTTTGTTGAGATATATAGTTGAGTGTCATCAGCATAACAATGGAAACTAATCCCGTATTTTCTAATAATATTACCAAGGGGCAGCATATATAATGAAAATAATAGAGGGCCTAGGACAGATCCTTGTGGTACTCCATACTTTACTGGTGATAATTGAGATGACTCCCCGTTTAAATAAACAAAGTGGTAGCGATCGGACAGGTAGGATCTGAACCATCTTAGAGCCTGCCCTTGAACACCTGTATAGTTTTGTAAGCGATCTATCAGTATGTCATGATCTATAGTGTCGAACGCAGCACTAAGATCAAGTAAAACTAGCAATGAGATACAGCCTTTGTCTGACGCAAGAAGCAAGTCATTTGTAATTTTAACAAGTGCAGTTTCTGTGCTATGGCGGGGCCTGAAACCTGACTGAAATTCTTCATAGATATCATTTTTTTGCAAAAAGGAGCACTTCGACATAAACGGAAGATTTGAAATGGGCCTGTAATTTGCCAGTTCACAAGGATCTAATTTTGGTTTCTTAATAAGAGGCTTAATAACTGCCAGCTTAAATGGTTTTGGGACGTGACCTAAAGATAGCGAGGAGTTAATAATATTAAGAAGCGGTTGTTCTGCAACAGGTAACAACTCTTTCAATAGTTTAGTTGGTACAGGATCTAATAAACATGTTGTTGGTTTAGATGCAGTGATAAGTTTATTTAGCTCATCCTGTCCTATAGTTGTAAAGCACTGCAGTTTTTCTTTGGGTGCGATGAATGATGCTGAAGTACTAGACGCTGTAGAATCTACGTTTGTTCAGTGGTGGACAAAGTACACAGATCAAGTACTTGAGTAAAAGTACAGATACGTATAGTAAAATATTACTCCAGTAAAAGTAAAAGTACTGCTTTTTAAATTTTACTCGAGTGAAAGTACAAAAGTACTCAATTTTTTATGTACTTAAGTAAAAAAGTACCGATAGACAGATTTATTTTGCAATTTTATATAGACTACTTTATTTAATTTTATATTAGCACATATTTTTATAATCCTACTGCCCAAAATACCTGGGTTTTTCCCAAAATAACCACTATATAGAGTCAAGATATATATTTTGTTGATATGGACTACGTTGATGAGAGTGATGTAGTAGTTCACTGTGAAGCTTACACTGCCATGTACCTGAGAGAAAACAGATTTCACCATCTAATTTTCACCAGGAAGAAAAAAGTGTTTTAGAAGTTTTAGTTTTTGCAGAACGTCAGTTATATATGACATGAGAATTAGGCCTGAAATTAGGAAGAACATTTTAAGGAAAATCGAATTATATTTTCATAATGAATTTTTTTCTTCTCAAACCTTGTCTGTGGTGTAAAAACACCCCTGGCCAAATGCCCCCAGATGGCATCACTTCCCACTCTGATAATTACTGTAGTTATGTTCTGAACATCACGTCCTTTCTTTTTCCCTCAGATGTAATCTATCTAGGTGGCTGAATAAAGATATTTGGACTTTATATCTAAAAATTTCCTCAACTTAGCACCAGCAAGCTTGTTAGCTAGACAGCTAGCATTCGCTAACAATATTTACTTATTTTCAGTATGGTTATGAATAAACATTCATATCTGTCTACTCGGCTAACGTTAGTTGATCTGAACAATATAAAAATGTATACTGTTGATAAACAATACAAAAACAGACGTCACATAGGTCTAAATGCATAGCATTTTAATAAAACTGCTAACGTTACAGCAGCGGGGAATATGAACGTGCATGAGTTATTGTATTTAATCGGTGTTATTTTAATGTTTTGTTTTTTGACCTAAAACATAACGTTAGAGACACTGATGTCGATCTGTCTGCATTCAAGCATTTCAGTGGGCTTAATAGATCACCCTTTACAGCAGATTTAGTTCACTGACAGTTTTGACCTAAATATTATTTTCAGTTACAATAATTAATCCTAAAAAACGACATTAGTAACTTACTTTTCACCAGTGGTGGTCAGTAACGAAGTACAACTACTTCGTTACTGTACTTAAGTACATTTTTCAAGTATCTGTACTTTACTGGAGTAGTTTTATTTTGAGTAACTTTTACTTTTACTTCACTACATTCCAAAGCATAAGATCGTACTTTTTACTTAACTACATTTCATAAAACATATCGTTACTCACGTGATACATCACGTGGTCCGAGACGCAGACGCGGTGTCTGATTCATGAACAAACTGATTATTTTCAATGAACCTGTTCAATCGGTTAGCAAATCGCAACAAACGATTCATTCACGAATGGCAATGATCCGATTGCAGCTGTTCTTGAGTCGAAAACTCACTGATTCAAATGATCCGTTTAGAGCGAGTCTTCTTCAGTGAACTGAACTCACAAGTAAAGAACCGGGAGATCTCGTGAGCGCGCGCTACTGATGCTGTGAAAAGTAAGTTACTAATGTCGTTTTTTAGGATTAATTATTGTAACTGAAAATAATATTTAGGTCAAAACTGTCAGTGAACTAAATCTGCTGTAAAGGGTGATCTATTAAGCCCACTGAAATGCTTGAATGCAGACAGATCGACATCAGTGTCTCTAACGTTATGTTTTAGGTCAAAAAACAAAACATTAAAATAACACCGATTAAATACAATAACTCATGCACGTTCATATTCCCCGCTGCTGTAACGTTAGCAGTTTTATTAAAATGCTATGCATTTAGACCTATGTGACGTCTGTTTTTGTATTGTTTATCAACAGTATACATTTTTATATTGTTCAGATCAACTAACGTTAGCCGAGTAGACAGATATGAATGTTTATTCATAACCATACTGAAAATAAGTAAATATTGTTAGCGAATGCTAGCTGTCTAGCTAACAAGCTTGCTGGTGCTAAGTTGAGGAAATTTTTAGATATAAAGTCCAAATATCTTTATTCAGCCACCTAGATAGATTAGATCTGAAGGGAAAAAGAAAGGACGTGATGTTCAGAACATAACTACAGTAATTATCAGAGTGGGAAGTGATGATGCCATCTGGGGGCATTTGGCCAGGGGTGTTTTTACACCACAGACAAGGTTTGAGAAGAAAAAAATTCATTATGAAAATATAATTCGATTTTCCTTAAAATGTTCTTCCTAATTTCAGGCCTAATTCTCATGTCATATATAACTGACGTTCTGCAAAAACTAAAACTTCTAAAACACTTTTTTCTTCCTGGTGAAAATTAGATGGTGAAATCTTTTTTTCTCAGGTACATGGCAGTGTAAGCTTCACAGTGAACATTACTACATCACTCTCATCAACGTAGTCCATATCAACAAAATATATATCTTGACTCTATATAGTGGTTATTTTGGGAAAAACCTAGGTATTTTGGGCAGTAGGATTATAAAAATATGTGCTAATATAAAATTAAATAAAGTAGTCTATATAAAATTGCAAAATAAATCTGTCTATCGGTACTTTTTTACTTAAGTACATAAAAAATTGAGTACTTTTGTACTTTCACTCGAGTAAAATTTAAAAAGCAGTACTTTTACTTTTACTGGAGTAATATTTTACTATACGTATCTGTACTTTTACTCAAGTACTTGATCTGTGTACTTTGTCCACCACTGCTTTTCACAGCATCAGTAGCGCGCGCTCACGAGATCTCCCGGTTCTTTACTTGTGAGTTCAGTTCACTGAAGAAGACTCGCTCTAAACGGATCATTTGAATCAGTGAGTTTTCGACTCAAGAACAGCTGCAATCGGATCATTGCCATTCGTGAATGAATCGTTTGTTGCGATTTGCGAACCGATTGAACAGGTTCATTGAAAATAATCAGTTTGTTCATGAATCAGACACCGCGTCTGCGTCTCGGACCACGTGATGTATCACGTGAGTAACGATATGTTTTATGAAATGTAGTTAAGTAAAAAGTACGATCTTATGCTTTGGAATGTAGTGAAGTAAAAGTAAAAGTTACTCAAAATAAAACTACTCCAGTAAAGTACAGATACTTGAAAAATGTACTTAAGTACAGTAACGAAGTAGTTGTACTTCGTTACTGACCACCACTGCGTTTGTTATTGTATTTCTAATGTTATATATTTTATCAGTAAAGAAATTCATAAAGTCATTACTATTAAACTGTGAGGGAATATTTAGATCGGGTGACATCTGTTTATTTGTTAATCTAGCCACTGTGCTAAATAAAAACCTTGGATTGTTTTGGTGATTATCTATGAGTTTGCGGATATACTCGGTTCTTGCAGTTTTTAGAGCCTGTCTATAGCTGGACATACTGTTTTTCCACGCAATTCTAAAGACTTCCAAGTTACTTTTTCTCCATTTGCGCTCAAGAATATGAGTTTCTTTCTTGAGAGAATGGGTATAACTGTTGCACCATGGCGCAGCACGTTTTTCTCTAACCTTTTTTAATTTGATGGGTGCAACAGTTTCTAACGTATTGGAGAAAATAGTTCCCATGTTGCTAGTAATTGTGTCTAGTTCATCTGTATTTATGGGTACACAGAGCAGTTGAGATAAATCAGGCAGGTTATTTGTGAATCTGTCTTTAGTGGCTGGAATAATAATTCTGCCTGGGCGATAACGCGGAGCCATATAGTTAATATCAGTAATATGCAACATGCATGATACAAGGAAATGGTCAGTAACATCATCACTTTGAGGTATGATATCTATATCAGTTAGATCAATTCCATGCGATATTATTAAATCTAGCGTATGATTAAAACGATGCGTGGGCCCGGTGACATTTTGCTTGACACCAAAAGAGTTTATTAGGTCAGTAAACGCAAGTCCTAACGCATCATTTGTATTATCAACGTGAATGTTAAAATCTCCAACAATTAGTGCTTTATCAACAGTAACCAATAGGTCTGAGAGGAAATCTGCAAATTCTTTTAGAAAATCTGTATATGGCCCTGGCGGTCTATACACAGTAGCCAGAGCAAGAGATAGGACAGATTTATTTTGCTTATCTGACAGTTTAACATTGAGCATAAGTATTTCGAATGAGTCAAACCTGTATCCTGTTTTCTGAGTAACATTGAGAATATCACTATATATTGTTGCGACACCGCCGCCACGACCAGTCTGACGAGGCTCATGCTTATAACAGTAGCTTGGTGGAGTAGATTCATTTAGACCAAAATAATCATTTGTTTTAAGCCAGGTTTCAGTCAGATAGAGTACATCAAAACTATTATCTGTGATTATTTCATTTACAATAACTGCTTTCGGTGTGAGTGATCGGATATTTAGGAGCCCAAGTTTTAAAAATTGTTTTTGTTCATTTATTTTGCATTTTTCTGGTTTAATCACGATCAGATTTGTTCTAGATCCTGCATTTAATTTATATTTTGAACTCAATATTATTAGTCTTAGGACGAGTCTTTGTGGACAGATTTAAAAGCTTCAGCCAGGATCTCTCGCATTGGTGCCAAGTTAAGCCACAGCATGATTAGCAAACCTCAGAGGAATGTTCTTCATGTGGCCAAATACAATGGCCTCTTAGATAGATGCCGAAACATGCTCTTGCACTGTCCATGCATGCACATACAGTACCACTGCAGTCTGCTTTACACACTCTCTCTTTCTGCTCACACACACAGGCATGCAGAAAGGACAATTACTTCCATTAAAGAGGCCCAGATGCTTCCTTGATTAAATTTGACCACACAAACACAAATGAAAGCAAATTTATGCGTAGGAAGGGCTCCCTGAGCATATGTTCAGCAGGCTTCATGGAGCCCATAATGGGCGAGGAAGAGAGAGTGAAGTATGAAGTTCATTGCTGAATTCACGTGGAGATTAGCACTAAAGCTTTGAAATGTACAATTGATAGTAGTGTAAGATTGACCTTAGTTGTCTTGACCTTGACCTTAATGGCAGCATGTGAGAGAAACAGAACATTCTCCGAACTGCTTGTCCTATGTAGGGTCCCAGCATCTCTTGCTTTAAGGCAGGGAAACACCTTGGAAGCATGGCCAGTCCATCACAGGGTCAATTACATGTTATGCTGAATTGGATTTCATTGAATGTAAAAGTCAAGTAAAAGCATCATTTGATTGTCTTGTTATCTCAGTTAGATAACCAAAAATAGTTAGATGGCCAAAAATAGGAATGGATTGTTGGTGCTGTAGCACAGGGCAGCATCTGGATCCAGACATATTAAGAGCTGTTGTGCTTGTGGGGACTAGGTTTTGAGTCCACCCTGGGTCATGTCATGTCCTTGTGACACACCAAGCCAATGTCGGGCCATTGTGGAGTGTGGACTTATTTACCACCACAGCCCAATCAAGTAAAATTCTTTTATCGAAACCAAACAAGAGCTATGTTTCTTTTGACTTATTACACTGTATATCATTCAACATTATCATTAATATTATTAAAATGCCCACCATTACAAAGAGTCACTTTTAAAATGATCTGTGTGAGAAAAATATCATCTATTTTAATAGTTTTAACTGCTATTTGTTTGAAAAAAAATATGAATTGACCATTTCTGAAGAGCGTTTGCTTTCCTTAAAATTGACAAAACAAATACATTTAGTTGTATTAAGTATTAGATTAGTTGTATACACACACACACACAAACACACACATACAGTATATATATATATATATATATATATATATCAAATTTTGAATTATTCAAATATTATTGCAATTTAAAATAATAGTTTTCCATTTTAATTTACTTTAAAATATCATTTTTTTCATGTGATTCCTTTTTTTGAAAGAGATAAATTATTTTATTCAGCAAGGATGTGGTACATTTATTTTAAAAAAGTGATCCGTAAATACGTAAAAACGATTTATATTTAAAAAAATTATGTTCTTTTCTGAAGGATCAAGTGACACCCAAGACTGGAGAAATAGCTGATAAAAATGTGTCTTTGTATCACTGGAATACATTATAAGTACATGTATAAGCA
Organism: Oxygymnocypris stewartii; assembly: GCA_003573665.1. NCBI lineage: Eukaryota > Metazoa > Chordata > Actinopteri > Cypriniformes > Cyprinidae > Oxygymnocypris > Oxygymnocypris stewartii. The sequence goes on from QVTF01023105.1 coordinate 1,370,353, forward strand.
TATTAAAACATAAAAGCCTTATTTTAAACTGTAATAATATTTCACAATATAACTGCTTTTTTATGTATAAAATAAATGCATACTCTCAAACATATGAAATAAAGATTTAACTATTTTCTTGGTAAACTGAGCATATCCTGAAGTATCATATTATGTTTCACAGTCTTCATTATTTTGTCATATTGAATTATCAGCATAGAGGACCAGGATATCATGACTGATGCATTCCTGTGAAGTGAGCAAATACGGTTTGGACCTCCAGCATGTTCTGGCACAAGGACAGCGCCATTGTGGAGTGTGGGGTTTTTATTTATTTTTAGTATGTTCAAGTGCAACTTTTTAGGCCAAAAGCATGAGGTAGTAGGAGACAACACAGTCCACTTTTGTTGCTCCTAGTTCTTTGTTGTTGGTTTGGTGTGTTAAGCCCTTTAAAGAAACAATTCAAGTGTCTAAATCACAGTAGTGGGGTGATACTGTACAGATCCTAAAAAGTATGCTAGATTACAGTAGTCTGATGAATTTAAAACCCAGGAACCTAGGACTCAGATTACAGTCAACTCAGGTGTATTGGGTTTTTCATAAAGCCCTGGCCTTCAATCAAACTGGACATTGGACAAAAAGACAGATCAATGTGTAAAAGCATCCTCTCTTAAGAAATTGTCCCTGTACACATGTATGTTCATTTTAGATCCTTTTACTTAAACCAAAAGTTAGAACAAATCTAGTACGCCATTTTGAACAGAACCTGTAAATACCTGATGCATGCAAACGTAAGCCCCAAATACAGAAATAACAAGTAAAGAAAGATTTGCTACGGATTAGTCCTTAGATGTAAGTTGTCACACTGAGGACAGTACATTTTAATGTAAGTGAATAATGAGGTCATTCTGCAAGAGATTCCTAGAGATCTGGAGTTTTGAAGTGAGATCCAGAGAAGCTTGAGAGTCAACTACTTAATCAATGAGATCCATGTGTCAAGAAGTTTGTGGACCCTGTCAAATTAGATTTTTTTATGTGTAGAAATGGGTGGGCTTTATGACAAGAGTTGGCCCAGATGTAGCAACTGGATTTGAGATTACTGTTTGATTAAGAGTCAATGGATGTGTGACCACTGGCAGCAGTGTAGAGCAGGAACAGTGTAATCTTCTCTGTATACATCACAGTATTTGTGGTTGACAGCATTGAATGATTCAGACAATTGCAGAGCAATTATTATAGAGTTAAGAATGTTGTCTGATGTGAAAGCTTTAGTCTGAGATGACAACTTCCCTAGATAAGAATGAGTGCACAGAAGGGAATATGTAAGGCTGAAGATCAGAGGAGATCACTTTGAGCGAAGAGGATGAGATTGATAGGGAAAGTGGTTCTGCAGGTCTTGGTGAGGATAATATTCTTGTTCAATTGAAAAAATAAAGGAAAGAGGATCATTAGTGAAGTTTAGAGTGGATGTAACATACAGAGTAAAAGGTGATGAACTGACAATGAGCAGATGATAATTGATGAACTTTGCGACATTGACTCTGTTATTGAACTAAATTGAATCAACACTGAACTAAACTGAGCTGAATAATGACAATTGCAGCTGAAATTGAAGTAATTTCATAATTTATAAATTTCGCAACACTGTTGTTTTCTTGTTTATTTCTGTGAAGCTGCTTTGAAGTAAAGTGCTATACAAATAAATGTGATGATGCAGTGGAGTCAGAAGTAGCATTGGGGGGCATGATAACTCATAAACTATTAACAGGTGGCATGAAGAGGATGTTGCCACTTGCCAGTGGGAGTGAAAGTGGGGGGGTCAGATATTGGAGATATATGATATGACATGACAAATTTTAGACATTATTAGATACTTTTCAACTTGTCTAGGGGTACAGGGGCTGTGTTTCTCAGCTCCAGTCTTGGGGAGCCATCTTTTTTATAGATATCTCACTTAAAACACACTCTACTCAGCAGCTTGTTAGTGTCAAGTCAAATTGTTTATATAGCAAGTCAAGTCACCTTTATTTATATAGCGCTTTTAACAATACACATTGTAACAAAGCAACTGCACAATATCAGGATAGGAAAATAGTGTCAATAATGTAAAATGACAAGATTTAATACTCAAATTTCAGTTGAAGGCATTTCATTATTGAATTTAGTGATGGCATCGTCCAGCTCAGTTCAGTTTAAATAGTATCTGTGCACATTGCACAATTCACATCATACTGTTACAAGTATGATAAGACAAGATTTAGGGCTGGGCAATTTGATCCTTTGGACTTAATTCAGCCATATTATATGTTTAGTGTTGTCTACCACATATATCAGTGCTGTAGGAGATTTAAATGTTGTTTGGTTTTGTTCTATTAAGAAATTTAAATATTGGCTGATTTTGTTCGAAGGGGGAGCAAGCGATTCTTCCGAAAAGTATTAATGAAAATATGACCATTTGGTGAATATTCTGTGAATATTCTGATAAAGTCTGAAAAGTTTGATTGCACACGCAATTAGTAATCAAATGTTATTAGGATATTTATATAATGGTCAGTTTTGTTGTAAGTGAGAGTATACAATTCATAAATGAAGCATCAATTGTATTTTATGGCTGGTGGTCAAAAAGTCCCAAATTTAATTAGCAGTCAATTAAACAACAATGCTCATAAATAAGGATATGGCTTAATTTTAATTACTAACGAGACTGATTTCTAGTAGAAAAATAACTATATTGTGATGTCATTCCATAAATTCAGCTTTTGTTTTAATAATGAACCCATCTAAGTCCCAGACCTTTATATGCAGTAGTTTCTGACCAACAAAAACAAGGGATTCACTCTCCATTCATACATTTCTCAAAGCTTCATAGTTACCTTAATGAATCATCTAGATACTGGTCATGGAGTACCACAACACTGAACATAATAGATGCAGACATACGGCCCCATTACAGAAGTGGGTTTGCGAAAGCCATTTCATGTTGACTTTAAAGCAGTCTTAATACAACATACCCACACCTCATTGCTGCATTAAACACCAAAGAATATAACTCCCAAGCTGGTGTGCTTTTCAAGTTAGGACTCCATTAACTTGGCAAGTGACAAAATGAGGTTTTATCCCAGTTCTGCTCAGTTGAACTACAGACCATTTGCGGCTGTGACTAGTGAATGAGTGTTCCTCCACTTACACTGAGGCCCTATTAATTACCCAGTGTTGAAGTCCGGGTGCGCCAGGGGGTTCAGGAGCTAATGCCTCCCGTTTGACCGTGGATGCTCTGTCTAATGCCTCCCCCGAGAGGAGTATCGCTAATTAATCCACCATCTTCAGTAAGGCGATGCCCCGTTCCCCCACCCCCGCACGGATCTTCAGGAAGGGAGCGCAATAGGGAGGGAGAGAATTAATTTAAGCTCATACAATACTCAAATCTTGAGGTGTGGATAGAGTGCATTTTGATCAGAGAAAAACTCTTGCCAGCAGCATGAGGAAATGAGATCTCTGTTGCCTAATAGAGGCTATAGGGGCAAATAGATATAGGCAAATAATAGTAGTTATTGTAATCATTATTATTAATTGTATTATTTATTATTATTGTTGTTGTTGTCGTTGTTTTCATGGTTTCCCACTGTTTTTCAAACTTCTCTTGACTTATTTACCACCACAGCCCAATCAAGTAAAAGTCTTTTATCGAAACCAAACAAGAGCTATGTTTCTTTTGACTTATTACACTGTATATCATTCAACATTATCATTAATATTATTAAAATGCCCACCATTACAAAGAGTCACTTTTAAAATGTAAATAACTGATCTGTGTGAGAAAAATAGCATCTATTTTAATAGTTTTAACTGCCATTTGTTTGAAAAAAAATATGAATTGACCATTTCTGAAGAGCATTTGCTTTCCTTAAAATTGACAAAACAAATAAATTTAGTTGTATTAAGTATTAGTTTAGTTGTATACACACACACACACACACACACACACATACACATACATACACACACACACACACACACACACATATATATATATCAAATTGTGAATTATTCAAATATTATTGCAATTTAAAATAATAGTTTTCCATTTTAATTTACTTTAAAATGTAATTTTTTTCATGTGATTCCTTTTTTTGAAAGAGATAAATTATTTTATTCAGCAAGGATGTGGTACATTTATTTTAAAAAAGTGATCCGTAAATACGTAAAAAACGATTTATATTTTAAAAAATGCTGTTCTTTTCTGAAGGATCAAGTGACACCCAAGACTGGAGAAATAGCTGATAAAAATGTGTCTTTGCATCACTGGAATACATTATATTTTAATAAGTACATGTATAAGCATATTAAAACATAAAACCCTTATTTTAAACTGTAATAATATTTCACAATATAACTGTTTTTTTATGTATAAAATAAATGCATCCTCTCAAACATATGAAATAAAGATTTAACTCTTTTCTTGGTAAACTGAGCATATCCTGAAGTCTCATATTATGTTTCACATTCTTCATTATTTTGTCATATTGAATTATCAGCATAGAGGACCAGGATATCATGACTGATGCATTCCTGTGAAGTGAGCAAATACGGTTTGGACCTCCAGCATGTTCTGGCACAAGGACAGCGTGATGGTGCCAGTCGCTAAATAAGAGAATCCGAGTGTCTGGCCAAAGTCTAAGGTAATCACACTGAAGGAGGGAAATACCTGCTTAATTTAAAGCAACACAATGCAAATTAAAGAGCAAATTAAGTAGATGGAATTAAGTAACACATCCAATGTATTGTTTACATGTTTTTGGTAAGTCCACAAATAGCTTTCTAGAAACAAACACAGTCAGTGTATCAAAAAACAATTTACTGGAAAGTCACAGTTGGAAAGGATAAATGGAGATAATAATCTCATAGTAATAACATAAATGCATGGCTGTCCTCATGTCTGAGCAACTGGGAGTCACATCAGCCTGTTACGCCATGGTTTTACAGCAATAAAGCCGTGGTCATCTGTAACAGTTAGTCAGTCAGTTCAGATGGGAATTATGTCATTGTGCTGAGTGATGTGCTGTCATTGTCTATTTTCACTGTCTAAAGGGCATTATTTAGAATTTGTGTAAGAATGTTTTGGTTACTTGTAGCATATGTGTAAAATAAAACATGCCAAAACAGGCATGGTATGCAATAACTTATATTTCACAAGGCTAGTTTACAATGCTACATAATACTAAAAACAAAAGACTGCATGTCTGTCAAAATGGAGATCTTGGAACTTGGTTCTCAGAGTAATTTCCCCCTTCATTTTCTCCACAAGGATTCAATAAACAGTTGTAAGCCACAACCCAATCCAACCAGCTCGAAGATTATATTAGAACATTTGAAAAAAAAATCAAAGCTAATAGGCTTATGTGCAATCAAACTTTTTTCCACAGTGCAAAACATAAAAAAATATATGGAGTAAATGAATAGGATTTTTCTATCCAGAATGAAAATGTTGCACTTTATTGAGAAAAGCCCATGGCAAAAGAGCATTGATTTTATTTATTTACTTTTGGCATGTTAAATGTGCTCCATAACATGTTTTGTATTCACCTACAGTATACAGTAAATCCTATAGTATTATTTTCTACTTGGTCTCATGGCATTTACGTACCTGGGTGCACTTTTTAGCGAGACACGAAATATGTACCAATAACTACATATTACTGCAGTTTCTAAAAGAAGCAAACACTAGAGGGAGTAAAACTCTGACACCATATACTCCTTTTCACACAAATTTACAGAGTTTTGATTAATAAAGCGTAATTTTCGCACAATTACTTGAAGAATATTATGTTACGACTTAAAAAGCTGGTATACTTAACAATATTAAAAAGCTGGTATATTTGAAAACTGATGCTTTTGAACATTAGCATCGCACATATCCAGACTCGTTTCTATGGGTTTTCATAGACGGTAAGTTTGTTTGGTTGCTCACGGAGTACGGAGATGGAATTAGGAGGTGAGGAGTTCTGGTTCGAATCCCGTGTAACTACGGTTCAACAAAGCAGTTCAAATCTGCATATATTGAAGTTGAAATGGCACGGTTGCATCAACAAATTAGTTTTTTATATCAGTTTTGCATTTGTTAACACTATCGGGTAACACTTTTGGGTAGGTTTAGGGTTGGGTTTGGTGTAGGGCTTATTTCCAACATGATAGAGCATTGATTTTTAGGGACAGACCCCAGATATTTGAATTCTGAACCGCTGCAATGCGTTTCTGTAGCAAAGCGTACGTGTAAAAACACAGCAATATGTACCTATATCTACATAATAAAAATATGCCAGGGTTCACGTATTTAACCTGTGTTTTAGTGCAGTAGGGTACATAAAACGATGTTGCACAGAAAGTGCACAGAGGTACGTATTTTTATGAGACCAGGTTGATTATGTTTTATCCAGCAATTAAAAAAAAAGTAATAGTATTTTTCTATTTAAAACTCTTTATTTTGATGATTGGCTTTAGTCTACTAATAAGTAACTGCAACTGCAAGTGATTAGTAGACTGCTAGTCTGCTTAATATCTACTAACACTTTATTTTGATGGTTCCCCCAGCAGACATTCTGCTGACTATAAGTTACTTTGCGATTACATGCCAACCTACTCTATTAACTCTATCCCTAAACCTAACCTAACAGTCTAAAGTAACAGTTAGTTGACATGTCATTGCAAAGTTACTGTTGTCTGAAGTGAACTACTGAAATAAAGTGCAACCAAACTGGCACTTACTAAATTGTTGACATGTCTTACCATTTGGAACATACAGTGTTTAATCTAATCGATATGACAATGTTAATGTATTTGGTCTTTGGTATGGAATATATCTGCTATGCTCCTGCTGCTGCTGTTGATTATTGCTGTAGATCTAGATTATTGCTGATACTGCTGCAAGCAAGCACAGGAACTTGCTACTGCCAATGCATACGGTGATATGGTGCTGTGAGTGTTTAAGACATACTGCTGCTGCACAAATAGCATATGAAATAAACCATAGTAGATCTATACAGGTGGAGCTGGGGGAAGTTGGAGGGTTTCAAATGAACTTTGAAAGCGTACTGCAAAATGCTCAAAGGGATATTAACCAGCTGTTTAAATGTAAAGCAGCAAGCTTGTTTGCTGCATATGCAACCAATCAGCATGTGCCATGTCATTTAATGCGATGAATATCATCATTTACATTAAGACCCATCAGCCTGCATGCATTTAAACTAGCAGGCATTTTTAGGTAATGGTAAGAGAATGAAAAAGATTCAAAACAAAATGAAAAAGATTATTTTACATCATCACTCCAGTAGGTGATGCAAGGGATGTTATTTTTGAGCTGCAACTTTGAGAAAGTGAGTCTTTGAACAATTCACTCAGCCAAGTTATGAGGTGTTCAATTCAGAATTAGTCCACTGTTATAAAACATCACTATCACTATCACTATTACAAGAAGTCAGTGGTCTTCATTTATACTTATTTTATGTTCCATAGAAGAAAGAAAAACTTGCAGGTTTAGACAACATACACATGAGTAGATGATGACAAAATGTTTTTTTTTTGTTTTTTTGGTGAACTATCCAAATTTTGGATTTATGAGACACACAATAAAAGAAACCTGTTTTGTCATCGCAGGATAATGAGGCCAATACATAACATATATTTGTCGTTTTATTCAGTTGTCTTCATAGAGCTGTAAAATCTAACTAGTTAACCCTAACTAAAATAATAGCAATAATAATTACATTTAAAACAACAATTGCAATTAAAAAACAATTAATTAATTGAAAATTATATATACTTGGTGTGTATTCCAAACAACTCCATTAAGTTGAGCCAACTAATGTAACATTTACTGCAACTTGGAATTTCTAAATTTCCTTTAAACAACGATTTATGTGCTTTACAGTGTTAGTTCACCCCAAAATATTTTTTTGCCTGTATGACTTTCTTCTTTGAGATGAATCCAATCAGAGTTATATTAAAAATTGTCCTGGCACTTCTAAGCGTTATCATTGCAGTGGGCAGGTGTTTCTGTTCAACAGTTCAAAAGACGTCAAATAAAGCGCACGCATCCATAATAAAACGTGCCTCACATGGCTCCGGGGGGTAAATAAAGGCTTCCTGTAGCAAATCCATGCATTTTTGTAAGAAAAATATCCATATTTCAAACATAATAAACACTGTTCTCTCACGTCATCTAACTGTCATACGTGGAAGCCATTCCAGCGGATGAAGCAGGACGTCGGCGTTGCATGATTGGTGATGAACGCGGAGAAAAAACTAAACAAAATGCCTGTCACGAATTAGAAGTACATACCAAGGATTTGTAAAGAAAAAAGTCAGAGGATTTTGATAGGAGCCAGTAGGAGGCTGGTTTTACTTTGCTAAAGTAAGGAAACTTTACTTCCTTTGCTCCTGTAAACATACGCACGAGACTAGCATATCTCATAGGTACGTGCAGTGCCGATCCTAGACTTCTGGGGGCCCTACGCAGAACAGGGGTGGGGGGGGTGGCGTGTGTGGTTGCGATGAAAGAATGGATGCAACATAGATGTCTGTGTTTTACTCCGTCTCGAATCGCACTTGAAGAAAGCACTCATCTCTTCGCAGCTCCAAACGCTTTCAATTAAAAAAAAAAATTGAGCAAGAGACATTCCAATTACATGATTTGACTGATTTTTACGTAGAGAGGGCGCACCACATAAAAAAAAAAGATCATTCATGTTTTCATAACCTCTGGCTAAACTCCAAAACGAAACTAAAACTAAAACATCTTTGGGAGCAAGGGGGCCCCCTGGTGTTTCGGGGCCCTACGCAGCTCGCGTATTCTGCGTATAGGGAGGATCGGCTCTAAGGGCGCGCGATACATACGTCCTACATCATCCCCCAAAATGGCTTGCATGTATGACGTCTGCGAAAGTGAGAGGAAAGTGTTTATTATGTTTGAAATATTGAGATATAATCTTATTTTTTTTCCAAATAACAGGCAAATTTTCATTTTTAGGTGAACTAACCCTTTAAGCATCATAATTGTTTAGTTAGCAATACCACACGTTCAATCCTCAACCTAACCATAGGCTCCACTCTTCAGCACACTCTTCCTCTCCAAAAATGCAGACATAACAGAAACCCTTTAAAACCAAATATAGCAGAACATTAAATACTAGCATATCTGCCCCTATATCAATATTGTGCAAAAACACATAAAATAACACTTCATTTCATAATGTATTACTAAAGGCTGAAGCAAAGCATGCTGGGAACTAGAAATGCTTGACAAAATGATACTACCACACATTTCTAAGTTACCTTTTAAAATGTGAAGTGTGCATTACTTAAAAAAAAGAGCTTTAAGAAATAAAGAATAGTTGAAGCCACAATTCAAGCTTTCACTGTTAAGGAAATCTAAACTTTAAGACATTACTTAAAAAGTAACAATGTGATGTAATTATTTACTTTTAGAATGAATAACCCAACATTGTGACATAACAATTAATGTTGCCCAATCCAGATCACATGCTTTATAGCTGATGCAGTCCGTGGCCTGGTGGTATCACAACATTGAAAGGTAATTTAGAACATGCTTTTTAAAGGTCAGGGCCAGTTATGAAAGCCATCGCCCTTAAACCAACTTTAGTTATAAACACTGTGACGCCAGTTAATTGCTGGTTTCTCTCTCTCTCTCCATCGCTCTCAGCCTTTGTCTTTATCTCTCTTCATCTCTGTCTCTCTCCCTTTCGCTAATTATAATGCTCTGAATTGAGTTTTTCTGCTTGTACCAAGAGAGCAATAAAAAATAGAAGTGAGGGGTTGCGTATGGGATCCATTAGTTTGTTTATTAAAAGTCGTTCTCTCCTCTCCAAGGCACTGAACCACAGATCTCTGCATGGGCCAGCAGATGGACCCAGATGTAACACTGAAATGAGACGATCACAATGTTTTATACTAACATAAGTGCAAACATTTACCATGATATTGTTAAAGGTTTTTTGGACATATTATGGTTATAGAATACCATGATTCAAAAAACAGTAAAATCAGTAAATTCCCTTGTGAATAATTACACTTCAGCATACTTAAAAAAGAGCACCTATTCCAGATATGTTATCCTTTAAAGGTTTTAATTGAGTATATATTGAATGTAATGTTTTCGGACACTTAATTGCACATTAATTACAATTAAAAGGAAATGCATTAGTTATATTGCCTTTTAAATATGGTTAAAGTGCACTGTTGAACTTAGAAGCATTTAAAGTAACTAAAATACATTTTAGCATAATTTATATTAAAATCTGTGTGTCCTCTAGGGTGAATTCAGGTAAAATGGGACAGTTTCTGCCATTGAGATGACTGGGGGGTCCCATTTATTCTTAATCAGACCCTATTTGTGATAAATTTGTAATTACACATTTGTAATGATGGCTTTGCAGTTAAGTACATTAAAATATATACATTTTAAATACAATATTGAATAACACATTAACTTAAAGGAACACATGAAACCACATTTTCGCACAGCTATAATTTGAGTTAATAGGATAGACAAATTGGGCAATTATTTATGTCTCTCTTTTTCACTTTCTCATAAATAAACAAGTGTGGGTGGCACAGTGGCTCGGTAGCTAGCACTGTTGTCTCACAGCAAAAAGGTCCCCGGTTCGAGCCCCGGCAGAGACAGAAGGCCTTTCTGTGTGGAGTTTGCATGTTCTCCCTGTGTCAGCATGGGTTTACTCCGGTTTTCTCCCACAGTACAAAGACATACAGGTTAGGTCAATTGAATATTCTAAAATGTCCCTCCCCAGACTATTGTGTAAGACAGACATGTGTATGGATTAACTGGTTCTCACCGAGAATATAGCCCTAGATGCTGGACTGGCGTTAAGAAGAAAGTGAATGAATTCTCATAAATACACCAAGCTTTTCAGTGCTGTTGCAACAAAATGAAGGGTAAAGAATGTTTGGGTTGGTGTTCTTCAACAAAGAACAATGGGAAATGTAGTTTTGTCACATAAACCTCTTGCATCATACACTGGATAAAATCCATAAAAGAAATATGTAAAAATAAGTTAATTAAAAAAGATGAAATATTCTGTGGCAAAACATGCCATAATTTAATATAATGTTCAGTCATGAAATTCTAGATGGCGTAGGCTCAAGTTGATATAATCAGTTGAATAGTGTCTTTTGTTTTCTGCTCACCATTCAATTACTTGGCTAGTGTTTGTTGTATCAGTTGTAGCGCGCCACCTTCCCCAGCTCCATTTGTCTAAATTTTGCACAATTTTGCAGTCATTTCAATGTATGTCATATATGATGGTTATTTCATATATGTTATATGTGCAGCAGTAGTATTTCTTAAATTCATTATTATTATTATTATTATTATTATTAGCATAGCCAGATTGTGGATATAATAATAATTTAGATTTTTCTTTTTTTACATATACGCATAAACTGACCCATGCTAACCAGCCAAATCTTATTATAACCAATTGGAATTTGTTTCTGCGATTTATTCTGACACACACCAAACACAAAAAGTTTGGGGTTAAAGAAAATCCAAAGTTTCCCTCTGGTAATTACTACATTGTGGTGCCATTCATGTGCTATGCTCTCAAATCATAAATACAATCTTTCCGGCATGTCTTGAGGGCAGCAGTTGTCCACATGTTGAAATAAAGCTCAGTTAAATACCATACAGAAAAAGCTTGAGAGACTGACTTGTTATGAGAGATATATACAATGTTATACAAATGCTAATATTTCCTCTGATTTAAATACACACAAATGTTATTGTGCTCCGCTTGGACTATTGCTACTGGCACAGTGGCTCCAATAAAGTGATGGTAAAGATGGTAAAGATAAAGTGATCTTTCGTCTGTCTGAATATCTCTACAATGTTATGACTTAATAATTTCATCAGGAAAGCCGCCGTATGCATTATCTCTGACATACAGTCTCACACATTCTTGGATAAAAGATTTCACGATAATCTAGGCAGTTATCCCACATGACCACAGGCGGTTGTAGCAGATTGTTCTGCAATGTATCACGACAGATTTGCTGTCACGATCAGTCCCCAAAAAGCATGCATTAGATGAAATTAGCCTCATTTTACATGTTCCATTCTCTTAGATAATATGCTAGATTGTCTCTACAACATAGACTACAACGCCAAGTTTATTCACATGCCGGAGTTTTCTCTGAGGCAGCTGTGGCAGCTTTTGTCAAGATTATTTACTTTTGCTGTTTTATATTTTGGTTCAGCCACTAGCCATCAGATCGTACCGTCGACTTGATGTGCTTGAGGTTATTCCTCTAAACACACGCTCCAACACCACTGCACATGTGGTCACCAGACCAGAGGATGATCGCACACAAAATTGGATTAGGCTGTAAAAATCACAGATATGAATCTATAGGAAGATCTCCACTTCAGATAAAAGACAGAGGGCTGCTTTCAGTCATTTGGGGTAAGATGTGTGTGGTCTGAAGGGGTAATTGGGCTCGCTGCAGGACTGTGTCCAGAGGTCCACGCTGAGTGTGACATGGCGCTGTTTGTGAGTCCTGCTCACTGATCCGCTTTAATTGATCGTCATTAAACCCTACATTAACCAATTGAGGGGTTGCAAGAGTGGGCACCAGACCGTGGTAGGGAATAGCATATTTAGCTTTATTTGCGTTACACAACTGTAGGGCCATTAAATGTATTCCTGCAGGCGGCAGATGTTAAGAACATAACCAATTATGTTTATATGAATGAGAAAATTTGAGAGTCAGACATGTTTTAATCAAATATATAAACTTTGTTCTGTTTGTTTGAGTGTTTTGAGGACATGCAAGCACACTTTGTGAAAAGAGATACTATAGTTTATCATATGGATACTATAGTTTATTGTAGGCCTGGTTCCAAAATGAGGCTATGAAATATAATTGAGCTTGTATTGTGCTTATACTGGAGAGCTGTGTGCCAAAATTGGCTTTGCATGAATTAGGGCAAAGCAGGCGAGAGATGACTTCCAGGACTATAGTAGCAGCTGAATTGTATTCTTGTTTTATTTCTTTGTGTCAGAAGGACTCATGAGATTTTCAACCTACTCAACAACGTAGAATGGAAAAATCAGCACACTGAGCTGTACACTTTTTTGACATAATTCAAGTAGTTAATTAACTCTTTCCCGTCATTTCTGACACAATGCTTCCTACCAATAATGGAAATTTCTGGCAATTCATTTTTTCACTGTTATATATGAGGGGGCGCTATTACACATCATCTGAAATAGTATAGAATCTCTGGATCTAAAAACAAGCGAAGAAGAAGATCATCACACATTAGACAGCATTTAAATCAAAACTGCTTCATGTTTCCGAAATAAATGTCAAGCTAACAAAGAGGTATAGGACAAGCACAGGGGGTGTTGATAGACATGATATAACAATCTATGTTTTGATCATCGTTGTGAATCGGATGAATAGTCTTGATTTAAAAAAAAAAGTTTTGAGTTTTTTTCTAGAATTAAGTTTTTGTTCCTCTCTCTCTCTCTGTACTTTATGTTGTATGCTTAAATATGCATACAACAAAATTTTTTGGGGACCATCAAATTTTGTGAGAATGGTCAAACATTCTGGGGCTGGTTTCATGCATTTTCATCCAGCTAACAAGTAAATATAAATGTAATATAATTATTACAGTAATATAATTGCAGAAACTTGAAAATGTTAAATGATTTAGTTCACATCATGTCAAATCATGCAAGTGATATGAGGGGTTGTGTGCAAAATATTTTTGCTAAATAAAATAAGTTTTATACATATATATATATATAAACAGTATTTTCTTCACAATTAATTGAATGTCACGTTGACAGATTATGTTATGATATTTTTGTATGATTTGCTGAGATGGTCAAGACCTCATGCAGGACAAAATCAGCATTTTAAGAGACCGTGGGGTGTCCAAAAAGAAAGAAAACTGTGTTGATGGATTACTTTTATGTTAGAAAATAGTCTAACACATCTAATAGTTTCCCAAAATGTAAATGTAACATGTAGTTCCAATGCGATAGAATATAGTAATGGGACACCGACTTGTGACCAAATCATGGAAAATACCTAAATATAAAGTTTGATGAACATTCATTGACATATGGACCTCATTGAACAAACAGAACTGTGTCATCTCTGTCCCATGTATCTCAGATGTCATGACCCAGCGACTAGAGCTGTCGGATGGTGATTGAAAGCCGCCACACTTGAGAGCATCAGTCCTTTGCTTCTCTTGAAGTAATGAGCTGACCCAGAGAGCAGGGACGCCTTTGAGCCGGGGCCAAGCCATCTGAATCCACTCTGCCCAAGTGAGGCCTTAGCTTTCAAAGCAGATCTGCCGAAGTCCGACCCCAGCACCACTGTTCTGTGTGAGGGAATGAGGGGGAAGAGACCCCAGAGCTTCTAAACTAGCCCAGAAGTGATAAATCATTTCAGAGCTTGAAATTTGTATTGTCATCATGTATGCATCTGAACATTACAATTTACAGTTGTTGCTTACAGCCATGGTGATTAAACCCAAATTCACTGGTTGACCTATGTATGAGCTATTGGAATAGTACCAAATGCTGGCTTGTACAATGGAAAAAAATTTATGAGTCAGCACGTTTTCACTGATGTAAGAATGGTAAACCATCCGACTGGTGCTGTGATTGGCTGACTATAGAGATAATAGTGCTTGTATAATGGTTTGAGAGTCAACATCGCAACTTTTGGGAAAGTAGCTTTCATAACAAAAGGAACAAAGATTTTATCCACAATGCCATACATCAAAAACACCATAATGTCATCCTACATCAAAAAATAGGAACAAAAATGAATTTCAAAATGCAAAAACTGACTGAATATGTTATTATGAATATATAATATAATGTATATACAGAGAATGCAAAGCTACGTCACGGCACGTTGCAAGCTGGGGCGCTGCCGCCATTTTTAAAGGATCACCCTCTGATACAAATGCTGAAATTAATACGGATGCCTGCTTATCTTTTGTTTTGTTTGTACCTTTAAGTTAAATATTCACATTCTTCATTAGATCGTTTGCAGGGAAGAGAAGCTATTTCATCACTTCACGTTATAATTCAATTTTCTCTTAAGTTTTGTAGAATTTTGTTTAATTTGATCTGATTACCGTAAAAAAAAGATGCATTGCCAGCTGGACAACGCGTTGCGCTGCTGCTTCGGCCGTCATATTAAATTATCCAAATAAAGTGTTTGTTCAACAAGCTGACAGAAGTTGATCCATTTCTTTGTTGGAAATGTTTTAATGAAGTATTATTGTTGTCATTATATATATACATTTTTCCATGGCCAAGGAGGAGAATCCGAGATTGTGGGTCACATTCAGCAGGTGGACACAAGCACACTGTGAGTTTATATTTATTTCAACAAATGACAACTAGAATTAAATCCCTGTATGTTTGTGAACAGTTATGCAGCATTTTAAAATGCTGGTTTAATGTAGTAAGACAGTGATGCTAAAAAGACGTTTTCGTCCCTTAACAAATCGTAATGAATAAAATGCTTAAGACAGTATTTAAAGTTCATATTTTGAGTTTTTCTGCAGATATTCTGCTTCATTAATAAGGTGTGTACAGAATTTGGTCTTTCAAATCACTGTCCCAGTACATTTAGCATTCTTTATATGAGAGGAAAACATACTGCACTGTCCAGTTTTCTCTCAGAACAATGATTGGAGTTACTTTTGCAATTATTGATGCAGCATGAATTACAATCAATAGTGGCATTTTCCTTAATCACGACAGAAAATCTAAATACTACCCTGAACTCAATAGCGGAGAGGCAGCGCGATCCTCTCAAAATGGCGAATAAACAAAGTAGTTTCCTAGAACTCCACGCGACATGACGTCACCTTCACATTCTCTATACTCACCTTCATGTTATAATAAGCCTATATTACTATAGGCTATATATATTACTATATGTTACTATATGACCATATTACTTCTGCTAAACACCAAAGAATATCCAGAAGTGTGATTTCAGTGCAGTTATAGTACATTGTGTCTGTAATGCACATTAGTGCCACCTACTGTACTGGAGTGGGAAGCAGCAGAAGTGGAAAAATTGCTTAAAAAACTACCCAGGTGCATAAAAAATGTGTGCCTCTACCCAAGTTACTGCAAATCTCACAACTTGTACCTACACATATGAATCGCTGCAGGTTCCAGTTGATGTGAACACTTGAGGCAGTAAAACTCTGACAACTTTTATTCTTTTTCACACAAAGGATTTACTGGGCCAGAGTTTTGATTAAGAAAGCCTAATTGTCACACAATTCCTTGCACAATGCTATGTTATAATCTCAAAACAAATTTAATATGCCAAGAAATTTAAAAATGGATATTAGCATAACACAGCTTTATATGGGTTTTCTAATGCAAAAGCTTTGCTCGGTAGCTCATGCAATACGGCATTGTACTTGTGAGGTGAAGCACATCGATATGAATACCATAAAACAACGGTTCGACAAAACAGCTCAAACCTGCGTTGAAGGAAATCGGGTAGGTTTAGGTTGGGTTTGGTTTTGGTTTTGGTAGTATGTTATTTTCCAACACGATATACCATTAACCTTTTAGCAACACTTGAATTCTGAACCACCGCAACTACGGTTCACTGAACCAACATAATACAAATGTAATACGTGCCTGTACGAATGTAATAAAAACATGGCCATGATCACGTACTGAACTCACGATTTATGATTTGCAGGTCCACGGTTTTGATTAAAGTGCCCCTATTACGGCTTTTTGAAAATTACCTTTCATGCAGTGTGTAACACAGCTCTACAGGTGCATCTCAATAAATTAGAATGTCATGGAAAAGTTCATTTATTTCAGTAATTCAACTCAAATTGTGAAACTTGTGTATTAAATAAATTCAATGCACACAGACTTAAGTAGTTTAAGTCTTTGGTTCTTTTAATTGTGATGATTTTGGCTCACATTTAACAAAAACCCACCACTTCACTATCTCAACAAATTAGAATACTTCATAAGACCAATAAGAAAAAAAAATGTAGTGAATCGTTGGCCTTTTGGAAAGTATGTTAATGTACTCTATATGTACCCAATACTTGGTAGAGGCTCCTTTTGCTTTAATTACTGCCTCAATTCGGCGTGGCATGGAGGTGATCAGTTTGTGGCACTGCTGAGGTGGAATGGAAGCCCAGGTTTCTTTGACAGTGGCCTTCAGCTCATCTGCATTTTTTTGGTCTCTTGTTTTTTCCTCTTGACAAAACCCCATAGATTCGCTATGGGGTTCAGGTCTGGTGAGTTTGCAAGCACACCAACACCATGTTCATTTAACGTCTCAGGTTACATATGTAACCATAGTTCCCTAAGAATAGGGAACGAGACACTGCGTCCTCTAGAGGGCACTATGGGAACGCTATGCCAACGCCGCCATGCTGAGGGAAAGAGTGTCCAAAAGCTGGATTCCTAAGTCACAGACTCGAGGAACACCATCCCTGCCCAGCAGAAATAGGGTCAAAACCTCTCTTCAGGCAAGCTCAAAGCTCGCCATCATAGACTAGCTCACCAGAGTATGGCTCTCGTAGTGGAGGTCTCAGAAAGCGACTCTCTAGATTGAGAGGAGACTTCTACACTCGACGCTATGAACAGCTAGTGAGGCTCAGGAAGAGCATGCACATAGTACTGCCAAACGGAGCTCTGGAGAGTGGAGGCTTGGGCAGAATGACTCTCTAAAACGAGAGAAAACCTAGCAACACTCGATCCAGGTAGGGGAACTCTTAAGAGTGGAGGTCTCAGCATGACGACTCTCTAATTGAGAGGAGACCTGGCTACACTCAACGCCACAGGCAGTTAGTGATGCTCAAAAAGAGCCTACATTCTCCTATTACTGCCAGAGACGGAGCTCTGAAGAGTGGAGGCTGAGTGGAGGCTCACAATAGAGCCTACATACTAACAGTGCAGACTAAGCGGAGCTCTGGAGAGCGGAGGCTTCAGCGAAATGACTCTTTTAACGAGAGGAAGCCTAGCAACACTCACTCCAGGTAGGGGAACCCTTACGAGTGGAAGTCTCAGCATAACGACTCTCCAAAGCGAGAGGAGACCTGACTACACTCAGCGCTAAAGACAGCTAACGAGGCTTACAATAGAGCCTACATACTAATGGCGCTTTTCCACTGCATGGTACGGTACGGTTCGGCACGGCTCGGTACGGTACGGTACGGCTCAGTTCGGGTCGGTTTGCATTTCCACCGCAGTTTAGTACCGCTATAGAGTGGGCGGGATTATTCACGCGTCGTTATAATTGCGCCGCCTCTACTGCCGTGACATCATCGTAAACGCGCCACAAACAAACTCACAACAAAGAAAGGAGACGGAATAGTGTTCTTCACTCTCGGCATGTGGATGTTTTTAACCGCAATGGAGAGGTCTATGAGAATGCTTGTGATTTACCCCCAGCAGCAGAGACTCTGGTGACAGTGACACGGGCTGTAGATGAGGAGAGCAGGGATGTTCGTGCAGGTGTGCTGCGTTACTTGATTAGTTAACTATTCATGCAGCGTGTTCTGTAAAGTGAATTATCAATAAACCTTTAAATATTTCAAAATGTACAATGTATCCCTTGTTTTCTTTATTTATGTGATGGTTTTTATAATCGCGCCATTATTCATTTGTCTTTTCCAAGAGGTTCATTACGTGCTCATACAATAATACATATTTAATATAGTCTGGAGGTACACTTATTTGATCAGATTGTTTTTAATTGAAGCAAAACACAGATACAGAGGTAAAAATATAAACAGAAAACATACTCTGAAAATATAGCAAGTTCAAAAGTAGTGTTATACATAAGGCTTTTTCCTTCGGCGTCGTGCCATCAAGCTCTCACTAGATCCGCTCCTCGCTATCAACGAGAGGAACGTCTGTTCTTCCTCAACAGACAACGACACTGCTATTTTGTGGTTGATGCAAAAATGTGCTTTTGTTTAAACAGAAGTTGCGTCCGATCCTTCGCTGGCTGTGCTGATTTAAATCTAGCGGGTAGGGCTGTAGAGGGGGGTCTCGTGTCGCAAGTTCAGTGACGCAGTAATGACGATTCTCTCCGGCCAATCAGTGATCGGCAGAGTTTACATGTCACGTTTTGGTAACGGTACGGCTCACTTGGAACCTCGACCGAAGTGGTACTAAAAAAGTATCAGGTACCAGGTACAGTACCCAGTGGAAAACCCCCCAAAAGTGAACCGTACCGTACCGCGCCGTACCATGCAGTGGAAAAGTGCCATAATAGTGCTGTCCAAGCGGAGCTCTGGAAAGCGGAGGCTCCAGCAGAATGACTCTCTTAAACGAGAGGAAGCCTAGCAACACTCAATCCTGGTTCAGGAGCTCTTAAGAGTTGAGGTCTCAGCATAACGACTCTCAAAAGTGAGAGGAGACCTGACTACACTCAGCGCTAAAGACAGCTAGCGAGGCTTACAATAGAGCCTACATACTAATAGTGCTGTCTAAGCGGAGCTCTGGAGAGCGTAGGATTCAGCAGAATGACTCTCTTAAATGAGAGGAAGCCTAGCAACACTCGATCCAGGTAGGGGAACCCTTACGAGTGGAAGTCTCAGCATAACGACTCTCTAAAGCGAGACGAGACCTGACTTCACTCCACGCTAGCGACAGCTAGTGAGGCTCACAATAGAGCCTACATACTAATAGTGCAGTCTAAGCAGAGCTCTGGAGAGCTGGGGCTTCAGTAGAATGCCTAGTAACAGTCGATCCTGGTTCAGGAGCTCTTAAGAGTGGAGGTCTCAGCATAACGACTCTCTAAAGGGAGAGGAGACCTGACTACACTCAGCGCTAAAGACAGCTAGCGAGGCTTACAATAGAGCCTACATACTAATAGTGCTGTCCAAGCGGAGCTCTGGAAAGCGGAGGCTCCAGCAGAATGACTCTCTTAAACGAGAGGAAGCCTAGCAACACTCAATCCTGGTTCAGGAGCTCTTAAGAGTTGAGGTCTCAGCATAACGACTCTCAAAAGTGAGAGGAGACCTGACTACACTCAGCGCTAGAGAAAGCTAGCAAGGCTCACAATAGAGCCTACACACCAATAGTGCTGTCTAAGCGGAGCTCTGGAGAGCGTAGGATTCAGCAGAATGACTCTCTTAAATGAGAGGAAGCCTAGCAACACTCGATCCAGGTAGGGGAACCCTTACGAGTGGAAGTCTCAGCATAACGACTCTCTAAAGCGAGAGGAGACCTGACTTCACTCCGCGCTAGCGACAGCTAGCGAGGCTCACAATAGAGCCTACATACTAATAGTGCAGTCTAAGCGGAGCTCTGGAGAGCGGAGACTTCAGCAAAAGGACTCTCTTAAATGAGAGGAAGCCTAACAACACTCGATCCAGGTTAAAAAATACCCTTTTTTTTTTTTTTTTAGCTCGCAAGCGCCCCTAGGGTACATCAACGCATATCTGCGCTCGCGCCTCCCTTCGATGTCAGCATAATTAGCATGCTTATACCGATGGATGCGGGCTGAATATGGTTTATCCCATGCCTACATGATCTCACTATGAAGATCTGGAAGGAATGGGAGGCTCACGGGAGCTGGGAAGTTATGCCAGAGAGAGATCGCTCATCAAGTCTACTGCGAGCCACTCCCCCTTTTCGTGCCTCCATTGTAGGTCTAACCTAGCAGAGGCGCACGCTTCATAACCTCCAGCAGCTCTACATACGCAGACAAGCTGAGAAGGCTCAGAAATATCCTCTCCGCCTCCATCAGCCCACCATGAGCCAGTAGAGCACTTCCTGCTGGATCAGAAGATGTAAGAGACAATACATCTTCCTCCAGCAGTTTACTCTCGTCAGCCACTGACGAGCGTGAGATATTAATTCTTCCCGCAGACTCGTCAGCGAGCTCCATCTGCGATCCCCACGACCTCAGTCTCCTCGCTGCCTCAGCAGCGGCTGGACCCGAGCCACGGGGGGCAGATGATTGCCCCAATTCTCTCGAGAAAAGGGACATACGAGAGCGGAGCTTTCTCAGAGAGAAAAGCTCACGATGCACGCACTCCATTCCCTTGAGAACAGAGCGCGCGTGCTCTTCGCCCAAACACATAACGCACAAATTGTGTGTGTCATCTGGTGTCAGAAAATGCTGCCACGGATCGACACACCTCCTAAAGCATTTCTCATCAGACATAATTACTCACACTTCAGAAACAAAGTCCCCTGAAGACAAAAAGAGGATGACGTGTTCCACAGGCGCCCTTTTATGCCCGCAGACGCTCATTTGCTTACGTCATAGGCTTCCACATGCCATTGTCAAGTGCATTGTGTGTTTTTATTCATGCTTCAGAGAACGGTCACCGGTCACACCCTCAGTGACGCAGTGTAGAAGTTCCCTTCGGAAGGGAACCAACTTTTGGTGCTTTTGGCAGTGTGGGCAGGTGCCCAATCCTGCTGGAAAATGAAATCAGCATCTTTAAAAAGCTGGTCAGCAGAAGGAAGCATGAAGTGCTCCAAAAGTTCTAGGTAAACGGGTGCAGTGACGTTGATTTTTCAAAAAACACAATGGACCAACACCAGCAGAAGACATTGCACCCCAAATCATCACAGACTATGGAAACTTACCACTGGACTTCAAGCAACTTGGGCTATGAGCTTCTCCACCCTTCCTCCAGGCTCTAGGACCTTGGTTTCCAAATGAAATACAAAACTTGCTCTCATCTGAAAAGAAGACTTTGACCACTGGGCAACAGTCCAGTTCTTCTTCTCTTTAGCCCAGGTAAGACGCCTCTGACGACAACTGTAGCCACATTCCTTGACAGTCTGTGTTTGGTGGCTCTTGATGCCTTGACTCGATGCCTCGATGCGCAGTCCATTCCTTGTGAAGTTCACACAAATTCTTGAATAGATTTTGCTTGACAATCCTCATAAGGCTGCGGTTCTCTCGGTTGGTTGTGCATCTTTTTCTTCCACTCTTTTTCCTTCCACTCAACTTTCTGTTAACATGCTTGGATACAGCACTCCGTGAACAGCCAGCTTCATTGGCAATTAACGTTTGTGGCTTAGCCTCCTTGTGAAGGGTGTCAATGATTGTCTTCTGGACAACTGTCAGATCAGCAATCTTCCCTATGATTGTGTAGCCTAGTAGCCTTTGAGTTGATTAGCGTATTGGCATGTCACATATACTAATATGTTGAGATGGGTTTTTTGTTAAATGTGAGCCATAATCATCACAATTAAAAGAACCAAAGACTTAAACTACTTCAGTCTGTGGGCATTGCATTTGTTTAATACATGAGTTTCACAATTTGAGTTGAATTTCTGAAATAAATGAACTTTTCCACGACATTCTAATTTATTGACATGCCAATTGGACCAATCACTGCAGATTAGCATCACACAAAGGAGGGGTTTG
Organism: Oxygymnocypris stewartii; assembly: GCA_003573665.1. Classification (NCBI taxonomy): domain Eukaryota; kingdom Metazoa; phylum Chordata; class Actinopteri; order Cypriniformes; family Cyprinidae; genus Oxygymnocypris; species Oxygymnocypris stewartii. The sequence goes on from QVTF01023105.1 coordinate 1,392,796, forward strand.
GAAAATGAATCATTGAGAGAATCGTTTGGGAGCCGTTGAGCAAATAAGGTAAAAAAAAATGCCTATTATAAGGTAATTAAAGTGTTTTTTTAACCTTGAATGTGTCAGAAATCGACTGGAGAGATGAAGGCGAGGACTCAAATGCATGGGAAAATTGGGTCTTTAACAAAATAAAACAAAGATAAACAGAAACCACCCCGGAAGGGAAAAACAGGCAGGCAGGTAGAGAACTGTTGTGCAGTTTAACATAAGATACACATGACGAAAGACAACGGATCAGCACAAGACTGCAGACATCAGGAGGCTAAATAGGGAGACAAATGAGGGTAACGAGGGAGACACAGGTGGAGCAACTGAAACAATGATTAGTTAACAAGATGGGAGGGGGCAGACAATAGACAGGAGAGCACATGGCACCAACAACAACAAACATCTGGTTGCCAGCCCGGGCACACCAGCAGTACCATGACACAACCCCCCCTTTAAGGAGCGGATCCCAGACGCTCCACACACACTAAAAACAAAAACAATTATTGGAGGGGGGTAGGCCGGAGGCGGATCTGGGACCGACAGGGCAGGAGGCCAAGGTGGGGCAGGCAGAGCAGAAGGCCAGGGCAGGGCAGGGCAGGCAGAACAGGAGGCCATTGGGCGGGCTCTGAAGCGGACTCTGTTGGCTCCCGGACCGGAGCGGGCTCTGGGGTGGACTGCGTGGGCTCCCGGAACAGAGCGGCAGGCAGAGAACTCTTGTGGACAGGAGAGCACATGGCACCAACAACAAAAAACAAGCCACGTGCTCAACACACGGAGACTTCTGGTGGCCAGCCCGGGCATAATTACATAAGAAATATTATGTTATGAATTCCAAACAATTTGAAAACTGATGCATTTGAAGGTTAGCGTCACATATCCAGCTTCATATGCATGAGTTTTCTAACTCAGTAGGTTTGCTTGGTAGCTCACGTGATACGGCGTTGCACTGAGGTGATGAAGAGCTTTGGTATGAAGCCCGGGAAACTACGGTTCAACAAAACAAATCAAATCTGCTTAAAGAAGTTACAAATTTGCACAACAGTTCCTATTTGGATGAACTATGAAAACCAACATTACTAAAGTTGGCTTTAGAGTGTTAGGAAATACAACTGCCAACTTCTCACTTCCTGTACAGCACCGTGATCCAACTGTTGGAATTTGGTGTTTTTGGCGCTTGTTAGGGCCGTATAAACTGGCCTTAACATTCTCATCACACTTTAACACCTTTCCAAGACATCTTACATATATTATCCGAGACGCTTAATTTTTGCAAATGCATCCCAACGCATTCCAGCTCTAATTAAGGGAGGTTGTGCTATTCCATATGTGAAACCCAAAATCATCACAATGACCATAAATTATTACACTCGAATGAACAGGCGATGGGCAGAGCATCAGAGAAAGGGAGATGCTTTCACACAGTCCGCCTTCACAGCAGAGTGCTTCTGATGTGGTCTGGCTCCTAGTTCACACGCTAAACTCAATCTGCACATTACACTCATATATCGCCAAACAAGAGGGACGCAGAGAAGTAATTCAAGCACTCTGCTTTTCATATTGACGTACATCAAGGTCTGCCGAGTGCTGTAGACCACATAAGGCATCTGTTGTGCCGTGATGCTCATCTCATCATTTCTAGGATGACTGATGGATGTGAGGAACCCAAACTAATCAATTCCCACTCACATTGCTTGCTTGGCCTCTCAGAACTGTGAAGTGCCCACATTCTTGAAGTCCAACACTTTTGAAAAATTAGCAAAAGATTTGTTGTCAGAGTGTTGAGTTTTCTATGGAGGATTTAGAGGCTGTAGAAACAATGAGAGGCAGTCTAGTGGATATAAGAACTGAGGACACTTATCCATATGGTTTACATCACACTAATTTTAATCTTATTTCTGCTTCGTTTCCCTTTTAAAAAGAGGGGTCCAAAAGCTAGAGACCACATATCTTGATTTTCATTTAAAGTCTTACAATTTGGAGAAATAAAGAAAGAAATAATCATAAGCAAATTTGATTTTCACCATGTGAACTTATGTGTGCAAAAGCTCAGATTGAAGATGCTTTTTGTAAAATGAGTTAACCATGTTGAATAAAATGATCATTGGGTCATGAGTGCTGATTTTATTAAAGCAAAAGTTTTTTACAAAAAAAAAAAATACTTTTAAAATAAATATTATTTTTTCAGTTCATTTTTGGATTTGTTTTATTGTTTTTATAATTATAATTGGTAATAATGAAAATCAAATGTTGAATTAAATAAGACAATAATTAAATACATATTCACTCAGTGCTTTTGCTTTAAATACATTTTTTATCTTATTTTGGTCCAACTTTATATTAGGTGGCCTTAACTACTATGTACTTACACTTAAATTCATAATTTTGTTCAATGCACTTATTCTGTGCATACATGTTTTTACATCGTACTTTTATTTTAAAAATACCTATATGTTATTACATTTGTAATTAATTTCTGTAATTACATTATAATTAAACTGTTGACCCATCTCTAACACATTAACTGAACCTTAAACCTACCCATGCCACCAAACCTGTCAAATATCGCACCTCAACAGCAGCAAAAGTGTTTTGCAATTCAATAAGAACACAATAAGTACACTATACTTCATTTTGATGTAAGTACACAGTAGTTAAGGCCACCTAATATAAAGTGTGACCCTGATTTTGTATTGCATTTTTTATATTTTACAGAGTATAATTTTTATTATTTCTTGTTAATTATTGTGTTTTTCTCCATTTTAGTTTTGTTTTGCTTTTTTGTCTTCTTGATATGTTTTGTTTTATTATATTTTATTTTATTTATTTTATTTTATTTTGCTGGCACATGCTGGAAATATTTGCACTACTTTTGATCCCATTAAAATTGAAAATGTATTTGATGTGAATTTATATTTTCCACACTACTTCACAGAGCATTCCTCACTGAAACACAGATTTAAAGATACCTAAATTCTCTTCTTTCATAAAGACAACCTATATGTACCAGATGTCAAGACCTCAGCAGGTGGCAATTTCATGTCTAGCATATGAACTTTTTCTGAAATATAATGAAATTATTTAATCGGTAATTTCATGATATATCCGTTCTTTCTGCTTTTCCTTTCCAGCTCTCTTTGCTATTTATACTTACCCCGATTGGTCTTGTTACGCATTTATTTTCTAGCTTCTTTCACCTTCTTCCACCACCCCCCACACACAGGCAGGTGTCACACCCACGCTCTGCTGCGCGGCGGAGGGCGCAGGCAGCCGGGGAGATAAAGTGAGCTCGCTTCCTGTGTGAGGTTAAACTCTCTGCCTGCATAGCGCTAACCACAGCCAGTTGTCTTATACGCTGGTCTGGGAACAGTAACACCCCAGCCAAATCCAAACTTTAACCACTACAGGCAAAACCACACAACAGGTTACAGATCAGCGTGTGAGGGTGACATCTAACAACATCTCCACACATCGGCAGAGATACGTGTGCGGTTAGACGCCCAGGTGCTCCTCAGAGCGAGATGCTTTGAGAACCTCCGTAAGTCTCTGGTCTCATGTGTAATCAGATCAGATGTCATTTCGAGGGTTGAGGTATTGCCGTTGAGACAGTGGTTTTGGATTGTAATAGTTTGCGCTCATTCGCTTCTGCGAAGCTTCAGAGGTGACCTTTTATCAGTGAATGGCTTTGTAAAATAACGTTTCTATTTATATAAACTGTTCTGTAATTAACCAAGGCGAGCTTTTATCAACGGTCATGAAGTAATAACTACATTTTATTTAAAATACGGTCAGATGTTTATGCAGAATGGAGAATTGCTTTGCATGACCGTATTAGTGAAGATGAAGGACTTTTCACTCTGTCAAAAACTGCATTTATGCCATTATGTAGCTGAAAGCTAGTAGTCTTTTTCTGAATGCCATTTCCATTTTAATTAAATTAACTTAACTTCTATCGAGAGTGTTGTTGAGTTACTGTTGAGTTATGCGCTCACACACACAAACACAGCTCAGACTCTTGAATGATAGGCCTATTGTATCCCACCACAATGATAATAAAAGTGCTACTTGCTAGCCTGTTAGACTGAAAGTTTTAAGAAATTAAAATAGAAGCAACCTTTCTGAAAAAGTGGCAACTCTAAAATTTACTCCAAAAGAGTTTTAACTGTAAACTAATTTATAGTTGGAAATATTATAGAACAACAGCAATTAAAGCCACTTCATGTAAGTTTTTGTTTGTTTTGTTTTTTTTCCCTTAAAATATCAGTTTTGAAATCATTCTGATGGTACACTTATTTATAAAGTGAATGGCTTCTGTTTCTTTCCCTCACAAATGTCTGTCATGGAAATTCGGTGTGGATTGCTTTATGGCATGAACAAATGCATGTTTACAGTTATCCACTGTGTATATATATATATATATATATATATATATATTTATATAAACGACAGTTAAAGAAACCTGTAGGGGGCTCCAAAGTCGCAAAACGCACACAACTACATACAAGAACCACATGAATCGTCTGATTCAAGTAATCAGATTTCCAACTCTACATATGGGATAATGGACATAAGTTTGCTGCTCTAGCTAGGATACTTAAAAGTCGGACAGTTTAGGAGATACAATTGCTGTGTAGTGCAACAACACATCCTGGAAGAAGTAGCTTGTTATCGGAAATGCTAAAGAAATTCGAAAACAGGTGAAAAGTGTAGTCAAATTGACAATGTGGATACTTTTAGTTTGCTATTTCCAAATACTGTTAACTACTATCTCTGTTGGTGATGTGGAAAGCAATGCAACCTTTTATATAGGGGTGGGAGTATGTAAGACTTGAATGATAGCTTCCCCTTTGGACGGATCTTCACCAGCTGCAATCAAACCTTGTGAAGAGCCTGCAATTGTGGCAAATCAATTCAGCATCTATTAATAATATTCCCAGCGCTCCTTTTGGCAGAGGTGCGGGGTCCGCCTGCTGTCAGGGACTGCATGATAGAGCGTCATCTTCATCTGAGCCAGGGCAGGCGTCTGTCACCTTGATAAACAATTCCTACAGTAATCTGAATAAAGATCTTCATTTTAGACCTCTGGCTGACTAGCTTTTTCTTTGTTGCCTTCTTCTCATTTTCATATGTGTCTTTAATGTAATGGTTGAGTCTTTTGTTCTGAGGTCATGTAATGCATTCTAGGGAGTTTTTTTGTATACAATTTCTAGAATTACTAGGATATTATAGGTAGCTATAGCTGTAAATTATGACCCTGTAAGTAAATATGTAAAATAACAGAAAAGGCACTGCCAGCTCATTACTTGACATTATCGGATGAGCTTTATTTGTCACATACACAATTATAATGAGGAGTGAAATGTGTTCTCTGCATTTAACCCATCCAAGTGTACACACTTGGAGCAGTGGGCAGCCAACTGTGCAGCGCCCAGGGAGCAGTCGTGGACTTCCTGCCGGAGCCGGGATTCAAACCCTCAACTTTGGGTTACCTCGGGTTCCAAGTCCAACGCTCTATCCATTAGGCCAACGACTGCGACATTATCCATTAGTTTTATAGACAAATCAAAATAGTAAAACACCTGTAAAAAAAAAAATGTAAAATACAGAACATTTATTTAAATTAATATAGGATTATTACCCTGATTTTTCTTAGTGTACACAGTGGTGGGCATTAATAAAAGCAATTAAATTATAAGTACAGTACTGACCCCAAAATGAAAGTTTTGTCATTAATCACCTACCCCCATGTTGTTCCAAAACCGTAAAAGCTTTGTTCGTCTTCGGAAGACAAAGTAAGATATTTTGGATGAAAACAGGGAGGCTTGTGACTGTCCCATTGACTGCCAAGTAAATAACACTGTCAAGGTCCAGAAAAGTATTAAAGACATCGTCAGAATAGTTCATCTGAATTTTTTTTTTACTTTATTCAACAATTCGGCACCGTAACGTCACCGTAGCACCATTTTGGAGAATAGCGCATCATGCAAAATGTGTACGCTCTTTTCCGATTTACGCTTTGATTTGAATGCAAACAGCGGATCCCTATGTCGTGGCTGACATGGAAGAGCGTACACATTTTGCGTGATGCGATATTCTCAAAAATGGTGCTACGGTGACGTTACGGTGCCGAATTGTTGAATAAAGTCACTATTTTTGTTTTATTTCCGTACAAAAAATATTCTCGTCGCTTCATAACATTCAGATTGAACCACTGATGGCAGATGGACTATTCTGATGATGTCTTTCATACTTTCTGGAACTTGACAGTGTTATTTACTTGGAGTGTCCCTGTAAGACCTGAAGAACAAAACTGTTTAAAAAAATACAACTTCTTGCATAAATTTTTTTTTTTACTTTTGAATCGAATGAGCTATTTTATATATATATATATCTATATATATTATATATACATTTCAAAGCACCAACAACAACAAAAGTAATTCTTATAATCTGAATATTTTTACTTTAGTGCTCGGCTGGCAAGTTTACTTTGGACCCTGACATTAAGCTTTCTAAAATGAATAAATCATCTTATAAGCATATAATATTCCACTCTCGTTCAATTTTTAAAAGCAAGAAACATCAACGACAAAAAAACAAAGGTAGGTGCTCCTCTGAGGAGGCAGGCAACAGTCGTGAAAATTAATAATCTACAAGTAAAGCAGATGTGCCAGTGGTAAAATGGTAATAAAAAGAGAGAAAGATGAGTGTACAGTAAATATCAGTGGAGAAGCAAAGAGATCTTATCCTCTTTTTTAGACCAGCTGGCATAGGAAATGAGAAATGTGCAGCACACAAACGAATGCCACAAAACATGCCAGTTCCCCTCACCACTAGCTCTACTACAGTACCATTGCATCTTTATTTGCCTTATTTTGTCTCTTTTATTTTGAAGCGATCACATTTGCACACACATACACACACACACACACACACACACACACACACATATATACAGTACACACACACACACATACAGTATATATATATATATATATACATTTGTGATTTTTCTTTCTGCTCTGTTGTCTTGTTTCCCACTCTGATGCACAAACTCAAACTACTAAAAAACATAACAGCATAAGAAAGCACATATATTTCCACTGCTGCCTATTTTAGCTCAAAAAGCCATAATCATAAAGAACAGATGTTTTAATATAACTGACTCTACTCATGGCATCCCATATGCAATTCTGTTCAACATGCAAAAAGTCAATGGACGAAATATAGAAATTGCTTTATGCATCTTAAAGACACTTGTCATCAGGATGTCACAAAGCGTGGAAGGACAAGAGGCAGCGGCCCTCTGAGGCCTTTTTCCTCTCAAAAGTATCAAATTAGATTCAGGCAAATGGCCCTGCGTCGGCATGCAAAGCAGAGCGTTTTTGTGTGCTGTTTTGCATATAAAAAAATGGGGGACCATGTAAATGGTGCACGATATACAGACAAATTGGTCATTCAGGATCGGAATGAAAATGACACTTTAGCGCAAACAGGAAATGGAGGCGTGCACCGTGAGAATTAGAGCCGTTAAAATGTCACGCCTTTCAGGTGTCCAGATGTATGGCTGAAAGAGACGCAGAAAACATGGAGATGTTGATGAAGGTAACATATTATCGGTTGGGGGGAAAAACACGCCTTGGCCAGAATACATTGTCTTTCAGGAATGCATTAGGTGGTCTACGATTTGTACCCATTCAGCTGCGTCGCCAAACAAAAGAAGGTGATGCCGAGGGGAAGGCAGCGCTGGGATTGCTGTGAGGAAGTGTTTGAATTGGTTCCATATTTTTACAAATCACTCCCACCTCTCATTTAAAGGGTTCACGGCAATCATTCCAACTCGAGTCATAATTCATGAGACCGTTTTCCTTTTTGGCACGTGTTCGTCTTTTTGTGCAAGTAAATGATAGCCATTCTCCAGACAGAAGACTAAATGACCCCTAACACCTACTTTGTGTTTTAAATGAGTCACTGTGGCAATTTGCCTGTTCAAATGGACTTTACTGCGATGTAATGCCAAGCTCAACAACAATGGCTGCCCCGTTCACGCTGAGCCAATCATCATTTGGACGTTCAGGGGTTGTAGAACGGAACAGGGCGAAATAGAGATATTATTCGCAGACGGTGCGTGTGTTCTGCCTGTATGCAGGCCAGGCGGAAATAAAGGGCTCCTAAATATAATAATCCATATTCGGTGCATTTTTAAGTGTGTCAGCACAACATTGGCAAATCTGGGAGACTGAGTGCAGGTCTACGGTGTGCTAATCTCAGGGGTCCACCCATTCTGAGACCACCGCCCGAGGGCTGACAAATGACCTTAATGAAATTGGACAATTCAGCACACATGCATAAAAAGGGACCTTAAATATTGATGGGGTAGATTAACCTAGTCCTGGATGTTCTGACATTTAATATTTTAACTACCTGACGGTCTCTATCTGATGAATGGAGCTGAGCGTAATTGTCTGGTTTAAGTTTTTGTTAACTGCGCTTAGTGGACGTCGCGGACATGATAGTATGTTGATGTGTAACAAGATACATCTCTTTGACAAAAACAAATGATGATTTGCTTCTACGGATATTCCTTAAAATCACCGCAAGGCATATCGGATTAAATTAAAGCAATAGATTTGCAGCAGAACAAGAGCGTTTTATTACAAACCTTCATCAAATGATCCACATACAAGCAAGATTATTCTAATGTTCAAAATGATTTACTTATAGTCCCTCATAACAAAGATCCATAAGCCTTGTGATCTTCAGCTGCTACTTCGGCTACCGTTGATGGAAAACCTACTAATTTCACACAAATACTGTATAATTAATTATTTATTTAGATATTTGGAGATATTAACTCATTTTCTAAAGGAATAAACAAAGTATTACAAGGAGGCACTTTCACAAAACAGGTGATAAATCTTGAGATGTTTCTTCTTTTCTGACAAATAATTAATAATATAGTCTTCATTTACGCAACTGTATTTATTATTACAAACCCATGTAAGAAAACTTTTGAAGAATGTCCTGATTGCTGTTTTACACACAGTAACAATAAATGGCCTGAAGCTATGCTAGTTTTGTGTGAGGAAAACAATTAATTTTAAGTTTATTTTACACGAGGTGAGCCTTATGAGAATGTAGGATGTGCCTGAATCAGGGCTGTCCTCAACAAAGGATTTTTCTGGTCGACTAGTAGTCGTTCATTTTAAACATTCGTCGACAAATCGCACGTTTATTAAAAACGATTTAAATCATTATTATGAGCCTTTAATTGCCTACATAGCCTAATAAGCGCTCAAGCACAGGTATAAAGCTTGAAGTAAAGATTATGAATGTGTCAGAGAAAAACAATAAGAAGACTGCATTAACATTTTAATAATTTGATAAACTAGTGCTTTCTTTGTTTTCAGAGATGAAGTTGGCGACACTGACTCGTCATCTCCGCAGTAGTTTCATATGGATTACATAATCTGAGAATATTTGTTTTCCATTTGAATTGGTTCATTTGAAAGTAACGTTAGACGTTTCGCTCTCTATAGATATATTTTAATGTCCGTAAGTTAAAGATATACACAGACTTTTGTGCTCAAGTTCACAGAGAACGAGACGGCAGAAAGCACATCGTTTTTGCTTTCATTATTTTACAAAAGCCCGATTTGTTTTTATTGTCAGTGCACACAAATAAACAGAGTCTTTACAGATTTGAAATATGAATTACACTTATCTGCAAAATTGACCAGTATTTTAAGAGTAAGTGAATGCACTGTCCTGAAGACAGACACTTGAACAGCGCACATTTCTTTAGGTTAACATTAGATTGAGTAGTAGCAACATGTAAAGTTGCTATACTTACATATTTCAGATGATAAGCCATATTTGAGGTCAATGAATGATAGGCGAGCATTTGAATGTCTACTCACAGCAATCAGTTAATGTCTTAAAAATCAATTTCAGTCCGTTGAATGCCCTCAGAGCAGACAATTATTAAACACACACAGACCAAAGGCATAATTAGCAGAAGATCGTAATAAAGCTCATGCACTCAGAGCGACTGATGTTAATAAGTGAACATGGAGCGGGACGCAAGGGGGTGCAGAGAGACCTCTGCCCACCACTGAGACAAGGGTTGCCAGGTGTGTGTGTGTGTGTGTGTGTGTGTGTGTGTGTGTGTGTGTGTGTGTGTGTGTGTGTGTGTGTGAGACACAGACAGCCTTATAAAACCAGGCCAATACTAAAATATATTCCACAGATATCCTATTATGCATATCCTTTAATTGAGGGGTCACTGTATAATGTATTCACAGCATTAAAGGCACAGTTCAACCAATAATGAAAAGTGTTCCATTTTTGTTGTTGTTGTTGTTCATATTAAAACCATATTGGACCTCACTTTTTATCATTATTTGAATCATTTTTACTAAGGCTGGGTATACTTTTACATTTGATTATAGCATTTTATCATTTTATTAAGAGAAAGCAGTCTGTTTCTATAAAATATAATATCCATCTTACATGTTTTGAACACCCCGATGTCATGAAAAAATGCCGAAAATGAATTCATAAAATGTAATTTGTAAAAAAAGGAAAACATATTTGAAGAAAGTCAGCATGGTCCACCCCTAAACCCAGCCAGCAGTGGGACTGGAAAAAAGTCCTGCAAGTAGCCACAAATTCTGCAAAATGTAAAATAGTTAAGAACTGCTATGATATTATTTTGGTTTTGACTTGAAAATTAGCAGTTGGCTGGTCAAAATACTTGAATTTCAATGTAATCTGTGAATATGTCAAACCTTCAGACCTCAGAACAAAAAAAGAAAGGAAAAATAAAACAGTTTTGAATTTGTATGAATTTGTACAATGTGATTTTTATGAAAAAAATCACCACCAATTCGGCAAAATATAAAGTAATTAGACATTGCCAAGGGATTGTGCTGGTTTAAACTTGAAAACTGTCTGTTGGTTGGTCAAAATACTTGCATTCCAATGTAATCTATGAAATATGTCAAACCCTCAGACCTCAAAAATCTGTATGTAAGCAGACTGTACGAAAATATACGAAGTTGACCACCAATTCTGCAAAACATATAATACAGTAGTTATGAATTGCCATGAGATTGAAAACATTGTAAATTGGCTGTTGGTTGGTCAAAATACTTGCATTCCAATGTAATTTGTAAACTGTAAATACTTGTCAGAATACATGCATTTTAATGTAATTTGTGTAATGCGTCAAACCTCAGACCAAAAAAAAATAAGAGCCCACAGCAGCAGTAGCTCAATTCCATGGGAAAAGCACATATTTGTCAACACTGGCTTTCACCTCTTTCCGGGCACAACTCGTGAGCACCTCCCCCGCACCCCCCCACCCCGAAGAGCGTGGCATTATAGTGCGGTGACACTCCGGAGGGATGACCCTGAGAATCTCATTATGCATGTACCCAAAGAAGCCTCAGGCATCTGCATACAGAAGACAGACCAAATAAGGTCATAAATCAGCATCCCATATTCAAATGAATTTGGGGTGGGTGAGAGAGACCCCTGACTTAAAAGACCTATATGTGCAAGGGCCTCATTCTCATTAAGAGACGAAGCCCGTTTGACCAGAAAGCTTGTATATATCCTACTTATCGCATTGCCCAGGGACAAGCCATCACCCCTAAACATCAATATTCAAATGCAGATGCGATGCAGTACTTTCTCGGTCTTCTCCAGTGAAGGTCATGTCTTATTGTGCAGACAGGGGAACACTTAAGACCTCTTATGTTTTCTATTCACATTGGTGCTGAAATAAGCAGCATGTGTTTCGAGTCACTCTAGAATATGATGAGAATAATTTTACAGGGAGCACAATTGCGATTACTAAACATTTCAAATCAAGTCAAGGCAAATGCTGTTGCCACACATGCATTCCTATTGCTAAACACGAAACACTGACGCAGTGGTATTAAAAGGCAAGAAATTATCAGAGCTCGTTTAAAGATGCATACACACAAAAGGATCACATTCAAACACGGTTTTTATTCACAAGAGTGTAAAGTAAGACAGATTTAGCTGTCGGCTAACTGCAGATAAAAGTGGGCATGTTTACAGTTTACAGACAGACGATCTATACTTGAACGAGAATTTCCAGAAGAAAATAAATCTCTTTAATAACACCTTCTCCTTGTCTGTGTTCTATTTTTCTATGTGGGGGGAGGGCTTCGTTTTTTTAGTTATATGCAAATAACTATCCATCAATCAAATTGCCAGTCCTACATCTACTATGAGTTGGTCAGAAGCTGTGAAATGTAAGATTCTACACCAACACAGCTCTATTCTTACCAATTAATCCAAAACCTTCTATTACCTGGTTTGTTTCAGAAGCGAAGGCAAGATATCCTCTTGTTTAACATGGCTGGTCTTGATCCTTTGGAAAACAGGAGGCAATGGAATCCGTCTGTTTTATTGCTAGCCTTGTACCGGCTGACAGTGTCATTATTTATTTCTGGACACGTCGTGATGCAAATGTGCAGGCTAATAATGTAGGTTGTAGGGGAAAATTACTTAATCTAGATGCGAGAGAATGAACACATGTAAATAGTAGGGAACTGGTTTTCCTTGCTAAATTTACTCTAAATATTTTGTTGTTACAAAGTGTGATGTTAAATACAGTGATGATGAATAAAGGGTAAACTTCCTTCAACTCTTAAAATATTTCATTTGTTTGGAATCTCGGATAAGTGAGAATAAATATTTACAAATGTTCCAAACCCTAATTCTAACCCTTTTCACAGAATGGGTGCCATCAAGCAATGATCAAAAACAGTTCAGTATAATGGGTATAATGTATTTCTTGACTAGCCATTGCATTTGATTTTACTGCGCTGTAAAAAAAAAAGGTGTAATTTTAACTGTAAAATTTTGTAAAAACAATACGGGAAAAAACTGTTATTAGGTTAATAGTTCCCGTAATACGTATACAGGGAAAAGCGGTGAAAAATCTAACTAGAAATTTCATGTAATTTTACAGTAAAATACTGTTAATTTTTACAAGAAAAAAAAAACGAATCAATGTATTATTTACAGTCAAAAACTTTACAGGCAAGCACAGATGCCAACATTATTTTGTAAAAACTACAGATTTTTTTTTTTACAGTGTGGGGCATCTGTGTAAGATCATTCGCTGTTTCAGTTCATCCAAAAAATTTAATAGATATATCATTATTTATCATTATCATATAATCATTATTTATCATTCAATACGTTGTTTATTTTTTGTAGACAAAAGGATAATTCTGGAAAGTTGTCAAAAAACTCTTTTCTATGTTCCATGTGATATTTTTTGTGCATTATAGTCCAATTTACAGCTCTTTTTTTTTAAAATGGGCCAGCATATAATATAATATACTTTAATATAATATAATATAATATAATATAATATAATATAATATAATATAATATGCATGGACTACTGACAGAATTTTCATTTATGGGTAAACTATTACTTTAAAATAGAGGAATATCTGACAGGCACCTCTTCAAAATTGATGTCTCAAATAATATTCTCTGCAAAAGTTTAAAGTTTAAACACAGAATACAGATTTCACAGGAGGTTCCCAATTATATCTTGGTAAACACAATCACGGCTGCAAAAATATATGTAGAGCCCTGAAATTTACTCAAAACCTTGAACCACGTTTTTGGAGGGAACTAAATGAAAATGAGTCAGAGTAAACAAAACATGATTAAATTTCCCTCTGGTGTAAAAAGTCAATTGTGAGGAAATTGTTCCCCAACCCTAAAAAATAAAGAAAACTTTAGTCTCTTGAGTTAATAAGCAGTAACAGAGATTAATTTGAATATTGCAATCCTCTCTATTAAAATACAGCATGATCTATGACTCTTTTCTTTGATTTGAATTTTAAAAGGGGGGGTTTGTGGATGCAAAGGTTGCATGCAGCTTTGCATGTTTGGTTTATTTCAGACATTCCTTTATGTCAGGACAAATCAACAGATTAAATGAGAGCCATTGGTGAGCAGCCTAGCACAAACTGGGAATGTAATATCTGTCGTGTCTCAAATCTGAGGAACAGTTTAATTATTTTTGCACTGAAGAGCCGAGATGGGGAGCATCATATAAATCAGCCTGACAACTGACGCACCCAGTTTATTTAGGGTGGATTTTTGGAACACATGGCTAACGATTCAAACCAATGTGCAAGTTAACCAATGGTCCTTGTCTAAAACAATTAAACTCGTTAAGTGGTGGGGTTGTCGACGAGATCCCCTGTGTGCGCTGAAAGGTATCATCTCTCAGATGACTGGGTTTCAGAGGTTTGGATGTTTAACTGTGCAAACACTGAGCCTGAACGCATGTATCTCCCTCCCTCATGTCCTGTTTAACAGTTCATTTACCCTTCAGATGTTCATGGCTAAACTTCTGTCACTAATAGCAAAATAAGTCTACGTGAGCTAGGTTTTCCGAGATGCCTCCCTTACAATAATGCTATATTTCTTTTATCCCCTAATAACCTGAGAATTGATGATCTCAAAGGATTAGGCTACTCTAAATTGAAATTCTGTCATTATTTCTCACCTTCATGTCATTCCAAACCCACAAACCCACATTATTTTGTTGCATTCCTCTAGCTTAGACAGTAGCGACAAGCGCTAGCAATGCCAAAGTCACAAATCCCAGAAAACGCATGATTTGATGTTCATATTTACAACAGCTTCCAATCTAGTAGTAATTTCCATGTAAGCAAAGCTATTGCTAGATACTTATGAAGCACATACAGGTGCTGGTCATATAATTAGAATATCATCAAAAAGTTGATTTATTTCACTAATTCCATTCAAAAGGTGAAACTTGTATAATGTATACATTCATTCCACACAGACTGATATATTTCAAGTGTTTATTTCTTTTAATTTTGATGATTATAACTGACAACTAATGAAAACCCCAAATTCAGTATCTCAGAAAATTAGAATATTGTGAAAAGGTTCAATATTGAAGACACCTGGTGCCACACTCTAATCAGCTAATTAACTCAAAACACCTACAAAGGCCTTTAAATGGTCTCTCAGTCTAGTTCTGTAGGCTACACAATCATGGGGAAGACTGCTGACTTGACAGTTGTCCAAAAGACGACCATTGACACCTTGCACAAGGAGGGCAAGACACAAAAGGTCATTGCAAAAGAGGCTGGCTGTTCACAGAGCTCAGTGTCCAAGCACATTAATAGAGAGGCGAAGGGAAGGAAAAGATGTGGTAGAAAAAAAGTGTACAAGCAATAGGGATAACCGCACCCTGGAGAGGATTGTGAAACAAAACCCATTCAAAAATGTGGGGGAGATTCACAAAAAGTGGACTGCAGCTGGAGTCAGTGCTTCAAGAACCACTACGCACAGACGTATGCAAGACATGGGTTTCAGCTGTCGCATGCCTTGTGTCAAGCCATTCTTGAACAACAGACAGCGTCAGAAGCGTCTCGCCTGGGCTAAAGACAAAAAGGACTGGACTGCTGCTGAGTGGTCCAAAGTTATGTTCTCTGATGAAAGTAAATTTTGCATTTCCTTTGGAAATCAGGGTCCCAGAGTCTGGAGGAAGAGAGGAGAGGCACAGAATCCACGTTGCTTGAGGTCCAGTGTAAAGTTTCCACAGTCAGTGATGGTTTGGGGTGCCATGTCATCTGCTGGTGTTGGTCCACTGTGTTTTCTGAGGTCCAAGGTCAACACAGCCGTATACCAGGAAGTTTTAGAGCACTTCATGCTTCCTGCTGCTGACCAACTTTATGGAGATGCAGATTTAATTTTCCAACATGACTTGGCACCTGCACAAAGTGCCAAAGCTACCAGTACCTGGTTTAAGGACCATGGTATCCCTGTTCTTAATTGGCCAGCAAACTCGCCTGACCTTAACCCCATAGAAAATATATGGGGTATTGGGAAGAGGAAGATGCGATATGCCAGACCCAACAATGCAGAAGAGCTGAAGGCCACTATCAGAGCAACCTGGGCTCTCATAACACCTGAGCAGTCCCACAGACTGATCGACTCCATGCCACGCCGCATTGCTGCAGTAACTCAGTAATTCGGGCAAAAGGAGCCCCAACTAAGTATTGAGTGCTGTACATGCTCATACTTTTCATGTTCATACTTTTCAGTTGGCCAAGATTTCTAAAAACCCTTTCTTTGTATTGGTCTTAAGTAATATTCTAATTTTCTGAGATACTGGCCTGTGCAGGTGTTTTGAGTTAATTAGCTGATTAGAGTGTGGCACCAGGTGTCTTCAATATTGAAAATTTTCACAATATTCAAATTTTCTGAGATACTGAATTTGGGGTTTTCCTTAGTTGTCAGTTATAATCATCAAAATTAAAGAAATAAACACTTGAAATATATCAGTCTGTGTGGAATGAATGTATACATTATACAAGTTTCACTTTTTGAATGGAATTAGTGAAATAAATAAATGTTTTGATGATATTCTAATTATATGACCAGCACCTGTATTAACGCCTTATTCTGCATAACCATATTTTAGATCCCTTAATCCTACTCCAAACGTAAACTTAACAACTACATGAAAAGCAGCTAATTGGGGGGTTATTAAAGCAAATGTCATAGTTAATAGTTAGTCAATGGTGAAAATTGGTCTCCAGACTAAAGTGTGGCAGAAAAATTCCCACTTAATTATTTTTCTGTTTTTTTTAATTGTGGTAGAGCAAAGACAACATGTGGAAGGCAGCAATTAACCGTATGATGGTTTTATCAGTATGGGATGATTTTTTGATAACTCCGTGAATAGAAACTACTTGTGCTGGATAAGATAGTACCATACGTGATCTGCTATTAAACTGTGGCTTCAGTACCCTCGAGGCTTTGGTACTCATAAACAAATGATTTATCTGAAGTTTCCACATCAAAAATCTACTACTTAATTATTCGGCGGGGCGGGAAGATTCATCTTGAGCTGAGTTATGGAGTTACTCCTTTATGAGTGAAGTTGATGGAATATCAAGCGAAGAGTCTCGCCATAAATCCTCAATAACGCAAACGTTTGAAGAATCTCTCAAAATAAAAATGCAAATGTGATTAAGAAACGGTTACCTTGCGCTGATACGGCAGCTCATTTTCAAATCCCCGCTGCCTAGCACGCCCCTGGCACCGAGGAGCAGTGGCGTAAGTATAGCATCATCCGCGCGATAACATCTGCTTTTACTATGTGTAGAAGAGAGGGCTTGCTGAAAATAAAAGTGTCCCGCATTTTTAATCTTAGACGAGTGCTTCGTCTAATGAGGGGGCATAAACTTTTAGAGGGGTTGCGATAGAGTGCAGCCTTGGAGATGCAAATGGAGGGTGTTTTAAAATAGCATCTGTACAATGTGGCGGCTTGTTAGCGAGCGAGAGCCAAACACTGAGGACAATCAAGACACCTCGTCACTTCCTTTTTATCTCTCGTCACTCGCCAGATGAAAAATCACTATGAATCCGCTACATCCCTCCACATTAGCATAACAAAGCCCCTGAGGGGAGAGAGAGCGAGCAAGGGACAGAAAGAGAGAGAGAGAGAGAAGACAGAAAACCTGTCTTCTTCAAATCTCCCAAAAGTCCCACCGACATGCTTGAAATGCACAAATTCTCTCTATTTGCTGCCTTGCTTTCTCTCAAACGCACACACACACAGCAAACGTGTAGAGAAAGTGCAGCTGTTTGTTAGGCTCCTTGACATCTCCCATTGCAGCATCTCACCAGTGCTATGCTGTCAGCACAATAGATTAGAAGCATTAAAGACAGTCGTTCTTGAAGAGCAAGAGAAAAAGAGAGTAAAACACAAAAAAGCCCTTTCCATTTCTCTTTCCCTCCCACCCCAGCCCCGTCTCATCTCCTGCAAAGACACTGGATGAAGAAACATTATGCATATGAAAATGTGCTGTGATTTATGTATGCATGCCATGCTGATTCCGTTATGAGATACAATGGCTGTGTTCCAAAACCTAGTGAGCAGCCTTGTTGTCTACTACCTACATAGGCAACTACCTTCTAAAATAGCATCCTAATTGGAATAAAACCTCACAAGTGATCGATCTGGAGCATTCGTGTTTCGCACAATTAGTGCTCCACATGCGATGTGTATGGAAGACTTACAAATCGATTTCAATAGAGTGTGGTGTTTGTAATGCAATGATATACTCTATTAAGCATGCACAAATATTGGGTAAAATAGTACAGTTTTATATATTTTATCCATGTTTTTATCAGTGCAGAGTTAGCAAATGGTTGATCTTTAAGTGGGTAGCACTGTCGCCTCACAGCAAGAAGATCCAGGTTTGGGAAAGGGATTCTGTGTGGAATTTGCTTGTTTTTGCATGGTCCAGGTTCTCCACAATCCAAAGAGATGGAGAAGGGGTGATACTAAATGGTATCTGTGTGTGTTGACCCTTTGATGGACTGGCCACGTGTCCATGTCCTTCCTTTGTCCCAAGATGCTGGAATAGGCTCCAGAAACCCTGGGACACTACATAGGACAATTATTTTTGGAGCATGGATGTAATATCGCAACTGAATGAATTATGTTCACAAGACTTTTGTGTTGTCCGTTATGTTGGAAAATGTTTTCACGAAACTTATTGCAGTTCATTATGGGACTTGCCTTCTTTAAGATGAATACATGCTTTGCTGGCTCAGAATTTGATTAGTATTTTAGAAGGCTGTCTAGCTTTTGTAACCATCTTTGTGTCAGTGCTCATTATGCCTTAAATATATTGTCTTGGGCTCTGTCCCAAACACATCAGCTCACCTCTCGCAGTCTTGCTTCAAGTCTACACAAGTCTACCGTTGGATAATAGAGTCCGTTGCACAAGTCCACATCAACGCAAGCTTGGCAAAAGGTCACGTGGAGTTTGCATAACAGCCTAAAATTCTTGTGGACTTAATGGACGTGCACAAGCAAAGACCGCAAGTCCATATAAAATGCATTTAGGACATGTACAAAGACTCTTTTTGGCTTCTTTCTTTCTTCTTTGAACACTTGGCCTACCTGATGCAACCAGCTCTAATAATTACTCAAAGACATCTTGAATCTAATGGGTAACCAGATGAAAAAGAGCACTTTATGTACAAGCCTTAACACATTTCATCCTTGGGGGATATGCTCCAATCAGGCTAGGTTTAAACACGCATTATTACGTCTGTACATAACAGCGTGACCAGCCAACAAGGCTCGTATCATTTTCTAATTCCCATGCACACAGACTTACTGACATGTTTGGTTTGTTAATCACGTTATTGTGAAGATGAGGTACAGGTGGTTTAGGCAGGGAAAATGTAGTACCTCTCCTGCCTCTCTTCTCCAGCCTCCAGTGATTGAGGTCAGACAGCCGTTTCCTTTCTGGCCAGCTAATGTGATTGCATCTGAGCAATCCTCCTAAACCACATCCTGCTCTGATCTGCATAGTAATTGACTGTGCTCTCCTTGGACGTGACCTTGGTGAGGTGCTCTGTCACGTTCCCCTACACCGCCAAGCATGCAGAGACGCATGGCACATCTTTTTTTTTTTTTTTTTGCTTCTTCTTTTTGTTCCCACTCCCCCACCACCCCATCCCATCCCATCCCATCCCAGAATGCACCTTGGTTTCCAGACCATCAGGTCCTGGTCGCTAAAACAAATTCATAAAATCTTCAACTGGAATTGGAGACATGTAACATTGTCACAACTCAGCTATTTATTTTTAAATGAGTAGAGTGATACTATCCATGCACAATATCATTACTGAATGAATTATATTTACATTTACATATTTTTGTATTATTGTATTATGTATGCAGCTAAGTACAAATGTGTCAAAACCAAGCATGATCCTGTTGTTCTCAGATATTGTGCTGTGGTGCTAATGTTTGGTTGACCTGAGTTCAAATCAAGTTTGTCTAAATTCTGGCCTATGAAAAAACCACCCCCAGGCTCATTGGAAATACATACTTGAGACGACATTTCTGCAAAACCAATATTACAGGTGCATCTCAATAAATTAGAATGTTGTGAAAAAGTTCATTTATTTCAGTAATTCAACTCAAATTGTGAAACTCGTGTATTAAATAAATGTAATGCACACAGACTGAAGTAGTTTAAGTCTTTGGTTATTTTTATTGTGATGATTTTTGCTCATATTTAACAAAAACCCACCAATTCACTATCTCAACAAATTAGAATATGGTGACATGCCAATCAGTTAATCAACTCAAAACACCTGCAAAGGTTTCCTGAGCCCTCAAAATGGTCTCTCAGTTTGGTTCACTACACAATCATGGGGAAGACTGCTGATCTGACAGTTGTCCAGAAGACAATCATTGACACCCTTCACAAGGAGGCTAAGCCACAAACATTCATTGCCAAAGAAGCTGGCTGTTCACGGAGTGCTGTATCCAAACATGTTAACAGAAAGTTGAGTGTAAGGAAAAAGTGTGGAAGAAAAAGGTGCACAACCAACCGAGAGAACCGCAGCCTTATGAGGATTGTCAAGCAAAATCGTTTCAAGAATTTGGGTGAAATTCACAAGGAATGGACTGAGGCTGGGGTCAAGGCATCAAGAGCCACCAAACACAGACATGTCAAGGAATTTGGATTCAGTTGTCGTCAGAGGCGTCTTACCTGGGCTAAAGAGAAGAAGAACTAGACTGTTGCCCAGTGGTCCAAAGTCCTCTTTTCAGATGAGAGCAAGTTTTGTATTTCATTTGGAAACCAAGGTCCTAGAGTCTGGAGGAAGGGTGGAGAAGCTCATAGCCCAAGTTGTTTGAAGTCCAGTGTTAAGTTTCCACAGTCTGTGCTGATTTGGGGTGCAATGTCATCTGTTGGTGTTGGTCCATTGTGTTTTTTGAAAACCAACGTCAATGCACCCATTTACCTATCAATTTTGGAGCACTTCGTGTTTCCGTCTGCTGACCAGCTTTTTAAAGATGCTGATTTCATTTTTATGCCCACACTGCCAAAAGCATTGTTAAATGACCATGGTCTTGGTGTGCTTGACTGGCCAGAAAACTCACCAGACCTGAACCCCATAGAGAATCTATGGGGTATTGTCAAGAGGAAAATGAGAGCCAAGGGACTAAAAAATGCAGATGAGCTGAAGGCCACTATCAAAGAAACCTGGGCTTCCATACCCCCTCAGCAGTGCCACAAACTGATCACCTCCATGCCTCACCGAATTGAGGCAGTAATTAAAGCAAAAGGAGCCCCTACCAAGTATTTAGTACATATACAGTAAATGAACATACTTTCCAGAAGGCCAACTATTCATGTTTAAAAAAAAAAAAAAAAAAATGGTCTTATGATGTATTCTTATTTGTTAAGATAGTGAAGTGGTGGGTTTTTGTTAAATGTGAGCCAAAATCATCACAATTAAAATAGCCAAAGACTTAAACTACTTAAGTCTGTGTGCATTTAATTTATTTATAATAAATACACGAGTTTCACAATTTGAGTTGAATTACTGAAATAAATTAACTTTTCCATGACATTCTAATTTATTGAGATGCACCTGTATGTACCTTACTGCATTTTTTCTCAAAAACAAATATCCATAATTTGGCGCTAAAACGCGTGATCACATTTTTATTATGTTGGTACAGGCATATATTACGGTGTTTTTATTACAGGCACATATTGAATTAGAATTTCCGGGGAGTGTTGCTAAAATGATTAATGCTCTATTGTTTTGGAAAATAACATAACCCCTATATCAAACCTAACCCTAAACCTACCCGTACTGTTAACAAATGCAAAATCCATTCACTGATGCAATTGTACTATTTTCCTTATATCAACTTCCAAGGGTTTGAACTGATTTGTCGAACCGTAGTTTCACGGGATTTGACTGGGCGCTTCACCTCATATGTTCAATGCTATTATTGTGTGAGCTACCAAGCAAACCTTTAAAAGTATCAGTTTTCAAATCTTGCAACATGTTAAAATGGTTTTAAATTCATAAAAAATATTGTTGAATAATATATGTAATATCTGTGTAAATAGGGCTTAGGCATAACTCTGTAAATCATACTTTGTGTTAAAAGAAATAAAAGTTCAGCAGGAAATTGGATTCATATGAATATGCATGTTCTTTGAGTTTATCAGACATGTAGAGGCCTGTATTTGCAATGAGCATGGGTAGAAAAAAAGCCAAAAGCACTAATGCAACTTAATACAATTCAACTTAAAATATGCAACTGACAGTCGGAGGTGTGGTGCAGTGGTAGTGGTTCTAGTCTGGTACGAAAAAGTCCTCAATTCCATCCCAGCCTCTCTCTTCTGCTACCCTACTGACTTTCCTATGCATTTAAGACATGAAAACATCCATAAACAAACATAACGCAGGCCCAACTGTTGTATCTCTGGACAAAGATAGTTTGTGTTGTACAGTACAGCAGAAAGCTGGTCAGTTTTCCCGCAGCAAAATTCCTCCAAGTAACTTTTCTCATGTTCTCCTAATAATAGATGTTTTTATGATGGATCTTTAGGAGATACAGAAGTCGTATTTATGTTTTATGAATGCAAGCCTCTATGTCTTCCAATACAGACACCACCTCCCCTCTCTCCCCAAGTCACACATTTGAAACAAAGACCCGCAGCTTCATACGTCCCCAGATGTCACTGACGAGGTACGCAGCTTTTTTTTTTTGCTTATTTGATGTGCATTTCAAACGGAAAACTTCACAATGCCAATGCTGATTTGCAATGGAGATTCTGCTTTTTTCATTATTCTCTCCTTTGGAAGCAAAACAGACTGTCAAGTGTGTGACAAGTTTGTTTTCCTGTAAAGATTCCTACAAACTCTCAGCCCGTTATGTTTTGTTCCTTCCGTCAGTTTGACCTAGTTGTAGTCGAATGCAGAGCCTTTATTCCTCTTTCTCCTTCTTACGCCTTGTTGGGTCCCCAGTGCTTACTTCTATTGTTTATCGGAACATAGATGACTGCCAAACAAACAAACAAACAAACAAATGACTCTGTACCAAGGCAAGTGGTGAGGAATACATTAAATCAATATCCAAAAGATTTCCGGCAACTAAGCCAACTACAACAAATTTTTCGTCTTAGGTCTTTCCTCCTTTTGTGGTTTTAGTTTTAATTCTGTACAAACAACATTCAATAATATTGTAAACATTATGCACGATTCCAGTGGAGAATGTGTTTATTAGGTCCCCGAGAAAGTTGCAGCTGCCAGGGGACGCACACGCCCCGCACGCCCAGCGGATTTAGCTGGAATGTTCTCAACCGTATTCAAAATGGAGGAGCGCTTTGTTATGGGAGCAAACTGCATCCCCAGGGCTGTCTCTCAGCGTAAGCCAAAGGCTGTGATGACTTTTCTCACACCAAAGCAGCACCCCCCTCTCTCCTGCTCTTTATCTCTCTCTCTTCCTCCGTCTATCGCTCACACTCAGAGCAATGGTGGCATAATTGTGCCACAGGGCTTTAGGCGCTGACATATTTGTCACCTGGAGATGTGCCACTGCATTCTCAAAACAAGGCCCTCCTTCCTGTTTGTCTTCTTCACGACTCTCTCGCTCGCTCGCTTTGCCTTTCTCTTTTGTCAGAGCTCCGAGGAAAGTTTTCCTCCAACTACTTCCTCCCAAGCACAGGAAGTGTCAGAAGAAGACCTGTTCCTCAGAGGCTCAGCAGGGTGTTAGTTAAATATATTATATATATATTTAAATATATGTAATACATTTAAAGTGTCTACATCTGTTTTTACGTCACTGGCTTGACAAATTTGTTTTTATATGTACATTGATTGAACAGATTCCGATGGCTTCCAAAATACCACATGTTTAGTGAAGATGAACATAAAATAGATTTAATTATTTGAGTTTAAATATAAATCTAATTAAAGATATATATATATATATTATGTATATTCTATATATATATATATATATATTATGTATATTCTATATATATATATATATATACCTGTATATATATATATATATATATATATATATTGTGTGTGTACATGTAAATATATATATATATACAGTATAAGGTCTTAGACCACAAAAAAATATATTAATTACAAATTATATTATCTGCATTTCAATTGAAGTGAAAAGGAAGGAAGTGAATATTAATTTATTATTATTTGTTACATTTCTCTTTTGCTTTAATGACAGCAGGGCTTAATCTGACATGAAGTTCAAAATCTTGTTCAGCATGATTTGAGTTCCAAATATAATCTTGTGTTTCAGTGAAAGCAAATAAATATGAAGTTATGAGCATCTAAAGTGTCACATATTTTCTATCAATTTGTTTTATTGACCAAGAAAGTGCAGAATCACAAATGGTTCTTTAAATGTCATAACATTTATTTATTTACTTATTTATTTATTGTTTGTTTCATTTATTTTATACATTTTTTGTCACAAAAATCTTTTAGATTTATTTGTAGGTTTAATTTAAATTTTGAATCCCAGATTTTCTCATTTAGTCTCAGACGTTTGGACCCCATGTATGTTGCAACCATATCTAATTTGTTGTGGTTATTTGTAGTTCACCGCAGACGGTTTTAGTCCAAACGGATCAGTACATAAAGTGGGTGGTGTTTCAAATTGACAAACTGGAAACTCTTCAGGAGTCAACCCACAGATCAGCCCACAAAATCCCATTTGTTCAGTGGATAGGAAATAGTGTTGGCCAGGTTTGTCTTATTTTAATTACTTCCTAATGTGTCTCTCATTTTATGTTGACTTATTCCTCCATTACAGTTTTCTTTAACTTTGGTCAGTCACTCACAAGTCACAACAGATATTTAAGTTGTTCTTCAACAAGATTTTTTCACAGACTTTGATGATAGATTTCCACAACAAGGTCGTTTTTCATATTTTAGTCTTGAATTCATTTATTTTTTGATCAACATTTATAACAATAAATTGTTTTTTGGGGGGACTTTTTCAAGAGCCCATATTTATACGGTTTATAAGCAGTTGTTAAAAACCAATATGACATTTCCAGAATATCAATCTTGCTGTTGTACTGAATATTAGCTGTGTCTTTATGACTTATTTCAAGGACAACCACAACCATGCACCTCACATTAATCAAGTATGCAACTTTTGGCATAAAGTATGGAGCTAGCCATCAAATGATTCACTATTATTTGCTAGCGGTTGATTTCTGGATGCACAGGAACACCTGGAGGTTCAAGTTCACCTATTTGGAGACCCGAGAGGAATCAATTCTTCCAGACTTGATGATCTTGAGTGGAGTGTTGGATTTCTGTCACTGAATAATGGCAAAACTTAACTGACCACTCTTTATTTGCCATCTACAATAGCACCAATGCAATTGCCTTTCGATAAGATAGGATAACTCAATAGAGAAGGGTTAAGCTGTTCTATTTGGTGACCTAATTGTATCCAGTTGTATCCTCTTGTTTGTGCCGTGCTCCATCACTTCACATGGCTTCATTTCTTCATTCAAATTATTCATCAGGCAAGCATTTGGGTTTATTTATCTCCAGCACTTTTGGTTTTTGATAGCTTTGGTGCGCTCTGGTGGGATATCAGCAGAAAAAAAAGTGGTTCTTTTTTTTCCTCCTGCGGTACGTTATTGTTGAAACACCTTAAGTCCCAGGTGTGAGGGGGTGCGAGCAGGACTGACAGACACGCCTGGCCTATTTAAATGCTTCAAAGGAGGCGAGCAAGGAGCATCTGTGTGCTATAACCCTCAGGATCATCATACATGCGATTCCTTTTCTCTTTCTCTCTTAATGAAAGTTTTAGTAGCTACTGAACTGAGTCAAATATGGCAAGTCCTTTGGAGACACCCTGGAAACTTTTTGTTAAGCAATTAGCTTAATGACTATTGACATGCAGGTGTTTAGGAAAAACATGAGGGAAAGCAGAGATTATTTCATTTTGCTTATTTATTCAGATAATCTTGACATCTGATTTTACCTCAAACATCACCGACATATTAGAAGTCAGTCTATTCAAATTTAACTTAATCGGACTAAATTAAATTAATAAAGACTTATGTTACATTCATAACACCCGTGCTGTATAATCGTATGCAATAAATGTAACAGTAAATGAAAAAGTTGTGTGATCTTAATATATATATATATATATATATATATTAGTTTATATTAGTTATATTAGTTATATATATATATATATATTAGTGGTGGGCCGTTATCGGCGTTAACGTGCTGCGTTAACGCGAGACTCTTATCGGCGATAAAAAAAATATCGCCGTTAATCTATTCTCAAAGTTGGGTTGGGAGCTGGGTCTATACTACGCAAGCTATGATGACTTTCACCCTGATATTTTAGCGCGGATGTATACCTAGCCGAATTGCACTGTAGGGGGCGAGAACGAGTCTTCGAACTAGAGGCTCGCAGTCCGCGATGGACAGATTGTTAACGGCTGGTCTATGTGGTAATACAATCGGGCAGGACATCCAAACGCTCACCTATCATTCATCAACCTCAAATATGGCTTTTCATCTGAAAGATGTATGTAGTAGCAACTTTACATGGCCGCTCAATATGATGTTAACCTAGAGAAATGTGCGCTATTGAAGTGTTTGTGTGGAAGCGCGTTTGCTGCAGGACAGGCTCCGGTGCGCTCACTTGCTCTTAAAATCTCCGTCATTCTTGGTCATACAGATAAAAGTAGCCTAATACATCTTTCGAATCTGTAAAGACTCTACGTTTATTTGTGTGCACTCAGAATAACAACGAAACGTTTAAGGCGCTTTAGGTCTCATGTGAACTTGAGCGAAACTCCGTCTTTGAAAAATAAATCTATAGAGAGTGAAATGTCTAAAAAATAAAAATAGAAGACGTGTGTGTTAGCATGGATGATTTACATGAAATTTAATCTGTGCAACACTGTGCATAAAATGGCTTTCAGTTCAATATAATAACAAAAAACGACATTTTGGGTTTTTATTCAACTAATAAGGTGGGCACGCTGTGATCTGTACTATATTTTTACTGTAATTGACAGTTATCGGCAAAAAAACCAAAAAAACAACAACACGGGAGTGGGAGGGAATGGGAGTCATTCTTCCGGGAGTGGAACGGGATTTTCCCCCAGTTTTTTCGTGGGATTGGGACGGGAAGAGATTAAAGTTTGTGATGCATTTTGGAAACAGGAGATGAGCCCCTGGTCTAATGCGCCACCTGGCTTGAGAAACCCGTTCTCAAAGACTTACTTTTAGTCATTATTTGGGTAGCACACATATTCTGAATGCCTTCGGCAGAATTCAAATTAATTCCAAAATTAATCTAGATTAAAAAAATTAATCTATGCCCACCTCTAATATATATATATATATATATATATATATATATGCACACCATGTTAAAATTATGAAGTATGAACCTTAACAGTGATATCAGACTATAAATAAACACACAGCAAGCCATGTTATAATGAATGATACATATTTTACTTTAAAACCCATATAAACATTTTTCATAGATAATATACAACACTTAAAAATGTAAAATAAGACATTAAAATGTAAAATAAATGTTCATATAATCACATTTTGTAATACTGATACCAAACTCATATCTTTTGAAAGAGAAAATGTTCCAATTATATATAGCATAATATTTATTATAAATAAATATTTTTACATTTAAGTAAATATTTATGAAGTAAAGAAGGCATTTTTCCTCTACTTGCTTAATGTTTTGTTATTAAACAACCTTGTTAATCATTAAAAACTAAAATTATTAAACATTTTGGGAGGAGCTAGTGGACTGTGCTTACAAATTATAATATTAATATTATAATTAGCTTTCCTGTAGCTCAACTGGTAGAGCATGGCGCTAGCAACGCCAAGATCATGGGTTCGATTCCCAGGGAAAGCAAGACCTGATAAAATGTAGAAACTGTAACTTGAATGCAATGTAAGTCGCTTTGGATAAAAGCGTCTGCTAAATGCATAAATGTAAATGTATATATATTAAAGTTACTGGCTTATTGAGCATTACATTTTTATTCCTTGATAAAACTGTATTAATTATTTAACATCATGCTTGCATGCTTTAAAACCAAACAAGCATGATGGCAAGAATTAATACTGCTTTTATTCTATCATAAATTTTATTAGATCGTAAGATAAAACAATAATAATCATAGAACATGTACACATAGAAAATGTCACACACATAAAACAGGAAGTAAAGTGAGTGGCAGAGGTGGGAGAGTAACGTGACGTACTCCGCAGCGTGTTTGGTTATTAGTATGCAGCCTATTTATTGGCACACTGGCTCGGGGTCGGGCTTGGCACTGTGACCCTGCAGGGGGTTTTGGGAGAGCGAAGCCCACAGCAAGGTGGGTGACAACAGCTGTTGTGTGGTAGGGGACGCGTGTAGCACCGCTCATCAAACCCTGTCACTCACATTTTCCCCTAATTAACGAGCATCTGCTTTCCTGCTTCATTTACACGCTTCTCCACGACCCCTGACCCCGGCAGAGGCAACGGCCGCAAACAGCACTCTGCGTCGAGAGAGCTAAAAACAACTTCTTATCAAGGGCCACAAAAGCACAGGCACCGATGGGAATTAGCTTTTCATCAAAGGTGTGACAGATAATGCTTAGATGTGTCTGTCTTCATTTGTGTGCCTTTTATTATGAGGGTTTTCTTAAAAAATGTGAATTCTAGAAATGGACTGTGTTGCCTAAATCATTGATATCTTTAAATTAATTAAAATTCATTTAAAAAATTTGAATTTAGTTCACATGGGTTTACAGCCTATAACACATTTTCACAAATACCAGATTCCCTCTGTATTTTTATGAATCATTTGCACACTCTCATGGACATTTCTACTGCGAACTAAATTAATATGCAAGACCTCTGATATATTAGGACTGACAATAACTAAGACGTAAATGTCATGTTCTAAAAAAGCAAAGATGGCATTTCAGTTTTTTATTTGAAGTGAAAAAAAAACTAGACTGAAAAGCATTGTTCTTTTTTTCATTCGTCAAAATTGTTTCACAGCCAAAAAGTGACTTGATTGAAGCTAGGATTCATTAAAACTTAATTAATATGCATCATTATGTAAATGAGGGTGCCGTTAATGAGTTTTTAAAAGAAGCATTCCTTAATTAGTTCACTTTTAATGGCATCATCATTTATCTTCCTCTTCTTTGAAGCAAAATGGTGAGCCAGACCAGACAATATCAAAATGCTAATCTATATTTTATCATTTGGATATCTCTGATTTTATTTATTTATTTGCACAATTGGAGGATGCACATTTTCAAGCCTGTATATGAAACATACCTAATGATAATTTGATTATTTTTCAGAACTAATGATAACAGCAATTACCTTAAGATTACAAACTACAAATAATTACTGGGTAGATAGACCGATTTATAGATATAGATAGATAGATAGATAGATAGATAGATAGATAGATAGATAGATAGATAGATAGATAGATAGATAGATAGATAGATAGATAGATATGATAGATATGATAGATAGATATTTTGTATTTGCATGTGTTTCTGCTGAGGAGCAGATAAAGCTCATTAGAGAGAGACACTGCCATTAATTAACTTCAAGAAAAATAATTAAAACACATGTATATCTACTCGCATCCTCCACGATAGCTGTGAAAAGTCATCAACAGATTCCTTTGAAGAGAAAGTGAAAGAAAATAAGAGAAAGAATTTAACTTATGTTGTGCCAATGGCCCTACTGCGAGAGTTGGTGATTTCCCCATGACTACCTGCACCCCTGTCTTCCTGTGAGAGCCACTCCGTCTATGAAACACATGCTGAGAGCGCTCAGTGTTGATTGCTGGAGTAAGATCTGGTCTGATCTCTGTTCATTCGGTTCTGTGTGCAACAGTCACTGCTCATTCATCTGAAAATGTGCATTCTCAGGGAAATAAACGCTGAACAGAATTACAACCAGATAGTGATTAGTTCTAATACATTACTGATATATGTTTTCTATTTCTAAACCATTATCAGCATATAAGACTATTTAAATTTGAAAGTTTATGAATAAGCTCAAATAACCGCCACTGCAAAGAGACCTGTAATGCATGATCTCTCTGTTTTTTTATATCAAACTTGAATTAAAATGTTGATATATAAACAAAAACATTATGTGCTAATTGTTGCTTAAAATGTATTATTATTATTTATCAAATTCCACCACAAGCAGTTTAGCTTTCATTATTTACATGTGCACGGCTGCAGAACCTATTCTCTGCGACACATATAAATTACTGTTTAACGAGAAGCCGTATTCCATAAATTATTCAAAACACCTGGGATTACAATATGAGATCAAATGATGGTAGAAGAGCAGCTCTCTGCTGGGGGCTGCATCCTTTCTGCTTCATATCCTCCGTTTCATCTTAAATAAGACGAGAGCTCCGTGAGACACGCTCAGGCCAGACGAATGAATGACACGCTCACACCTTCACAGCGGCTTCCTCAAGACCACAGTTACTTTAGTCCCACCTGCAATTGTTTCCTTTCATTTTCATACGCGAGCCAGTTTTAGGCTACAGCCATCAGTGAACAGATTTAAGCCTATTTCTTCAACTTGAGGCATTTTTACTCATTGGATTTTAAAACCACTTTTTTGGTGTGTGAAAATCACAGTAAAACTGTCTTGGAAACATTGCATTATTATTTATTATTAATGTATATATATTTTACCTATGTCCCTGATCCATTTTGAATATGAAAAATAGAAATCCATTTTTTTAACTATGATAATCTAAAATTATAAAATAAACATTTACATTTGTTTTGAGACACACATATTTACATAAATTACATTGTTTCTGTTTCTGTGACAGTGCTTTTCAAAACAGGAATTTACCTCTAATAAAGGGTTTTCAAAAGTTAGTATTTATTAAGGTGACAGAGCATATTTAATGTAAGATATGTAATGTGTGAAAAACATGGTACATATCACTTAAATTGCACAGACTATTTTTATTGTTTCATTCCAAATAAATGTTGTCAAATATGCAAAAAGTGTAAATAACATTATGTTTACAGTGTCTATTTAAGATATATACATTTCTGGCTGTTAAATTAGCCTAGCAAGACAAACAAGTTTGTCATTTTATACTTAAAATATTTAAAATATCATTTCCACCACGGAATGTTATCAAACGCACTACAATACATAATCTCAGATGTAGTGGAAAGGACCTTTGATAATGACAATGAGAATAAATTAAAATAATAACAGAATTCATAGTTTCACAGTGAGAGAGGATAAAATAAATTAACTAGTGAGAAAATTTGAGATTATTGCTAAACATCTGCATTCCCAAAAGCGCCCATAGTTAAATAAACACACATAAACTAACATTTCCAGGTTGTTTTTTATATTATATTATAAATATGAAAAGTCAAAGGACAATATTCCAATACATGGTTTAGAAAATAATGCAAATAAATTGTATATTTGCTGTCTTAGCTTGTGGAGGTGCACAAGTAAATTAATAAGGATTTTTAGCCTTAAAGCTAAAGAAATGTGTATAAAAACATTAGAATATGAATTAGTCCATTTCTTTTTATCTAGAAAGACATTTTAAACAGAATTGAAAAACAAATAAAACTGTGGTTAAATAGATTTTAATAGATTGATTTTTATTAGGAAAAAAGGGCCATTTTCTTAAAGAGGCTCAAACAGCAAGTACATGAAAACAAAACTGATATTAGCTACAGTAAAACAAGCATAGCACATAAAAACACAGCAGGTCTTTTGTAATTATGAAACATTACTTGTGCAGGAGCATATAAACATACATTTCTTCAAATAAAGTACAATAAGCTAACTTCTACGGCTGTATCTGTATAGAGAGTGACTTCTCACCTGATGACGGGCCACGTAGAGTTAGATTATGAAAGGGGAATGCATAAAAACTGCTTTTTTTCAAAGAGGAGGATTTATGTCTTCAGTGCTACAAACTAAATCAACTGCTCTGCAAGATTCACTCAAATGGTGTGCTCTAGTGCCCCCTATAGGCCACAAGATCTCTTCATCACTGCTACTCTCTTCAGTCTAGACAGGACAATTATTGCAAGTTTCAGAGACTTTTCCTAATTGTGCCATCTCTGATCAGGGACCCACACACACAGCATGACATCTACGGCCATCTAGAAAAGCTCTGCTCCCCCGTGAGTGCAGAAACCCTGCATCGGGAATGAAGAAGTACACCATGTAAAGATACCTCTCTATTCTATTATTCATCCCAATGACAAGTTCCTCACTTCCTGCAGGCCAATGCACTCCCCCAATGACACGCCGGGGGACTGCATGACACTGAGAGTGAATTAGCCGCATTGCATTAGCCATCTGCATATGGTTAGGGGCCCACTTCCATGGCCCTCCAAGGACGACCCTGACAGTAATGTTAAACTGATTTCCCCTGGGACAAGCGGGAGAGCAGTTTACAGAAAGTTGTGGAGACATGAGATGCTACCGCGGAGCAGCTGAGGAAGGATTGTGTTTGCAGGCCAGACTAGGAGACATCAGAGCTTTCTTACTTGAGATGCCAAATGCTTTGTTTCTTAAAGAAGTTTACATGCACTGATGTCAAATGCTTCATGGGTTAGATGTTTACCTAAACTTCCACGTCCAGTCTTAAATGGTCCAGACATTTTCTACCCAGCAAGTGTCTAAACATTGTATAATTTAACCCTGTAAAGCCTACTAATCATATTTGATCTGCAAATTTTCTATCAGGATTTTGGGGAAGGTTTATCTCTTAAACGCCATTGTATGTTTTGCCTGCTACAATGAAAAATACAGAGCATTAATCATAAAACTAAGCATTAAAATACCATAATACAAAGAAAAATTATTGAAGATATGGAGTGACAAGCAATATTTCTATGCATTTTATGTAAGAAGTCGATTTTTTAGAACATCAGAATCTTATATCTGTAAATATGAGCAACTGAACCAAAAATTATTTTCCCTCAAATATGAGCTCCATATTCTCACTATACCATGTATACATACAGTATCTATGCACACATCTATACACAAACATGTATCAAATATAATCTTAAACAAACACACAGACAAACACACAACAACAAAAAACAAATATATATATTTATATTGTGTGTGTGTGTGTGTGTGTGTGTGTGTGTGTGTGTGTGTGTGTGTGTGTGTGTGTGTGTGTGTGTGTGTGTGTGTGCTACATTTACATTTATTCATTTAGCAGACTTGCAATTGAATATATATATATATATATATATATATATATATATATATATAGTCAAAAGGTTCAATAATCTTTCATTTAATTATTTGTTTTATTTTAAACCAACTGTTGTTTCATATATGAGGCTTTTTTCAGGTGCCATGATAAAGAAGAATAAAGCTTCACAAGCTTTATTGCCATCTGAAATTGCATACTGTCTGAGTAGATACTACATTTAATGAGGAAAAAGCTTTGTGAATCTTAAATTTTTTTAGGGTATAAAATGTGTATAGTATCAGTGAAACCCTGACATATACATCCACCATTACATTCACAATTTTGCAGGGTCTCATGGGACAGTAAAATGTCCATCATTTGTTATTGGGTTGTAGGTCATCTGGGCTTCTTCACCTTTTCTGTTTTATGAATACTATGAATTCAGACTTACTAATTTAACATGTTTTTCAGCAACTGTGCAGTAGGAAAGCAGGCATATTTGGACGCGATCATAATTTAACCACAGGTAAGAAGTGTTCTTAAGCACAACACGTACAATCGCTGTAAATCACACCCTCGTATGGCTTATTGCTTTTATAAAACAGTAACTAAAAAAGACAACAAATAGTTCAATAAACTGTATGTCAGAGTGTGTATATCAAGAACACTGCACATTTAGAGAAAGGCTGAGATTAAAGGTGACTGATGTGACCATAGGATCAAGAATGGTTTATGACTCACAATACATTTTCTGGTTAGCAGGCACAATATCTTGTAAAAGTAAAAAATAATCAATCCTAATAGTCAGAATAGTATGTTGCTTTGCTCAGTAGAGATTCTGAACAGTACAGAACAGATGCAGCATTATATCTGTCAGCTTAGACGGCTTGAATGATCCATATAGAAAAAAAGCAGACAACTGTTAGTTCTAGTTCTCTAATCTGATTGGCCAGTGTTGTTTTTATTAGAACTGCACAGGAAGATTTCATTGTTTGTATCACATTTACAATTATGCATTTAGCAGACGCTTTGATCCAAAGCAACTTATTCAGGTTATACATTTTTGTTTAGTCAGTATGTGTGTTCCCTGAGAATTGAACCCACAACCTTTTGCGCTGCTAACGCAATGCTCTACTACTGAGCCACAGGAACGTCCACGTCTGTGTTGGTGTTCTATATATAGAGTGGATGTGTATTGAATTGTATGACTTTTACGTTTTCTTTTTTTGCTGTAGGATTACTAAAGCAAAACCCAGGATTGATCTGGAAAGCCCTGTTCAATGCATAATGAGCAGCAAGGAAAACTGCTGTCACGCCGCTCCACTCACGCTGTTCCAGGAAGGATTTTTAGTTCCCTTGTTTTGGTATCAGTTTTTACATTGTTTGATGCAAGGCTTAATGATTTGACTTATTTTGAAACAATTTTCATTGGCGAAGGAATAAAAAATAATAATATATTGGGGGGTTGATATTATTTTGTTTTTAAGAAGTCTCTTATGCTCACCAAGCCTGCATTTTTTATCACAAAAACAGTAAAAACTGTGATACTGTAAAATTCTGCAACAATTGAAAGTAGCTGTTTTCTATTTCAATACATTTAAAATTAATTTATTCCTGTGATTATAAAGATTTTTTAGCAGCCAAAACTCCACAGTATCCTTCAGAAATCATTCTGATATAATGATTTAGCGCTCAAAAACAGTAGTAGTAGTAGTAAAACCAGTTGTTATGCTTTATATTTTTGTGGTGATTTTTTTATGATCTTTGATGAACAGAAAGTTCAAAAGAACAGCATTTATTTGAAATAGAAATCGCTGTAACATTCTTTACTGACACTTTTGATCAATTTAATGCATCCTTGCTAATTCATTATTAATTTAGCAAGGGGGGGGGGGGGGCTCTCACCTCAACCTTTTGAGCAGTATACTAATAGGTCAAAATCTCTCTGAAAACAAAGCTACTCAGTTTTGACCATAGTTTCACCACAACATTGCTGTTGTTCTGAATAGAAGCACTACACACAAGTTCAACAGCACTTTCGCTTATGTGATATTTCTTAAATTATATTTGATATGAAACAATCAGAGCTAAATGCTAAAATATGTCCTCTGATATAATCAAAAAGTATATATGTATAACATTTAAATGTATGATCAGCAGTACTGTCCATGTCCTAAGACCTGTACTAAACTGTGAGATCATGCAAAATAACATACTGTATTTATGCAGTGATGTCTTTAGTAAAACAAATGTTTGCCTCAATCTTCCAAGATGTTAAGGATTTCTCAAAATACATGGAAAAACAAGGAGCAGACTGCGAAGCCTGGTAAGAGAGCTGTGTCACGCCAGCAACTGACAAAATAACTGCAGATAATTAGAAGCTTTTGTACCGTGAGCATCTTTCAACAAAGACACCTGCATTTCCCGCGAAGGGAGGCGGCACACACGGTGATTGTCATTTTTAATCTGGTACTCCTGCGGGGCTTTCTGAGTGGCTGCGGGGAGCCTGGTGGGTGTGTGAGTGCTGGGACGAGAATTCACACAGCGTTCCCGAACTGTTTCTCTCTGACAGGGCCCCTGCTGATGGATTAATCTGCGCTTGTGCACAGTCCACGACAACATTAGAAAGTATCGGGCAAAAAAAAACGTAGGGTCAGCTGTTAAACTGTAGTTTGAATGTCTTTTTATTTGAGCGTAACAAATTAAATTAGCATGGAACTATCAGATGAAAGGAGCATTTTAGCAAACTCCCAGAGGCGAAGACGGTGGTTGAGTAGGTGGATACTTGGGGATGTTCGGCTTTTCCTAAAGCTGTCATATTGTAGGTAATGAGCCGTTAATATAAAACGTTTTGTATGTATAATGGACAAGTAATTTTGATCTTTACCCAAAACTAATATGTTGGTAAGGAAAAGCAGTTCCACCCATGGTAATGAGAGGTAAGTTTCCTTCACGGCCCAGGCCCGGAGCGCTCCATCTACCCCAGCAAGCTCATCGGGTTTGGGAAATTAGTGTGGCTTACTCTCTTTCATCTCTGCTCCTGAATGAAGCTCCATGTCTGATCGCCAAGCCAATTTGCCAGCCCATGTGACACCCAACCCATCAGGCCCAGGCAGCGCACCTCCTGGTTTCTGGCAACGCATGCTGAATTATTTTCTCCCCTACCCCTCCCCCCCAAAAAATGTGGCGATATGCAAGGCTGAATCCGAATGCCTGTCTCTGGCATTGTCAGGATCATTTTGGCTTGATGCCAAACGTATTATATTGATCTCTCTTTTTTATGTAGTTCAATGGCTGCGCACAATGCAGATTTCGAGCAGAACATATTAGGCAAATAACATGAGCCCAGAGGCCCGCGCTCAGAGACCGATGTCGTTAATATCAATGCCTCTGTCTCAGCCTGCAGCTCAGGAGCAATCAAGACTCTTTCCTCTCAATCCCATCCGCTCTCTGCAGAATCTCAACACCAAATCACGCTGTGTGCCAATTTACTCGGGTGTTTCTTCACCTAGACTCTTAAAAAATAAAGGGGACTCTTGCAGCGATGCTGTAGAGGAACCATTTTTGGTACCCAAAGAACTTTTCAGTTCTTAAAAAAACATTTATCTTATTGTAAAGAACATTTTAAGAATCTAAAGAACCTTTTGTCCAATGGAAAGGTTCCATGGACAATAAAGGTTCTTAATGGAAACACAGATGGATACTTTTGGTACACTGGAACTTTGTAAAATAAATAAAAAAAATTGAGGAGATTAAACTAGAAGTTTTGTGTTTATGAGCACTTTGGGCCCTTTGAACACATTTGGAAAAATAACCCTCTGGGTCACACGTTACTTTAAGTTCAAATTCTCAGTAACACTTTATTTTACAGTCCTGTTCTATGTACTTATTATAACAATTACAATAACTGGGTAATAATAACTAGGTACTAACCCCAAATCTACCCCAAAACCTAACCTTAATCCATGTTACCTTATACTAATCCAGTACTTTCTTGGGTATGTACACTTTAAGTACATGTAATGTAAAATAAAGTATAACCCGATTAACTAACTATTAACTATGACTATAATAAACTCCTAATTCACTGCTTATTAATTCTTAATCA
Source organism: Oxygymnocypris stewartii (assembly GCA_003573665.1). Classification (NCBI taxonomy): domain Eukaryota; kingdom Metazoa; phylum Chordata; class Actinopteri; order Cypriniformes; family Cyprinidae; genus Oxygymnocypris; species Oxygymnocypris stewartii. Next base: position 1,430,124 of record QVTF01023105.1, read on the forward strand.
ATTAGTAGTTTAGGTATGGGGTAGTATGATTAAAGGATGTAGAATAATGGCCATGCAGAATAAAGCATTAATATGTGCTTAATAAGTAAGTATAATAAGTATAATTTGTCTTCTAACAATGTCCTAGTGTGCTTGAAATCTGTCAAATGATGTATTCTGTTTGATAATATTCTGTGATGGAAATTACATTAAAAACATTATTCAATGAAATGACTGACTCCTTTGTCTTGCCAAGGTCAATTTCATAAGCTAACATTTTATGTAACCTAACACAATTAAACAATGTTTTGCATAATATGACAAAATTACACCTTGATTGGAAATGACACACTGTAAAAGTTTTCTGTTTACAAGTGACACATTATTTTCCTCACACATCATGTCTAATAGTTCAACTCAGGTATGCTCTGTACAGTTGTCACCTTGGTAAACAAGTACACCTGGTAACATTTTTAGGGGCGAAAATGTTGGTTGTGTTGGAAGTAATGCTGAATTTGTTTCAAAATAAGTACATTATTTTCACACAATAAATATCGAAACAGATTATATTTATGTGTCACTTTATTTGGATTGTTATCGTTTTTACAATGTAATAACACTGATATAATGGATTTTTGTATAGTTTAAAATTTACCAAATCTTGGTTTGGCAAAAGAATAAAACAATAAAATCGATGCTTAAAGCATTTGAAAAGTAGCTTAAATAAATGCCAAAAGTATGGTTAACAGTTTCCAAGACAATTCTACTGTGAGAAAAATAAGTTAGCAAACCAGCTTTAATAAAAATAAACCCTTGAGACATAAAAGACCTGTAGCTGAAAAAACATGTTTCATGGAATCTTTTCACGCTGTTTACAGGCATTCTGATGCTTCAGTTGCCTTTTAATGACTCTTATCGCTTTCTATCCGCATGCAGGTCCGTTGGGCCTCCCGTTGGCATGGTGCTGTTTGCTTCTTTTGGCACACGCCACTCTTCAGTGCTTTCCAAAGCTAACGTGGCTGGGCACAATACATCCGTTAATGGGCTTGTCTATGATATGATCCCCCCATTTCCTGAGATGGGAATCAGGGTAAACATTTCAATGGGAATCCTCTACAGACTTGGCTTGCCAACCTGGCAGCTAGTTCAACTCGTGTCTCACGTTCACCGCCTGCAAATGTGAAATGACTAAGCGTCTGAGTCTTTTTGACATCTCTAACGAGTGTCATATGGCTATGACGGGCTGGGCTGTGATGAATTTGCTGCAGGCTAAGAGGCCAGGCGTTCACTATCATCAAGGATTATTAGTCTTTTATGACAGATGTACGTCACAGTCATTGCTGTTGGTTCTTTTCTATGCATTTCTTTGAATTGCAGTTCTTTGAATTTTAGTGCTATTATTGGAAAGAGCTCTTTTAAATCTGGGTTGGTTACAAAATACGAAAATTATAACCTAGGATAGCATAAAATGCTTTTAAATCACGGTTGGTTGGTTGGTTATAGATTGAGTTGGTTATAAAATTAGTTGAGTATAGAATTATCTGGTTTTAACCTGGGTTGGGTGTAGAATGAACTATAGTTAAAATAAGAGTTTGGCATAGAATAAACTGGTTAATATTTGGTCCAGTTATATAATGAGCTGTTTATAATCCGAGTTATAGAATGAACTGGTCATTATCAAAATCAGAATTAGCTTTATTCGCTGCAGCTCACTATCCTTTAAAGAGTCATCGACCGAAACGGGTCGCTGTGAACAGAGCTCTTTTTGATATAATGGAACAAATGGTGTTGTTTTACATGACCATTAAGGAATTTTAACCAAAAGTACGTTGTAGATATTTCATGAAGACCTTAAAGAATTATACCAACTTTTGAAAAATGGGCATCCGATGTCCTCTTTAAAGCACAGCCTAAACTAAATCAGACTCACTTTGAGATCAATCTGAGGTTATTTACAGGTTTAAAATCATAACAAGAAATAGTTTAATTGGAATGCTGTTTTTAAATAATTAAATATTTGCATAGCTATGACAGGAAACACTGTCATCTCAAAATGCTTTGTCCTATTCTGTGTCATAAACCCCTGAAACATTGGTGTCTCATTTCAGTTTTTTACAATCACTTTGTTACTATTTTCAGAACCTTGATGTCATTTTTCCCAACTCTAGACACAAAACTCACAACCAATGATCAAAATGCACATTTTTCAAAACTCTAACCCTTTTCTCAATTGCTTGGATACAATACACATAAAACTTAGATCATTTGTTCATTCAACAAAAATCACATGTTCAATATGACACAACTTAACATCAAAGTACTACTATTTCAAAAGGCAATTCACACATTACATTTCAAATGAGTGTCTATTAATTTCCTTACAATGATCTAACTATCAATTGATACAACTGCTCAAAATGATAAGTAACTGTTGCATTACTCTTAATGCATATTTGTATGGAAACAGACAAACAATCTTCCATGTTTACAGTAAATCATGAAAGTTTCAAGATAACGAAATTCATTGTCACCAATTAGCGTGGAGCATGAACCAATTAGACTACAATATCCATGGATGTAGCCTAATATTTTATCATAATGCTTCATCAGACACTGTGTCTATAGTCCCAAATACCGTACCACCTTTCAGACTATTTACAGTATTGACAGTACTGCACTGTATAGATGCAGGCCCTTGTAATTGCTTGTCCAATTCTGCCAACTCGTTACTGATGATTGAGTGCACATTGTGGAATGAGTATATAAAGAGTTGATTGGGATCCAATTGCAAGAGCATAGTGATACGTAACATGGAGCAAGCAGGTGATCCAGGTCACAATGGAGGTCAAGCAGTGGTGGGAGGAAGACGAGGAAGACGTGTTAGTCAAAGGAATGGCAGGGGACAGGCACCCCTTCTGAGAGGTGGTCGTGGGCCTCGTTTGAGAGGTGTGGGGGAACGTGGTAGAGGACAGGCACCACTTCTGAGAGATGGTCGTGGGCCTCGTTTGAGAGGTGTGGGGGAACGTGGTAGAGGACAGGCACCCCTTCTGAGAGGTGGTCGTGGGCCTCGTTTGAGAGGTGTGGGGGAACGTGGTAGAGGACAGGCACCACTTCTGAGAGGTGGTCGTGGGCCTTGTTTGAGAGGTGTGGGGGAACGTGGTAGAGGACAGGCACCACTTCTGAGAGGTGGTCGTGGGCCTCGTTTGAGAGGTGTGGGGGAACGTGGTAGAGGACAAGGCCACGGACCAAGACAGCGGCAGCAACAGCATAGAGTGCCCAATGAAATTCGGGCAATAGTTGTAGACCATGTCATAAATCATGGCATGACAATGACTGAGGCGGCTACAATGATACAACCAAACCTCAGAAGGTCAATCGTGGCCTCTATAATCAGAACTTTCCGCAATGAGAATCGGTAAGTTATCAGCATGCACTAAACATTATGCTACTCTCAATTGTCAAATGACTGCATACCAATGTGTATCACAGAATAGGTGATGTGACCAAGTGACTTCTTACTCTAATGTTCCCTGTAGAATTGTGACCAGGTCAAATAGTGGAGGCAGAGGCAAAATTCTAACTGACCAACAAGAGCAGGCTGTGGTCGATTTGGTTCGGGCCAGAAATGATATTCGCCTTACAGAAATTCGCCAGCATATTAAAATTAACATTTTAATTTAATTAAAGTAACTGTCTTTTTTTTTATCTCAGTCAAGTCACCTTTATTTATATAGCGCTTTTAACAATACAAATTGTAACAAAGCACTGCACAATATCAAAATAGGCAAATTGTGTCAATAATGTAAAATTTTAACAATCAATTATCAGCTGAATGCATTTCATTATTGAATTTAGTAATGGCATTGTCCAGCTCAGTTCAGTTTAAATAATATCTGTGCAATCAAGTCGATGATTGTGCTGGAAATGAAGTGTCCCCAACTGAGCAAGCCAGAGGCGACAGCGGCAAGGAACGAAAACTCCATCGGTGACAGAATGGAGAAAAAACCTTGGGAGAAACCAGGGCTCAGTCGGGGGGCCAGTTCCCCTCCGGCCAGACGAATCAGTAGTTTGTTCCAACTGCAGCAAAGTCAGAGTGTAAGTGGTCCACTGGTTCCAGGGGTCTTTCCCCGATCTCAGTAACTTTAGCTGATTACGGTTACATTTATTTTGTAATTAAATTACGTAATTCGGTTACATGTAACTAGTTACTGCCCAAACACTGGTTATAGAATGATTAGTTGGTTATAGATTAGAATCTGAGGTAACACTTTATTTTACAGTGTCCTTGTTACACGTTACATGTACTTACTATTATAATACAAATAAATTATGCATAGTTACATGCAAGTAACCCTAAGCCAAACACTAATCCTTACCCTATAAGCATATAGTAAGTTAATGTAGTTAATTAATATTATTTAGCACTGATGTAAAATTACACTGTAACCTTGAATGAGCTGGTTATAATCTGAGTACGGTATATAATGAGCTGTTATAGATAAATGAATAGTTGAGTATAGAATGAGTTGCTTTAAATCTGTTTAAGTATAAAATCAATTTGTTATATTATGAGTTAGTAATCTAAAAAGCTGACGTGAATATAAAGTTGAGTATAGAAAGAATTGCTCTATATTTGCTTTTATTATAGTTTAGGTTGTTCTTCTAATTTGAGTTGATTATAGAATGAGTTGCTTTAAATCTGATTTGGGAGATTTATGTAATCTGATTTAGGAATTTTTGAGTGAGATAGCATTGGAATTGCATATAGAATGAGCTGCTTTGGAATAACATAATGTTTTTAATTATTCGCTAGATAAAATTTGAATGGGATGTCATTTTAATTAGATATGCTGCCATACATAATTTGAATAGTTGATGACGTGCAGTAATTAGATTAATGTAAGACTAAAAGAAAAACATTAATAGTAGTGGACACATCTTAATTTGGGCTGTGTGAATAAAGTGTTTGTGTGAGTCATTATCTCTTTGATTTAATGTGTCTTTTTAGTCATTAAGAATTACTGTCTGCAGTAAAAATGTCTGTCCAAAATAAATGAATTTATCAATTAACTAATCTTTGTAGGAATCAAGCACTTTCTCATTACACAGTGCTTTTCTTATGTAGGTCTCCATGGTCAACACCTCTATGACTTCACAGAGGACACACATGTGGGATTTTAATTCTGAATTCATTTGTGCCGCCACCGACCCCCTATTCGCTCAGCGGCTGCTAAGGGGACTCTTGGGAGCCCTATCGCAGTTCTATATGCAAATGTCCTTGCACCTGGGCAGTGGTGCAGGCATGCTGGGAGGTTATTTATGCAAATCTGATAACCACAGTCACCGGCGGTATGATTTTTAGATGAACAGTCTTCTGCTCGGACAGGACGGTAAGAAAAGAGCACAGGCGAGCAAGAAAATTGTCCACAAAAATTGCCAGTCACTGGTAAAATTTGTATTAAAATATAATGAAATGTCTGTGCATTAGATTAGCTGAAAAAAAATAATGGCTCTAAAGTGAGATATGCTTTTTGCCCAGCAGGGGTTAATTGTCAAAGTAAAAAATTTAATTATTGTCATTTTAATGGGAAATGACAATATTAAGGTTAAAACCTGTTATCTGGTTAAAAGTAAGTTCCCATACCAACGCTATCTTACGGTGAATCGTACCTATGTTACGAGGTGGCTAATTTGTACAAATTCATATGACCTCACTCGTACGATTTAGTACGATTTGTCTAAACCCTAGTGACGGGTAGGTTTAGTGGCAGGGTTAGATGTAGGTCATTCGTACAGATTCAGACGAATTAGCCACCTCATAAAATATGTACGAATTGCCGTAAGATCGGGCTGCCCATACTCTATAAAGGGGAAAACTGTAATAGATCTAGTTGGACATTTTTATAGTAAAATACTGTTAAATATACACAGTTTTTGGAAGTGAAAAAGAGCAAGTCATCTTAGAAATTACAGAGAAAAAAAGCGTAAATTGACCTTCCCAGAATTATCTGTCTGATAGCTCACATTTGATTGCTTTTTTCATTGAAAAAAGCAAAGGTTTATTTATAATAAAAAAAGACGTATATTAAGGCTTTAGTTTAGGGACCAATTCTCACTATTAAGTCACAGCATGTTGGAGAAAACGCTTTTTGTGGCCCATGGAAAACATGACAAGTAAAGCTTAAACGATTTCAAATGTTATTTATTGTAAGGTTTAAAGTGAAGTCTTGAAGGCCTTTTATTGAAAACGAGCTGGCCGCAGAAATCACACAACAAAACAAAATGTTATAATTTTATATTAAGTAAACGAGTAAACAATTTAATTATGCAATTGGAAACAAGGTAATTGATATGACAAACAAAAACAAATAATAATAAAATAAATGCCGCGATTTCAATATTCATAAGGATTCATTTTTAGATGTTGATACATCAATTTTGTTCGTTTAAATGCTGAAAATGTCAGTATTGTACGTTTTAGTGCCTGTAAAAACGTAAGTAAAGGTACGTTTTATAGAACCACATTTTATGTAAAATACACACGAATTATCATAAGATCACGTTGCACTAGCATAATAGCTGTTTATTAGTACTTATAAAGCAAATAATCTGCATGAGCATATTCTACATCCCTCAATCCTACCCATTTACTAAACTTAACTACCTTACTATTAATAAGCAGTAATTAGAAATGTTGTTGTTGCAAAAGTCATAGATAATTGTTTGTTAATAGTGAGAATTGGACCTTAAAATAAAGTGTGACCATATATTGTTACATCTAATGTTGCTGAATTAATGTCTATTGTATTATTTTAGTGTCACATGTGATACAATGATGGTGTTTTGTATTTGTGTACATAATACCATGCTGCTTCAACAGTATGTATTATGTATATACCTCAGCTTGTGGAAATTTTTGTCTATCTTTTTACCAGCTTTTAAAAATGATTGTCAGTATAATATTAAGGTAAATCATTATTATTAATTTAATTTAATTTTTTCACATTATTTCATTGAAGTATTTTAAATAATTTTTTAACCATAAATTCAATCTATAAAACTTAAAATGTTGCTACCTTTGCCATTGATGGAATCTTCCAGCTTTCCATGTTTTCACTGGTTTATGATAGGAGGCAGCTATTGCACATCTGGTAGAATACTGAACATCTGGATCAAAACATGATGAAGAAGAAGAAGAAACAAGCGTTTGCGTATGCAAGCAGATGCCAAACATCACCAAATTAAATGTCAATCCATTAAGTGGACTAGGGCCGTGCAAGCTTTGGATGTGTTGATGAAAACAATCTTCTCCATCTATATTTTGATTTACATTCTGAAACTGATCCAGAGGTAGACATTAACAAAAAGTTGATTTTCTCAGCTTTTTGTTTAAAATGTTGCTTTTTTTCATGAAACTTACCCATATTCAAGTGTTGTTAAAAAACTTTGTATGAAGCTAGAATTTTTTAGCAGAGGCTCTATTCTTTGTTTTGGTATATTACATGTTCAGATATTCATACAACATAATATGCATTGGGGGGGGGGCATTAAAACTGTGAAAATGCTTAAAATATGCTGTGCAACTTAGTGGCCAGCAACTTTTCTTTAAAAAAAATGCTTTTGGTGAAAGAGTTTTAACAATGTGACCTCCTCGGATGGTCAAACAAACAGAAATGTTTCTTATAGCATCATGTAGCCACAGTGTTTACATTTTTTGGAACAATTACTCTACAAATAGCTACTCATAGATTTGAAATGGGGATGGTATTTTAACGTAAAAAATAACACACATCCCCTTTAATGAACCAATCTACCTTACCAATTTGATTGACTGTTGTACTGTCAAAATGACTCACTACCTAACCTGAGCTGAAGTGATCACTGAAGTTATCATTTGCCTCAGAGTAGACATCTCTCTCTCTCTGTGTGTGATGTGGCCGTGAACGTGTTAAAGCAGTGGGTTGTAAATGAGGACAAAACAAATGATCAGAACGCGCAGTTGGAACGCCACCCAACTGCGCTCCACTCCTGTGAAAAACATCACACAGGAAATCTCTTTTTAAAATAAACAAGCTCTCACAGCAGACAATGGGCAAAAATTAATGTGCAAATGTATGCAAGAAAGTAAAAGGCAGAATTAGGCAGGCAAACGAGGAAGCTACTCTCTCGAATTGTTGGAATTATGAATAATTGAGGCAAATTAGCCGCTTCTGATATGACTTTTTGGTGTAAACAAAGGCTTAATTGTGGAAATTCATAGGTGAATATGAGCGGCCTTGAGTTTTCTTTCAGAATGTTTCATAAGGTTACAATCAACTCGCAGGAAGCTTCTTTGAGGGTACAATGGGAAGGTATCAAGCTGTCTCAGTTGTCACTCTTTTCCAAAGTCAACATGGGCGTTTTACTTCACCAGACCAATGACAGATTGTCAAAGTGGTCCAGATTCTCACAACAGTCTTAGCTTCTGGAGTAACGCCTGTGGGTGGACCAGCAGCTTTGATTCCACCATCAGCAGGGTGTTTCATATCAGTACTGATGCCTTTCAAAGGTAAAAGGTAGGACTGATATCTCTCCTCGTGTTTTGATTGACGGTGTGAGCTAACAAACTCATCATTACAGGAGCGGTTGTCTCAGAGCGGATGGGAAGAGTGAACATTAGAGGAGATGAAAAAGAAATATATCTCCGTACCTTTGACTGGGAAGAGGTGTCTTGGAATTCCCCGGAGACTGTGAGATGCAGGTTTGTTTTGATGTGGTGTTTGACAGACCTTAGAAGTGCTCACAACAAGGCAAACCAGAGAAAAGGAAAGCCTGTTTTATATGCATACATACTGTACACCAGTATACCGTACTGCTCTTTTGAAAATCCACCATGATTTTGTGTCCAGACAACTCAAATCACAGGCATTTTTTACTATTTTAAGTTTTGGTGATTTGTTGGCTAATTCATATGAATTCATACAATATCATTTGTATGTTTTTTGCAATGTACGTCCACTCCACTGACCATTAGGTTTAGGGTTGGGGTTAGAGGTGGAGCTTCATGCTTCTTCTAAAAATTCTACATTATTGTATAAATCATATTGTATGAATTCATACAGAATTGGCACCTTGTAAAATTACATTTTACCATAAGATTGGGTTGGTGCAAAATATTAAATGTACTTGGACACTAAATCAAGTCTATATAGCACTGGCATATATAAATGTCCCTTTATAGCTAAATAGTAAAAGAGTGATGTTTTATTATTGACTGACTCTGAAATTGAGAAAATAAAATGCCAAGGCTATCATATGTAAATTTAAGCCCCTGTCAATTATATACTTTAGGTGTTGGCCCCACTTTAACCATCTCTTTACTTTGTTGAAACTTTGAAATACTGTGGTAAAACAATATAATTTGGGTAGTTTTTAAAACACACTACTTGGTAAACATATAGGATAAAAAAACAAACCCAATCTCACAATTATTAATTAAATTAAAAAATGTAAGCTCAGATGAGCTTTATTTTTCACATACACAATTATACAGAGTATAACCAGCAGTGAAATGTGTTCTCTGCATTAAACCCATCCAAGTGCACACACACACACACTTGGAGCAGTGGGCACTGCGGTGCCCGGGGAGCAGTTGGGGGTTCGGTGCCTTGCTCAAGGGTCTCACCTCAGTCGTGGACAATTGCTGCTGGACCCACAACCTAGTAAACTCAGACTTGTAAACTCGGATTACAAGTCTGACGCTCTATCCATTACAGTTACGACTGCCCCAAACAAGCATTTTACATTTGCATGTTTGTAATAATTCATACAATATGATTCGTAGAGAATTTAAATGAATTCATTAAAAAATGAATACATAAAAAAAAAAAAAATCATCATGAATATATGCTGGGTAGACACTAAAGGATTTGTAAAATCTTATTAAGGTCTTCAAAATTTGAGAGACCACAAACACGAGGACAAAAAATCCTGCATTTAACCGTTTTGCTCCTATAGTGTGTGATGTCCTCGGAGCCCCCCCACACCCACACACACACACACATCAGGATTTCTGATCGTAAATATTCAACATGTTGAATATTTTCGATTGTCGATCGTGGTGCCTCTGACGTTCTTCCGAGCAGATTCAGTCACTCTTAACACACCTCACACCACGGGAAAATTTGACAAGATAATCTTTAGATCCACCAAGATAATCGGGACATTGTCTAGGATTGTCGAAAAGGGAGAAATCGGCCCAAAATCAGCCCGATTATCTTGTGGTGCGTACCCAGCATTAGTGGGGTATAAGCAGGTCATTAAAATAAATAAAATGTACAATAAAATAACAAATAAATGTACAATAAACCTGAATAGTTTATTTACTGTTGATGTAAACAAAATTACATGTAAGATTTAGTATGAAATGTTGTTTTTGGGACTATAAGTGTAGTGACAGGACCACTGGAAAGAGATAAAGAGCTAATTATATTTTAATAATTATAGTCATGTGACAGCTAATATTCAAGGTTCTCTAAAGCGTATTATGATGCATGTACGTGTGCCATGGTGAGTTTAAATAAAAGTACATTATAAATAAGATATTTTTTTTTTACCAGTCCTGTTTTAGATCATAATATTTAAACAGCCTAATGTAAAATCAATAATAATCAAAGAAAAAAAAAACACAATTAGGTAAGAATTAAATCTTCAGAAAATTATTATAAAAAATTTTCTACTGAAGTAATGGTAACATAATATAAGTATGTAGTGGTCATTTCCCAGCAATTTATAAAATGTTTTGGTCTTTGTACAGTATATGACAAAACGCCCTTAATTTTTAATAGGGCTGCACGATATATCGCATGCGATATTTAATGCGCATCTTGTTTCATTTACTACACAGAGCCGTTGTTCACTGACAAGCTGCGCAAATGCCCGTTGAAAATGAACTTGGATTTGCGCAGCTTGTCAGTGTGAAATCACACACGTGATGGAAGTTACCGCTGATTACAGGACTGGCTTTACTGACAAGATGCGCATTAAATATCGCATGCTATATATCGTGCAGCCCTAATTGTTTATAAATATAAATACACAATAAACAAATATCATTATTAAACATGGATTTCCCTTTTGGAGACAATATGACTTATTGTATGGTCTTACTGTTTATGTAGAGAATGGATCAGTTTAGAAATATGGCCTCTTTACATAAAGAGAAAAAACTAATAGACTGACTGTTTTGAGACAATTTATCTGTAATATTCTTAAGAGTACTGGCTAAAAAAAACAGATTCAAAGGCTCTATTAGGCATGATGTTTGAAGGGGCTCTCACTTTGAAGCACAAAGGGCTATGGGACCGGACATAAACCCCTGCTGTCAAGTGAGACTTGAAGTACCTCAATGCCAGTGAATTTAGAGTCTTCCTGTAAGAACAGGCTGCTCAAGCTCACCTCTCCATTCCTTCTTCGAACTCAGTGAAAACTTTGCAAGAGCTAGATGGCAATTAACGAAGTGTTAATGAATTCTGTTTCATTATCCATGAATCAACATACTTGTGTTAATTACGACCAGAACAGGCTCTTCTCTTTCACAGCTCCCCAGAGACATAAAACACCCTCAGCTCTTACCTGGAGCCACAGGTGGTCCTCAGACGAAATGATGTCCTCACTCAATTTTACATCATGGAACAAGAGCCTTTGAACCTGATTGAAAATGTGTGAAAAGAGGTGTGTCTGGAATACAGAACTGCTGTACCGCGGGAAAGCAGTACTGCCACTGTTTTCTTTTAATGCAGTACAAAGTGTACATTAGATGAGGTGGTGTGCAAATTCCCTTCATGTTAATGTTTGATCATTAAACATGGATGTTTTGCCCCCAATACTTGCACTGTAAACCCTAAGTTAGCATAACTCTAAAAAGGTCATAATCAAATTTGTTTTAATAAAAAATTCAGTTGATAGAACTTCAGCATTAGATTTTGTACTAAACAAGCATGTTAATTGCAGATAACTTGAAATACTGATCAAGCTAACTCCTAACTGATCGATTTGATTTGCATATACAGACAAGAATTGGGACACACCTCTTAATTACTGAATTCGGGTGTTTTAAGTCAGACCCATTGCCACCCTCAAATAAAGCACCTAGACATGCAGTTTTTATTTACAAACAGTCATTCTGAAAAGCTCACGGAATTCAAGGATAGTACTGTGATAGGGTGCTACCTATGCAATAAGTCAGTTTGTAAAATGTCATCCCTGCTAGATATTGTACGGTCAAATGTAAATAGTATCTTTGGAAAGTGGAAGCGTTTAGGACTGCGGAAGACTCTACTGATTCTATAGAGGAAGAGTTCTAAACTTTCACTGGCATTGATATCAGCTCAATAACTGTGCAGTGGGAGCGTCATGAAATGGGTTTCCATGACCGAGCCTCACATCACCAAATACCATGCCAAGCGTCAGATATAGTGGTGCAAAGCACCCCACAACTGGACTCTGGAGCAGTGGAAACCTGTTCTGTGGAGTGACGAATCATGCTTCTCTGTTTTGCAGTCTGATGGGCGAGTCTGGGTTTGGTAGATACCAGGAGAATGTTACCTGCCTGACCGCATTGTGCCAACTGTACATTTTGGATGAGAAAGAACAATGGTATGGGTTTTTCAGGGGTTGGGATAGGCCTCTAACTTCCAGTGAAGGGAAATCTTAATGCTTCTGCAAATCAAGACATTTTGGACAATGATATGCTTCCAACTTTGTAGGATCAGTTTGGAAAAGGCCATTTTCTATTCCAGCATCACTGTGCCCCAGTGCACAAATAAGGTCCATAGAGACATGGCTGGACCTTGTCCACAGAGAGCCCTGACCTCAACTCCATTGAACACTTTTGGGTGGACTGGAATGGAGATTGTGAGCCAGGCCTTCTTGCCAAACATCCGTACCTAACCCTAACAAATTATCTACTAGATAAATGGGCAAAGATTCACAGTGAAACATCCATACAGCCTTTACAGAAAATTGGAAGCTGTTATAGCTGCAAACGGGGGAACTTTTTGATAATGTCTATGTATTTAGAATGAAATGTCATTAAAGTCCCAGTTAGGTGTCCCAATACGTTTGTCTATATAATGTATGTTTTCTTATTAAAGGGACATGGTGCTCTGTTATCTGTGTATTGAACTGGTAGAGTAACCAATATCCAACCACAAAGAACCCAAACAGTTCTCAAACTAAATGTGTTACTAAGTGTTTGTTTCTCTCTGATCAGTTTAACATTTGGATTAACACCTAGTGGTAAAGGTAACTTGACTTGCCAACATTGTGCATAAGTTAATAGGTTTTCAATTACCAATGCAATTGCAGAAACAGTTTATTTACACTTAACTGTGATTAATTTGTTTCATGAATGAAATTGTATAATAACAGGGCAATTAATGAGATAAAGCAAGCCGCTGGTCATGTGAATTCAACATGGTGGCTCTAATGGCTTAATGTTAAATTTAACTGGTGCCATTTCGCGTCTCAGTTATCAGTTGTGTTGAAAATGAAATTGGAGGACTTCAGTATTAATATTACTGTAATTGTTTAATGTAGTGAGTTTTTCTTTCCTGAAGCTTTGAGTTCCAAGTGAATGAACTCAAATCAGTATTTTGTTTCCATTTAGGTTGCTTATGTGGCCAGAAGTCATGTAATAAATGAAATAATGTGCAGCCAGATGGTTGTTCTCACAAAATAAACCCCTTCAGGGCCATACAAGATCCTGATCACCCTATCTGAGTTTATTTTGCCATAACGCCTGGATGGTTGTACATTGTACCTTATATGGCTCCTTTATGTGATGAAGTAGAACAGTAAACAAGTAGTTGACACAACATAAATATTTCATCTGAAACTATCATACCTACAGGTTTTATGGCCTCATATTTGTTGAGAGGCTACATTTAATGTTTGTCGCTAGATGCAATTCATGTCACACCTCTGGAGTCACTTGAGTTATGAACCTAAAATTTATGGCAATGTTATTCGACAACTACAACAAAACAAACTACCCTGTTACATGTGTAATTAAATAGTAATAGGTTTTATTCCTATATTATTTTAAGACTGTGAACAGTACAACACAGAAGTCAATAATCAGCCCATAACACTTTAATACTTCAGAGCTTGCAAGGACAATGATTATAATACCAATATTATTAACAAAGCACATTAATGAAAAGTGAAATATGTAACAGAGTTGAATGGACGAATACAGTACAAACAGAGTATTTGAAGTGTTTCAGCAATCATTTGGAAATTCCTCAGTCCCAACGGGTTTGGCATATTCTTTACATATAAACACTTAATGTTTTCAATGTTTCAGTGTTAAGAGCTGTATATTGAATGTGGGGCCCACTGTCAAGTGATGAAGAACCTTCTCGTCTATAGTCTGAATAGTGACCATCATTATTCTGTCTACAAGCCTTGTGAAAGGCAGCATACCTTAGCATATGCAAATCATCAACCCTGAGATTTCTGACTTTCTTTTGGCTATTGAAATCTCTATGCAAATATTAAAGAAGGAAAACGTCTAAAACACAATTGTTCTAAAAAGGACAAGAGAAACCTCTTAGCAGAAGGTCAAACGATTTGTATGTGACCATTCAATCTGTCTTTTAAAAACGCTGCATTTGTCCGACCAGCTGATCCAAAACATTTCAAGACGTCACTTTGTTCAACAAAACATTTGTGTCCCATCCTTATTTTTCAAATGCAAAAATAAGTTGCTAATTTTGTCAGTGCTCTTTCTAGACAGTGCAGGTTTAATTGCTAATTGTTAACTGGGAATGAATGCATTTGCATATTAATTAGGGAGGCATTTACATTTTTAATTTGCTGCCTTCAAAGGGGGTGAGATAAAAGGTCGCACAATTTTAAATAATTTATGCTTCACCGCTGAAAAGAATCTGAAAAGAAGTGCTCAGCTGATTTTAACCCTTGAGAGCTTTTACAGAATAAAGCTCTCCAAAAAATGTTTTTACAAATTTAGTTAAACGGAAGAAAGCTCTGAGCGGACAGGAACAGAGAGACGCCCAACAGTTGCAGCAAGAGCAGGACAGTGTGCATTTAAGATCTCTGTCTTACTTGTATATGTACTTTCTTTTTATTTCAGTTTATTTAGATGTGGTGAATGAAGTGTACAGTCACTTTAGATCTCACAAACCAGAACAAATCTACCTGACATATTTTTATGTAAGATAGATTTTCATGTGCCAATATAATTGTAATGTAATAAATACTGAATTAAATACAAGTCATAACAGCGTTAGAGGCCAAATAATAAATCAACGTTTCACATAATAATAAATCAACATGCTGTATCTCAGACAGCACACATCAAACTAATAATATCACTGAGTTTAATAGTTTTTGTACTATTATACAATAATTAGTTGTTAACATACACAAAAATCTCCAACTGTTTTCGACTAAATATCCTGATTAAATAAACTCACACATTTTAAATATTTAGTTGTAGTTAATTTTTTTATTCATAACATGTTGAAACTACTCCTGACCTCATATGGTGGCAAGTGTTTGCATGCTGTATTAATGTTAAATCATAATCAGCAAGCTAGAGATAACATAGATAGTAGTTTAAAATCAAAAGCATCAAAGCTGTACAGCACTTAGCAGACCAATTAAATACACCTCACAACCATTTTTGTGAAAATGTATCATTGAGAAATAATCACACTTCTTTTTCGAAGTCAGAGAGAGAACTTTATCTGTGCATGTGCTGGATAAATGTCATCACTCTTAACTTATTTGTGACTGAAAAACTTTGGCAGTTGCCCTTGTTCTTCCAAACTCCAAGTACAACTGAAGTTACATGATAAAGTGTGTTTGCTTCTTAATTTCTAATATAAACGAGAACCCAAACAAGAGCCGTCAGATCATGAAGATATGCTGTTTCCATGACTACCTCTATGTAATGATTTTTTTTTTTAACTGTATTCAAATTCTCTGGAATTTCAATGTGTACATTTTGTGGGCCAGCTTTTAACACAAGCACTTTATCTGCGACACTAACTTCGCGGCCCGCAGCGCATTCTCCTTCTTTCATTTGCCCTGATCGTGTGTCTAAAGCACATTGTGATTTTTTGACTCTTTTCTGTAACACTGATCCTAATTACACACTCCAAACGAACCGAGAGCGACTACATTTAAAGCCGAACACATCGTCATTGTCTGTTTGGCATTTGGTCTTTGTGCCTATGCACTTAAATTACATCCTGACAATCCCAGCATGCATTAGAAGACAGAGAAAGGGAGAATGTGTGCACGAAAGTGTAACTTGTCTGACATCCCTCCACCAGGCTAACTCGCGTTTAAAACAAAAAAAGGAACCCGCTGAATCCCACAGAACTTCCTGTTCACTGATCGTGTGAAGGAAGTTAACATTCCATTGAACGTCTGAAATTAAAGGTCTCTGCAGTCAGACTTATTCTCTCTGGACCTGAAATCAAGTGAACCAACTCCTTTAAACCACTATTGAATAGAGTGAAGGAGGGGTGTCCTCTTGATTTAATAATTTGTTTTCTGGCTATGTTTAAGAAGGATAAGACGACATCCTTAGGCTGTAATGATTGTAATTACTGCAATGACTGGTCATGTCAAATATGACACTGAAAGGACTGTTATTAACTAATATTAAATTATTATCCAGCCAGAGAAATTTGAAAAAGGCGACAAGAGGCTTCGGCGTCTCTCCCCTCAGCGGCCCACCTCAGCTGAACGCGTGGATCAACTGATCCGAGATCAGCTCCCTGTTGCTGATGTTCGGCAGCTGGTTAATCGACTGTGTAGTCTGATTCACTGAGCTGTCCTCGCTATTGATTCTTAATGTTCTCTTCATCCTTTAATTAAGCATCATCGACAAACGGCCGGGCAGAGTTTCAAGAACGAGTTTACCATGATTCAGGCGTCAATATGTTCCGATATTTATTTGAACAGAGAGGTCGTGACGTGGCTACACAACAAATACAACTACAGATTTTAATGTTAATTGGAACTTTTGTGTCACAAATACTAAGAAATTTGAATTGCGTGACACAAATTAGTCCAAATTAGTGATTAGACCAAAAGAATTCCCCCAAATGTTGACCCAAGTAGTCAAAAAGTTTATATAAATATATATATATATATATGTACAGTTGTGCTCATAAGATTACATACCCCTTGCAGAATATGCAAATTTGTTTAGTTTTTTGTTTCATTTTAACTAAATAAAAGATTAATCATGAAAATTGCATGCTATTTTCATTTAGTACTCTCCTGAATAAGCTATTATTTCTTATTTTCGTATTTTTATTTTTATATTTTTTTAAAGCTGTTTCACTACTGAACCAAAGCATCATTTGAACTCCTGACGCATTTCAGCAATAAAGTGCCACGCTTTGGCAGCTGTGCTTATTTGCATATTCCGCCACTAATTAGCCCTTTGTAGCAGAGAGCAGAGTGGGACCAGGGGACATTGGGCTGGGCTGGGCTGGGCTGGCCACGCAAGAGGGTGGGGGCGCTCATCCAGAAATGGGTTGTGGGTAAGGTGGGTCAGTTCTAGAGTATTGTGTAACTTAACAAATATGTCTGTGTTGCAATGGAATGAACTACAAATATAAAAAGATACAGTCAGGGTTCAATTTTATTAATTAGGCTACAACTTCATTGTTTGCACCAGTTTTCTCCAAACTGAGGTTTGTGAGGGATTAAAGGGGGTAAGTTTAGAGAAAAGTTATTAAATACATCACAAAAAAATGTATAGCTAAAATCATTTTAAATATAACAATTTGCAAAAAATAAATAATAATAATATTAAATATGAAATATCTTATTTGTTTACCTGCATGACCCCTTACTGACATCGGAGAAATGTGAGCAAATGTGTTGTTAAATTATTGAAATATTAACAATATCTGAGGGGAATTGCAAGTATTTTACACTAATTACAAAACGTTTGTGAAAACCTGATCTATACAATGACAAGAAAAGTGAAAGGATGCCAAACCTGGTGAAATTAAATAATTCACGTTATCCATTGTTTGGTTAGAGTTGGTTATTTGCATGTACATTTTACTCTTGATATTTGTTAATCATCGTTTTACA
Source organism: Oxygymnocypris stewartii (assembly GCA_003573665.1). Classification (NCBI taxonomy): domain Eukaryota; kingdom Metazoa; phylum Chordata; class Actinopteri; order Cypriniformes; family Cyprinidae; genus Oxygymnocypris; species Oxygymnocypris stewartii. The sequence continues at coordinate 1,448,232 of QVTF01023105.1, forward strand.
ATTTCAAATTCTAATTTCTGTAATTTTGTCAAATGTGTTAGTTTGATACTGCAATTTACCCACCAAAATGATGTCACTTCCTAAAGGATGATGTCATTAAGCTATTGAATTTTAGTTACAAACCAATTCAAGCAATATTTCCAATAAAACATGTTTAGTTTGAAGCATTTCAGTTAGAGAAATGAACATATGAAGACACACCTGGGGATTTTACAATAAACACATTTTAATAAACTGGGGACATGGTAACATCTGCTAAAATCTGAATTATTTTAAATTCACCCATGTTTAATTAACTGAAATTTCTCAATAAAAAAGAGTAATACCATTTCTATCTTTATAAAATGTGGTTTTATTCAGTATTCAGAGCTAGCTACTGAGGCATGCACACGTAGGCCTAGAGCATGGGGAAAATGACCCAGGTAAAATCAAAAAGTTGCCATAAACATTACTTTCATTAGAGTCATATGAATTCAGTGCAGCAAGACTTGGCACACATGTCATTTTTAATTGACAAACAAACACTTTGAGAAGAGTTGATTCTGCTCAGTGGAGGTTTGGTAAACTGACTAGTGGTATTTCTGTGGTGTTTTTATAGACCATGTTGTGTCTGTGCGGCGTGCCAAAAACTCCTATAAAGCCCTGCCATGCTCAGAAACACCTGAAGAGCAGACGTCACCACACTCAGGATATTGCTATTCAAATGTTTCCTCATCAGCAGCTAACAAAGGCCAATTTGCATGCCATTTTTAACAAAAATATCCAGCACTTAACAGGTGCTTGCCACTAACAGAAAACCACTCAAAAAGCAAACGTAGTCATGTATCGTTATTAGGAATTATCTATGTTATACACATTATTTATTACAGTTATAGAAAGTAAATTTTTCTTTTGAATTTCATGTGAACATGAAAAGGGCGCATTGCCTGAAGATATAAAGCAGTTCTTCAACAGAACTGACAATGAAAACAACAGTGACATCTGCCGGTTGTTCTGTTCAAATACGGTCACGGAACACTGATCGCAAATCAATAAAACAATCATTTTATCGATCTATACTGCACTTAAGTGAGCTAGTAGAGATGTTGAAATATAAAGAAAAACCTCGTAGTAACTTAAAGAAACAGTTTATGAAATGTAAATACATATGGCTGTCTCATTGTGTACCCACCTCATTTTGTTCCAACTTTCTTCTGTGGTAAAGAAGTGTGGCGTGTCTTCGTTCAGTTTTTTTTTTCTGTACAACAGAAGAAAAACGAAATAATAAATTAGTCATTTTTGACTCGTGTTCAATCTTGGGTGAATTATACTAAAGCCTTGAACCTACAAAGCAGTATAAACACAGCATTTAAACCAATCCATTCACGACTTTATGTTTAGTTTCCGCGAGATTCGGGAAATCCATGATAACATGCATTTAACTAAGCGACAAAAAATGAGCTAAATTAGAAAATTATCTCCATATAGGCCTTTGTTGGGGTAACTTGATGAAACGAGCCCTTCCTCTACCCATAGTGCTTTGCTCTCATTAAAAGCCTGGATGTCTCAGTGAAATGGTACAATGTGTTTTTAACTTCTGAAGGTTTTGATCTGAATAAGACAGACTTTCATTTCATGAACATGGCATCTCACTTTGAACACAGCAATGTTTTAGCATGAGTACTTCATTAACGTGAAGGTTATGCTTTTATCACCTGAGCTGGAGCCGTCTGCGAAGAACAGAACGATAACGTAGATAGACAGCCTTACTGGAAAAGGAAACAACAAAACTGCAAGCAACAGAAGCATTGAGGCACTGAGCCTCATAACAACATTTTTTTTTCTTATAAAATTAAACCAAACCCTAACCTTATATAAATAGTAAGCACATGTTGCTAATTACTGTTGTTCTGCACTTATTTGTGTAATTTCACCAAATTGTGACCAAAAACTTTTTGAACATTTCCACTGCCCTGAACAAAAAGTACAGTTAATTCAACAAGCCTGGGTCAAAAATGAACTCTTGCCAAACAGCAATTTTCGTATAAAAGGATATAGCTACAATGATTAATAAGATAACTCACAAAGATATTTTGAGAAATGCCTGAGTTTTTTCTCCTCTTCACAGCATCAGTAAGAAGATGAGTGGCTCTCAGTTGGTTTCGCTTCAGGATATAATTGGATGGCACTGGAAACAGTACCAGAATAGTTTATAAAAGTAAAGAAAAGAAAATCCATCATTAAAATGTAAATAAATATTATTTTAAAACTCAGCTTTATAGCAGTATTTGATTTCCAAATGTCTATTGAACCTCGATTCATTGAAAAATTCAGCACACAAAATATATTTCAGTTGGCACAAATGTATGTTTTATTAGTTTTAGTGATCCAGGTGTGAATTTAGAGATTTGGAAGCCCCAAGTAAAAACAGGAAAGAGGTCTCATATTTAAATAATTGAATATACCAGAATTTTCTCGGAGATTGTCCGTAATGTTTTGGGATGACAATTGGAAAGAGTTTAATTAAGGTATAGCTACAAATTAAAATAATCAATGATCATTTTTCACTGAAAGTTAATTTAATCTCTAAAATGTAAATGTTCCTATTTGCAATTGTATTACTTTTGGGAAATAATTCGATAAATAAGCTGTTACACCTTAAATTGCATAGACCACTCAGATTCATACAGAAAATACTTTTAATTTATTTTTTTACTTTAGAAAGGGTATTCGATTTTTAACAGACATCCATCACAGACATTGAGAGTAATCTCAAATGATTAATGAATTTCATAAAATACGTCTTACATTTACCCTTTCATTCCATTATAAATATTATTCAACAAAGATTTGCTTAAGATGCTTTTTCTAACAAGTGACACAGTAGAGTATATGATTGGACATATATGATTTAAATATATTCTAAATAACAATGATAGAAATTCTTGGTTAAACCTTGTGTTAGACGCAAAAGTATGTCGGGACTTTTAAAAGCAGGATGAGCAAATACACACTCAATAAGGATCACAAAGTGTGATCACAAAGCTTTTTCTTTTTTGTAGAACAGGTAAGCCATCATCATTACACTCAGCTGACCATAATGATTACTGATCAATCAACAAATGAAAGTGTGTAACTGGGTACTTGCACTTCCAAACAACAATTAAGAAAATGAGAGATAAATAGTGCCTGAATCTTGCTGATTTTTGAACTTTTGGTTAGCAGTTTATTGAACTGGCTAGCAATCACAAAACAATGAAAATAAACAAAAAAAATGTAGTCACACTTTATTTTAAGATCCAATTCTTGCTATTAATAAACTATTAACAGCGACTTTTGCCTCAAACTACTGTGCTGCTTATTAACAGTTATTGAGGTAGTTGTTAAATTTAAGTATTGGGTATGATTAGGGATGCAAAACAAGTGCTTTATAAGTACAAATAAACATTTGCATTTATCAGACGCTTTTATCCAAAGCGACTTACAGTGCATTCAGGCTATACATTTTTGTATACAATTGGTCACTATACTAAAGTGTTACCTAAAATGCAGTGAATACTTTTGTGTATTCACACTGCATGACATGCCAAGGACATTTAAAGGTAATGCGTGTAATTTATTTATCCAATAATAATTATGAACCATTGGTATAAGCTGCCTTGCTGAAGAGTGTAAACACTGTGGTGCTTTCAAACTTTGCTCTTCTTGTTTAAACTCCTGGTTAGACCATTAGCATGAATTTGGGGCTGGACTAACAGTTGAAAGACCAATACGTGTGGAAAGTTTCCACACCAATACGTGTGGAAACAGTGGTGAGCATCACAGCATCGCTCATTGTAACTGTATGTTATCTCTTGAAGAAGCACACGGAACATTCCACAAATCTAGAACGTTTTGCAGTAAAGAACTTATCAAATATATAAATCTGAGTAGTTGGCTGTCAGGTGTTTATTTCAAACCACTTAAGTTAAAGGGTATTTTAGTGAAGTAAACACTATTTTTAGTTTTTTTTTGGAGTATCTGTAAAAGTCGGTCATTACCTACACCTTGACTAAAAACTACTTTATTTTAATGTGTCCTTGTTACATTTACTGTGGTAATAACAGTAAATTATGCATAATTAAAGCAAATAACACTACACCAAATCCCAACCTTAAATATATAGTAACATGTTGCTAATTACGGTTGTACAGTACTTATTTGTGTAATTACAGTGTAACAAGGACAAAAAATGTGACCAAATTTGTGACCAAAAACTTGTTTGAACATTTCGAGAAAAGGTAGTTAATTCAACAAATCCAGGTCCAAAAAGAACACTTGTTAAGCAAGCAAAAAGTATGTTGGCAATTATAGAAATATGTAGCCTGATTCACTGTCCAAATTCACACACCACGCCTACATGAGGAAATTGATATATCAATACTTTTGTCTGAAATATTAGCTATGACAACTGACTGAATATGATATAAGCACTATCAAAAATATTTGGTTAAAATGTTTAAAGTCTTTAAAAATATGCCTATTTAAAGTATGGTTAGGCTATTTAATGGCTTTCAGCTATATTAAAATATATTATGTATACACACACTATATAGACAAACATATAATGATATTCTAGGGGATTGTGCGCTTCTAATTTTATAACAACAGTTTGGACAGGACCCTTTTCTATTCTAACACACGACAGTGTCTCTGTGTATAAGGCAAGGATCAAAGAGAAATGATGATTCAGTCAGTGTGGAAGAACGTTTCTTGACATATTGGGAGACCTCTTGTTGATTATCTGTAGTTCCTTGTTGTCAACACTTGTTTGTATGAATGTTCGGTGTAATTTGTTTGCCAATTGCTTGTATTATTTTGTAAAGTGACCGTGGGTTCTTGAAAGGCGCTATAAAAATAAAACATTATTATTATTAATTTGACTGGTCTGCAGAAAGCCAAGTCCTAATCCTAGCTGAACACCTCTGGTGTGACTTTAAATGCAGACCTTGAGCCAAAAACTCATCACCAAACACCAATGACTTGTACATTCATTATATGGACAAAAGTACTGGGACACCCCCTTCTTTAGAAGAGGAAAAAAGTACTTCCTAAAGTGTGGCAACAAAGATTGAAACATAATTCATGCACTTAACTGTATTTCCATCTGTTTTAGAAGGGTCTAAAATGATTTTACCCATATGTACAAGTCATTGGTGTTTGGTGATGAGTTTTTGGCTCAAGGTCTGCATTTAAAGTCACACCAGAGGTGTTCAGCTAGGATTAGGACTTGGCTTTCTGCAGACCAGTCAAGTTCTTCCACACTGACTGAATCATAATTTCTCTTTGATCCTTGCCTTATACACAGAGACACTGTCATGCTAGAATAGAAAAAGGGTCCTGTCCAAACTGTTGCTATACAATTAGATATAAAAAAAAAAAAAAGTTATACATGTGTGCAATGTGAAGAATAAACCTCTGCATCAGAACAATAATGCGACTGTTAAAAAGACGATTCAAATAAACCAAACCAAATTTCTCTTTGCAACAATGTAGACTTTTATTTGTGAAAAAGTACAATACCTTGTCCTTACAAATAAGCGTATGAAAGAACTGAAAGAACATTACAAGGCCATAGGAGGCGTTTCACAGAAGTTAATCTGTGCTGTGACAACAGTGTTCCTGGGGTGGCAGCTTTACCGTGACACGGACCCACAGAGTCAACACAGACCAGCAACACAAAGAGTAAGAAAAGTGTATACAGATTTCAAAAATGAACAAAATCACTCTCCTGCCCCAATAAACCATCATTCGTTTGAAACTCAAATCAATCTTTTATATTTTCACATCCACATCCTCAAAATCAGGTCAACAAGACGACCTGCCATTTTTAATCACAATAGTCATTCGAAACGCACCTCTGATTCCACATTAGGAAAATCCCAGCATATAATAGGAAAACTAAGCTGTTCAAAGCAAATAACAAAAAAGTTTCAGTATTATTGTCTCTATTTTAATGTGTGTATATATATACACACACACACACACATGGTAAAACAAACCTAAATGAACGGCCAGCACTGGTCTCCTCAGGGCATGCTGGGAATACGAGCTATTCCACTCACAATAACACCCATAATTAATGCCCTGCTAGGACGGCGGAGTGAAACGATGGTGTTTACACTAATCGGAGTCTGATTTGGTTAAATTACAGCTGCATTAGTGAGCTAGAATCATCTGGATGCACTAGCTATGTCCTCCGCTGTGCATTTTCCATGTCAGATTAGTACTGTCATTATTTCACGCGGACTCAATGCATCTCCACCTATTGAGCACGCTTTGATGCTCATCTACACCTTCAGCTCTGTACAATATGGTGAATTGGTCTCCAACGGACCAACTGTACCCTGGAATATAATTACATGCCTCTTCTTTACTGATTTACAAAGGAAAAAAGAACAAAAAACATGCATTAAGCGTCACTGTCTTTCAGGCCAAAATAGAAGGATGTGATAAGATTTACAAAGCATGTGCACCAAATCAAACGAACACATTAAACCACTGAGGTTTTTGGGTATGACATCTCTTTTTTTGCATTGTAGGGAGAGAGAGAGGGAGGGCGAGGACACAGGGAAGTTTGTGGAAGAACAGAGCTGCCCCCTTGTGGAGAGCCGTGTTGCAAATGGGCAGGAAACGAAGACACTTTCACCTCCTGAGTACGAGACTGGCCAAAGATTGAGCCGGTTCTACCTGCTGAGTCTCAGCTTGATAGAGTTCTTGACCACGGAGATGGGGTTGGCTGGGAGGATCGGGACATCCGACAGATCAGCGTTAAAAGTTTTCTGTGGAACATAAACAAGATGAGAAGAATGGGAATAATTGTAGCGTCTTAAACAAGTGATACAAACTAATGAATCATCTCTTCTATGGTGAAATGTTCTGTTTGAACACGCTGTGACTGCAATAAGACATTAAGATTTACATTGCAAGCCCTGGGCAATCAACAGACATTTCACTGGAACACAATTCAGCACAGACTAAGTAGAATATGACGGACTCAATTACCTATATAAAAGTGTTCCTTCATTTGAGTTTTTTTTTCTTTACGCAACACCTATATTAGGGCATACTTAAAAAAAAAACCTGTCTTTCTCTTTATGTATTCCTTCCCTTGCTATCTTGCACTTATTTGAACAATGCCTGAGACTTGGTGTTACGAGCACTTCCTCTGTCTGTTTGCCTCTTTAAGATGAATCGCTTTGTATTCCTCAATATTAAGTCGCTGTGGATAAAAGTTTCTGCAAAATGACTAAATGTAAAATAATACTTTTGTCTGAAAATTAGCCATCATAATTGACTATATTACATTAACACTATCAAGTAAAATAAAAAATATATATATATATATATATTAGGGGTGGCACGGTATGCGCACCGAACCGTACGGTTCACAGGGCAAATTCCAACTGGAAGTGATCATCCCGATCCCCTTGAAGTGGGAACTTTGGAGTGAACAGGGCACATGCGTGCAATTATTTAGTCATTTGAACTGCACTTGGCAAAGAGAGCAATCTAATTTCCTCGTACTCTTCAGCTGGGACGCAGCACGGTGTGCATCAGCAGATGTCGCGGTTTTGGTGTCATTTGTCTTTTTATTGTTGTTAGCATAACTGTTGCAAATGAACATACATTTTATATATGTATTAGTTTTTATTTTAAAAAAAATCAGACCATCGTTTTGTCCTATATAGAATGGCTTGTGTACAATTGTGTACACACACATCCCAATCAAAAACATAAAATACATTTTCCAGAAAAGTCTCTTCCCAGGGTAGCATAGTTAATTTGTTTAACCAACAGCTATCGCAATTTATCATTTATTTTTTTGTTTGGAGGGTGACTTTTTATTAATCAAAGTATATAATAAACAATAAGACAATACACAAACAATGTAGACTTATTTGTGAAACTGTTTTTTGTGGATTGCTTTCCACAACTGAAGATACATCTATCCTAGGTAATGGCCATTGTGATAGAAATGTCCATTCAGCTCTACTAAAGATTATTTAAAATACAACATTGATCATCAAATGAATGATATTTGGAATAAACTTAATACACAATTATATATTAAAGCCTAACATCAGTCCTTCAAACAACTTAGACACTGATGGAATCAGTAAAACATTTCAAAAGTTAAAAGCTTTTGGAATCCTAATTAGCTACTACTCAAATTTAATCTAAGATTTTTGTTTTTGAAAAGCCATGAAGCCAAGGCTGTACTTATTCAAAAATACAGTAAAAATGGTAATATACAGAGATATCACAATTTAAAGTAACTTTTCTATTATATTTGGAAAATGTAATTAAAACCTGAATGTTCAGCATCATTACTCTCCAGTGCCACATGATCCTTCAGAAATTATTCTTATATGCTGATTTGCAGCACATTAAATATTTATTCTTATTTATCATTGTTGAAAACAGTTGTGCTGCTTAAAATAAAGATATTTTATACAAAAAATTGATTAAATAGTTTAGCTTGGACGGGGTTTTCTTAAGCTTTCAGTGAGAACAGAAAATTGACTTGTGCTTGAATAGGATAAAGATCACTGTGTAATAATCAATTGATCATGTCCTTACCTGGGCAGGTGGCATCTCCTCTGCCGTGTCCATCACCTAAGAATGACAGGAAATAACATCAGCATTTCGCCTTCTCACATATTCCCTTCTTTTATCATTATAACTAGCATACCCTTTTCATCATTGGTTTACCGTTAATTCAGTCTCTGTTTTAGAGTCACCCTCTGAAGGAATCTCTTCAATGCTTGGCTGAAAGTAGAAAAAAAAACAATCATGACAAAAACAATGAAACTGAGCGATGGGCAACGTGAAGATTACTGCCTCTTCAAGTTCATGGGATGGATGCAATGAACAAATTTTTGGGCACGTTTGCAACAAAAAGAGAACAAATAGCCATTACCGCTGGATCCACAGCTACATGGCCATCAGATTCATCTGAGGACTTTGCATCTGGGGTTGAGAGCTGGAAGAGTAGGATTTAATTACACTTTTTAGACACTATCCACGCTTTATATGTAACGCTAATGATTGGATTGAATAAGAAGAATATAAAATTAACACAATGTTGAAAAATAAAAAACATTTCACATGAGTATTATCCTTTACCTCCTCTACTTTGGCTTTCATGGACATCTCTTTCTCAAGGGGGGAGGCAGGTGTTTTTATGGCAGGGCCAGCAGGTAAACATGGACTGGGTTGAGAGTTCTGTTGGGCACCGTCCTCTTTGGCATTCCTCTCCGAGTCATGCTGAATGGGTGAGGTGGGCTGCTTTAGTGGAGATATACCCTTTCGTGGGGCATTGCTGCTTGAAGTCCCAACATTTTCTGTCTTAGAGGCATCCCCTGCTATGATTAGAAAATACAATCATTATTAGCATTAAGTATCATTTAAAACAAACACAAATACCCTTAACATGCATACCTCAGGTTTTTAGCGACCCGAGATATCATTCACTACCCTCTCCTTAATTTTTTGAGTTAGACATATTTCTTAGTATTCCTCAATCTATTCACAAACAATATAACAAAAAACAAATAAATGAAATGTAAAACAGATGCCCGTTTTCTGATTTAAAAAAATGTGTAAAGTGCATATGTCGCTAGAGACTCGAGGAACGTAAATGTGCAAGTATATTTTTCAGTGTAACTACAGTGGGTACAGAAAGTATTCAGACCCCCTTAAATTTTTCACTCTTTGCTATATTGCAGCCATTTGCTAAAATAATTTAAGTTCATTTTTTTTCCTCATTAATGTACACACAGCACCCCATATTGACAGAAAAACACAGAATTGTTGAAATTTTTGCAGATTTATTAAAAAAGAAAAACTGAAATATCACATGGTCCTAAGTATTCAGACCCTTTGCTCAGTATTTAGTAGAAGCACCCTTTTGATTTAATACAGCCATGAGTCTTTTTGGGAAAGATGCAACAAGTTTTTCACACCTGGATTTGGGGATCCTCTGACATTCCTCCTTGCAGATCCTCTCCAGTTCTGTCAGGTTGGATGGTAAACGTTGGTGGACAGCCATTTTTAGGTCTCTCCAGAGATGCTCAATTGGGTTTAAGTCAGGGCTCTGGCTGGGCCATTCAAGAACAGTCACGGAGTTGCTGTGAAGCTATTTTAGCTGTGTGCTTATGGTCATTGTCTTGTTGGAAGGTAAACCTTCGACCCAGTCTGAGGTCCTGAGCACTCTGGAGAAGGTTTTCGTCCAGGATATCCCTGTACTTGGCCGCATTCATCTTTCCCTCGATTGCAACCAGTCGTCCTGTCCCTGCAGCTGAAAAACACCCCCACAGCATGATGCTGCCAAAACCATGCCTTACTGTTGGAACTGTATTGGACAGGTGATGAGTAGTGCCTGGTTTTCTCCACACATACCGCTTAGAATTAAGGCCAAAAAGTTCTATCTTGGTCTCATCAGACCAGAGAGTCTTATTTGTCACCATCTTGGAGTCCTTCGGGTGTTTTTTAGCAAACTCCATGCAGGCTTTCATGTGTCTTGCACTGAGGAGAGGCTTCCGTCGGGCCACTCTGCCATAAAGCCCCGACTGGTGGAGGGCTGCAGTGATGGTTGACTTTCTACAACTTTCTCCCATCTCCCGAATGCATCTCTGGAGCTCAGCCACAGTGATCTTTGGGTTCTTCTTAATCTCTCTCACCAAGGCTCTTCTCCCCCGATAGCTCAGTTTGGCCGGACGGCCAGCTCTAGGAAGGGTTCTGGTCGTCCCAAACGTCTTCCATTTAAGGATTATGGAGGCCACGGTGCTCTTAGGAACCTTAAGTGCAGCATAATTTTTTTTGTAACCTTGGCCAGATCTGTGCCTTGCCACAATTCTGTCTCCGAGCTCTTCAGACAGTTCCTTTGACCTCATGATTCTCATTTGCTCTGACATGCACTGTGAGCTGTAAGGTCTTATATAGACAGGTGTGTGGCTTTCCTAATCAAGTCCAATCAGTATAATCAAACACAGCTGGACTCAAATCAAGGTGTAGAACCATCTCAAGGATGATCAGAAGAAATGGACAGCACCGGAGTTAAATATATGAGTGTCACAGCAAAGGGTCTGAATACTTAGGACCATGTGATATTTCAGTTTTTCTTTTTTAATAAATCTGCAAAAATGTCAACAAATCTGTGTTTTTCTGTCAATATGGGGTGCTGTGTGTACATTGAGGAAAAAAAATTAACTTAAATGATTTTAGCAAATGGCTGCAATATAACAAAGAGTGAAAAAATTTAAGGGGGTCTGAATACTTTCCGTACCCACTGTATATTTACATATTTGATTACTCAATTAGTGCAATGCATCTTTATTCCTCGAGGTGGCACTGTTTGATAAACAATGACGACGTGATGTTTCACTCCAGAAACCAGATACTGAATGTATTGTGGAAGTGCGCTATGACGATGAAAGCGATGGTAAAACCATCTGCTCAAATTTAACCCTTCTAAGTTTCAAAAGATAACGAAATATGCTTTATTTTATTCTTCTGTAATTCTTCTTAAAATATCAAGAGATTTTTGCTATTGCAGCAGTTAGAGATCCATCTGTGCTGGATATATAGGTTCGGGTCACTAAAGACCCAAATAGGGCTGTCAAAATGGCTGAAAAACTACATTCGAATTTTGAACTTGAATATTATCAAAATTCAAATTATAATCGAATTTAAAATGTATAATTTCAGTTAGAGGGAAAAAAAGCTTTTGGCTTCTCTCCTGAGGCCACATCGAGCAAAATATAGTCCATGGTTCTTCAAAGCAATAAAATAACACTACTATCTTTGATAAAAGTGCATAATGTTTAAAACAATGTTTAACCATATATAATTAAGTTACTTAAACAATTAGAAACAAAACAGCATCATGTATACACAGTTTAATACAAAGCACGGAAAACCGATCACAAAGAGTAACGTTACCTTTTAATTTCCAAAAATGAGATGCAGTGGAATGGGGAAATACCTGTCCCAGCATAAAGTTGAGAAATGTTTTTCAAAGTTGAACTTACAATAATTTTAAAAGGCTTTCTAAATATCCGACTCTCTTTTGCAAGATGCAAGTGCAACGTGATAGATGTCCCTCTAGAATATGCACAAAATGTGCATTCTGTGTGAACGGCTTGATTCCAGTTTTTACGTAAACAACATCTCGGCATTGATGTTGTATTTTTCTGTAGTATTTTGAATAAACAACGTATCCAGTGGGTTCAACCGGATAGGCTTTAAAAAAAAAAGCATTAAAATGCAATGACACCTACCTACATCACATCTCGTGCGCCACTGATAAGCAGCCTGACGCACACCTAAAATTCAAATGCAACTTTTTGCATTCGAATGTGGATTTTAATTTGAATTTTGACATGTATACAAAATTCCCCCCAAAAAATGGACAGCCCTAGACCCGAATATGCAATAATGATTGGCAAAACATTCATGTATTTAAGGGTTAAAGTTACTTTTTAAATCCAAAAAATTTAAAGTCTGTCATCATTCACTGACCCTCATGTTGTTCCAAACCCATATAACACTATTTTGGTGGAACACAAAATAATTTTTTTTGAAGAATGTTTATGCTGTTCTTTCCCATTGTGACATTTAAAGGTGCGTTCACACCGGACGCGAATGCAGCGTTACGCGCGAATTGATTTACATGTTAAGTCAATGCAAAGACGCGATAGACAATCCTGCGGCGCTATTCGCTGCAAACGAGGCAGCACAAATTGCACGAATTACGTGGTGCGAATTGAGCGTTTGACGCGCGAGTTGAAAAATCTGAACTTTGGCGGATATTCGCGTCTCGTTAACCAATCAGGAGCTTGCTCTAGCAGTGACGTCATTACAAGCAGAGGCAGAAAATCCAAAACAACAATGGAGGACAAAGTAATTGTGGTTGTATGTGGGTACCCGGAGCTGTATATACATCTTCGTACTTTAACAAAAACAGGAATACATTTTGCAACGAGACTGGAGCTGCCTGGCAAGAAGCCCCTCCCATGACTGCGTATTCACATCTGTTGTGTAGTGAATTTCACGCGCGAATGTCGCGAATGATGTTCATGCAGTTCAACTACGCACGAATAGCGCGATTTATTCGCTTCTGGTGTGAACGCACCTTTAGTCACTTTTCATTTGTCATGTCAGACCAGGTATGACCTGTCGTAAGAAAATACGGTGGAAATAATATGGAGGAAAAAAATTGATCTGGATGACTTTCATAAAATAAATATTTTGGGGAAAAAGCACAATTAACAGCCTTCAAAGCATATCTTTTTGTGTTCTGTGGAACAGAAACACATACAAGTTTGGAATGATGAGGTAAGAGATGATGAAAATTTCCATTCAGTGAACTATTCCATCAAATGACAAAATTAAAATATCTACTTTAAAGTGACTTTATGACCTTAGTAGACATACCACCTGCCAGGAGCATGCCTTCACTTGAAGTGTCCGTTTTGTCCTGCAAATCTGAGGTGTTTGTGGCAGTCCCAGTGGAGCTACAGTCAGAGAGAGTGGAGAGGAGGAAAAAAAAAGAACAAAAAAGATGTGTACTGGTATTGCCAAAATATATGAGTTACAGAAAGTTAGACAAATGACATTAGGGCAACAGGTGACCAGGTGAAAATGGTTTGATGTTTTACCCCTGAGGGCTGGAGGCACGGGCGACCTTGGCAGCCGTAGGGGACGGCACTGAAATGCTGTTGTCACTGTCAACTGATAGGTCGAGACTGCCATCATTCATCACACGAAGACCATCAGATGAAAGCTGCAAAAAAACACAGAGAAAGACAAGTCAGATCACAAAAAACATTAGTACGTCACTACTGAGTGAGAAAGGTCTCATTATCAATGTTACTAGTCACTACAATGACGGTGAAAAAAAAAAATGGCACATGCATTTTTTTTGTTCTACTTTTTGAAACGATTGTTCAGCATAGTTGCTCAGTAACCGATGAACGCTTGCCTTTCTCTTGCTCCTCTGAATGGTGATTTTGGGCAGTAGCTGTTGCAGTTGTTTCCTCTTCACATGCATGGCTGTGATTTTCATCTCTTGCTCAAACATTTTACTAGAGATGGCCTGCCGGTAAACTACAGCCATTCAGAGAACACGTTGATTACTGTTACTGAGAGCAGTTTAATCATGGCACAATACTAGCAAACATCCAGAGAACAAAAGTGCTCCCAACACGTCCTGTGTGTTCTCTTGCCAAGATAAACCAAATCGTACCCGTGTCTGTGAAGGTCTGGATGTCAAACGTCAGGTCCACGTTAAGATTTTCTGATCCCTCCATTTTTTTGAACACAATACCTATTACCCACATTGTGCTGAAGTCATCCCTGTTTTTACACAAAGGAAAGAGCGAGTAAAGACTCTTCCTATGGTCATCCCTTCCTTTCTTAGGTCAGTTTCGGGCCTTTGTTAAAGTTCAATAAAAGAAAAGACAAAAGCATCTGAAACTCACTTGTCAGTTCCCTCTTTTGGTCCCGGGAATGACTGTGGATTCACATGAGCGAGTGTGATAAACTCATTCTTCTCCAGGTTTCCCACCAGGATTCGGATCTTGGATTCCACGAGGCCCACCCTGTAAGACAAACAGCATATTTAGTCCTAGTCCACAACATGTTTAAACAGATGCAGGGGACATGAACAGAACATCGGTCCGATAAAGCGTGTGACAGTGCTGTACTCACCACTGTAAGTGCTGCTTCTCTGCCTGTGCACTTGCTAGCAACACTATATAATGCCTTGGGACATAAAAGACAGAACAATGCCATTACATCCTATAGACGACGAGTTGTTTAACCAAACCCGGCAAAAGCTAAAGGGCCGCCCCGCCCCAACACACTTCTCTCCAAAGGCAAATACATCTTCACTCAACACAGCAGGGATCAAGAACACACTTCACACGTTAACTTCAACAGCATCTTTTACAGTAGATCAGAAACACGAAAAGATCGAAATGATGATCACTTATACATCAGCCAAGCTGAGAAATAATGTTCTTAATGGGATAGTTCACCCAAAAATGAAAACTGCCATTTACTTACCCTAGAGTTGTCCAAACCTCTAGTTTCGTTCTTCTCTTAAAAACAAAATATATTTTGAAAAATGCCTGTGCCCACTGACGTCCATAGTATTTGTTTCCATACTATGGAAGTCAATGGCTACCAGCAACTGTTTGGTTACCAACATTATTCAAAATATCTTGTTTTGTGTTCAACAGAAGAGAAACTCATACAGGTTTAGAACAACTCGAGTGCAAGTACATAACATTTTCACTTTTGGGTGAACTAGCCCCTCTCGTTTCCCACTAAAAATTCACAAAATACATTTATTTGAAGCAAAACGGCTTAACTTTGTCCTATAAAAGTGACTCAATGCAGGTTAATTGTTATTTTAATAGATGGTCGTATTTACAAACTTTCAGCATTATATCATTTAAAAAACATGATTGTTTGTGGAATATCTCATATAAAGAGAGACCAATGCAAAAGCAAGTTTATGTTAATAACGTTAGATTCAAATGTTATCGTTTGTGGATGCATTCTTTGTATTTTTCTGCAAAGCAACACACTTTGAACATTTTTACCACTCTTACTACATATTAGGGGCTTGTCTCAGACAGCAATAGATACTGCTGCAAATCAATCATATTTAATCTCTTCTTTGAAACCAGCTGTCTTTAAGGAAGAAATAATGGTGATTGTGAATTTTGAGCACTACAATGACCTGTATACAGCCGCTGCATCCTCATGTGGGGTGAGAAGATTGTGTCGAACAGTGAAGGGTTTTCAGAAAGGTTCAAATGAGCTCAAATTTGTTAAAACCCCCAATAACAAAAAACTGTTGACTGGAAAAACTTTAGACCTCCATTAACGTTACAAATATCCAAAAGTCTTTTCTTTAATTAGAATTTTGTTTCTTTTGACCGAAATATTGACTTCAAGCCATTATGATCAACTTCACACCACACTAATTAAACAAAATGATCAAAAACACAGACAGACTAAATGCTAAACACTGACGGAAATTAAAAACACAATGAAATTAGAAACACTAAAAACACAGACTAACAAGAAATACATTGTACAAATTTTGAACTAAAATATTTTATTTTTGAATTGTATACAAATTAATAAAGCACAAGAAAACCAGTAAAACCTTTCTTTTTTTAATAGAAAAGCATTTTAAACTTAAATACCTACCTTTTAAAAATATAAATCTAACCATCTCTAAAGAAAAGTTGCTTACATTTCAAGCATGCTCTGCAACCGTAATTGTTACACATTTGAATTGTCAAAAATGTTGAAGTACCATAAAAGCCATTGTGTTGTACTCCATACCCATAAACTGATAGTAAGCAAAATTCTTTTATTTCAAACTGATGACATGGATTACATAAAATAATATTTGTAAAAGGGCTATAAATGTTTGTGGGTGTAGTTTTGAGAAATGAATCTTTATTGAAATGATTAAATCTCACCATGAGTGTCCAACAGGATATGCAGCTTAATACATACTTGTATTTCTGAAAGAAGTTTGGTGCTTCAAATAGTTTGGACCAATCTGCTTTATTCTGCAATATTTCATCCGTGATTGCAAGACCTGTGAGGAGTTTAACAATTGAAACGCGAGTCAAACAAAACCAATATCGGTGTAATATCAGTGTCTTTTCAGCTTAAAATTTACCACTCAACCAAATATGAAATTTCCATCATTCCAAAGCTGCATGACGTGGTTTTTAATCAGTGGAACACAAAAGGAGATGCTGCACATTGTACTTAAAGGACAAAAGAAAAGAAACAAAACAGCCCCATGAATGTAGTGTATACACTACCTAGATCCATATTTGAAAGTACCTGAACAAAAATGAGATTTAAGAGCTTTTGCAGAGGGGAGGATTTTCAGCCAATTTAAATTTGTGTGTTCCTCAAACAAAGCTTGAGAAGACTTAAATATAGTTATGTAATATGGACTCGGTATACATAATATTCACGGTGCTTTTTAATGGTAATTTTTGGGGGATTTCAGAAAAGCTCAAGGTGAACAATGTAAAATGTTTCATTTTGTGTTACACTGCAGAAAGTCAGTCATGCCGGTTTTAAATGACACGAGGGTGAGAAAATGTTGACATTTCATTCTTCTCATTATTCTGAGAATAATTCTAGGGATCTTTAAATGAGACTGACCCTGCTTGAACTCTTCCACCATGATGGCCCGAGTAGAAGCGGACACATTGTAAGTGGAGTTTTGTTGAGGGTAAGCTGGTGTGATGATTGGCATGAGGTGGTACCGGTCACTGGGGGTTACCTAGAAAAAAAAAAAAAACCTTAGCAGTGCAATAAATCACAATTAATTCACATAGCCTGAAGTGAATTAGTAAACTGAGACAGCACAGGAAGATTATTGTACTTTTTAGTAAAAGACATGCTAAATATGGTGTCTATAGAAGTCGGTGCAGAAAGCTTGAATAAGATTTGTCTGATGAAAACACAGGGCTCTAGACTATCTTTTTGCACTGGTTGCACAGGTGTGCCTAACTTTTTTTCTTATGTGCACCAGCACAAAAGTTAGGTGCACCCAAATTTTCGTATAGGCAATATTGACTAGTAAACGATTAACAAACAATCTGGTCAACATAAAGTTCTTTATTTGAAGCACAATTCTACAGGAAAGGTCACTTATTGAAAAAGTGTTGGTGCTTCACTGAGCTAATATTTAAACTTAAAAACATCAAGATAAATTAAATAGAAAATCTAAATTAAGTGTTTGAAGGGCGTCAAACTGAACATCTCATGGCTCAATGTCTTATGGACTATCCTCCATTGCAGTCACATGCCCCTCGGATGGCCAATTCCTGTAGTTTGGCCTTCTTGATCTTTGGCCTTGGCTAAACCAACTGGCCACACTCTCTCTAGCATCAACATCTTCCAGACTTGCCCCCTAATTCTTATCAGATCTTCCACTGTGTCTGAATGAAGATGCTCTAGTGCAGTGCTTCTCAAACCCTCCCCTTAAACTTATTAAAAAATCCTTCAAAATATACCACAGACAACATTCTTCTAATATTGTTATGACTTTTCTGACTTCGAGAACCATTGTAGGGCTCCAGACTAGCATTTAAGGACACCAGCACCAGTGCCTTTAAGTTCTACAGAAGGTGGCACCAGCACCTGACAGTAAAGCACTCACCCTAATCACACATGTACATCTCAGAGATGTCTACATTTACATATTCAAGAGGTATTTTTAAGAGTGTTTGCTCATCTGCAATACGTCTCTAATATATTTCCAGTCAGATGTCAAATAGAGATTTATTAAATGCATGTAAAACTGCCTCTGAGACGTTTATCAGATTACACAGCAGATGTTTCCCAGATCTTTAGCAGACGTCTTACAGATATACTTGTGCTGTCTGGGTAGTTGAGATGCAGTTCAAAATTAACTTTTATCAATGTCATTCATAATGTCTAAATATAATTTAATAAATACAAAATATATATATATATATATATATATATATATATTAGGGGTGGGCATAGATTATTTTTTTTAATCTAGATTAATTTTGGAATTAATCTAGATTAATTTTGGAATTAATCTAGATTAAAATGGCTCATTTGAATTCTGCCGAAGGCATTCAGAATATGTGTGCTACCCAAATAATGACTAAAAGTAAGTCTTTGAGAACGGGTTTCTCAAGCCAGGTGGCGCATTAGACCAGGGGCTCATCTCCTGTTTCCAAAATGCATCACAAACTTTAATCTCTTCCCGTCCCAATCCCACGAAAAAACTGGAGGAAAATCCCGTTCCACTCCCGGAAGAATGACTCCCATTCCCTCCCACTCCCGTGTTGTTGTTTTTTTGGTTTTTTTGCCGATAACTGTCAATTACAGTAAAAATATAGTACAGATCACAGCGTGCCCACCTTATTAGTTGAATAAAAACCCAAAATGTCGTTTTTTGTTATTATATTGAACTGAAAGCCATCTTATGCACAGTGTTGCACAGATTAAATTTCATGTAAATCATCCATGCTAACACACACGTCTTCTATTTTTATTTTTTAGACATTTCACTCTCTATAGATATATTTTTCAAAGACGGAGTTTCTAGCTCAAGTTCACATGAGACCTAAAGCGCATCCTGTTTGCTTAAAAGCGCAACGTTTCGTTGTTATTCTGAGTGCACACAAATAAACGTAGAGTCTTTACAGATTCGAAAGATGTATTAGGCTACTTTTATCTGTATGACCAAGAATGACGGAGATTTTAAGAGCAAGTGAGCGCACCGGAGCCTGTCCTGCAGCAAACGCGCTTCCACACAAACACTTCAATAACGCACATTTCTCTAGGTTAACATCATATTGAGCGGCCATGTAAAGTTGCTACTACATACATCTTTCAGATGAAAAGCCATATTTGAGGTTGATGAATGATAGGTGAGCGTTTGGATGTCCTGCCCGATTGTATTACCACATAGACCAGCCGTTAACAATCTGTCCATCACGGACTGCGAGCCTCTAGTTCGAAGACTCGTTCTCGCCCCTACAGTGCAATTCGGCTAGGTATACATCCGCGCTAAAATATCAGGGTGAAAGTCATCATAGCTTGCGTAGTATAGACCCAGCTCCCAACCCAACTTTGAGAATAGATTAACGGCGATATTTTTTTTATCGCCGATAAGAGTCTCGCGTTAACGCAGCACGTTAACGCCGATAACGGCCCACCACTAATATATATATATATATTAGGGAGTGGAAATGGCTGATAAGCCTATAAGTACTTCTCTGCAGCCATCTAATAGGTGGTAATTTAATGTATTTTTTATTTTTAAATAAGTGTTTGCTTTCCTACATTATTAAACTTTTAGTTTTATAAATGGGGCAACCTATGAAGGATGAACAAATAATGTCATCACATTAAAAATAACTTTAAAATTCTTAATACTTAAAGCTTTGAGGTGCTGGGAAAAGTTGTGTGAAGCATTTAAAAACACTAAGACATTAGACCATTTCTGCCACAAGTTGTTCCTGTAGTCTTGCTATGTTAAATCCATGGTGAATGGTGGTGATGTGTTTATTGAACAATGTTTCTCCTGGTTTCCACATCAGTGGCGTTTGTTCTGATGTCTACAGCTTTAACAGAATTTGAATGCTTCTCACAAGATTTGACAGATGTTATTGATTCTGGTGTGAATTCGACTGCTTTCTTCACTGTATCTCCCAGCACTGTGTATAACGGTGTCGCGTGATCGAGAGCAGCCCACGGCTCCGAGCAGATAAACGTCTGTAGCCCAGACGAGTAGCGCGGATTCGTTCCGCTTTCGGTTCGTTTGTCCGATGTAGCTCTTGTAAATCGGGCATGAAGAGAACGCAAAGCTGTTCATTCCATTTTTGGAACTGAGAAACAACCTTTCTTTGACTGAATGCGCATTGCGGTGACGTCACAAGACGCGTCTAAGCGCAAAATCTGTGGCAATTTGGAAAATAGCAGAGTTCGCTTGATTTTGCGATAAATTCAGCGATCGCAGAATCCTGGAGGGACTGTCAGACACTCACTGAACAGAGCAGATTCAGAGAAAGAGCTGCGTGCATCTTTAATACTATTTCTCTCTGTCAGCACTCGCATCTTCAAACATACACACACGTGCAGGAATATCTGGACCACGGCCAATCAGAGAGGGGGGGGGTCCGCTCTTCACTATCTCTGATTGGTTTAGAGTCAGACCACGATACATTTACATTTACATTTAGTCATTTAGCAGACGCTTTTATCCAAAGCGACTTACAATTGGGGAGTACATAAAGCGATTAATCTTGAAGAGGCAAACATACAGAGGAAGTGCCAATAACACCAAGTCTCAGGCATTGTTCAAATAAGTACAAGCTAGCAAGGGAAGGAGAGAAAGATGAAGATTTAGAAAAAGTGAAAGAGTTTTTTTTTTTTTTTTTATATAGTCAAGTAGAGTTGAAAGAGATGAGTTTTCAGTTGTTGCTTGAAAATTGACAGGGATCCAGCATTCCGGATGGGGGTGGGAAGATCATTCCACCGGCCAGGAGCGGTGAAAGAGAATGTTCTGGAGAGTGATTTTGAGCCTCTCTGTGATGGTACCACGAGGCGTCGCTCACTAGCAGATCTCAGGCTTCTGAGATCTCAGACGATATGAGCCTAACGAGGCTATGAGCCTAATAAACAAGTTTGTCTTGCTTTTTGCAGTGCAATATTGGGTAAAAATGCAGCTATTTTCGTCAATTACGGCTCGTTTCATCTTACAGAGATTCAGACTATTTGAATGAATTATAGCATGTTAAATTATATATTTTCACAACCCAGTCCCATGAATATTGTGATGATGTAAATGTATTTCTTATTAGTTCAATACATTTCCTGATTGTCAGTTTTGTACTCATTACACACGTCGAGACTTAAGCAAGTAATCAAGGCATTTTAAGAGTCTCTTAATCTTAATGTTTGGTGCTCTCAAAACATTGCTTGATTTATCACTTATTACTTAAGTGTTTAATAATCTTGTAACCTCAAATACCAGAAATGTAATTGGAAGTCTGATTAATTTCCACAAGTCACTTTCCCAAATTCTACATGAGTTTTAAAATTTATGCATTTAGCAGACGCTTTTATCCTGCATTTAGGTTATACATTTTTTTCATCAGTATGTGATGTGTGTTCCCTGGGAACTGAACCCACAAACTTTTGCCCTGCTAACACAATGCTCTACCACTGAGTCACAAGAACAATTCGCCTTTTATTCTCCCTACATATATTTTAATTATACATAGGTGAACATTACAGATATTTATGTATTGCTAGGCCTTGAAACATGACATTTTCTTGCAACAATGGATTTTTTGGTTTAAATGTTTTTTATGGCAATAAAAATACTGAATACTGTCAAAAACATCAATATCATAGCTTTACAACACAAAACAAATAAACATTCAGATAAATTAATGAATAAGTACCCTGGGATCCCATACTGGGAGGTTGAGATTACAGTCTTCAGGCTGCTTCAGAAGGACTGGGTTTGGCCATTCCCTGAAAACACCAGCCAGGAAGAAAAACAGTGAATAAATTAATCTAAAGAGAACGGGTCTCTGAAAACAAAGAATAGAAGTTTATATTCATATTCTATGTTATCTCGTTGACTTCAAACCAGTGGTGCCGAGGGCAGTTTGAAAAACTCACCACTTTGAGAAAACCAAGAAGAACTTATGGACCAGCGTGGATGCCACAGCATTGGGGTAGAGTTGGCAGGTTCTTGCAACCAACATGGCCCACGATACGCCCCCCAGAAATCCCAGGATATTGGAGTAGATATTATGACCTGTAGGAGACTCAATGTCATTTATGTCTTAATTTCAGTAAACCTCCGAATCAACCACAGGAATGAACGGACCTGTAATTTTTTCAATTTCACACCCTGACTAAGGTCAAATGAAGCATTTCTAAAAGCCAAATGGAAATCAAGTATCGATTGTTTTTCAATAAAGTGCAAACATGAGCATGTACTGTTGCTAGGCAGCAAATGCAAGCCAAACGAATCTCCTGAGGCACAATGCTGCCGCGTGCTGCTTTTCATTGACTGCACTAATACCCACAAACACAACAAGGTCATTTAAGGTCACGGTGAGTTTTTTTTCCACATAAGACCAGCTGTGACATGTTCCACAAACAGAGTACAATGCAATGCTAACACACAAGCAATTACTCACGTTTGGCCCACAGTTTGATGGCTCTTAAAGTCAGTCTGAAATTCTCTATGTTGGGCACCAGGTGAAGAATTTCATCAGTAACTCTGCAACCTGGAAGTCAGCAGATTGAAGAATTTGTTTTTATAAAAAAGTATATAAATCAAGATTACCATGGGAAAACTTAAACGAGCAAACAACATTTGGGGCAAGGTTGATAATATCAATTAATCGACTTTAATCAACCTTCATTTTGATGAACTGATACAGATTCTTAAATCCCAAGATCAATCTTTTGGTCTCTGCTGTTTTCTGTTGATGCGTGTTATACTAAACCTTACTTGTAGTCAGTGTTGGGTAAGTTACCAAAAAAAACTCATCCACTACAAATGACTAATTACTTGTTTAAAAAGTAATCAGATTACCAATTATTTTACTTTCAAGTTTACTTTACTTTTCAAGTTGTCAAACCTAAAACATACACTACATAGTCATAGAACTCATAGTTCTTTCATTAATTTAATATTGACTGAAAAATACATAAGTATGCCAATTATTTGTTTGATTCACTCCCGATATAAAAAAAACTTTGTTTTGCTTTTGTAAAATAAAGAAAACAAATAGGGAGCGCTTTCTGCATTTTCAGTCTCCGTGAATATCTTCCTGAAACGAGTCATTAAAATGAACGAAAATGACAAGAAAAATACAGTATATCTAAAGAAAGCTTGAAGTGTCTATTATTAAATTAAGTCATGTCGAAAACAAATATTCTCTGATAAAATAATCCGTATGAAACCATGAAAACTCAGACGGGCAATGTATTATATCTAAAAATGAACAGCAACAGAATTTGTTGGACTCTTTAATTACCCTTTAAAATAAAGTCATGTACAAACTGACAGGGTTCCCTGTATCGTTTACAGATTTGTTGAGAGACTGTTCTTCTTTAGATAAACTGACATGACATCCAAACAAATTGATATTGAATCAAAATGCAATGAGATTGTGAATCAGGATCAATTCTGAAAATGTCAATACACAGCCGTCAGCCCCAACATAATTAATCAATTATGACCAATTACCATTCAAGCTCCGGATGCAGCGAATGTCAAGGTTCTTTAGCAAGGCATCACATCGCAAATCCAGATTTTCTGGAATGGCTTGTAGTGCCAGTCGGGCAAATAGTATGTCAATCTACAATCAACATATAGAAAAAAAAATTATATTTAAAGCAACATTGGGGGGGGGGATTTGCCATTAAATATTCCTTTATATGTAAGGATATATATATATATATATATATATACAAAAATATACCTCAATGCTATCAAAAGACAGCTTTATCACTGGTACAAACGCTTCCTCCACCGCCTAGAAGGCAAAAGCAAAAATCAATCATTAAGCCTAACAGATATTGCAAGGAAGATGTATACTGCAGTGTTTCCCACAGCTTTACACTATTTGTGGCGGAAATCCCCCGACATATGTACATATATATATGCAAATTAATGGCATTACATGCAAGATAAAATTAAAATGACATTAAACTTTACTGAAGAGTCGGCTTCCTTTTGAAATACAGTGATATTAAAACACCCGCACCAGATTTAGATTTTTAAAATGTGCAGTGCTTATGTTTATTCGACGAAATCAAAGCCTTTTGGAAAATCTTTTTGAGCCGGTCAGTTTTGTTATTGTGGCGGTCCGTCACAAATAAGTCAATGAATGGGAAACACTGTAATGTATATGTACACCACTCCCAAAAAGCAGCATACCCTTAGGTCTTTGACTTCCTCCTGCTCCTTTAATTTCTCATAGAACGAGGAGTAGAAGTCTGATCTCTCCACATGACGGGGCGCAACGCAGAGAGCATCAATATCAGCACCTACACAATTAGGTTAGTGAATGAGATATTGCAGACACACAGAGACTATGTGAAGTACCCGTATCAATCTATCTAGAACTAGTGTATAAAACGTACCCCTGGTGTGAACTCCAAGTCTGTAGGATCCAAACGTGAAGATTTTTCCACCAACACTATCAATCACTGATGCTGGAATATTCTGTGATTATATGAAAATATAGAACAGTTAGTATCTGTGAGCAGTTATTCAGAAGTTTACGTATGTATATAACAATTAAAAGGCCAATAAGATACCTTAACTTCACTGACTTCACGGATCCACACCTTAACCAATGTATTTAGCTTCCCTAGGACTAGGATTCTGTGGGCAAAAGAACCGGCTTTAAACAAAAGCAATATGATGAAGACTAGGGATGTGCAACAACGATCGAGTACTCGGCCGTGACCGCGATGATCGATCATGAAAACGATGATTGTGGATTTTTTTTTCTGATTGGTTAAAGCAGCACTTTTGGCGGCACCCTGAGCTCTGATTGTTTAGCTTGCCACAGCATGCAGTCCAAAATATAGAGGTGAGAAGAGAGAAGCTTGGCTTTGAAGACATGTAGTGATGTCTGGGTTAGCTACATACATATCTGATTCATCTAAAACAGGATGCGTTGGGATATTAACATTTATTTACATGCAGCTGAATGCGCTCTATATTACCAGTGTTTAGTTTCATGCTCAAATGCAAGGCCTGATATTGACGGAGTTATTTGAAACGGTCATATTGCTTTTAGATATTTAAAAAAAATAATGTTGTTACAATAATTCAGCAGTGCTTTTTTCATCATATTTGTTTAACAGTATGCATACTTCAATTTCAATTGTTTTCATACTTCGTATGGCTTCGAAAATGCGCAGGCAATTTACGAATCACTTGATAATGTGGATGAAAATATAGCAGAAATCTGCCATAAACAGCATTATAATGAGAACATTATATAATATGAAATCTATAGTAAATTCCTTGCCCGGGATTCAGCACGCTGTTATGAAAGCGCATCACGGCAGGAGCTCTCTCTCTCGCTATAGCACATAACTTAAGTTCACTGGTATTTCATAAACATAGCATTATAATTAGAACTTTATAGAATGTGATCTATAGTAAATTCCATCTGCTTTCCTTGCAGCGTGCTGTTGAAAGCGTGTCACAGCGGGAGCTCTCTTGCTCTCACATGCACGCGCACTCGTAACTGAATATGTTTACTGGCATTTTGAATCCTTTTGTGCAGATATAAGTTGTAATGTGACATCTATGTTATGCATCCACGTTATCAGTTTTATTTAATAGGTATCATAGGTTGTGTCATAGAACAGGCTTCAGTTTAGTTACATAAAGTCACTCTACACAGGGCTCTAGACTAACTTTTTGCACTGGGGCGCCTAACTTTTTTTCTTAGGTGCACCAGCACAAAAGTTAGGTGCACCCAAATTTTCATATAGGCAATATTGACTAGTAAACGATTAACTAACAATCTGGTCAACATAAAGTTATTTATTTGAAGCACAATTCTACAAGAAAGGTAACTTACGGAAAAAGTGTTGGTGCTTAAAGTTAAAACATCTCAAGATAAATGAAATAAAAATAAAATCTAAATTAAGTGTTTGAAGGGCGTCAAACTGAACATCTCGTGGCTCAATGTCTTATGGACTATCCTCCATTGCAGTCACATGCCCCTCGGATGGCCAAATCCTGTAGTTCGCCCTTCTTGATCTTTGGCCTTGACTAAACCAGCTGGTCACACTCTCTCTAGCATCAACATCTTCCAGACTTGACCCCTGAGTCTTATCAGATCTTCCACTGTGTCTGAATGAAGGGATGCTCTAGTGCAGTGCTCCTCAAACACCCCTAAACCTATAAAAAATCTGGCGCCCCAATCCCACCTCAGACTACCAAAAAAGTATTTAAAGAGGGAAAAAAAAACACCTGGTCTGTCTGTGCTCATACTGTATTTTAATTAGGGATGGGTATCGTTAAGGTTAACGGTATTACTCTTATCGATCCGGTACTTTAACGGTATTCTTATCTGTACTGTTTTTTATACACACACACACACACACACACACGGGGTACGGAAAGTATTCAGACCCCCTTAAATTTCTCACTCTTTGTTATATTGCAGCCATTTGCTAAAATCATTTAAGTTCATTTTTTTCCTCATTAATGTACACACAGCACCCCATATTGACAGAAAAACACAATTGTTGACATTTTTGCAGATTTATTAAAAAAGAAAAACTGAAATATCACATGGTCCTAAGTATTCAGACCCTTTGCTCAGTATTTAGTAGAAGCACCCTTTTGATTTAATACAGCCATGAGTCTTTTTGGGAAAGATGCAACAAGTTTTTCACACCTGGATTTGGGGATCCTCCTTGGGACATTCCTCCTTGCAGATCCTCTCCAGTTCTGTCAGGTTGGATGGTAAACGTTGGTGGACAGCCATTTTTAGGTCTCTCCAGAGATGCTCAATTGGGTTTAAGTCAGGGCTCTGGCTGGGCCATTCAAGAACAGTCACGGAGTTGCTGTGAAGCTATTTTAGCTGTGTGCTTATGGTCATTGTCTTGTTGGAAGGTAAACCTTTGGCCCAGTCTGAGGTCCTGAGCACTCTGGAGAAGGTTTTCGTCCAGGATATCCCTGTACTTGGCCGCATTCATCTTTCCCTCGATTGCAACCAGTCGTCCTGTCCCTGCAGCTGAAAAACACACCCACAGCATGATGCTGCCACCACCATGCTTCACTGTTGGAACTGTATTGGACAGGTGATGAGCAGTGCCTGGTTTTCTCCACACATACCGCTTAGAATTAAGGCCAAAAAGTTCTATCTTGGTCTCATCAGACCAGAGAATCTTATTTGTCACCATCTTGGAGTCCTTCGGGTGTTTTTTAGCAAACTCCATGCAGGCTTTCATGTGTCTTGCACTGAGGAGAGGCTTCCGTCGGGCCACTCTGCCATAAAGCCCCGACTGGTGGAGGGCTGCAGTGATGGTTGACTTTCTACAACTTTCTCCCATCTCCCGAATGCATCTCTGGAGCTCAGCCACAGTGATCTTTGGGTTCTTCTTTATCCCTCTCACCAAGGCACTTCTCCCCCCGATAGCTCAGTTTGGCCGGACGGCCAGCTCTAGGAAGGGTTCTGGTCGTCCCAAACGTCTTCCATTTAAGGATTATGGAGGCCACGGTGCTCTTAGGAACCTTAAGTGCAGCAGAAATTTTTTTGTAACCTTGGCCAGATCTGTGCCTTGCCACAATTCTGTCTCCGAGCTCTTCAGACAGTTCCTTTGACCTCATGATTCTCATTTGCTCTGACATGCACTGTGAGCTGTAAGGTCTTATATAGACAGGTGTGTGGCTTTCCTAATCAAGTCCAATCAGTATAATCAAACACAGCTGGACTCAAATCAAGGTGTAGAACCATCTCAAGGATGATCAGAAGAAATGGACAGCACCGGAGTTAAATATATGAGTGTCACAGCAAAGGGTCTGAATACTTAGGACCATGTGATGTTTTTTTTTTTTTTTTTATCTGCAAAAAAATTCTGTATTTTTCTGTCAATATGGGGTGCTGTGTGCACATTAATGAGGAAAGAAAATTAACTTAAATGATTTTAGCAAATGGCTGCAATATAACAAAGAGTGAAAAAATGTAAGGGGGTCTGAATACTTTCCGTACCCACTGTGTGTATGTATATATGTATATATATATATATATATATATATACACACACACACATCTATCTATATTTATATGATAGATTAGCAGCTTAATTAACATTGCTTTATATTCTGAAACGTTAAACAAATATTTATTTAAATAAATATAAAACATTAATTTGTAAATGCACCAGTGTGCAGGCATTTTTAGTGTTTTATATACGCAAGTTACAGTAAGAACATGAACAAAGAAACAAAGTTAAACAAACTGACAAATATACCATTTGTCATATCATAAAACAAATGTACAAATGAAATGAAAAAAAAACAGTGATGTAATTTTTCCATGAATGTCTACTAACATTAATGTTCAGGTAAGTAATAGCTACGAAAGAAATCTGAAAGTGATCAAATGTAAATGAACACTGCATAGTTTTCACTATATGTATTGATAGATTAATGCTTAAAGCTATAACTTTATTCAGATTAAGAGCTGTGAGTGATTTACTCTTTGCATTTTGTTCTTTGATTAACATTAATGAAGCACCAGTCTGTCACTAAAACAAAATATTGTCACACAATTTTCTCCCAACTGTTCTCATTCACTTTAAGACATGAACTGTGTTTAAGTGAATACTCTCCAAGCCGGCCGTTTTTACATGCTTTGTGTGTATTTGATCGTTTGGACGCGTCTGAATCTCAAAGTGTACTTTGCTTGACAGTTTTAGAGCGCGCCGCGCACGCGCGCACACACACGCACACACACTTCAGCCTGGGGAACAGGCGTCTCTCGTGCGGATTGTACTTTCAACATTTTATTATCAAACATGTCCAGCAATTTAGTAACTGTAAAGACGGCATTTTACAACAATCGGCAAACGATTGATCTGATTCTGACGTTAAGTTTTGGTCAGGGAGGAACGAATGCGTGCCGCTGTGAAGGGAAGGAAGTTGTGCTATTAGAAACGCGGCTATAATACTTCGAAGCCAAAATAAAATAAAAGCCCATTAAATAAACAGTTTAATATAACTATTAAACAGGTCTAAAGGGTAAGCATGTTTTAATGGTTATTTCTCTCTTCGATCATAAACAGGGCTTTCATGTTGCGCGTGCTGAAACTCCTCCACGTGAACGATCGCGCTTCTGATTTGGGAATAGCAAAAATGCATCATAGACAAAAGTTTGGGGTCCGCCCTTCACTATCTCTGATTGGTTTAGACCACGATATGAGCCTAATGTCTGTTGTTAAACCACAGGGAGACTCAGAGTCTGAGACTTTTTTTTCGTTTCTCGAACGGCTGATCGCACAGGTGCGCCCTCAGATTTTTTTTAGTCGCACCCTTGAGAAATTAGGTCGCACTCTAGAGCCCTGCTACAGCTCCACCTCAGGCTTTTCAGATGCTTCTTCAAAGTTCATATTTTCATAGACATGATTTTATGTCATTTTTTATTTTAAAAACATTCATTTTCATAACGGTCTTCAGATTTTCATTATTTCCATTACGGCCATGCCCCACCCCAGAAAACTTAAATTACTGACCCCACTTTTGAACAGCAGTGTAGAAGTCAGTGCTAATTCTGCTAAATCATTTTAACTACTTTGATTTCAGCGCATGTTGCCATTATGGTTCCTGGGTGTTGTGGTAACTTCGTAAATTTGTTTCTTCATTTTGTCCTTTTTGTAATGTTTCAAACAAATCATGCTTTCTTGGGAATGCTGTAGCAATTGCCAAATATTTGAAGAGTTTAATTTGATAAATTAGTTTACACTTTTGTAAAATCTCTTTAAGAAAAGTCAAGTCACCTTTCTTTATATAATACAGATTGTATCAAAGCAGCTTTACAGTCACACAGGAAAATAGTTTGTCAATAATGCATTAGACAATTTTTCAGTTCATTGTTAATGAGTCAACGCTTAGTCACTAATCAATGCTTAGTGACATAATCCTCTGGGAACTGACATCAATTTGGTGGGAAAACCCAAGAAATGGATTTGATTAACTCCAAGTACGCAATAGAAGTCTCAAAATGCATAAACCACATAGACGTGTGATTTAGTGAATAGTATCTCATTTACCTCCGCTGCAGCTCCAGCTCCTCCTCAAAGACACCGAAAGGTCGGAGGGTCTCTGTCAGCTTCCGTGTGAGAACCAGATCGGCATCTTTAGGTAGTGCCAAGCTGATAGGAGATGTGATCCCATAATGCTTTGGGGTCTGCTGGGCTGTTTGCACCTGACTGGAAATTGGACTGTGAAAAGGTCAAATACAAATTGTCAGACTCAACAGAAATATATTTTGTACTATAATAGAATGTGATCACATGAACTGTTCACATCTCTGTCGAGCTCAAAATGATTACTATTATAAAATAATATTGGAAAATGTTTGCAAATTTAGCATCCAAACACCTGACCATGGAGAAGTCAAAAAATACAAAATACTATTAAAATAAGTTAAAGATAAATAGGAAGCTACCTTTACAGATACTTTTAATTCTTTAATACTTTGCAAGAGAACATAGAAATGCATTTTTTTTTTTTTTTAATATTCAAACCTCAGTTCGAAGGAGACATTTCCATGTAAACGACCACTTTGTGAGCACTAAGTGAACAGCTCAGAATATGACATATTTTGCATAAAGACTATTTATTGCGCATATGACCATTGTCTTTGGGGCGTTCACACGTGACGCGTCATGTTTGAATTATTTCGTTTGTTTGTCACGCCAAAATAGTTCAGCTTTTATAAACGCTTCTGTTCCGTTCGGCTGCGCTTCGTCTAACGTTAGTTGTTTAGTGCGCCAGAACGCGTCTTGTGTGAATGCCCACTTGAAGGGTAACTTATTAGTATGAAGCCACTGAACTAACGTACATCTTACGTTATGCGTGGACTACAAATCTGAACAAAGTTCAGCAACCACTGTATGATATACATTTAAAGTCCATAACTTAAATACAAACCAGCATGCTTACTGTGAGTAATTTCTAAGTCTGTTTATAATTTCATCTCATTACTTAACGCATACTGACACGTTTAATTTCAAATCCAATGCAATGTAAACTAGTTTAACAACTAAAAAGCAGCTTTAAATGCTGTGATAAACGTGTCGAGTTTGCGACCGATTCGTGACATAAGGCCCAGGACCTCGCGTTTGCTTTAATTGCGCTCGTCTTCAGACTCCGACAAGATACTTACAAAGACATTATGAAAATATCCGGCTTATGAGAAGCTGAGAAGCAGGTTATATTCCGCCATTACGTTCCAGCCTGTCATGAACTGTTATGAAGGCAATGAAGTTGTTTCTTTTGTTTGAACCAACATGGCGCTCCGGCAACTGCCAATTGGTACGGGAAGTGACGCCATGACGCATCCCTCGCTGACGCTAGTTGACCTGCGTCTTGTTTTTCTATCCTTTAAAGGGGCAGCAGCTAGCTAAAAATCTTATATACTAAAATCGTATATATATTCCAAAAACACTGTCACAAACTTTTAAAAACCTACGTCTTGTTTTCCTAATATTTAAAGGGGCAGCAACTAGCTAAAAATCTTAAATACTAAAATCCAATATATTTTATTTAACGTTACATTATATTTTCCATATAGTGACATACATTGTCACAAACTTTTAAAAACATTTCTTCATTAAATTTCACGTGTAATTTTTTGCCATAAGTAAGCAAACTGCAGTTTTCAGCAGTGTTGGGAAAATGTGTAAGTCTACAAATTAAAATATATTTTATATTAGCGGATTTCAGTTATATGTACATAAAGTTATTTTGTATTAATTAATGAATTCATTATTTAATCTGTGTATGTGTATTTCTTTTTGGGGGAGGGGGGACTTGACCCCTGGAAATGTACCAAATTATATATTATATTATTAACTTAATAAACTGTGAATGTGATCTGGCCCCTTAGGTGACTCCCAGTGAGGAGGTGGTACTTTAATATTTTCACTTTGATTAAAAAACAGTGAGACATTAAATAATGACACTGAAAAGCACCATTAACGAAACAACTTATTTTATTGTACATTTAACTACAATAGCACAGTGAGCTAATCATCTGAGTTGTTCCTGAAGAGGTATTCAGCCTGAAATGGAGTAAAGAGAACATGACACAAAAATAGAATAGTTGTTAAATAGAACATGTGATATGAAGTCGATGAGAAGTGTTACCAAAAACTCCACAGGGTCATCAGGCTTGACCTTACAGCAGTCCATCAGTCCTTGTATGACAGTAGGCATGACATATTTCATCAGGTAGTGTCTCATGGGGACAGATCGTGTCTCTAATAGCTCAAATTCCTGCTTCCTCACCTCGGCCATGTTCTTGTTCTGAAAATATATATCAACAAGCTGAGCAATGTAGTCGTTACAACAGAATGCCTTTGATTGTGTGAGGTCAGATGTATTTATTTTTTGAAAGAAATGTATAATTTTATTCAGCAAGGATACATTCAATTTATTAAAAGTTACAAAAAAGACCTTTACATTGTTACAAAAAAATATATTTCAAATAAATGTTGTTCTTTTTAGCTTTCCATTTATCAAAGAATCCTGAAAAAAGGAATCAGTTTCCCTAAATCCTAAAAAAATGCATCATGGTTTCCACAAAATCAGTTAACTGTTTTCACTGATAATAGTAAGGCATGTTTTAAGCAATGAATCAGCATATTAGAATGATTTCAAGTATCATGTGATACTGAAGACTGGGGTAATGATGCTGAAAATTCAGCTTTGCCATCACAGGAATAAATTACATTTTAAAAGGTATTAAATTAGAAAATAGCTATTTTAAATTGTAATATTTCACTTTTTTTTCATATATTACTTTTTTGTTTTTTAATTAATTAAAGCTGCTAACCAACCGCATATACTTTTTTGTATTCAAAATTTACTAAATGAATATAATAAGCGAGTACATCCTGAATCCTTTTTTCCAAACCGTGTTTTTGGCTTGTCCTGAATAAATACGGTACACCTATTATAAGAGGCCATCAGATGTAGAAATCTGGCTTATAGTAAGTATGCTAGTTATGGACTTTAAATCTATTGCTGAACTTTGTTCAGATATGTAGTGCACGTATAGATGTATGTTTTTATATTCAGGTTATTTCAGACTGGTACTGGTGGAACCGCTGCGGAGTGATAGACATAAACAGAGAGAAGTAGCTCTGGCTACAATGTTCTTCCTGCAGCTTTAATTGTGACATCACACAGCCAAGAATCTGAGAACGGCTTGATTTGAAGTACACACACTTCCAACGCACATTTCAGTTCAAACAACATGTAAAAGTGAATTTTTCATTCGATGACTCCTATAAATAAAGCCAATGTGAACATGAGACTTTGATGAAAAACATTATAACAATCTTACTGACCCCAAACATTTGAACAATAGTGAATGTGATGTACATGTTGACTTGAAGCTATTATAAAACAAGTGGTCTCCAGATACTGATGTTTTACAATCAATACATAAATAGTAAAAAAACTGTGGAATTCTCCTGAGAGAACTTCATTTTCCTACTATAGTTGCTGGTCATCTCTAGTGCAAAGGTATGAGGTTTTGTTTCAACATATAGGTCAAATTTACCCATTCCTCCAAAAGAGCAGTCATTTTATCATTCTCCAATCTCTGCCTGAGTTCCTTCTCAACTTCCTCCTGTTTCAGCTGCAGGTGCCGTTCATCTTCTTTCCTCTTCCTCTCTTCCTCCATTTCCTCTGGACTCAGACCGTAGTTCTTCGGCCGTCCCACTGTCTTAATGATCTTCTTCACTGTGTCCACATTCTCACAGTCTGAAAAAGACAACATGAAATACTTTTCTCAATAACA
Source organism: Oxygymnocypris stewartii (assembly GCA_003573665.1). Classification (NCBI taxonomy): domain Eukaryota; kingdom Metazoa; phylum Chordata; class Actinopteri; order Cypriniformes; family Cyprinidae; genus Oxygymnocypris; species Oxygymnocypris stewartii. The sequence goes on from QVTF01023105.1 coordinate 1,482,386, forward strand.
ATACCGCCCTGCTTCATAACAATCCGCATATCTGTCAATTCACTTTGAATAGAGAAAATTGTGTTTATGTGAGCACAAAAAAAATTATGTTAGTATGGGTTCTAACCAATGTGTTCAGGGTGGATTTCCAGGAAATCGAAATAGTCAAGCAAAGACTCATCTTCTGCCAAAGTCTCCCTAAATTTGGCAAGACTCTCTGTGAACTCATCTTGAGTGTAATGCATCTCTTCTGCCACAGTCTGTGGAAGACTCCGAACACGCTCTTTCAGAAACTCATCAGTGGCATCCAGTGAGAAGACGGACTCTGTAGGTGAAAAGAACTGTGGTTGTTAACATGTAGCAGCACTCGCCAACCCAATTTTACTTCAATGATGTGACACATAGTGCAGTGCCATTAAAAAGTTTGGGGGAAGATCGTTTAATATTTTTGAAAAAAGTATTTATTGCTCACTGAAAGCTGCATTATTTTTTTAATAATACAGTAAAGATAGTAATATTTAATTAATATTAAAAAATGTAAATTGCTGTTTTCTATTTTTTTTAACTGTAGTGGTGAATTTTCAGCTTTATTACTCCAGTCTTCAGCGTTACATGATCTTTCAGAAATCATTATATTATGCTGATGATTTGGTGCTTCTCAGGATTGCTGAATAGAAAGTGCAAAAGAACAGCACTTATTTGAAATATACATTTTACTGTCATCATTTTTCTTTTACTTTTACTGCATTCCGTCTGGATTGTAATTGATAAAAAACAAACAACTGGTATTGTCCACAAACCTATGAACAGTAGTATTTCCAGCAAACAAACAAGACATGGAAGCCGAAAGAGCATCTCAGTGATTATAATTATTCCCCAATGTATCATTATTATTGCCACAACCCTTTATTATGTGAACATTAACAACAATCATAAAATTATCATTTTAATTATATGACTAATATGTTACTGCATGTTTTTATTTTTTTACAATAGAATATAAATAAGTCTGTATGCAGGATAAGAATCGAAATATCTCTGTATGCGGGTTCTGAGATTTCTAACCTGGAACCGACACTTTGCTATATTGGGGTATTGTAGATCTGGTATCTTCTACTTCCATGTTTTCATCTGGAAAACATTTCAGAAGTCACAGGTAAATACTTGTATTTCCATTTAGGGGTTTTTGTTTAAAAGAATATAGCTGACCGTAGAAAAGCTCTGCAGCCTGTGAATAGGTCTTTGGGTAACCATCCAGAACAAATCCTTGATTTCTGCAAGGCTTTGAGTTTAGCTTCTCTTTTATGATATGCATTACATATCGATCGTCCAACTGGCCTGTCAGAAAACACAATACAAACTGGAATAAGTAACGCTGGCTATAACAGATGTGTTACATATATCTATGCTCGTAAAAACCACCACCATCATTCAATAGCATTTTCCAAATAATGACAAACTATGTCTTAAGTCACATAAAAATTGATAATGTCAAAGCTTAATTTAATGCATACCATTATTCTGAAGCATGTTGTTCTTCAGAGTTTTAAGCTGCGCTTCAGCAACAATGAGCATTTCCTCGTTCTCACTTGTCTTCTCGTTTCCCTCAAGCAATTTCTCCTGAAAAACACATACTCAAATTTAAAACAACGGTTTTCTATATTCATATATTTAAAAATGAAATGTATTCGTATTATGGCAAAGCTGAATTTTTCTTCACCGTCACTTGATCTTTCAGAAATCATTCTAATATGCAAATTTTGTGCTCAAGAAATATTCCAGTCATTAACAATTGAAAACAGCTCCGTCTCTACTGTCACGTCTAAACTAACTTCTATTGCGTACTTGCTAAATCTTACAGAACTTTTGAAAAGTTATGTAGATCTCACTCACCAACTGTCTGACTTTCTCGTTGATGGTTTCATTGACGTCAATATGATGAAGTTTGTAATATCTGCACAACTTTACTGCAACTGAGCTTTTGCCAACAGCAGGGGGCCCAAGAAGAAAGATTTTTATTGGCTGAAGGAAATTCAATGCAAAATAGAATTATGTAAGCATGTTTTGCAAAACTACATTGTTTAGAAATCTCTTCAAATTATAAAAAAAATGCTGAAAGCTAATATTTTCAAAAACAATACAAAACTTAGGATCGTATTTCTGATATATCTGATTACACTAGACATAAGCTTCCATCTCAAAGAGTTATCAAAACTTACCAACAGTTGTCTTGTCTGTTTGTATTCCTCCACCACTTGAAGTATGTTATCAACTATCCCAAATTCACAATCCCAGTGGAGGTTTAATCTGTCCTTTAAGAAAACAGACTCGGCCTGAAGGTTGACACTGAGGTAAAGCAGATCAGTTTCCTGGGAAAATACACAACAATATGATATATTACCTTCATATATTATTTTATGACATGGCACAAATTTATGTTCAGCAAAAAACACACTACCGTGATTGCCTTTGTGCCATAGGCATCTTCCATTGGGATGCTTTCTATTTTTCCAGACCCCAGGGTAGAGGAAATGGCCTAAGGAAACAGACCGCTGCATGTTTACTAATGAATTTCAGAACTGTTTTCTCATTGAAATCTAAGCATGAGCATTACATTCAGTATAACGGAATACAAGCACACAGACATAAAGATGTGTGATGATTTATTACTTTCACAATGTCTTCAAACGTGTTCTTGGAATCATCCACAGCGATGAAATAGTGTGTTTTTGGTTTGTGATCAATGATGTTTTGGATCACTCTAAAATTGACAAATGATGACAAAAATGAAGCTAAAAGTTAAAAGGAAAAAATACCAATCAATCAACACCATAAAAAAATTTCAATTTTTCAAACCTTGCAAGGTCGTGGATGTGAATGGCAGGGATGACATTTGTCCCAGGCCCAAAAACAGGAACGCTGCTATCCTCTCCGAGCCAAGCTGTCTTGAGGAAAAGGAAGATGTTTTAAATGAAATAGTTTACCCAAAAATGAAAATTGGTTGAAAATGTACTGAACCCCAGGCCAAGATGTAAATGAGTTTTTTTTCTCATGAATGGGTGCTGTCAGAATAAGCGTCTAAACAGCTGATAAAAACATCACAATAATCCACACAATTCCAGTTCATCTGTTAACATCTGCATAGAGAAAAGCTGCAATTTTTGTAAGAAACAAATCCATCAAGGTATTTTAAATTTAAACCCTCGCTTCTGGACAAAATATATAATTCCATAATCCATAATAATGCTTCCTCCTGTAAAAACGTGCATCCAATGTCGTCTTCTTACATCAAAATTCACAGATATATTCGTTTAGAACAATTTTTGCTTGTAAATTGTATATTTATTCTCCCGATTCAACTTTTTCACTGGAAAAAAAGCATTATTATGGATAGAGAGATTGTATTTTTGACTAAATATTATTTGTGGATTTGTTGAGTACAAATATGCAGATTTTTCTTCACAAGACGTTAATTGATAGATTAGAGTTGTGTGTATTACTTGTGGATTAGTGTGATATTTTTATCAACTGTTCGGACTCTCATTCTGACGGCACCCATTCATCACAGAGGGTCCATTGGTGAGCAAGTGATTTAATTTCTACAAATCTGTTCTGAAGGAGAAACATCTTGGATCACATGAGAGTGAGTAGTGATCTATTCCTTTAAATGTAATTTTAAATTCATATAGACAATTATGTTGCTCTCGTATATAGTATTTCAGTACTTTAAAGAAGAAGTGGAAGATGTTCTCGCCCATGCCATACTGCAGTCCTGATGTTACAACATAAGTAGACAGCTTGGACTTTTTCTGAAAAAATACAAATGGTTATATGTTAAGCTATGCTAAGTTTGTTTTGTATAATAAATGACTTGAAATGTCTTCTGCTTCTGGATTGATTATTACAGTCTTCCCCAGTTTAAGCACTAGTTTCTCTGTGCTGGTGTGTTCCTTAAAGTTTGGATGTGGTTTTCTTCTTTTGTAGTCATCTTCAGTCAAGGGGATGTCAGGATCATCCTTAAACAAATCAGAAAATGAAACAAGAGCATGACGTCTGGTCACTGTAATAGTCTGAGGCCACTAGTAAAATGTTTCTACATTTTATTATCTTATAATACAAATCTTTTGCATCTCAATTGATAATAACAACATAATGATTTTTAAGTGATGAGCTGAACTAAAAATGTAATTCAAGCTTTTTGTCTTACATTTTTTGTATCCTAAAACTGAATTTATATATATATATATATATATATATATATATATATATATATGTGGATTTTCAATGTGGTCTCAAAGTGGACCTCGCTGTATGTTTAAAAGCAACACTCACAGGATCAGTTGGTTTGGTCATTGCCCATGTCATGATCGTTGACAGCAGGATGAATATTTTTGGGGACCCAAAATGTTCAATTTCAGAGTGCAGAGCTATGGTAAATACAGGTTTAATACGCAGTATGATAGATTAGTTTTGAATAAATAAAAAACGGACAAGAATTGAAATGGCATTCATTTTAAGACTATGCCCCAAAACCTAGCAAGCTGCCATTTTGGTCTGAATGTGTTTCACTTGCAGGAAATTTGAGGAATTGTTACCTGAAATGGCCCATGTTGCCTCATCTATGAGATCATTGTGTTCAGTGATATTATACACAATAACATCACACTGCATCAGACACTGCAGGAGCTCCTCTCGACTCAGAGACTGAAATATAATGAGATGAGATTAAAAATAAGATAGATCTCTAAGTTTTAAGACACATTACCAGACTTATTACTAGGGCCAATAACATAAAACATTGTTTCCTAGTCATAAAACGTGACATTATTATATATTATATTATATTATAAAGACTTATAAACCTTGACACGCAGTCATGGTCTGCAGGGTATTCTATGATATCATTTTCTGTTTACTGATTTATTTTTCTGCATGTTGGTTGCACCACATTACTTTTATTTGGTGGACAAAAGTTTTTCAAATATTAATAATTGTTTAACAAAACTGCTTTAGGCTACTGTTTATTTGTTATTTTCTACTAAATAATAAACAATAAACAAAAAAAAAATACCAAAACTAGCCTTCAATCTTCAAAACAAAGTCAATGTTACGCTTCCAAAAATATTAAAATTAATTTTAGTTCAGAAATTAAAAACACGCACCACACCAATAAAACAAAAGAAATGATAAATGATAAACTAACCCAATATTCATCCGATGCGAAATTAAGTTTATTTGCATCTTTGTTCGCTACGGTTCCGACTATCTGAAAGCACGTGGCTTCTGAAGACAGTTCGGGTTCGTCCTCCTCTCCATCATTAAGCGACTCTCCGACGACACATGAGGACAAGAACTAAACAAAGCAACATTAAACCACACCGTTTATGATATTAATGCAATTCATGTACCGGACTAGTAGTCTCTATTACCTGGGCGATATACTTGGACGAATATGTGTCGATGTTGTTGAGAAAGACTCGGTTGGTGCGGCTCTCTCTGTGGTAGGCCATGTTTGTCTTTTGGTTGTTATGGAGATCATGCTGGAGCGCCCCAATCTCGCGCTATTTATTTATTTAGAAAATATTTTTAAACATTTAATTATTGGCTCCACAATGTCCTAAACCCAAAAATAATTGTGTCATAATTTTAACGAAGTTCATGTTTTAAAATAAATGTAATCAACAAGTTAATTAAAATGAAATTAATATCCATAAAACAAGACCCAATTGACTTATTTTAAGACAGTTCACAACTAACCTAATTTAATGATTGTTTCGGATACTCTTAATAATTATATGTATTAGTTTATGTTTTAATTGAGTTTGGAGGTGCGCAATGTGCATGTTGCGATGTTTAGTGCAGCAATTTAAGTTTGGCCTGTAGGGTCGTTTTTATTTATTTATTCAGAAGGACAAAATTTGATATTCCTTTCAATTATTCAATTATAAACTTTTTTATTTTCATCCACTGATCCATTAACAAAGCTCCAAGTGTCATTTCTGACTCCATAGCCTATAAATTTTCTCTTTGATTTGTAATTCATTATTTTAATAACTTTATCAGCCAACTATACAGAACACCTTAGAATTGTTATGAGAGTTCTTGAGAGTCTGAATATATCATTCAGAGCTAGTCATTTGATGAGGGTCTCCAGGAAGTACCAGGACAGGAGTCTAAAAATACATTTCAGTAATATGTTTATGTCATTAAAATGTATTCCCAGCGTCATCACTGTATCTTATTTCTATGATCTGCTTTAATTTGCAAATAATTAAAGAAGAGCACTAGAAAGAGTAATGCATGTAAGCTGTTATTTCACAAATAGGGGAAGTCAGCGTGTGCTTGTTACATGATAAATGCAGATTCATGATAAAATATCATTAAGAATCCTTCATCATTTTTTAAAGTTATGTATGATATTTCCACTTGTTAGATTGAAGATACTTTTTAAAAAATCATCTAGAACATCAATGTGTCTATGCACTGAATATGCCTACATCAGTTTGCTTTTATGATGTACATCCAGGATGATTTGTAAAGTCTATTGAAGGAGTCATTTCCATTAATTCAATATTTCCCACAATTTTAGATTTGTTTATTATTAAACAATTTAATATAAATCATTAACTTGATCAAATATGTCCAAACTGGTAATTTGTCATTCATACATTTCTTTCACAACCACTTACAGTAATTGGCACAAAGCATCCCTTTTTGAAGAAGATAAACACTTCACACTTACATTCCTAAATCATAAACCCAAAAGAGAAAGTAATAAAAATCATTAAAAAAGACCAATCATGAAATTGAATTAAAAAAGACATCCATCACAGTGTTTTTAGTATTAAAAAAAGACATTAGGAAATGATTGAAAGGTGTGTAAGCAGCAAAAGTGTCTAATGATCAAGTAAACATGATTGATGTGAATTGTGAAGTAGACTAATTATTCTGCATTCACTTCAAAATTATCAAACTGTGCATATTCAAAAGAGAGAGTTCCTAGTGCAGCCCAGCCATTCTTGGGTTCAAGAACAACAGCGTTCTTCCACAGCGGATAGCCATTCAGCATTCCGGAGGCAAAATATCCCTGCAGTGTGCAGACAAAACATGCTCCTTTAAGAACAAGGACAATTCATAGTTAAAAGGCTACCATTTAATGTATAAGTATATGTTACCTTGACTCTAAGGGTTAAGGTATACCATACACCTTCCCTTGTTCCTGAAAGCCCTTCAGCAAGAACTCTCTGTCCACCTTTAATGTGAAAAACAAAGATTAGTCAGAATACAATACAAATTAGTGATCGACCGATATTGATTTTTTATAACCGATACCGATTATTTGTACGTTTATGTACCCGATAACCGATATGCAGAACCGATATTTATTTACTGTTATAAAGTAAATAAATAACAGAGTGAAGTAAGTCCATTCTTCACTTTGGTTTTTCCTCCTTCCAGTCATCTTAACAACAACAAACAACAGTTGAAAATTAAAATTTTCATGTAAAATGTTATCTTCAAATTACAACAATATAAACATTTTATTTATAAAAAGCATCATCAGCAACACTGATATTAACAATAAGCAAAATAATGTCTAATGTTTTCAAATGGAGAAAATAAAGAACGGAAGTCATATCAACTTCATTTTAAACTACAGTTTTAGGTTTATATGCTGTTTAATAGACTAAAGAGTGAATAATAATTCACTGGATAATATTCTCTGGAATATTGAAATAAGCTATAACAAACACATTTCTTAACTGACATGTTTTATCAGAATTATTAAAATGTTTTTGTCATTCTAAATTATGAAAACTGCTGACAGTGCGGTTTATCTATTTACACAGAACTATACTCAAACAGCGATCGCTTGCGGAGATAATAAATAATTAATTTTGATAGAGATGTATTTATTTAGATGTTTATGGCGAAATAATGGTTCTATAGTAAATGTTAATATAATTTAGTGTGTTTCAAACAAGTGAATCTTGTATAAAGTTAAATGCAGTGGCCGTGCTGGAGCTTCTCCTGAGTGAACAGTGTCCACTGCTCCAAGTGTGTGTGTGTGTGTGTGTGCACTTGGATGGGTCAAATGCAGAGAACACATTTCACTGCTGGTTATACTCTGTATAATTGTGTATGTGACTAATAAAAAAAAATATTGGTTATTGTTTTTTTTCAAAACCGATATCCGATAATGGTAAAAGGCTTAAATATCCGTAAACCGATATATCGGTCAATCTCTAATACAAATTGTTCATTGAGATATGTACTAAAATTAAAACAAAAATAAGATTGGAATCAGATAAAAAAGAATTGCCTTTAGCACAGCGCACAACCATTACATGGTCCAACGGCAATTCGAATTTAACAGTTTTAAACCACCAAAACAAACTCCAAACAAAGTTAATCTTGGCCAGGTTTAGTTTGAAATGACCTCTCACCCATTAATTCTTCATTTGTGCTTGAAGTATTTGGGGACTTTTAGTTTTATGGTGCTTTTGGGACCCCGCCCAGGTCAGTCAGTTCAAAGTTATTATTAGAAGCACAAATTAGGCACCAGAAATGCTCAGATTATTAAATCAGTGTGCCAGATTTCTTCATTTGAAGACGATCAGTGGGCTGCCATTGACACTCTAGTTAAGCACAGCTGCACTGAGCAAGATTGTCCAAAAGGCCATTCATGTACAAAAGCAACTTATTTTATAACCCAGGCATTAAAACTAAAATGCCTGACTATTCTAAAATTGAAAGCCAATCAATGACTCAGAAAAAGAATTAGATGGTAAATATTTTTCAAAGTAAGCTGCGATTTTGATCATCTTGTTCAGGGGTCACCAGACTCGGTCCTGGAGGGCCTGTGTCCTGCAGAGTTTAGATCCGACGCTAATTAAACACACCTGAAGCAGCTAATCAAGGTCTTACTAGGTATACTTGAAACTTCCAGGCAGTTGTGTTGAACTCCAGGATCAAGTTTGGTGACCCCTGATCTAGTTTATGTCGGATATTTTTGTTTTAGCTTCTTAATGCCTGGTAATAGTAGTATCCAAATTGGCAGGTGAGTGAATATTTTACCCATTTATAAATTATATAACTAAACATGAACAAACTATTTTCTTAGAAATAGAAATTCACCTATATTATTTGTCACTTTATAGGTTCCATTTGCATAAATCCAATAAAAGACCCCCTTTGCTTTTCTGACGGACTCTCCACCTTGATCAACCCGGGCCGCCAGGAACACGCCTCCAGTGACGGGAGTTTCAATTAGGACGTCACAGGACACAATGAGGTCTGTCCTAGTTTGACAAGTAGGGAATTTTGGTTACATGTGATTTAATTGTGAGACAGAATGTCATTTACTATAATACTGCAGTATTGATTAAAACAGCTCTGCAAAGTCTACGTTCTCCCATGTATTGCTCGCTCAGGAAATATCACAATACTGAGGACAAACATACCAGCTGTAGTCCCCTATGATGCTGATGGTCTGGTCGGCATCTCTAGCCCAGGTGACCGGCCTTTCGGTGACCACCTGCCGTAAGGTAAAGGCATGCAAGCCATTATCTGTGCAATTTCTGAAGTACTCAAACACACCGGTTTGATCGGCAAAATATGGAGCCTCAGAAAATGGAGGGTTATCTAAGAACGAGAAGAAATGATGTAATGAACATCAGTTGAGCCATTGCTTCCAATAGTTTTCTGTTGACACTAATATCCATTACCGATAGTGAAGTCATCAGAGTAATTCTTTGGAAATGGCCGGGATTTGGGGGGCTCTGGGTAGGCGCCTTTTTGTCCAGTGTTGACTGTTGTGATTGTGTAAACCTCATCGACATCTAGTTTTAAAGTGAATGAACCATTATAGACCTGTGTGGAAACAGCAAGGTTCCTTTACTGTCCATCCATTCGACAGTGTGTAGAGACATGAAATATGGTGTGAACTGATTCAAATATACCTTAATAGGACTGCTCCGCTGAAACAGTGTATCTTTTTTGGTCTCAAAATCCAATTTTGAGTACCACACTTGAAGGTCAGCGAGATGTGCCTGATAAAAGATGAAAGCACAAGAAACATAATATTAAGCCTTAAGCTTAAGAAATAAATGGATAGAAATATCAAATACAGACAGAACTGCACTTACAAAAGAACCTTTGAGCTGAAATGTGGCTATCTGAGGAGAGACGTCAAAGTGCGGTAGAGGAGGTCGAATGCATTGAGAGTGACTGTGTGTCTATAAAAAGAGGAAGGGAGGAGTGTTCATAGAGATCAAAATCAATGATTCACTAAAACTTGTGACGTTCACAAGACTTAAGAAAATAACTAGTCACCCACCATGGTTTCAATAACAATTGTGAGGTTCCCTTTACGGTCCGTTAAAGCCACATAACTCCCTCCATGGGTGAGAATCCCTACAGTCTGCAGATAAAACCAGCCTGGCTGTGTAAATTGAGTAGTGTGTGCTACAGGAAAAAGAAATGCAATTTATCAACACTCATGCATTCACTCATTGGCTACAACAAGAGTGCCCAAACTCGGTCCTGGAGGGCCGGTGTCCTGCAGAGTTTAGCTTCAACCCCAATTAAACCCACGTGAAGAAGCTAATCAAGCTCTTACTAGGCATACTAGAAACGTCCCGGCAAGTTGTTGAGGCAAGTTGGAACTAAACTCTGCAGGACACCACCACCGGCCCTCCAGGACCAAGTTTGTAACCCCTGGGCTACAACAACCATTCTCATTCCAACATGCTTGCTTGACACGTGAGAACCAATGAGGTTTGTTCACCCATTAAGCATGTAGGTTGCATTTACCATATTTAATATGCTCAGTGATTTGCATTGATCAATCTTTACACATGAATAAAACCCTAAATTAAATGTATTCATCATATAAAACAATCACGCTTCTTAAGAAGGCTTGTATTAAACAGCTTAATTCATACTTTTTGAAGCTTGAATGTTTTGTTAGAATGGACTTTCAACGAAGGGACGAATCTTGTTTCAATGGGAACATTTGTGTTTTGAAAATTAATAAAGTCTAATGTGTTTGGAATGATACTGGTGTGAGTAAATGGAAACAGAATGTTAATTTTTGGGAGGACTATTCCTTTAAAATATTTAAGGAATTTAATAAAAGTCTGCTCAATTAATACTGTATCTATAGTATTCCAAGAAAATAAAGAGAGATGACAAGAGGTGGTAATTTAGATGCCTAAAAAGGCATGCCAACAATCCTGTATACCCTGTTTGGTATATCAAGAAAAAGCACTTTTTGCCAGGCATGATCTGAAAACAGTAGGGCAGAAAAAGAAAATGCAAATCTAAAACTTGAAATAGAAGCTTTGAAAGGTTGACCCCAAAACTGGCCGGACTGTTAGGAGCATGTTACCAGTCATCCATATTGGAGATTCCACTATATAATGTCCACTCCAGGGCTCATCGGCTGTCATCAGCCCATCTCCACCAAAGGACAGATTCTCATAGTAACTTGCTATCAAATTCCAGGATATAGTCCTAAAACAAAGTAGTCCTATGCTGAGCACATTCGCATAAGTATGTATATTGCAGAGAAAGTGACAGGTGTCTGTAAACAGCTCACGAGGTCATTCTGCCATTCACGTAGTTCTGGTTTAAGATCCGAGCCCAGCATCCGGCGCCGATATCGTCATTGAAGGTGCTGTAATCTTCAGAGGACCAAAGCTTTTTCTCTGCTAACAGAGCTTCCTTCACTGTTTTGGTGCCTGGGTAGTGGACACTGTAAAGACTTTAAACTCTTAACTATACTTTAGTTTACATTTAAGAGCTCAGCTAGTTGGTCAATTATGAGTTTTAAGGGCAAAGAAAGCAAACCGCTCACCCTATCACCTCAACAGCATCATTCAGATATGAATCCTCCAGCATGGCAGCTGCAATGGACCAGTCTCCGTCTGCAGCAATGATGCTGATATTTGTATAACCAACTCTGTCCAACATATCTCTCAGCACCTAGGCAAATGAGAGACAGACACATTGGTCTTACGGCCAATTTAGTTAGGCTGTTTGGAACGAAGATTACAGAATCAACTCTTTTTTTACCTTTATGTATACTGGATCATATTTTCTTTCATTCCATATCTGAAAAAAGATCAAGCAGAGAAGTTCAAATTAAGTTTCCCTCTAAAACATTATATAATCATAATTATTTGCACTAGTAGCTAGTGCATACATTACATACCCCAATATAATCAATGTCAAGGTTATGATGCTGCTTTGCTCCATGGATCCATGTAATAACATAGTCGGCTGTAACATTTGGAAAGTAGTAAGGCCATTGGGTTCCTTCTCCAATCCATCCCGGAAATGCCCAGGGAAGACCTTCAAAATCAAAGCTTTGAATCATGTCAGATATCTGTCATCGTCTTTAGATGTCTTTCAATATATAAATGGCAAACGGAGTGTGGAACAAACCGATTACCTATCAGTTTGATGTTTGGATTTCTCTTCTTGGCCTCTTTCATAAGCCACCACTCATATCCAAGGTAAAAATTGCCTTCATCCTTACTGTGCATGTGAGAGGGTTCTGTGCCGTCTGTCAAACAGACAAGTAAATAACCTTTAGTAACCCAAACATAACGTTAATACACTTTGTTTCTGGGAAATGTAAATAGCTGAGACTGGTCACTTTACAACAGTTTGTTTCAGTCTAAAATATTTTTAATCTTAATATATAAAATAATTTCCATTATATTTTGTAATGTTTCTATTTTAATGTTTTATTTTGCATTAATAACTCCCACACTGCTATAAAAATAGGTTGACACTGCTAGTGATTCGCTATGACAAAGCAACCTGACAGCTTTTTTTTCCTATGAGTTGCAATCTCCTGCAGCATGACTGTCAGCGATTGTTGGCAATGTTTCATAGTTGGACAGAGTTCAACTTTATGTAAATGAGCGGCTATTACCAATGGTCCACCACCTGATACATTTAGATACCATGACAGAAGGACCACCTACTAGAAAAAAACACTCAGAGACTTGTGACCAAGTACTTTAATCAATGTCAGTGTGAACACAGATTAAGAAGGTCCAAAATACAGAAAAGGCAGGAAAAAAATCTTTTAAAAAGTCATACATAAAGCAGAGGGTATTTTTAGTGAAAATAGCAGTATTTTCTTTGCAATTAGGTGTAAAGTGTTAAATACAATCTGTAACTGTAGTACAATATAAGATCCAATAATAACAACATATTCAGTGCATATGAAACCCTAAAGCCCACTCCTGCACCTACTCCTAACCCTAGCCATACTGAACCTGCTTATCAGTAAATAATCCTTGAAGTTCTGGGAAAAGACAGTTTTGAATGTTTATGCACATGCTGTATTTCCATTTTTAAAATATTCTTCATTTATTTAAATTTTTTCTCTCCTGCTCTGGTTAGCGGATGGGCTTCTTGTGTAAGTTTGCTTGGCTCCGCTAAACGATGGTGGAGTTGATTTAAAACGCCTTTGCACACAAAGATATTTGCACTTCATGTAAATAGACACTCAGTTTCACAAAAAAGTGTATACATCTAATTTTGTTACATTTTTAAGTAAAACAATTATTTTCCAGTTATTATTTCATTTTATGTTTTTGGGGAGTCACATCACATGCAATTTTACAATATGAATTAACCTTGCCTTGTCATTAGGTCAAATAATTCAATTTTGGGGGGGGTTTGAAGGGGTCATCTTTCTAATATCTTTTCCTGTTTTGTATTCTTTCAGCATGTTCGTATCACATGACTCGCACGTGACTGATTCCAGAAATATATATTTTTTAAAGAACCAGTGAATAGGTTTTGTTAAACTATTGTTTTCAATGAAATACTAAGTAATCTTTTCAGGCAGATCTTTCTTTTGATATGTTTTTCTTTGAATTCGATTTTTTTCCGCTTTAAGTTTCATCTGAATTAAATGTTAATTCAAAAACATGCTCATCATAGAAGGGGTGTATTGAATGTATTAACTGCATGTATAATGTATTATTGAATGTATGAATATATGCAGACAAGATAGACAGACATAGTATAGAAAGAGAAACAAACAGACACAATATAGAAAGAGAAAAAAAACAAAGATAGACCATTTGTATTACCTGTGGTTTGAGCATCGCCACCTATTTCTACTTTTAGCATGTGCAATGAAGCTGCAAAGTTGGGCTGAATAAAACCAAACTCGCATTATAACAACACACCCGGTTATTCAATGCATGTCCGTAATTAAAAGCCACACATCTTAAACTCATGTGACCCAATACCTTGAACAAGAAATCCAATATATGACTCCGATACGGTTCTTCATAGTTGACAAGAAGTCGTGAAGTGGCCTGTGAACGAAAGCAATTTAGTCACCGAATCAACTGTTGAGAGTATACAAATAACGTTAGTCAAATTAAAAACGTTATCATGACTTACTCCTCCTCCACTTAATCCGCCTATTCCATCAAATTCTCTCCCTAATCCACTCCGATCATCTATAACATAAAACTCCGCAGAGCACCCGAGAAAGCAGGAGATCGCGAGCAGCAGACTGCGTGTCAGCATGTTTAGATGGCTGTTTATGAACTGCTGATGAAGTTTGTCATGAGGATGTTTCGAATGTGCAGATACTTCCGTGTCGCGTGCTCCAATTCAACTTCACGTGAAACCATAGACTGTAAGCGTGAAACGCATATTAATCTGCCACTATAAGAGAAAAACCTTTCTTCTTTATACAAACATGCAAAGAGTAATTTGTATTACGTATATTATCAATAATTTATATTACGTATGGATATCATTTAAGTTGTATTACGTATTCACTGCATTTCTCTCATTCCATCTTCGAATGAAAAACAAAACAGAATATCAAACAACACCGTGATAGGTCAGTAAATATATCGCACTCTGATTGGCCACAGTGTCACCCTGAGACCGCCCCTATTACGCGAAACTTTAGTCCACTGAACGTGTCGTGCTCAAATCGCAAATGACTGGTCATGAACGCGTCCCGCTGACTTTATTAATAATATTATATTATTAGCAAAATATTTTATACATACATGTCGATATTTTAAATCTCCTCCCTTGTTTAGTGTGTTTAGAAATTATCTAAAATATGTTTCAGATGCTCTTAGTAAAATGAAAAACCAAAAGGCAGTAAAACAGTTTAGTTTGTATTATATAATTTTTTGTAATTATATTTTCTTCTTATTATGACTATTTTCTTTTTGTTCTTGTTTTTTTGTTTCTTATTTTATATTTTATGTTTTTTTGAATATTTTGTAACATGATATGTCTGGAATTAACATGGTTCTTTTGTGCTTTCCATGCCAGAATCTTTTTTGTATACTAATTTAGGCCATTTTGTTGTACTCAGATTTTGTACTCGATACAAAATAAAAATGAACGCGTCGTGATCGTATGGCGCACTGATTGGTCACTGAACGCGGTCACTGAACGCGCCGCGTTCATGTCGCATTTGATTGGACACTGAACGCGTCGCGCTCATGTAGCTGATTATGTACTGATACTGAATGCGTCATTTTCACATGCGGAAGTGAAAGCGCTGAAAGCGTTTGTTTTCTTTCTAAACTGGTTATTAACTCGAAATAACAGCATATAAAAAGACTCTTCTGAAAAGCATAGCCAATATGTCTGTCGCAAACCCGAAACAAACGATAATGAATCCAGTAAGTTTATTCTACTTTCACTTTTTGCTAATGGGTCAGTGCTTCTAGTAACGTTACATAGACTGATCAATTTAAGTTTGAGTTCATCTGTTTATCTGTTTTGCTGGGATGAAAGCGTAAATGGTTATATCTTGTAGACTTTATAAGGCAGGGCAAACTGAATCAGTGTGTCTCATGATTTTAATTTCTGCCTGTAGACGGTTCCTTATGCTGGTACCATCCTGGGTGGACTCCAACTCGGAGAGATGGTGCTCATTCAGGGCACTGTTCCCAGTGACTCGGACAGGTGAGAGATTCAAAGATTGATTTGGGTTCATATTGGAATCATTCTTTCCACCTGAAATGTAACCCTTGACCACAAAACCAGTCATGAGGTTGTATCACAATTTATAAATAATCTGAAAGCCGAATAAATAAGCTTTCCATTGATATATGGTTTGTTGAGATTGGACAATGTTTGACTGATATATACAACTATTTGAAAATATGGAATCTGAGGGGGCAAAAAAAATCTAAATATTGAGAAAAATCATCTTTAAACTTATCCAAATGAAGCTCTTAGCAATGCATATTACTAATTAAAAATTACGTTTTGATATTTATGGTAGGAAATGTATAAAATATCCTCATTGAACATCAGAAACATGTGGAAACATGAGACAGATTCTGCTGTAAAGCAGCTTTAAAAGACAATAGTGTCATTATTTGAGTCAACTCCGTGTTGGTTCAAGGACGGGATCATGATCATGGGAAGCAGAAGAAATCATTTCAATAACAAGCCAGTTTCAGCCTTACATAAACATGCAGACATTACTCAAGCAGGAAATATTATATCAATAGAATTAAAAGATGACAGAAGCACCAGACTTTCTTTATGGGCAATTTTGCCCCGTAAAACACTATTTGCATACTCATTAGTACTAATAATATATATTTATTTATTTATTTATTTTTAGTGTCTACTTACAGTGTTTTACAGTACACAAATGCATAACCAGAATTGTCTTTTTTTTATAACATGATTAAAACTAGGGATGCACGATATATCGGCCACCATATCGGTATCGGCCGATAAATGCCAATTTTTCTGTTATGAGAAATAATGAGAACATTATTATAATAAAACGTTGTGAATTCTTTGGGTTTAGTTGCCGTGTTTCAGCGCGTTGTTACAGGAAGCCAAGTGCGCGTTCACGAGTTACACATCTGACTAGCGTATAACTTTGTTCAAAATAACTTGTGCATTTCCGTATTTTTGTGCATATATAAGTTGTAAATTCATCCCTAATTAAAACAACACCTTTACAATTTGTCCATCTCAAATTATATATTAAAGGTTTTTTTTTGGGGGGGGGGGAGGGGGGCATTGTGCTAACATTTAAACTCTTTTGGAATAATATTTCTCCTTTGTCTAATTCATGCCTAACATTTTATATTAAATATAGACAAATGTATATTATAATATTTATTTTATATAATTAACATTTCACTTTTTGCATGACTTAAATATATACATGAAAATATGCATTATTATTATTATTATTAACAAACAAAATGTAATTTTCTTCATGCTATATACGTCTGATATCTCATCTCCAGCATGCTCCTCTTTAATGCGGTCTACTCTGTTATCCCCAAAAAATACTCTTTGTAACGTGCTTGTTCATATTATTGGTCATGTTGAAAATTGCAAAACAACTGTGGGACAGCCAAAATTTGTGAAAAGTGTTCATTTTCATACACGAACAAAAAAAGTACAATATATTTAATTATTTTAGATCATTCTTGGACAAGGGACAAAAAAATAGTCTACGATTAAGGTATTTTAAAAGTAGCACAAATAATGACAGCTTGATGAGAAATTGCTAGCAGCCACATAACAAAAACAATAAAGATGAAATGTGTTAGTGTAAGTTGAAGAAACACCCTGCTATATATTCTATCACATTTGAAGTTTGTCCGCAGCCGGTCCAGACAGTGATAAACAGTGATATCTTGTAGATTTCAGGTTGACCTGACCTGCGGGAGCAGCATGAAGCCTCGGGCAGACGTGGCCTTTCATTTTAATCCTCGCTTCAAGTGGTCTCCTTACATCGTTTGTAACACACTGCAGAAGGAGCGCTGGGGCAAAGAGGAGATCCACTACCTGATGCCCTTCAGACACGGAGCTGCCTTTGAGATCATCATACTCGTGCACAAAGATTTGTTCAAGGTTATAAACAACCTTAACTCTATCAGTTTAACTCGTTTATTGGCATCTATCTCTGTTGACAATTGACGTCAACTTTAATCTCATTCTCTTGCTTAAAATGATATAACATAAGTGACTTTATGTTAGCTGTTTTTAGAAAGTTAAAGGTGAAGTGTGTCATTTTTGATGTTGAAATAATTTCTCAGGGAAACAGTAGTTTTGTGAGAGAGAGAGTCAAAGGTTTGTGAGCCATTGCAGTGTTTCTTGAGGGAGTGCAAAAGTTTTGTGAGTGTTGAAGATTAATTCTTCCTCTTATCTTATATTTTGTCCATCACCTTGTCACTTTAGGTGCTAAAGATGAATAGATTTAGTTATAAGAACAAAATGTCACCGTTGTACACCAGTGAGATCAGTAAGTGTTTTTAGTTCTCATGCTTTTAGTTGATGCCACATTAAGCACGAGTTGGTCTGAGTTTGTTTATCCATCAAATGGGCACAAGAGTAAGTGTTCAGAAAAAAATATTTTGTGATTCTGATTACACACTCTTCCATTGATCCTCCAAATTCCAATCAGTTCACAAGTAACATCTTGTGTAAGGTATAGACTGTTTTACTCCCTCCAGGTGGCGGTAAATGGTTCTCACCTGCTGGAGTACAGGCACAGGCTAGAGCTCAAGGAGGTGAACACGCTGGCCATATCAGGCAAGGTTCAGATTCAAGCCATCGGGTTTATTCCCAGTGCAGTGAGCAAGGTAACTGTTTATCTATTACAGCTTTAACCCCCGGTTTCACAGACAAGGCTTAAGCCTAGTCTTAGACTAAAATGTAAGTCTGAGCTGTTTCAGCTGAAAGAAACTTACACTGACTGATCTTAAAATATATCAGTGTCTTTGTTTTGTCTCAAGATGCACCCCAGTAATGTTTTTTACTAAGGCACGTTTATAAAAAATACTTAAATGTCCTAATTGAACTATGGCCTAATCCTGGCTTAGTTTAAGGGTGAATCCCAATTCTCTGTCTTACCCCTTCCCCTTAGTTTTGCATGTTCACGTGAGAGTAAGGGCTGTCCCAATTCTGGTTTTGATCGAGGGCTAGGGCTAAGGGGAAGGGTAGATACCCCTTAAAACCAAGAATTTTTGCGAGCTTACTTGAAACCAAGGGGTACCCAGAACACACTGTGGCCAGATCATCACGAGTCCCATAAATGTAAGTATTTTCGGCTTAAATAATTTATTTAAAAACTACGATAGTCTTGTTTAGTGCTCTACACAGTCCTGTACATATATATATTTGCAACCATGTTCTTAATTGAAACGTTTTTAAAAATCGCTAATATACACACACGTGCAGACGGCAGTTTGTGATCAACACTTGTCGCCTCTGGTGATGTAGCAGCACGCTAGCGACGATGTATGATGTCGTAACCGTAACCATGTGGTGTCTCATTTCATAGGGGTATGTTTTCACCCCTAGTGCTTACCACTTGGTTTCGAGGGACAAGGGCTAGGGGTAAGACGAAGGGGTAGGGGAAGGATTCACCCTAAGCGCTGTCTGTGAAACCGGGCATAGATGTTTGAAAACTTTTAAGAATGATTTTGGATTTGCATTTAAATGTAAAAAGTAGCCTGAAAACTTAAACTTAATTGGGACTGACATATATAAATACTGTCAATATAGGAAAGGTATATTTAGAGAATAGTAGCAGATCAATTGTTTTACAGGTCACATGCTCAGGGCTGTTTCCCAAAAGCATTGTAAGCTTAAGTACATTGTAGACCCATTGAAACCAATGGAGCTACGATCAATTTAGGCTTACAGTGCTTTTGGGAAACGCAGCCCGGTATGTTTACTGTTTATGATGTGGCTGGGATTGTATTTTATGAGATAAACGTGTTCATTTGATATTTTTAGAGCTCCATAACACCTTCAAATGCAGTTGCAAGCAAAAGATCACAGCCTTATGTAAGTGACTATTATGATATTACTTTTTTCTATATATGCACATTATTGTTCAAAGGTTTGAGGACAGTAAGATTTTTGCAATGTTTGTAATGCTCACCGAGGCTGTTTATTTGATCAATTAAAACAGTTGAATTATAACAATTTAAAAGTAATGTTTTGTATTTTAAATTCATTCCTGTTGATGGCAAAGCTGAATTTCTGCATCATTTCTCCAGTCTTCAGTGTCGCATGATCCATTCTAATATGCTGATTCAGTATTCAAGAATCATTTCTTACTTTTATCAATGTTGAAAACACCTGTGCTGCTAAATATTGTTGTGGAAACATTAATAATATTTGTTCAAGATTCTTTGATTGATAGCATGTTCAAAAAGAACAGAAGTATTCTTTACTGGCCTCTTTTGAACAGTAGTGTATGTATGCTCGCTCTCTACATGTATGTATGAAAAATACTGTTCAAAGTTTTACCATTCAGAATTACATTTATTGTTAGCAAACTGATGTGTATCTATATTCTGCAGTGAAATAGATAGTTTAGCTGAAGCTGTTTAATTATATCACTCCCTCTTTCATCCAATAGTCAGTCATGTCGGAGTCAGGTGACACGGTGAGTACATGTAAGGCTGAACAGTTTCCTAAAGGGCAAACATGGGTAAATTGTTTTCACATGCGACACCGGTTTTTATGTGGCAGCATAAAACTGGATAATACAATTTCAGAATAAATAAAATCCAATTGAAGTGGGTGCAGACAGAAACCAGGACATTGGCATTATTTGGACACTTTGACCATTAAATCAGGCCTTTACAGCAGTCACCTTACTGATTAGAGACCTGTAGGTATAGAGTACAAGAAGAAATAGTGTAGTGTCTTGTTAATGGCGCTTGCTAAATCAAGCATCACTATAACTGTTGTTTATTAATTAGGAGTCATACTTCAAACAAGCAATAGTGCACCTAAAATAGAAATACTGGGTGCCATCTTATATTAGGTGGACTTAATTACTATGTACTTATTAAATTTATAATTTGATACAATGCACTTATTGTGTACATACATGTTTTTACATTGTAATTATATTAAAAAATGCCTGCATGTAATTCATTTCTGTAATTACATTTAAAAAAACACTATTGAGGCATCCCTTACATCTTAACCTACCCATACCACCAAACCTGTCCCTAACCCGTATCCCACCTCGGGATACAACAATTGTACTTGTTTTTTGATGTAAGTACATAGTAGTTAAAGCCACCTAATATAAAGTGGGACCACGTTCTGTCATCATTTACTCACCCGGATTAATTTCCCTGTTCATTTCTTCTGTGGAACATAAAAGAAGAAATTAAGAATATTTCTCAGTGTTTATTTTGTCTATACATTAGTCACCCGTTATCAAAACTATTGGTTACCACCATTCTTCTTTTGTGTTATGCAGA
The DNA here is from genome assembly GCA_003573665.1 of Oxygymnocypris stewartii. NCBI lineage: Eukaryota > Metazoa > Chordata > Actinopteri > Cypriniformes > Cyprinidae > Oxygymnocypris > Oxygymnocypris stewartii. The sequence goes on from QVTF01023105.1 coordinate 1,503,652, forward strand.
AGAAAGTCTTCAAAATGTTCAACTTGTTAGGTAGAAATGTGAATTGAGTGTAAATCTTGTAAGTCCTAACTAAGCATGATGCGGAAATGCACATTTTGTCAATGGCTTGGTTTCTATTTCTACAGTGTTTCTCTGGGTTTCTTCACTTATCATAAAATCCTTATCTGAACATTAACAACTAGCTAACAATGCCCTGTAAACCACCTGTAACACCCTAACAGCTGGCTTAGCAACTCCTTGGCAATCATACAGTATTGCAATCCATTTGGAACACCTTAAAGCAGGAATACAACCTTTGCACAGATTTGTGCCCTGATTTGCTATCTGGATGAGTCGATACCAATGTTAGGCAGTTGGCGCTTGACATATTTCACAGAAAATGACATTGTGTATGATTGGTACGTGTACAGCTTCAGCCTATGAGTCCATCCAGTTGGAGGATTTCAAGTATGTTTGATGTTTTGAGTCAATTTTAGAACCAACATTGTTTTAATTTTTTTTTCATGCATCTCCTAGTAACGAGGTTCACATGTTTGTGTTCTTCTTAGGGAACGATTTGAAAAGTATACCAGCCTTAAATGACTGCTAGCAATACCATAGCTGGGAGTTATTATTGTGGTTGTTGTCTTGGTCCTGCTGAATTTGAAACCATCGTCAGATGTTTTTCTTTTTCACTCCAGAGTCTTCCATTTAAGAGCAAACTTGTGAAAGGATTGAGTCCAGGAGATTCCATTATGGTGAAGGGGCAGATCTCTGGTTCTCCAGAGAGGTATGAGAAGAAAATAACCATCAGAAATACCGCTGGAATATCCTAGATATACAAAATACATGTTTTTTGTCATTTTTAACCCATTTTTCTTTTAATAATGTATTGGTGTCTTTAATATCTTCCTTTAATCCACACAGTTTTGCTGTAAACCTGCGGATCAGTAACTCGGAGGACATTGCTCTTCACTTAAACCCTCGTTTCAAAACGGCTTCCTTCATTAGAAACTCTTTCCTGTCTGGTTGTTGGGGGGTTCAGGAGACCTCCGTCCCCAGCTTTCCCCTTTCACCCGGGCAATACTTTGAGGTACAAGACATTTTTTGTCTCTAAATAAGAGCATTGTTGAAATGCACATTCCTGGTTCATTACATTTGCATTATTCCAAAGAGAAACTATTCGTCATAATGTAACAACTCTCTTTAACTCTGAAGTGACTTTTCTTGTTAGCTGACGTCACATTAACTGCCTAGGAATCAAGACAATAAAGGGATAGTTCACTCAATGAAAATCACCCTCAAGTTGTTCCCTGCCTGTATACATGTTACTTCTGTTGAACACAAAAGGAGATTAATGCGGGTAAACACACAGTTTCTGGTCTCCATTGGCCCTAATAATTTTTTTCCATAATATGAAAGTCAATGGGGACTAGCAAATATGTGGTTACCAATATTCTTCAAAATATCATCTTCTGTGTTTAACTCGTACTGGTTTGGAAAAACTTGGGGGTGAGTAAATGGTGAATATATATATATATATATAATAGCTTTTTAGGCATCATTTATGTAAAATGTTAACTATGTACGTTAATGGAAATGCATGTTACAACAATATTATATTTACTTTGTATCATGCTGTAAAAATGTCCAGTTGTTATTTTATTGGTTTTAACAAGGAATGTTAGATTGAATTATTCCAATTAGTTAATAATTAAAACTAATTTTGATTTAGTTAATTGTTCTAATTAGAACAGGGCTCTAGAGTGCGACCAATTTGGTCGCACGTGCGACCTAATTTCTCAAGGGTGCGACTAAAAAAAAACTTTAGTCGCACTGGTGCGTCCAGCCATTCGAGAAAACGTCTCGGGTTACTCGCGTAACCCTTGTTCTCTGAATAGGGAACGAGACACTGCGTTGCTTAGCTTAACGCATCGGGGAACGCCTTCGCGTGACCGAGTCCTGAACCCATATAGAATCACGCCAATTCATTGGCTGATGGCGCGACGCCGTCTCTGACGCAATGACGTCGTCAGGTCATACTGGCGAACGCGCCATCCACTCCTCAGATTTCTCTGCCGAAAAGAATCCTGTCGGCAGCCTGAGAAGCTTGGCAGCGAACGCAGTGTCTCGTTCCCTATTCAGAGAACAAGGGTTACGCGAGTAACCCGAGACGTTCTCTTTCATAGGTAACTCTACACTGCGTTGCTTAGCTTAACGCATCGGGAACGATATACCAAACACGCCAAGCTGAAAACGCTGCCTATCTGGCCCAATAATGAACCAACAACATACGGTCGGTTCAAACAGACAGGACCTGAGAACCTGGAGCCGTATCAACATCAAGGTTGTAAAACCTGACAAAGGTGTGCGGAGAAGACCATCCTGCCGCAACACAAATATCCTCCAGGGGTACCCCTCTAAAAAGAGCTTGAGAGGAGGCTACGCCTCTAGTAGAATGCGCCCGAAGACTAAGAGGTGAAGGGAGTTCCCGCGCCTCATAAGCCAGCGAAATAGCATCTCTCACCCAGTGAGAAATCCTCTGCTTTGACGTGGTAAGCCCGCGGCGACCAGCACCAAAACAGATCAATAACTGGGGAGATTTTCTCCAAACCTTGGAGCGATCCACATATAGCTTCAATGCCCTGACCGGGCAGAGCATGTGGAGTCTCTCATCCTCACTTGAAGCAAAGGGAGGGGGATGGAAAGAGTGAAGAGTGACCACTTGAGAACGAAACGACGTGGACAAGACCTTGGGAATGTAACCCGGCCTAGGCCGCAGGGTAACTTTGACTAGACCCGGGGCAAAGTCCATACACGTTTCACTGACAGAAAAAGCCTGCAGATCTCCAACTCTTTTCAGTGACGTAAGCGCCAGTAAAAGAACAACCTTAAGAGTCAGTATCCGATCCGAAGCTGACTCTAAGGGCTCAAAAGGGGCCGTCACTAGTCCTTCGAGGACGACTGACAAGTCCCAAGAAGGAACTGCCGTGGGGCGAACAGGCCTAAGGCGTCTGGCCCCACGCATGAAAGCGGAGACCAACCGATGCCTCCCCAAGGGGATCTCATCCAGCTCTCTTCGAGCTGCAATGGCCGCTACATAAACCCTAAGGGTGGTAGCAGCCGCCCCCGCTGTCAGCCTTTCTTGCAAAAACTCCAGCACTGGACCAACAGGGCAGTTAACTGGGTCGATTGCACGAGTCAAACACCACGATTCAAAGACGCCCCACTTGGAAGAGTATAGCTTCCTGGTAGCGGGGGCTCTGGCACTGGCTATGGTTTCCTGAACTTCGGCAGGCAAACCATCAATTACAGCCCTTGGCCCTGTATGGGCCATACCCACAACTTCCAGAGCTCCGGCTGAGGATGCCAGATCTTGCCCTGAAGCTGGGACAGTAAGTCCCGCCTGATCGGAATCTCCCAAGGAGGCCGATACAAGAGGGGAGTTAGCTCCGAGAACCAGGTCTGGGAGGGCCAGAATGGGGCTATGAGAAGGAGACGGGCACCGCTCACCTTCACTCTGCATAGTACTGCCGGAATCAGCTTTATTGGCGGAAACGCGTACAGACTGACATTCGGCCATGGGTGGGCGAACGCATCTATGCCTAGAGTCGTCGGGAAACTCAGGGAGAACCAGAGCGGGCACTGGGATGACTCTTGAGAAGCAAAGAGGTCCACCTCCGCTTTTCCAAACAGATCCCAGATCTGGGATACCGTCTGACGGTTCAACATCCATTCCCCCGGCTTGAGCTTCTGTCTCGACAGAAAATCGGCCGCCAGGTTCAGTACTCCCGGAACGTGAACCGCCCTCAAAGAGAGGAACTTGTCTTGAGACCAAAGGAGAAGATGGCGCGCAAGCCTGTCCAGGGTGCGCGACCTTGAACCTCCTTGGCGGTTTATGTGGGACACAACCGCCATATTGTCCGTCCTGACTATGACATGATGCTCCCCGAGAACGGGGAGAAAATACTTCAAAGCCAGGAAGACAGCCCTGAGTTCCAGGCAGTTTATATGCCAAAAGAGGAACTCTTCCTTCCACTCTCCACTCGCCGGCCTTCCTTCGAAGACCGCGCCCCAGCCTGTCATTGATGCGTCCGTCGTGATCATATGGCGACGGTGGATCGCACCCATTCTCACCCCGCTCCGGAGAAAGACGGGGTCTCGCCACATTAACAGGTGTCGACAGCAACTGCGCGACACTCTGACAAGGCGAGTAGCTGGTACAGTGGGGTGTAACCTCAGCTCCTTCATCCACCAAAGGAATGGCCTCATGTGAAGCAGCCCTAGGGGCAACACAGGGGAGGCTGCTGCCATAAGGCCCAACAGCCTGCGGCAGGTACCTACAGAGACATGATGGTCTAGCTTGAAGCGGGCCAAACATGCTGTAAAAACTGGTATCCGGGCAGGAGCCAAACGGGCCTGCATCTGAACGGAATCCAAACGAACTCCTAGAAATACAGTTCGTTGAGATGGGAGGAGCACACTCTTCTTGGCGTTCATTCTGAGGCCAAGAGAATGGATGTGGCCGAGAACGATATCCCTGTGACGACTCACTAGCTCCCTGGAGTGAGCCAGAATGAGCCAGTCGTCCAGATAGTTCAGTACACGGATGCCCTGGAGCCTCAAAGGGGCCAGTGCAGCATCCATGCATTTGGTAAATGTCCTCGGGGCCAAAGCCAGGCCGAAGGGCAGAACCTTGTATTGGTAAGCCTTCCCTCCAAAGGCGAACCGAAGGAATCTCCTGTGTCTGTGAACGACCTGGATGTGAAAATACGCATCCTTCAGGTCGATGGTGACAAACCAGTCTCCCTCCTGAACCTGAGACATGATGGTTCTCATCGTCAGCATTTTGAACTTCCCTTTGTAGAGGGAAAGATTCAAACGCCGTAGATCCAGGATAGGCCTCAAGCCGCCGTCCCTCTTTGGAACGAGGAAGTAGCGGCTGAAGAAACCTCGTTCGACTTCCGTCTGCGGTACTTCCTCTATTGCTCCTTTCTGCAGGAGGGAGGAAAGTTCCTGTTGTAGAACAGAAGCCTTGGCGGCGCTGTTTACTACTGTCAGGTGAACCCCGTCGAAACGGGGGGGATTTTTCCCAAACTGAAGAGTGTAACCGGTTCGAATTGTGCGGAGAACCCACAGCGATACCCCGGGTAAACGCTCCCATTCGTGAAGGAAGTGTGACAGAGGAATCATAGTGTCGTGCAAGGGAAGACATACCTGAGATGGGGTGTCGAGAAGGCCTGGAAGCAGCGGCACCCTCCACCGTGAAGGAAAGCCCTCGGCGTCCTTGCTCGGGATGGCGGAGAGAGAAGTGCTGGGCTGACGGGTGGCCGGCACGGGTTCCGTACACTGCAGGAGAGAAACAGCTATGTCTCCTAACATGCGGCACGCCGGCGGCGAGTGGACGGGCTGCAAAGGGGGAAAGACGAACGCGTCCCCCAACTGCCAGCCCGAGTGAAAATGAGGGTGAATTGGATCTGCACACCAAGCCTCGAAGGGTGGTTGTGACAGATTTAAGTGAGGAGAGCGCGTTCGGGGCGGGCAGAAACGCTTTCGCGGTCTGGTCTCGCCCCGTAACGGTGAAACGACTCTCCTCATTCCGACCCGGAGGTCAGGAACGACCCGGGTTAGCCGAAGCGGCAGGCTTGTTGGGCCGCTTCATGTTAACCCGCTTGCGTGGTTGTTGGCGGGAAGAAGACCGGCCGCGGGCTCCCCAAACCGTAGTGGGGGGAAGGCGCGTGGCCTGGGCTCCGCCGCTAGGGGGTTCCCTCCTGGGGGGCGGCTGCTCCCTAGACACAGAGGAGGAGGGAGTTGAAAAATCCCTTGCTCTCCTCGGCATGAACTGATTGAGAGCAGCCGACTGGGTTTTGGCTGAGCGGAACTTGTCCACTACAGCGCTAACAGCCTCCCCGAACAACCCAGATTGTGAGATGGGTGCGTCCATTAAAAACGTCTTCTCCCTCTCCCGAATCTCGGTCAGGTTGAGCCACAGATGGCGTTCTGCGGCCACCGAAGCCGCCATAGAGCGCCCCACGGCACGTGCGGTGTGCTTGGTGGCTCTCAGAGCCAAGTCAGTGGCTCTTCGTAGCTCCTTCACGGCTTCAGGAGTCAAGCCGGTCCCTTCGTCCATTTCCTTCAGGACGTCCGCCTGGTAGGCCTGAAGGATGGCCATTGTGTGAAGGGCCATACCTGCCTGACCGGCCGCGATGTAGGACTTCCCGATAAGGGCGGAAGTGGTCCTACACGGCTTGGAAGGAAGGAGGGGGCGGGACTTCCAAGAAGGAGCCAAAGAAGGTGAAAGATGTGAGGCCAAAGTATCCTCAATCACCGGCATGGCGGTGTAACCCTGCTCCACAGAACCCACAAGGTTGGTGAAGTCAGCGGCTGCCGCGTTAGTAAGGCGGGAGGAAAATGGCTGCTTCCAGGAACTGGAGATCTCACGATGCAGATCGCTGAAAAATGGCAGCTTCCTCCTTTCAAGCTTGGAGTGCGCGCCGATGAGGAAGCGATCGTCGAGCTTCGAAGCTCGAGACTCGCGGGGCTCATCGGGCCAATCAAGCGCAAGCTTTTCGGTGGCGCGCGAAAGCACGTCCACGAGTTCAGAGTAGGCCGCTGAAGGCCGCGCCTCCTGGCTGCTAGGCGGGAGCGCATCTGCTAAAGCAGGCCCGAAATCCTCGGAGTCGGAGGCTGCCGTGTGCAGAATATCATCTAGCCCGAAAGAAACGAAATCACGTGCTTTCGGGCTAGGAAATTGAAAATCAGGCAAAAATTCGACCGGCGAATTCGCACGTGCGCGCTCGGAAGAGGGAGGGAGAGAAAAGGCGAGGCCTGTCTGCTCACTCTCCATCTCCTCGAGCTCGACATCTGAACCCCAGCTCGCGGCTCTACGAGAGGCCGCGGCCTCACGAGAGGCCGCGATCTCACGAGGCGGCGCATTGGTGCTCGATGCGCGCCGTGAAAATTTGGAGGATTCACGTTCATAATCCTCAAGCCGAGAGCGGAGGGTTATGAGACGGAAATCGTCGCAAATTTGCAGTTAGAGGTCCCATAAACCGCCTCACGTGCATGCGAAAACCCAAACACAAAATACACTTACTGTGTGGGTCTTCGCGAGCGATGAAACGCGTGCACGGTGGCATACAGCGGCGAAATTCCATGGCACTTCACCGCGAGGAGAACAAAGTTCCACAGAGGCAGTCGCCGAAGTGCAAATGGATAATCGCAAAGTTAGTAGATGGGTCAGAAATCGCAACAACGAAGGGCGATGTGGCCGCTTCGTGAAGGCAGAGAAATCTGAGGAGTGGATGGCGCGTTCGCCAGTATGACCTGACGACGTCATTGCGTCAGAGACGGCGTCGCGCCATCAGCCAATGAATTGGCGTGATTCTATATGGGTTCAGGACTCGGTCACGCGAAGGCGTTCCCCGATGCGTTAAGCTAAGCAACGCAGTGTAGAGTTACCTATGAAAGAGAACAAAAAAAAGTCTCCGCGACTCAGAAAGTCTCTCTGCTGTTCGACAACAGACACGTTAGTCTCATATCGTGGTCTAAACCAATCAGAGATAGTGAAGGGCGGACCCCCCCTCTGATTGGCCGTGGTCCAGATATTCCTGTATGTGTGTGTGTGCGTTTGAAGATGCGTGTGCTGCTGCTGTCAAACAGAGAGAGAGGTTAGTAGTAGAGATGCACGCAGCTCTTTCTCTGAATCTGCTCTGTTCAGTGAGCGTCTGACAGTCCCTCCAGGATTATGCGATCGCTGAATTTATCGCAAAATCAAGCAAACTCCGCTATTTTCAAAATTGCCGCTGATTTTGCGCTTAGACGCGTCTTGTGACGTCATCGCAATGCGCATTCAGTCAAAGAAAGGTTGTTTCTCAGTTCCAAAAATGGAATGAACAGCTTGGCGTTCTCATCATGCCCGATTTACAAGAGCTACATCGGACAAACGAACCGAAAGCGGAACGAATCCGCGCTACTCGTTTGGGCTACAGACCGTTTATCTGCTCGGACTGGAGCCGCGGGCTGCTCTCGATCACGCGACACCGTTAGATACAGTGAATAAAGAAGAATCCATAACATCTCTGTCAGATCTTGTGAGAAGCATTCAAATTCGGCACAGAATTATGTTAAAGCTACAGACATCAGAACAAACGCCACTGATGTGGAAACCAGGAGAAAAATTGTTCAATAAACACAAATCTCCACCATTCACCATGGATTTAATATAACTAACGTTACAGGAACAACTTGTGGCAGAAATGGTCTAATGTCTTAAACTGTTTTTAAATGCTTCACACAACTTTTCCCAGCACTTCAAAGCTTTAAGTATTACCGAATTTTAAAGTTATTTTTAATGTGATGACATTATTTGTTCATCCTTCATAGGTTGCCCCATTTATAAAACTAAAAGTTTCATAATGTAGGAAAGCAAACACTTATTTAAAAATAAAAACATTACATTACCACTATTAGATGGCTGCAGAGAAGTACTTATAGGCTTATCAGCCATTTCCACTCCCTAATATATATATATATATATATATTATTTATTAAATTATATTTAGACATTATGAATGACATTGATAAAAGTTAATTTTGAACTGCATCTCAACTACCCAGACAGCACAAGTATATCTGTAAGACGTCTGCTAAAGATCTGGGAAACATCTGCTGTGTAATCTGATAAACGTCTCAGAAGCAGTTTTACATACATTTAATAAATCTCTATTTGATATTTACATCTACTGGAAACATATTAGAGACGTATTGCAGATGGGCAAACACTTAAAAATACCTCTTGAATATGTAAATGTAGACATCTCTGAGATGAACATGTGCTTTACTGTCAGGTGCTGGTTCTGTAGGACTTAAAGGCACTGGTGCTGGTGTCCTTAAATGCTAGTCTGGAGCCCTACAATGGTTCTCGAAGTCAGAAAAGTCATAACAATATTAGAAGAATGTTGTATGTGGTATATTTTGAAGGATTTTTTTAATAGGTTTAAGGGGAGGGTTTGAGAAGCACTGCACTAGAGCATCCCTTCATTCAGACACAGTGGAAGATCTGATAAGAATCAGTGTAGAGAGGTCAAGTCTGGAAGATGTTGATGCTAGAGAGAGTGTGGTCAGCTGGTTTAGCCGAGGACAAAGATCAAGAAGGACAAACTACAGGAATTGGCCACCCGAGGGGCATGTGACTGCAATGGAGGATAGTCCATAATACATTGAGCCATGAGATGTTCAGTTTGACGCCCTTCAAACACTTAATTTAGATGTTCTTTTTATTTAATTTATCTTGAGATGTTTTTAAGTTTAAATATTAGCTCAGTGAAGCACTTTAAGCACCATCACTTTTTCAGTAAGTTACCTTTCTTGTAGAATTGTGCTTCAAATAAAGAACGTTATGTTGACCTGATTGTTAGTTAATCGTTTACTAGTCAATATTGCCTTTATGAAAATGTGGGTGCACCTAACTTTTGTGCCGGTGCACCTAAGAAAAAAAGTTAGGCGCACCAGTGCACCCAGTGCAAAAAGTTAGTCTAGAGCCCTGTAGAAGGATATATCAATTCAGTACATTATGTGAAAAGTAAAGTATTCAAATATTTTGTTTAAAACTAGCCTTTTATCTTACTTGGAAATAAGTTACATGGCTTACAAATGCAGGTCCATGTTGACTTTAGAGATTGATGGCTTGGTTTTAGGGGTTTCTGAAAATGCTGGATGGAGGCCATGATTGGGTTAAATATTTCATCCGTTCCTGCATGTGCATCTTATTCATTCTTGCCGTGACCTCTGACCTCGTGTTTTTCCATGGCAGATGATCATCCTGTGTGAGGCTCAGGAGTATAAAGTGGCAGTAAACGGGTTCCACCAGCTGAATTACAAGCACCGTGTGCAGGATCTAAGTTCTGTGGATGTGATCGAGATTGTGGGAGATCTAGAGCTGAAGGATGTGAAGATCTGGTGAGCAGCTCCAGCTTGACGACCGTTCCCGTGTTTCTTCCAACCAAGTATATTTAATCAACTTGAGACTCCTGTAGCTGAAGCTAATCTGAACCATTTCAACTAAAATGCTAGACCTGGTGTGGCCGTTCTCATCTGACTGAACGTTATACTCCTCAACCACTTTGTCTAACCGTTAGCACATTTGAACTTTTAATCTTTGTTGTTTTGTTTGTTTTAAGTGTTACATTTCAGTTTATTATTGATATTGATAAAGTGTGATCTGAATAACAAGCTCCACTGCATAGGTAGGCAGAAGTTACCCATGACTAAGATAAACCCCGTTCGCTGATTATTAGTTGAGGAGATTTGGAGATGATTTGAACTTGAGCCTGAATGAGGTGCAGTTGACTCCATGACTCCATCTTGTGTGGAACATGGAAACTAAACATGTTTCAATGGGTCAAAAAAGGTTGCAGACTCTGGACATAACAGATGGACTGAAAAAAACCATCTGTCAGGATGTTAATGGTTGTGCGACAGTAATACTACTGTCTGTCTAGCTTTTTGACTTACGAATCATTCCAAGCTAATTCCAGGCATTTGGAAAATTACAGATCGCAGCTTTAAATTTTACACCGTTAGGGCAAAAACGGCTGAAAAACATACCTATCCATAAACCATCCCAATCATGAGTATAATAATTGAAGTTGAGTTTAAAACATTTCAATTTCCTTCCAGCGACATGGACAAGCAGATGATTTGCTAATGCAAGGCCTGCACTAATGCATTTGACTTGGCATGATAGCCTTATAGGAATATCAAATCAATAATCACGTTCACCATTAGGTTCCAGAACTAAAGATAAGCACTTTGTTTATATTTATAGTTAATAACAGAACAATGCAAAATTCCAGCAGCCTCAATTGCTTTACTACTAGCTTTAAGAATTATCTGGTAATTTGTGATATTAATATACATCTTATTTGTGTTTTGTTCCTCTGATATCTGTTGATATATGCATTAAATATAAGCAATATTATCTTTTACATTGTCTTGTAATTATGGTTGTGTTTTGTGAGTTATTACCATTTATACATTACACTGAAACTAGATTTAGAAATCTCCTCAGAAACCATTAAGCAATTTCTATAAGTTATCTGTTAATTAGAATAACTAAAACATTTATTTTATCTTACATTTTTGCATTTTAATGAGGCGTGTAAACAAAGACAATCACAAAGAGCTTTTTTTTTTAAAGTTGTGAATTTATTAACATCCACAATATTCCACTTTTGTAGCTTAAAACCAGGAAACTGTTTTTTGGCACATAATCACATGACCATAGTGTGTTAGCACCTGGTTTAAATGTGATGCAATATATATCCAAAGCATAATTATCATAGATAATACCACTAATATCATCGACATAACCCCAGAGAGAGATAAAGGCAGTGACATCGCATTAAAGTTGTCTGTCTCTATCACTGTATGATCAAACATGTCAGACTTTAGGACAGATGAGTTTGTGAGAGTCTGAATCACAGGCTGTACAAACACTGAAGTGATTCTCTGTCATCTCACCAGCTCAGGTAATACTACTGCAGGACCACAAATGAACCGATCACACAAGAACACTGTCCATATGAAATGATCCCATTTATTGGCTGACTGACAGCTTAAAAAAATAAACCAGCAAAGCCCACTTCTAGAGCACAACAGCCCGCTTCCATAAGTAAAATCCCATTTACTTTCTCCATAGATTAATTGAATTTAACCCCAATAGCACAAACTTTTAAGAGGCTTTTGAACTTTGAGATATGTGTGCTGCTCTAAAAACCATAAGTCTGTGATTTCAAGGTCTTTTTTAAAGATATTTTTAATAGCTGCATTCCCTTACACCATAATCTTAACTAGAAAGAAACCAATCAGAGGACTCATTGTTACTATGGAAACATAAATCACTGCAAAAGAGTTCAGCAACGATCGACCACTGCAATGCAGCACTGTGAATGGCAGTCACAATATTTTGTAATATACTACATGTATATTGTTTTATTTAACCGTAGTTTCTTATTTGATTGCACCATTCACAATGCTTCATGGGATGAGCAGTTCATGCTCTCAGACAATCTGTCTAGTAACTGCAGATTAAAAAGATGTGTTTCTTCAAATCTGAGTTTATAATGATTCATATCAGAGCTGGTTGGTTTAGTTTAAGGCTTTGATTTCTTTATTGGAGATCTTTATGGAGAGATGAATGGGGAAAATACTTGAATGTAAAAGTGGGTGGCCACTGCTGTGCTCTATAGAGCTGCTTTTAGAGAAGCTTGTTTCTGCCAAAATAGGTAAAAAGGTAATTATGACTATCTTACAATTTTAGAATTGATCATAGAATTCATATCTCATAAATTAATTTTGAATTACAAATTTATATCTGAAAATTCTGACTTTTTTCTTAATTTTGAATTACATTCCACAAATCTTTTATTTTATTTTTATTGTTAGTTATAAACTTGCAATTTTGAGTGAACATCTAACAATTCTTATTTGTATTTCTATAATTGCGAGTTTATATCTCATAACTTTTTATTCGATTTGTTCGATTAGACTTTTTTATTCGATTTGTTAGTTATAAACTTGCAATTGTGCATTTACATCTCACAATTTAGATATTTTTTATAGAATTTGGAGTTTGTATCTCACAATTCTGACTTTTTTTCTTCCAATTGTGAGTTACGAACTTGCAGATGCGATTTTGTATCTCACAATTTAGACTTTTTCCTGAGAATTTACATCTAGCCATTTTTTCCTCACATTTTTAGACACCTGACCTGACCACATGCACATGCAGAATTCTGAGAAAAAAAATCTGAATTGTGAGATCTTTTCTCGCAATTTCAAAATATAAATGTGCAATTCTGAGAAAAAAAAAGTCGCAGTTGCAAGAAAAAAGTCAAACATTTTTATTCCGTAGTGGAAATAAGCTTCCATTTATAAAAAAAAATATCTTGGTTGAGTAATAGTAGAGGTGGAAGACTAGCTTTGGTCCTCACTTGGTACTCCAGAAATAGTTTGGGGCAGAACTGTCCAGCTGAGGCTGTTATATGCGTGTAAAGTACCGTATGGCTTGTGGTCCAGTTCAGCAGGACGGCATTTAAAACAGCTCACACTGAACTCAGCTTCACCAAACCCCGCACAGAGTCTTCATGGAGCGAGTCCTGGCTGGCGGGGTTGAAGAGCTGCACCGGGTGAACGTGGTGACCCAGGTGAGTGGCACAGGGCAGGGCTGCGGGCGGGGAGGGCGTCTCCTCCGGACTGATGAAATGTTGATGGTGTAGGTGATGGTGACAGTGGATCTCAGAGTCTCGCAGGGCCATCAGCTCTCCTCCGCAGCTGAGGCCTGGGATGGAGGAGGGCAGTGAGGGTTGAGAGGGGCTCAGAGTGGAGCACGGCCCACCCAGAGAGGTCTTGGCCTGGAGGGGCGCGCCTCTGCCCAGAATGACGGACTGACTGTGGAGCAGCGGGTTGGTGGCGGCCTGCAAAACGAATTTGGTGCTCTGAATGCACTGGTCTTGAGCACACTGGGAGGAAGAACAAAGGACAGAGAGAAAAGGGAAAGCCAGGAGGAAGTCAGACCCAACAAAGAATAAAATGTTACAGAAAAACCCGTCGCAGGGCTCCATACTGCTGATGTGCTTGTGATTACTAGTTTTCAGCTGGCAGTCGATAGAGTATTATTGGTCACCAGCATATGTTGTGTTTTAGATGCTGGCATGGTTTTGTTCATGTCATGTCAAGCAACCTGTCCATGTTGGCATCTGTGTTATTTACAAAGTGAATAACCACAAAAATATCATATTTTTTTATGTGCATCTATGTAATAATGACAATTAAATTTTGAATTATTGTCCCAAATGTTTTTTGGAGCCCTGGGTCAGATAAGACTAGTTTCTGGTGGTTAGAATGACAAAAATATTATTAGAAGGTTAAGATTATAAAGGTTAGAGAGTGTGTTGAGCAAAAGTATAAAGAAAGACAGAAAAATAAGTTATATAATAATATCTGGGTAAATGTCACCAAATGTGTAAAAAACATGTTGACGACATATTTCACTTAAAAAAATTATAATTTTTTATGTAAAAATACATTTAAGATTAATATTATTTTCATGAAAATTAAGCACCCCATTCTCATATTAAAAATATGTAATTTAAATGGTTAAGCTGTTAAGGCAATATAGATATATACATATAGTGAAATATTACAAATTAAAATAACTTAACTTATTGTAATATATAAAAAATATAATTTATTCTTGTGATGGAAAAGCTGACTTTTCAGCAGCCATTACTCCAGTCTTCAGTGTCACATGAATCTTCAGAAATAATTGACTTATTTAACATTTCTTATCAATGTGTTTTAGTTTTTTGATTAAATAACTGTCAAAAGAACAGCATAAAAGTCTTTACTGAAAAATTTAATGCATCCTTGATGAATAAAAATATAACTTATCAATATAGATTTTAAAATAATTATATGAAATGTGCTTAGTTATCATGAAAAGAAACACAATGAAAAAAGAATTGTCCATAAAATAGGCTTTATTTTCATTCTGTGTGTATTTGTTCATGTTTAAAGTGAAATGTGACCTGGATACTTTTGTGTGAGATTCATCCATCTATTCTAAACCAATGGAATGGTGAATCGGTCAATAAATATTATGTCAAGAAAAAGATTTTAAAACCGATTTGAAAGCTTACAGAACACAAGCATCACTTAAAAACCTCAAGATCCCTCAAGGGACTGAATAATTGGCATCAAATCAGCGGCTGATGTGTTTGGCTGAAGCTGACGAAACTCAATCCAGACAGTGAGCATCAGTATTCATGAGAGCTGATCTGTTCACACAATCACATAACTGCTGCTGTGTCAATGTGTGTCTGAGAATTACATCACTGATCACGTCTGTGCCAACAACACAGTTGTTTCACATCGAGCAGTCATGTGTTATGCTGAACAGATTCAACAAATCATGACAACTTGAGTGACAATGTTAGAAACTAGAAAAAGTGTTAACAACACCCAAGTAAAGTCATATATTTAAAATACATGTATTTCATACTAAGTATAGTTCAAAATATAATTTGAGACCTACTGATATAAACTTATTTATTTGGAGTATTACGTGTAAACAATGCACATTTCTTATTAATAAGCCTAAAATGTGTTTTAATGTCACTTTTGATGAGGATTGTATAATATCAACCTTTAAATGCAAAATATTTAAGTATACTTGCAATAGTTCCAATTTAGCACAATAAAATATACTAAGTATGCCTTTAATTTGACTTCAGCACTATTTCTGAATCTGTACAATTAAAGTGCATTAAGTAAAAAATTAGCAGTTCCAATTTAGCAGACTTGAAGTATACCAGTTTAGTATATTAAAAGTACAATTGCAGGGCATTTTTATTAAGTACATAAATATACACATTTATTTGTAGTATACTTAGCATGAAATAAATGTATTTGAAATACATTTAAGTATATTTGTTTTTCACTAGGGCAATTAGACAAAAACTATTAGACAAGTGTTTTATTATTATAGCACTCAAAATTCGGGGGTCAGTAGTTATTTTTTTTTACGTTCATACTTCAATTCATCACGGATGCATTAAATTGATCAAAAGTGACAGTGAAGATAAAATAATAATAATATACTGCAAATAAATGCTGATCATATGATCTTTCTATGCATCAAAGAAACCTGAGTTCACAGTTTCCACTCAAAAAAGCAACAACTATTTTCTAAATGAATACATTTATAATAATAATTGTCTCTTGAGCATCAAATCAGCATATTAGAATAATTTCTGAAGGATCATGTGACTGGAATAGATTTATGGAGTAATGGCTGCTGAACATTCAGCTTTAAATTACATTAAAATATATATTTTTTATTTGTAATAATAATAATAATAATAATAAAAATATTAGTTTTACTGTATTTTTGATCAAATAAATCTAGCTTTGGGGAGTATGGGACTTTCAAAAACATAAAAAAAATCTTACCGACCCTAAACATTTGAACGGTAGTGTACTTTTTTCATTATTTAAACAAAAAAATATGTATTTTTATTGCATCCCCCTTTATCGACAGCGGCATTCATATTCAGTCTTGGACATTTGTGCAAATCTCTGAATTCGCAGACTTCTGGACTCCACTGTATATTTCAAATCACTGTTTACAGCTTTGCTGAAACCTTGAAGTGGTTTGAACATAAATGGCTTCATTATAATGGCTCAAGTACAACATGCACACACACACACACACACACACACACACACACACAATGAGAGGTCAGAACACGGCCGTCTTACCATGTGACTCTGGACATGATTGGAGGGGCCGGTGCCGTTTGTCTGGGCCGCAGGCTGCGGAGTGTCTGGTTGGACAAAACCTCTTCTGTCAATCAAACTGCATAGAGAAAGAAGTGGATGATAGAATGCGACCGTGAGTCAGGGAACGTGGGTGAGGGAGGAGGAGAGAAGAGGATTGAGTGTGTGTGTGTGTGTGTGTGTGTGTGCGCGCGCACGCAGTCCTCCTCCAACTCAACATGCCCACACACAGAGCAGATGGCAGCCAGTGATGCTGTGCCCACTTCTGCTTTGTGTTCCTGGCTCCATGAGAAAGTCATTAATGGCGTGCGGAAATCTTGTGGGTGTGTGAGCAGGTTTTGACGTCAGCAAGCCTCCTCACGCACCATCTGAAACGATCCAAGAACGTTCCTCGGTTATCTAAGGTATTCACACTTCCTGGAGTGAGAATGCTGATTGGTTTTTGCCTCTTATATTTAAATGAATGAGTGAGAAACCTGCTGAGGTCACCAGTCTTTCTACAAGATCAGCATGGATCTCTTGGCTGATAACGATTTTCTGAGGAAGCTGATTAATATCTTATTTGAAATGGACTGCAATTAAATTCTCTGATTCAGAGATATGAATGATGAAAAGGACAACGTTTTGTTGGGCAAACAGAGGGAACATTGTCTATTTTTGCTGTCGAATACTTTTCTGTATGCATACAATATAACCTGCTACATTTGACAAAATGTGTTTTATACCAACAAGAACAGACTACATGAGATTATTTACTTTAAGTTTTGAACTTAAGTGTGATTAACAGATTTCCGCTAGAGACATGAAAGGAACAGTTCACCAAAAAATACAATTCTGTCATAATTTGCTCACCCTCGTATCATTCCAAACCCGTAAGGTTTTAATTCATCTTCAAATTTCCATTTCACCAAAACTTTCAAGCTTCAAAAAGTTAATAAAGACATTGTAGAAGTAATTTATTCATGTGAAATTGGGCTATTCAACCTCACTGGTTCCTACATGTCCATAAAAAATAACATGTCCCTATAAAAGCATGTTTGAGCCTCCGTTTATCATATTTGATGAGCTCATGTGGATTAAAGTAATCCATATGAATCAAGCAGTTCAGTCTTCAGAGAAGTAACAAGTGATTTACATGTACGTTGATCAATGTTTATGTATTTATTTAAAAAGTTTGGAATTTTGAAGTGACGTGTGTACAAGTATGACGTCTGACTCAGTGCGGTATGGTAACTTCTCAAATCAGGACTGCAAAGCTCTGCAGAGAGTTGTGCGCTTAGCTGAGCGCATCTCAGGGTTTGCTCTCCCCTCTCAGCAGGACATCTACCTCAAACGCTGCAAAAGCAGACCTGCTAAAATTATCAAAGACTCAAATCACCCTGGTAACCGTCTCTTCATTTTACTGCCATCAGGAGCATGATGGCAAAAACTGAGAGACTAAAGGGGGTCGCACACCGAACGAGAAGCGCAGCGCCGCGTCTGGGACAACTCGAGGAATCGCACACCAGACGCGCACATTCTATACTAATAAATTACCTGAAGTGTGTTGTAAAGGTTGTGTCCTGGTATATCCAGTAGGTAGCAACTGACGACAGTGAATGTAATCACGACAGACAATTGTTACATAGGACTATACTGTAATATTTTCCGTATGTAAAATGTCGCAAGAGAAATATAAAAGATTAAAAGGATTACGTTTATTATACATTTAATTCTCTGTGTTTACATTTTATTCAAGCTGTAAAACTAATGTGTACAGTATTTTGCAACAGTGGTATCTTGGTATAATGTATTAACAACGGTTTGAGACAAATATGATGTTATTTAATATAAAACAATGCAGATGGCGCTATGTGGCGTGGCAGGAATTTGAACAGCGTCCTGAGTCATTGCTGGGCACTGCGGACAGACGCCGAATGACGCCGCCGGTGTGCGTACACCCATATAAAACAATGTGTTCGAATTTTAAAGACATGGTGCGATGCGACGTTGCGCTTCTCAAAATAACCTTGAACCTTCAGTATAGTGACCCATACTTGGAATTCGTGCTCTGCATTTACCCATCCAAGTGTACACACAGTAGTACACACACACACTGTGAACACACACCCAGAGCAGGGGGCAGCCAATGCTGTGGCACCCAGGGAGCTGTTGGGGGTTCGGTGTCTCACCTCAGTCGTGATATTAAGGGAGGAGAGAGCGCTCGTTATGCACTCCCCCCACCAACAATGCTGAACGGAAACAGAGCGGACACGGAGAGAGAGAGATGTATGTGTGTGTGCGCGCTTAACAGAAACAGAGCAGACGTGGAGAGAGAGAGATGTGTGTGTGTGCGCGCGCTGAACAGAAACAGAGCAGACGTGGAGAGAGAGAGATGTGTGTGTGTGCGCGTGCGCTGAACAGAAACAGAGCAGACGTGGAGGGAGAGAGATATGTGTTTATGCGCACGCTGAATAGAAACAGAGCAGACACGGAGAGAGAGAGAGATGTGTGCGCGTATGCTGAACGTAAACAGAGCAGACACGGAAAGAGAGAGATGTGTGTGTGTGCGCGCGCTGAACAGAAACAGAGCAGACGTGGAGAGAGAGAGATGTGTGTGTGCGCGTGCTGAACAGAAACAGAGCAGACACGGAGAGAGAGAGAGATGTGTGCGCGCATGCTGAACGGAAAGAGCGGACACGGAGAGAGAGATGTGTGTGTGTGCGCGCGCTGAACAGAAACAGAGCAGACGTGGAGAGAGAGAGATGTGTGTGTGTGCGCGCGCTGAACAGAAACAGAGCAGACGTGGAGAGAGAGAGATGTGTGTGTGCGCGTGCTGAACAGAAACAGAGCAGACACGGAGAGAGAGAGAGATGTGTGCGCGCATGCTGAACGGAAAGAGCGGACACGGAGAGAGAGATGTGTGTGTGTGCGCGCGCTGAACAGAAACAGAGCAGACGTGGAGAGAGAGAGATGTGTGTGTGTGCGCGCGCTGAACAGAAACAGAGCAGACGTGGAGAGAGAGAGATGTGTGTGTGCGCACGCTGAATAGAAACAGAGCAGACACGGAGAGAGAGAGAGCGAGATGTGTTTGTGTGCGCGCGCGCTGAACAGAAACAGAGCAGATTTGGAAAGAGAGATGTGTGTGTGTGTGTGTGCACGTGCACTTAACAGAAACGTAGCAGACGCGGCGAGAGAGAGAGATGAGTGTGCGCATGCTGAACAGAAACAGAGCAGACGCAGAGAGAGAGAGATGTGTGTGTGTGCGCGCGCTGAACAGAAACAGAGCAGAGAGAGATGTGTGTGTGTGTGTGTGTGTGTGCGTGCGCTGAACAGAAACAGAGCAGACGCGGAGAGAGAGAGAGGTAATTTAGGCATCACAACATTTTTAAATTTCCTAAAGATTTAACTATTTATGAACTTGTTAATAGATTTAACATAAATTGTTAGATGAATTACTTTTGCAGTGTTATTTCCAGTTATTTTCAAGATTGTAATTGGGTATCATAGAAACGTTAACATGCTACATAATTCGGTAACAACAACATAGAATATTACTGATTGAGAAGTTTATCACGTTTAAATAGCCTAAAGGTAGTATGCAGTATACAGTACATACTGTGCAGTATGCAGCACTGTGTTCCATTTGAACATTGAACATAAGACAAAAACAAAAGCATAAAGTTGCTGCATTCACCTCGGCGGCAGAGGTCCACACAGCGCTGCGCAGCAGTTGGTGATGAAGTTTCCGTAGCTGTAGGGGTTGAAGTTGCCTTTGCCTCGTTTGGATGACCATGAACCTTTGATCTGAAACAGTGATGTGACCATTGAGAACTACAGTAGCTGAGAGGGACAAGCTGCCAACATCAGAGCAGACAGAGAGACGACAGTAAACCCAGTGATCAACCAGGGTGAGAATGGAAGAGTTTGAGCTTGATTATATTATGCTTCTTGCTAGGCGCTACGGTGAGAAATACCTCCAAACATATTGATCTTCAAACCCAGTCTTTTGAAGTGCTCATTAATTTGCTTCCTGTTACGGTTTGTCAGGCTTTCAGAGCGTCTCTTTTGTTCTTGGCTCACAGTCTTAGACCCAGAAGGACACATTTAAAGAAACTTTGTATGCAGGTCCAAAATTGACCTGCGGTCAGCTGATTTGAGTAAATTTACTGCTCAAAGATTTCGTAATGGCTGTCAAAATGTATTTTGTTTCATTTGAAAATTGAATTATCGATCTGTTTATTTCTTTCATATTTATAAACAGCGAACAATATTCTATATACTGAACTGATATTCAGTTTCCATCGTTCTAAAAACATCTTTCTAAAAAATAATTGTTTCACATACTTTCAAAATCTTCGGGGTCTTTTATTCAGCAAAAATGATCAAAAGTGACAATTATAATTCAAATAAAATCAGTTCTTGTGAATTTCTAATAACCTACATAAATAATCCTGAACAACAACAATTAAGCAGAACAAGCATGTTCAGCTGTGATAAATATACAAATGTTTCAGGAGCACAAAAGCAGGTTTCTGAAAAGTTATATACCAACGGCTTCTCACAATTCAACTTTGCCATCACAGGAATTAATTACAATTTTAAATGTATTAAAATATTGCAATTTTTTTTATTGCAATAATATTTCAAAATCTTTTACGTCTTTTCAATCAAATAAATGCAGCATTGCTAAGCATTAAATACTTTAAAGAAAAATATTAACAAATCTTCCCGACCCCAAACTTTAAGTGTATAACATACAGTCCTGGGTGTATTATTATAAAACACTGTCAATTGTCACATCACATTCATAAGTTAATGAATATTGAGCTAATATTCTAATAGTTAAGTTGTACTAGTGAAAGAGAGGTACTCACGTCTTCATTGGTGGTCTGATTGGAGCTGATCAGGTAGGTGTGGAATCCTGATAGTCCCACGATGGACCAGATGGAGAAAAAACACACCACCACTTCCAGAACAGTACAACAGTCAAGGAAAATAGAAATCTATATGCATCACTACATCCACTTATTATAAAAGCTGCCTGACGGCTTCAGAAAATGGACTCGCATCAAATGACTCAAGTATGCTAGAAATATTGAATCTGTGCAGCATCATGTACATCACCACTGCAATCAGATACCTGAATTGCATCTTTAACATGCTGAAAGTGCGCTCGACTACACTACACTTCTGGACATGTGCCTAGTTAAAGCTCCTTTCTTTGTCATTTGATAAATCACAAACCTTTAACAGACAAAAAATCCACTAAGTGCTAATAGTGCAAAAATAAACAGCGCTGATTTAAGGGACATCTGCAATGAGTTTAATTTACACTACCGCTCAAAAACTCGGGGTCAATAAGATGCTTTTAATTGTTTATTTAATCAAAAATATAGTAAAAACTATAATAATGTTTATTATTATTATTATTATGTTTGTATAAAATTATTCTAACTTTATTTTATTTATTTATTTTTTAAGAAGTCTTATATGTTCACTAAGGCTGCATTTATTTGATCAATGCTCCTGTGAAATATTACAAATTAAAACGTAATTAAAACAATTCAAGTTATAACATTGTAATATTAGAAATGCAATTAAATATATAAAATCTAATTTATTCCTCTGATGCAAAGCCTCATTCAGCCTCATTCAGTGTCACATGATCCTTCTTTGATGCTTAAGAAACATTTCTTATCGATGTTGAAAACAGTTGCGCTGCTTACTTTTTGTCACAAACGTGATGAACCATTTTTAAGTATTCTTTGATTAAAAGAAAGCTCAAAGGAACAGCATTTTTTTACAGAAATGTTTTGTAGCATTACAAAATATCTTTGCTGTGACTTCTGATCAAGAAAATTTACATTTAAATTAGAATTTTTTTTTTTAAGTACTGACCCCACATTTATGAATGGTAGTGCACTTTTTTCAAATAAATCTAATAAATCTAATAAAATTTAGTACGTTTTAAGCAGGCCATTGCACACCGAGTCCAACATTTTTGCATGCGTTTTTCTGTTTTTTCGTATTCATCATCCTTTCCTATCAAAATGTTTGTTACGGACGCGAAAACACAGAAAATCGAACCTGATACGAATTGTTTTATGACGGACGAAATTTTGGGAGGCAGTGTGTAAACGTGATTGACACAACATGAGGTCGTATTTATTTTTTAACGTGCAAACAATTCTCAGTGTGCAATGACCTTTATGCTGAAAACAAGAAAAAAATTAACATTTTACATTTAATTATAAATATATTTTCTGAAAAAACGTTATACAATTTTATTCCAAATTTAATTATATAATTAAAATATACTTTTCATATCATGTATCATTTGCAAATATATGAACTTAAAAGTACTTATTTGACTCACTTAAATTGGACTTAACTGCATTTATATGTAATATCTGTCTTATGCTTAACGTATCCTGTTAAATGTAAATTTGCAAGCATTTACGGTAAATTAAAACTAACGGTTTTATGCAATTTTGCTGCACATCTACATTTATAAAATATATTTAGATATTTGAACTAAAAAACAAGTTAAAAATACTGACTAAGAATGAGCAGGAAGCCGGTCTCGCTAATGAACATGACAGCGAGACGTCCCTTTGCTAATACAAATCACTCTTCTGCATGTTTGTGCAGTCAGATCTTTCCTCACTGTTTCCTTCTCAAGCCAATCTGAGATATGCAAAGAATTCCCACAGACCGTATTTAATAACATATTACGTTCCATTGAAAAGAGAGGGCTACAGACACATAGCAATGAAGATGTAGAGAAAGTCAGTGTGGGCTGCATTTCTGCAGTTTTGTTCCAGAGATGTGAAAACCAGAAATAGTCTCCTATTGCATAGCCTCTTCCCACACACACACTTTAGTGAAAGGATATCTAGCAGGGCTGTCTTTGAGAGCGCTAAGAAAGCCAGTCCTGTTGGATCCTGCAGGAAAAGCACTGGTTATGTAACAAAGAAATCCTGTCACAGAAACATGAAACACAAGTCTCAAATGAAAAAGCAGGCAGCGTATTGAGCACAGAATCACTGGAAAAATAATTGACTGTATATTAAAATAAACTTTGATGTCTTGTCTGTCGTGTATTTACAAGTGTTTGTATTGACACATTTGTGATGATAAAGTTGCAGTTTAGTATATTTCAAATGTAATACCAACACGTTCTCACTCCCAACTCATCACATATTGACGCTTGGTCAGGACCCTTTAGCAAAAATTTTCGAGGTGCATTAGTATTACTAAATATATATATATATATATATATATATATATATATATATATATATATATATATACATACACACATTGCTTTAAATAAGAAACACTTGGTGTCAATATGCCGACGTAAAAGGCACTGGGAATTTTATCATCATGATTAAAATATATATTAGGTAATAATATTGCCATAATTGCATATATGTTGGGATGCGATTTTTAAATGTAAACAGTCAAAATTGTTTTATTTATATTACACTATTTCAGTCAGGTTTCAGGCCCCGCCATAGCACAGAAACGGCACTTGTTAAAATTACAAATGACTTGCTTCTTGCGTCAGACAAAGGCTGCATCTCGTTGCTAGTTTTACTTGATCTTAGTGCTGCGTTCGACACTATAGGTCATGACATACTGATAGATCGATTACAAAACTATACAGGTATTCAAGGGCAGGCTCTAAGATGGTTTAGATCCTACCTGTCCAATCGCTACCACTTTGTTTATTTAAACGGGGAGTCATCTCAATTATCACCAGTAAAGTATGGAGTACCACAAGGATCTGTCCTAGGTCCTCTGCTATTTTCATTATATATGTTGCCCCTTGGTAATATTATTAGAAAATACGGGATTAGTTTCCATTGTTATGCTGATGACACTCAACTATATATCTCAACAAAACCAGATGAAGCCTCTAAACTATCTAAGCTAACAGAGTGTGTTAAAAATATAAAAGATTGGATGACCAGTCATTTTCTCCTATTAAATTCAGATAAGACAGAGATATTACTTATTGGACCTAAAAACAGTACACAGAATCTCTTGGATTACAATTTGCAACTAGACGGATGTAATGTTACTTCCTCTACGGTAAAAAATCTGGGTGTTATATTAGACAGCAACCTATCTTTTGAAAATCATATTTCCAATGTTACAAAAACAACATTCTTCCATCTTAGAAACATTGCCAAGCTACGGAACATGTGAAGTGTTTCTGATGCTGAAAAGTTAGTTCATGCATTCATGACCTCTAGACTGGACTATTGTAATGTACTGCTAGGTGGTTGTCCTGCATCTTCAATAAACAAGCTACAGATAGTACAAAATGCAGCGGCTAGAGTCCTTACCAGATCAAGAAAATATGATCATATTACTCCAATTTTATAGTCTCTGCACTGGCTACCTATTAAGTTTCATATCAGTTACAAAATATTATTACTTGCCTATAAGGCCCTAAATGGTTTAGTTCCTGCGTACCTAACTAATCTTCTATCACGCTACAATCCAACCCGTTCCCTAAGGTCGCAAAACTCTGGACTCTTGGTAGTACCTAGGATAG
The DNA here is from genome assembly GCA_003573665.1 of Oxygymnocypris stewartii. Classification (NCBI taxonomy): domain Eukaryota; kingdom Metazoa; phylum Chordata; class Actinopteri; order Cypriniformes; family Cyprinidae; genus Oxygymnocypris; species Oxygymnocypris stewartii. Next base: position 1,528,523 of record QVTF01023105.1, read on the forward strand.
CAAAGTCCACTAAAGGAGGTAGAACTTTTTCTTATCTGGCTCCTAAACTCTGGAATAGCCTTCCTGATAACGTTCGGGGTTCAGACACACTCTCTCTGTTTAAATCTGGATTAAAGACACATCTCTTTAGCCAAGCATTCATATAATGCATCTCACAATCTTGTACTGCCAGTCTATCTGAACAAATGCACATTATTATGCTTTACCTTGGGTTATACTGATAATTTCATCCAGGGTTATTCCTGGATGGAACAACTGCTACGCTAATTGTCTTATTGTTTCTGCCGTAGCTAGGAATTACACAATGCTTCAGTCTGGATCCAACCCTTAAACGATCTGAGATGACCGAACACCTGAGAAGAGACGATGACAACCCCTCGGAGGACCTCAGAGGAAGCCAACCATCAGCGATTATACTGACTTAACCAAAGTCTTCCATAAATGGAGGATTAGCACCTGGAGACAACCTCTACAGCCCTGACCGTCAGTGGAGTCTAGGACACATAGATGAGCCCCAGAGACAGATCTCCAGTGAGAACCTCGTCACCTAGACATCCATCGGGAAAAGACCACTGGAACCAGTGGACCACTTACACTCTGACTTTGCTGCAGTTGGAACAAACTACTGGTTCGTCTGGCCGGATGGGAACTGGCCCCCCGACTGAGCCTGGTTTCTCCCAAGGTTTTTTCTCCATTCTGTCACCGATGGAGTTTTCGTTCCTTGCCGCTGTCGCCTCTGGCTTGCTTAGTTGGGGAAATCTTCATTTCCAGCAATATCATCGACTTGATTGCAAAGATATTATTTAAACTGAACTGAACTGGACAATGCCATTACTAAATTCAATAATGGAATGCATTCAGCTGATAATTGAGTGTTAAATCCTGTAATTTTACATTATTGACACAATTTGCCTATTTTGATATTGTGCAGTGCTTTGTTACAATTTGTATTGTTAAAAGCGCTATATAAATAAAGGTGACTTGACTATTTACACATTTATGAGCAAGTAACCCGACCCCTACCATTTGTCAATAAAACACAAGATAAAACTACAGTTATAATTTATTCAAAAAATATTATTATTCCAAGTCTTCAGAGGCAAAATTATTGATTTGTGAGAGGAATAGACTCAATTAGAGGTCTGCATTCCCATGGGAATCGCGGAACCCGACTGGATTTCTTGCGGCGTGAGATTAAATTCACAGATATAACGAGGTAACGGTCAGAAACTCTGGTGTAATTTGAACAGGAGCGAGCGGTCTAACAATATCCCATTCCTGACATACATTCAGAACAGCATATCTGCGCTTTATTCTGATTGGCCACTGGTACAGCCTGCACTCAGGACTGTTATGCACGCGATGCACGCATGCTTTCTGCGTCACGCATTTTATTTGCATAATGTTTCTCAGAGCCTGTTCTCAGACAGAACAGGCAGGTTGTTGAAGAGTGACAGAGCAGAATAAGAACGGAGCAAAGTGTGGATGCGCTGTCCTTGAAGGACGTTCAACTCGGGTCTGTTTATATTTTGCTTAGAAATTTTAAATGACAGATGTCGTATTTATTAATTAATTTTTCACTGTAACACGTTCACAGAGAAATGTCAAACGAATTCAGTATTTTGACAAAAAGAATAAAATAGCTAATAGTTTTTTGTACAACCTACTATTTTTTCTCTTAGTGACACTTTTTCCTATTGTGTTGTAAACATTAAACGAATTGTATGCTGACAAGACGAATAAAAAAAAAAAAAAACGTTTTCTCTGAAACGAATTTTGTGTTTTAAGATAGGCTAATTCATATAAATTAAAGTCAAAGTCAATAAATTCAAGACTCTTGACAAGATTAATAAAATAACAAATACAATTTTGTGCAGACTACACTTTAGTTTGTTAGCCTATCTCTTTCTTTCAGTAGCGGAAATTTAAATGTGAGATTCTGGAAGCGAGATCTATATTTAGCGGGAACGGTCGGGTCAGGAATAAAATTATGCAAAGCGGACAGCGGGTGAACAAAGAGTGAATATATATCGGGAGCGGGACCTCTAGACGCAAACGCCGTCTCTGTCTGTGTGGAGGACCATGCACCACGAAAAGTGACTCTAAAGGGGTACCTTGAGCATCAGAAAGTGAGTCCTGTCCTGACGAGTTGTTACGATTTAAACCCAATATTAAATAAATATTTAATATTAAATACTAAAATTATATTATAGTGTATATATATAGCTTTAAGTAACCTTTCAAGTCACCTTTATTTATATAACGCTTTATAGGGAAGCACCGATACTGAGCTCATGTACTCATACTCATAAAAACACTCCGATACCAAAGACCGATACCCCGTGACATCATCGACAGAACTTTCAGTGCACAGAGACTCCGGCAGCAGCGACAGAATGTCAGGCTCAGCAGTGTGGAAATATTTCAACATTAATGATGACAACCCACGCATGGCAGACTACAAACTTTGCTCCGCAAAAATATCAAGAGGAGGTACAAAAAGCAGTAACATCTGAAACTGAAACACAAAAAGCGAACACGGAGAATTTGCCGCTAGCAGTAACGTTAGCACTCAGCAACCAACCCTCCAGCAATCCTTTGCAAGACGAGAGAAAATGACAAGAGATAACCCGAGAGCCAAACAAATAACAGAGGTGCTTACCCAATTCATTGTTCCTGACGATCAACCGCTTTCAGTCATTGATAACGTGGGATTTCGTCACTTTGTTAATGTTTTGGAGCCGAAGTACGAGATTCCCAGTCGCCGCCATGTCACAGATATTGTTTTGCCACAAATACACAATGCAGTGAAAAAGCATGTCGTGTGCATGTTGCATGACATAAAAGCAATTAGTTTTACCACTGGCATTTGGAGTTGTAGTGTAAATCCATTGTCTCTCATCAGCTTAACGGCGCAATGGATAGATGGCGATTTCACTCTACAGCAAATCATGCTTCATGCAAAGCAATTTCGAGGCTCACATTCGGGTCTAGCGATAGCGAGCATATTTGAGGAAATGCTTGCGACTTAGGCAATTCCCAAAAGTTCTGTCCATGTTGTTGTCCGTGACAATGCCAAAAACATGGTAAAGGGCATGGAGGAGGCCGGAGTTTCTAGTCTTCCGTGTGTGGCACATACTCTGCAGCTGGCCGTCACAGAGGGTCTGCTGTCACAGCGCAGCGTTACAGAGGCTGTGGGAGTGGGACGCAAAATAGTCGGCCACTTTAAACACTCCAACCTGGCATACTCTCGGTTACAGGATATTCAGACACAGCTCGGTCAACCAATAAAAAGACTTCAGCAAGACGTGCAGACTCGTTGGAATAGCACATTCTACTGGTGCAGTCTCTGATGTGTCTGAAAACGAGCTCCCTGCCACTCTAACTTCAAACCAGTGGAATCTTCTGGAGAAGATGGTAAATGTATTGGCGCCCTTTGAAGAAATGACTCGTCAAGTGAGTTCTTCAGATGCTTTAGCCTCAGATGTAATTCCTGCTGTCACTGTGCTACAGAGACTGTTGCTGAAACAAATGGATGAGGACCACGGAATCAAAACAATGAAGAGCACTTTGCTTGATGCTTTGCAGAGGCGCTTTTCCAACATGGAGCAAAACCCACTTTACTGCATTGCAAGTTTACTTGATCCGAGGTAATTAATATTTTTGTGCTCAATTTTAAATTAATTTTGCAAAAATTATGATTATATAAGTTAAGTTATAATAGATCAGCTTTAATTTGCTCAATAATACAATGTAAAAGATGTTGAGTTGATAATTCAATAAAAAAATGCAAGAGTAATTTAAATTTCTTATATTTTTTTTAACTGCACGGAACAAATGCTAATGTCATCATTGTTTTTTGTTCAAGGTATAAAGATCGATTCTTCTCCAACACAGACACTGCCAGGCAGGCCAAAGAAATGTTGATACTGGAGCTGCAAAAAACGTCTGTGGGAGAGACAGCCACACCTGAGACACATGCCACACCAGCTGATAAAAGGTCTCACAGCGACAAGCCAGGTAGCAGTCTGGACAGTATTTTTGAAGAAATTGCAGATAAATGTGCATCTGCATCTGAGAGCAGAGCTCCAGCATCCACCACCATACAGCTGGAAGCATACCTTGGAGAGACCACTGTGCGTCGTTCAGAGAAACCCTTCATGTACTGGGCAGTTAATAAGCTGCGATTTCCTGCTCTGGCTCAAATGGCACAAAAATATCTTTCAGCCCCATGCAGCAGTGTGGAAAGTGAAAGACTCTTCAGCTCAGTGTCACACATTCTGACTGACAACAGAAACAGGCTTGTAGCTGAACATGCAGAGATGCTTCTGTTCCTTAAAAAAAACCTGCCACTTACTTTTGAAAAATAATGTGAACTGATTGACGGCCTTTTGTACTTTTCATCTTGCAAAAATTATTGCAGAAGTAAAAACATGCTGTACAAATGCTCTAAGGAACATCCTTAACTAATGGCTTATGAGCATGTAGACTTACAATTATTGTGGCACACAATTTGTGTTGCTCACAATGGTTAGACAGTTCACGGTTATATTTCACTGTGCACTTTTGATTGTTACACAACAGTGAACATTGCTACACAGTGTTATGTTATAAACATTTGTTCAGCGAAATTAGTTTGTAGATTTTTGCCAACTTTGTGACAGGTTGATAAATGTTTTTTTTTCATATATTATTGTTATTATAATAATTTTTTATTAATAATATTATTTTATTATGACCTTGGTTTGGTTATGGAAGTTATTAGATACTGTGAAAATTGTTTGTACTTTCACAACCTTGTGACAAGCAGAATATATTTTTTTTTGAGTTACAGTTGTTTATAATTACAGAGAAGTCGTCCTAAAATTATTAGTCTCTATTAGACTATTATTAGGGCAGTCGTTGGCCTAATGGATAGAGCGTTGGACTTGAAACCCGACGTAACCCAAGGTTGTGGGTTCGAATCCCGGCTCCGGCAGGAAGTCCACGACTGCTCCCCGGGCGCTGCACAGTCGGCTGCCCACTGCTCCAAGTGTGTGCACTTGGATGGGTTAAATGCAGAGAACACATTTCACTCCTCATTATACTCTGTATAATTGTGTATGTGACAAATAAAGCTCATCCGAGTCTCACTGTGTCATTACTTGGAAAACTGCCACATCCCAAAAAACAGGTATCGGCGAGTACCAGGAAAGAAATATCGGTACTCGTACTCGGTCTTTAAAAAATGGTATCGGTGCATCCCTAGCGCTTTATACAATACAGATTGTGTAAAAGCAGCTTTACAGTATTAAATAGGAAAAAAGTGTGTCGATAATGCAAAAGAGGACGACAGTATGCACTAAATTGTCCAGTTAAAGACATTAAAGTTCATCGTTGATTCAGGGATGTCATCATCCAGGTCAGTTCAGATCAAATAGTATCTGTGCAATCAAGTCAACAAAATTGCCAGAATTTAAGTTTTACTTTAGTATTTTCAGTCAAAACAATCAAAATAAGTGTACTTTAAAACACGAAAAACATGAAGTCATTGTCATGTCATGTACTTTTTTAAGTGGCATTTCTTTTATTAATATTATATTATCTCCAAGCACGTTTTTTATATTATTTTTAGATTTGAAGTACTCTGCAATTGCACAATAAATGCAATTAGGCACACAACTTTTTCACAAGGGATGGTATTTAATTTTTAACTAAGGTGATTTAATGTAATTTTGTGATCCAATCACTCAAACGCCAACAGTACTGTAGGTAGGTCAGTAAGGCCATGTCGGATTTGCAGTTTAATGCTAATGCATCCTGATGCATCTTGGACAAATCACTGCTATTTTGGGAGCAAAAGTGCTGAGCTTTGGTGCTTTTTTTATATTATCAACATGCAGTAACACACTGGTGTTGAAAGCAATGCATGCAGTCACATACTCCGATACCCTTTCCTCAAGATGTATTCACCTGGTCTTAATATTCTGGATAACACATAGTTTACATGATAATACCATGTGTTTCCACTACTTTGATGTAATACCATGGTATTATGAACTACTATGTCATATTATGATGTAATGCCAGCTAGGCATGAAGACACACAAGACACAATTGAAAACTGCAAAATTTTTCCCAATTTGTCATCCTTTCTCAACAAGGCGCCTCTCTGTCTGGATATAAAGCCCCTCCCCCTCCTCATCCAGCACACAGCGCGCTCTTTTCATCAGAAGACAAAGGAGACCCACCCCCACATGTGGTTCTTTGTTGCACGAAGACAGTCATTTATTCCTTGGATATTAAAACCGTGGACTCAAAGAAACAATATATATTACTGTTGTACTCTGCCTTTCATAGGCTTGGTGTGAATGTGAATTATTTAGGAAATGCGAAATGTTTTAATCTGTGCCTTAAACTGTGTAGTATATGTACTTTGTGTGCCAAACGTGGTGTTTAGATTCATAGAAACTGTCATGATTATTTTGAATCAATGGTACAACAGATTTGGTGATAATTATAAATGGGTAAACGTGATAACATTTTACGTAAGTAGATAAACGCTTATTGTTCGGCACATGGAATTTTCATTATGGTACGCTCCAAAGACATGAGCGGGGCTCCGCCCCACAAGAACAATCTGATTGGTTCAGCCGCCGGGGGTGTGCTGAATCCGTCTTTTTAAAACTGGTCACCAGTTCGAAAATCGCTCTCTTTCATCCTCGCGCTCCAACCACTTGCTCGTTTGCGGACGACCTGGAAGCTCCGCTGGACACTCGCCTTTTAACATCGGGCTGAGAAAACGAGCTAAGCGAATCTAAGACTTTGTAAAGCCATAACACCGCAGAACCAGCAGCTCAACAACGCTTTCCATCTCAACACAGAACTAGGCAACCGCCGACCAAAAAGAGGGCTTCCCCAGTGACGTCACGCAACAGCAACGTGAACAAAGCCGGAGATTCTCTCAGCAACATGAGGGAAACACGTGGCATCCGAAACAGAGCATCGGAGACTTCCGTGGAAACACGAGAACCCCACGTGGAACGAGACAAAAGATCCGGCCTGCTTAATCAACACAAGTATTTCAAACAGAGTCTCTATTTCTTACTGAACATGATGAATCGATCTGAATGCAGAAACATAGGAGAATTATGTTCGTGATCTTCCTCATGGCTTTAGTTATGAAATAGCAAAGAGTGCTACCTTAACCATTTTTCTAATGTTAACCGTAGAGCTCTGAATGTGTGTGTGTGTATGTTATGTGTTTATGTTTTTATTAGTTTAGATCATGTACCGTAGAATAGCAGTTAGTAAATAAACCTTGTTTCATTTATAAAGAATTGTCTCTTGGGATGTGATTTCCTAGTCAAACTTATTGCCAAAAAGATTGTGTTACCTCACGCAAATGGTATAAAACCCTTTATTATGTTTATCGTTGGCCACGAGAGCAAAATAAACTAAATTGATAAAGATATACTGATGTTAGTGATCGCTGGACGAATCGTTAATACAGTATAAATCATAGGTCAAAGATTAATATTACTTTAATCAAGCAGTATTTTATCTGCAAGCTAATAATTCCTCAGAGCTGAAATAATAGCTTCATAGATTTATTACAATGACATGAACATACGTGTATTTGTAAGTACAAGAAAATTGTTCAGTATCAAGCTATTTTGAAATCACCATGATATCACAATTACCGTCACTGTCCCATGGTGCACCAATCCCTAAACCTCTGTCCTGACACTCAATGCAATCACCTTCTGGACTGCTTCAATGTCAGCCACTGTTTAAAGCTAATGGCTTCCAGAGGGCATCTGAGGAGAGATTCGTGGGTAAATAAAGCCGCACTGAATGTGCCCTGTCCAATAAACATCTTACAGGAGTCATTTGTCACTACAGCAACCCCAGAGTGCCCCTGCCCTCACGGCCCAATTGATCAGTTCTGTGCAGTAAACAGCACTGAGCTCTCCATCACTTCGCCCAGAGATGAAACTGCTTTGTCAGTGGTCTCATGGTTTTCTCCTGCCAGTCATCAGCTGAGAGGAGGAGCCGATCGATGGTGGGAAGCTGAACCATACTGTACATTACAGTGATGAAGAACCAGTACTAGGTCTTAAAGGGTTACTCCTCCCCGAAATGAAAATATTGTCATTAATCACCTACCCCCATGTCGTTCCAAACCCGTAAAAACTTTGTTCGTCTTCGGAACACAATTTAAGATATTTCGGATGAGAACCAGGAGGCTTGTGACTGTCCCATTGACTGCCAAAAAATGAACACTGTCAAGGCCCAGAAGAGTATGAAAGACATCGTCAAAAATAGTCCATCTGCCATCAGTGGTTCAACCGTAACTTTATGAAGCGACAAGCATAATTTTCGTATGCAAAGAAAAAAGAAAACTACTTTATTCAACAATTTGTCTCCTCTGCATCTGCAGCGCCATTTTAGAGAATATCCGCTGGACGCAAACTGCGTACGTTGTTCTGTGTCAGCCACGCCACACGGATGCGCTGTTTTCATTCAAATCAAAGCATAAACAAAAGCCGTGTGGTGCGGCTGACACAGAAGAGCGTACACAGTTTGCATCTATAAACTGCGTCTCCGATACACAAGCTCAGACCTGACGTGAGATTTGATCGATTTTCAGTCGTACGTTCGTTTCGTAAATGAGGCCCAGTATGCCTGATATGTCCCATATAGCAAATCTCAACAGCTTGATTAATTGTCACAAAATGCAAACTATTTGTACCAGCTAAATGTGACTATAATGCAATAAGATATTGAGATATTATGAACACTAAAATCATGATTTTCTTTAAAGCTGCTTTGAAACGATGTGTATGAAAAGCACTATACAAATAAATTTGACTTGACCAACTGGTTACATCAGCAATAAACTGTACATATATGCAAGACCAAGTGGTATAATCCTCATATTATCTATTGTAGCCATTTCTACAATCCTAAAAACCCTAAGCTGTCAAATCCTGGTTTGGAAAAAGCAAAAACACGCATTGTTTTGCTGAACACTGTTAAATAAGTCAAGGTACGATAAGATCTGTCATGTGTTTTGGGACTGAAGGGTGAAGTTATATAAGAAAGTAGGCGATCAGCACTCTTACTCAGTATTACGTGCGTGATGACGAAGGCGAAGATGAAGATGGTGAGGAAGGAGAGTGAGAGGATGAACAGGTAGAAGAAGCGATAGTTCCTCCTCCCCACGCAGTTGCCCACCCACGGGCAGTGATGATCAAATCTCTCTGAGGAGAAACGCACAGCCAGGAAAATCATGTTAACTCTTCTTTACACGATGCTGACAATTATATAAACGCATTTGCAGTTTACACAGACGCTTACCCACGCAGTTGTCACACAGGCTGCAGTGCGAGGCCCGCGGCGGTCGGAAGATCTTGCAGGTTAAACAGTATTTTAGCTTGACTGTTTGACCGTTAATGACCACCTCTCTGGTTCGGGGTGGTGGTCTGTAGCCTGGCCCGCTCGGGCCGTTGGTTGCATCTGTGAAACCAGAACAGACCGATTCAGACATGCAATCTTGAAGACATTTTAAAAACGGATGGAAGAGGAAATCTCTTCTAGATTGTCAGTTTAAAGATCTGTGTCATGCTGTTGTTTACTACAGAAAATAATGTAGACGTGTCGTTCATTTTGTAAAAACAAAAATGTTTTTTACAGACAGTAAAGCACTTGCAATGGAAGAATACTGGGCAAGATGTTTCAGAGGGTTTAAATGCTAGAAGAGTTGTCTAAATCCCATTACTTCATGCAAATATGTAAATGTGTACAGCTTATGAGTGTGTACATAATGTTTTGTGGCTGTACTTTCAAAACGGCAACATTTATTAATTGGTGATTTCGTCTTGGCCTATAAACATCCATTACACATACATTACTATACAATATTGTTTTTGCTAAATAAAGCATGAATCTGCAGCATGTCACAGATACTGAACCTGAAAAATTAGCATGCCTATCATTAACATTTTGGCTGTTTATTAGTACTTATAAAGCACATATTCTGCATAAGCATATTCTACATCCCTAAACATACGCAACACCTTAACTTAACAACTACCTTACTAACTATTAATAAGCAGCAAATTAGGAGTTTACTGCGGCAAAAGTTTTAGTTTATGGTTTGTTAATGGTGATAACTGGACATTAAAATAAAGTGTGACCAAAAATCCTGACTTGACCTTTATTCCAAACCATATTATAAAAAAATTCATTACCATATTACAAAAAAATAAAGAAAAATGTTTTCACTATTAATATATTACAAAACTATCAACGACCAAAAAAGTAAGTTTTATAAAGCCAAAATGATGGCTTTGTGTTAAAAATGACTGAAATTGAAATCGTTATTCACCGAAAATATTTCTCTGAACTGCAGCTTTGAATGAATGAATGATGCATTAATAACGCTTTATTGAGTATTGTTGTACACCCAAAGCGCTTTACAATCATGTGGGTGGGGGGGGTCTCTCCTCAACCACCACCAGTGTGCAGCATCCACTTGGATGATGCGACGGCTGCCACAGGACAACGGCACCAGTGCGCTCACCACACACCAGCTACAGGTGGAGAGGAGAGAGAGTCATAGAGCCAATCAAGTGGATGGGGATTATTAGGAGGCCATGATTGACAAGGGCCAGTGGAGGCAATTTGGCCAGGACACCAGGTTTACACCCCTACTCTTTACGAGAAATGCCATGGGATTTTTTTTTGAATGACCACAGAGAGTCAGGACCTCGGTCTAACGTCTCATCCAAAAGATGGTGCTTTTTAACAGTATAGTATCCCCATCACTATACTGGGTCGTTAGGACCCACACAGACCGTAGAGGTGAGCACCCCCTGCTAGCCTTACTAACACCTCTTCCAGCAGCAACCTAGTTTTCCCAGGAGGTCTCCCATCCAGGTACTGACCAGGCTCAACCCTGCTTAACTTCAGTAGACAACCGGTCTTGGGCTGCAGGGTGATATGGCTGCTTTATTCAGCAAGTATCGATTAACTTGATAAAGTGACAGAAGAGTCTAATGCATTGTTACAAAAAATGTATATACATTTAAAATAGATCCTGAAATTCTTTTTTCAGTTTTGACAAAAATATTAAGCAGCACAACTGCTTTCAATATTCATAATAATAAGATATGTGATCACCAAATCAGCATATTAGAATCATTACTAAACACTGAAGACTAGCGTAACGACTGGTGAAAATTCAGCTTTGCCACTACAGGAATAAATATAATTTTAAAATATATTAAAATAGAAAAGAGTTATGTGATGGAGAGACCTTATTTGCTTTCCATCACTGCTTTACTGTGTTCGAGTTGGTTTTACTTGACTGTATTTCTGATCCAGCTGAGTGGGCATGGCAATAAGTTTACTCTCGAGAAAGTGCTCATTTTAGTGCGTGCATTGCAAATATGTTTTGAATTATCCGTTTTTTTAATTTGCATTATTATTTGTATTTACTTATTTAGACTCTTGATTCTTAATCTCATTTATTAATCCTATAGTAATTTAAGAGTTTATTTTATATTATAGAAATGGTATGTTCCAATTTGGGAGAGCAGGAAACTGTATTTAAGATGGCCGTCACTACTACTAGGGTTGGACGGATAAAGAGCTTGTGAATGAGATTGCACTGTGAAGCATGTAAAACTCTAGCCTCAGTGAACTAGAGGTGAGTTAGTGCTGTTCTTAGTACTTAGCATTTTATACTGTTTTCATATCAATCTTTGTTTTAAGCTCTTGACTCTATTCATTTGCACGCTTTTGCACATCTGCTCTAAATGAATATATTTTTGGATGCCAACTTTGCTCCGGTGTTTGTGAACCTCCTTGTGGCTGCTCGGGTCGTTATCACAAGTTATTTAACATTGCAACAATATTTTACAATATTACTGTTTTAACTGTACTTCTAATCAAATAAATGCAGCCTTGGTGAGCATGAGAGACGTCTTTCAAAATATAAAACTATTAAACACTAGTAAATGCACTATTGATGGCAATGATGTGTGGTCACAAGATACACAAGAACCAATGGAATTTGGTCTCAGTGGTGTCCCTTTCTGCAGTCAGGTCAGGAGGAAATTTATCAATATGAATAACTTAAATTGCAGTCTGTGCTTCACACAAAGCCAAAATATGACTTTAGAAGACTTGAAAAAAGGTGGAATTTTATGGTTCTTTTATTACCATACTGGAGCTGTGCAGACATTCTTCAAAACTTTCCTTTTGTGTTCCACAGAACAAATTCACAATGGGCTTTAAGGCTGAAAGTAAGGCTAAACTATAACAGCACCTTCATTTTGAGTAAACTATTATTTTAATGGGATGCACACTATGCATCTTCTAAGCAGCACACCGTGCCGCTGGGCCTTACATCAGTGTTTACTTGCCACTACATTATTCATACTAACAGCAGGGACACATAACTCCAAATCCAGAGCTGACAAACCTGAGTTAAGTGCACTTCCTGGCTCAGGACCAGTAATTTCAATTTCTCACCAGTGGAGTCCACTAAATTCAGTCTCAATGAGAGACCAGCAAACTCATTATAGCAGTGACTCCATTCAATTATAAGCAGCAAATTCATATGCAAGCGAATTAAATCAACCAGCGCACTGTGGAAAATGTCCACTAATTTGTAGTTTTATGGCATAAAATGGCTTGGCCTGCAGTGATTTCACTGTTAAATTATGAATGTCGTAAGAAATTGCCGTTACATCTTCGGTGCGTTCCTTGATGGCCCTTTAATAATAACCAAACCAACCTATGAACAACCATTAACTCATGACTGATTAAACTATCAGACTGAATAACATGAACAAATACTCTGAGAGACCGTGAATTTTTGCTAAGGATGAATATTTCAGCAGATTTTATATTACTCTGGGCTGACAGCAAACCTGAGAGAGAGAGCATGCATTATTCATGTCAAACGAGAGGAGAAAATAACATCAAATGTTCTCTGTCTCCTTTTACTCTGAGAATGCTCTGTCACGCACTCCACAGACCTGCAACCGGAGGCTGCTTATTCAGCTCAATGTGAAAAGAAGAGAATGAGGAAAGACAGACAGGAAGAGCGATCACCTATCTGCCTCTCAATGTCGGCTGCTTCCTCTGGTGTGGCCCTGGGCAGGACGCCCGGGTCGCTGAAGCTCGCCCGGAGCAGCATTCCCATCACAAAGACGAACAGCACTCCTCCGATGGCCGGAATGGCAGGGGTCAGGTTTGATGCCAGGAACGGGCAGCTGGAAAAGAGGGAGTGGAAAACTGGCTGTGAAGGTCATGTTGTGTTGCTAGTAAATCACACCAGTAGTAAATGCATGAGATATGAAGGAGAAGCAACAAACATACGCTCATGATCATGCAAAACTCTTTTTAATTATCCTGTAGCAAAAACAAAATAATTTACAGGTAGTCTACTATGACATAACATTAGAAGCGTGTTATTACAATGTAATTAATACAGAGTGTTAGGCGTCACCAAAACAGCACTGCTAAAATAATAATTGATTCAAAAAAGCATAGGAAACACTTCCTCTGTCTGAAATTGATTAGTCTACATCTACAACAGCCTACAAATAGCTCACAATTTACAGTGCTTCTTGAAAGTTTGTGAACCTTTAAAATTGCCTTTATGTCTGCATACATATGACCCAAAACATCATAAGATTTTCATATCAAGTCCTGAAAGTAGACAAAGAGAATCCAATCAAACAAGTGAGTGGATAATTTCTCTCAATACATAAATGACAAAGAAAATATTTTTCTGTGTTACATATCTGTGCATTGCAAAAGTATGTGAATCTCTTGGATTAGCAGTTAATGTAAAGGTGACATTATAGTCCTTCTGTGCAGAGGTGTTTTCAGTCAGTACAATGACTATCAAACGTCAGTGCGTGACCTCTTTTATTCAAAGAACAGGGATCTATCAAAGCCTGATCATGTTTGTGGAAGTGAATCATGTCACGAACAAAGGAGATTACTGAGGACCTCGTAAAAAGAGTTGATGTTGCTCATCAGACTAGAAAAGGTCACAAAACCATCTCTAAGAGTTTGGACTCCACAAATCAACAGTCAAAAAGATTGTCTACAAATGGAGGAAATTCAAGACCACTGTTACCTAGCTGAGAAGTGATCGACCAACAAAGATCACTACAAAGCAGAATGTGTAATAGTCTGCGATGTTGGTAACTTCTAAGCTACTAAAGGCCTTTCTCACATTGGCTAATGTTAATGTTCATGAGCCCACCATCAGGAAAACACTGAGCAACCATGTTGTGCATGGCAGAGTTGCAAGAAGAAAGACTGTTCTCCAAAAAATTAATTGCTTGCTAAAGATCATGTGGACAAGCCAGAGGAATATTGGAGAAAGGTTTGATGGATGGATGAAACTTAGAATAGAACGTCTTGGTTTAAATAAGAAGTTATTATGTTCAGAGAAAAGAACACACTGCATTCCAGCTTAAGAATTGTATCCCATCTGTGAAACATGGTGGTGGTAGTATCATGGCTTGGGCCTATTTAGCTGCATCTTTGCCAGGACAGCCTGCTGGAACAATGAATTATAACAGTAAATTCTAACGGAAAACATCAGGACATCTGTTTAAGTACAGAGTCTCAAAAGAACGTGGGTCATGCAGCAAGATAACAACCCCAAGCACACAAGTCATTCTACCAAAGTATAGTTAAAGAAGAACAAAGTTCATGTTTTGTAATGGCTGAGTCAAAGTCCAGACCTTAATCCAATTCAAATGTTGTGGAAGGACCTAAGCAAGCAGTTCATGGGAGGAAACCCACCAACATCACAGAGAGTTTAAGTGGTTCTGCACTAAGGAATGGGCTAAAACTCCTACATGTTATTGTGCAGGACTGATCAGCATTTACAAGAAACTTTACCTTCAGTTACTGCAGCAAAAGGGGGTCACACCAGATACTTAAAGCAAAGATTCACATACTTTTGCAATGCAGAGATATGTAACACTGGATCATTTTGCTCAATAAATACGTGAAAAATAATATATTTTTCTCTCACTTGTTTGATTTGGGTCTCTGTCTACTTTCAGGACTTGATATGAAAATCAGATGATGTTTTGGATCATATTTATGCAGAAATATATACAATTCCAAAGGGTTCATAAAGCAGCACTATATATAAAGATAAAATGCAGTTTGTTAAAACAGTTGAGACTGTTGCACATTTTTTATCTTGTCTCAGAGAATGTTTTCTGAAAATTCACAAAAACAATTCAAACAGATATTGCGAATTATTAATTTACAAGGCTGCTGGAGGATTCTGGATATTATACAAAAGAAATCCAATGCTAACTTAAAATCAGCTGAGCAATTGGCCTAAACTGATCATGTAAAAATGGCCAAATATGGGCTGATTTATTCCTCTGGCCACTATATAATTTTAGCACTAATTAAAATCATATTCTATTAAGCAAATGCATTCTTCAGCTAGAAATTGAGTCTCGGATGTGTACAGTTAGGATATTTTAATAGTTTTACTGAGTGCTGTGGACAAGAACATCTGTCGGTCACACTTTATTTCAAGGTGAAGTTTTTATAGTGTAATTACAAAAATACAGAAATGATCTGGGGCTTGGAGCCACCAAAATGTATAAAAATACCCGCCGAATTCAAGATAATGATATTAATTAACCACATGTACTTACTATAGGGTTAAAGTTATAGTTAGGGTTAGTTACTTGTGATTGTGCATAATTTACTGTTATTACTTGACATGTAAAGTGTAACTGCGTTACTTTAAAATAAACTGTTACCCATCTGTTATATAATAAATTATAATAGACAATACATTTACATTTATGCATTTAGCAGACACTTTTATCCAAAGTGACAGTCAGCTTGGTATCACACAGGAGTGATAAATTAACAGTGTGAATCTCACCAATGAATAAGATAATAATCTAAATAATTTAATGCATTCTTGGGGGATTTGGGATAGAAATATTAAATAATTAATCCAAACTAGCTGTTTTGTACACTTAGAAGTTAATGAAATGTACCACCATCTGTTTTGAAGCATAAGCAAATGGTCTGTGGTACAAGACCCAAAATCTGTCTGCCATAATATCTAATGGCATTCAGACTCCAAGACATAAACATTTAAAAATGGTCTGCACTGAAATCTGACTGCTGCTAAATTGACTAAGCACAACTAGGCAGAGCAATTGAATTAGCCAACATGGTCAGATGCTATCGACTATAGCAAGTTAAACTAGCAATCCCCTGAGGGACCTTTTAAGAATGCTATATTGTGTTTACTACTGCTTCTAATGTAATGGTCAGCTTTACAGCTCTAAAGTTTCCTTGTGAAGTGGTCTCCAAGGAACAGTTTTGAGGTAGTTATGACAGACTGAGAGGTTACAGGGTCATCCTGACACACAAGGACCTTCACCACAGCAAGAGTTGCAGTATTTTATCAAGTCACATTGTCTAAATGGAGATTGAGGTTTCTGAACTCAAAAGTCTTAAGTCTAGAATACAGAAACAGTGCTGCTGTCTATCTCATTCCACATTGTTTGTTTTATATGTATTTTTATCTGCTTGTTTATCAAGAGACAAATGTTCACAGGATTACATAACATTATTTCTCTCTAAAGGAGTGTTCAGGTTCAATATGGACAATGGGCAGCATTTGTGATATCGATTACCACTTCTATTACTATTGACAATGGAACAAACCATTAAACTGGGATAAAGAAAACAAAAACTACACATTGTTTTAGAAGTATAGCCACACTACTAAACATTATGCATTAATGTTCAAATGTTTGGAATTGGTAAGTTTTTTATCTATCTATCTATCTTTTGAAAAAGAGTATATGCGTATCAAGGTTGCATTTGTTTGATCAAAAATGCAATCAAAAACAGTAATATTATGAAATATTATTAACATTTTAAATAACCATTTTATATTTTAATACATTTTAAAATTGAATGTATTCCTGTGATGCAAAGTTGAATTCCCGGCATAATTACTCCAGTCTTCAGTGTCACATCTTATTGTTATCAAATGTGAACATTTTGCTGCTTAATATCTTTTTGGAAATCATGATACCTTTTTTTTCAGGATTATTTGATTAATACAAAGTTTACACTATCTCTGTAATGTCATGTTTTATCAATTTAATGCATCCTTGCTGAATAAAACCATAAATTTCCTTTAAAAATAAAATGTAAACTAATTTACATATAAGGTAAGTTTCATTAAAATAACTTGGCGTGCATAACTACTAATAATTCGGAGTGTATTTACACTAAGTGCAAATAGCCTGCCTTGTTGGCAGAGGCTAATTACACTAACTCCACCCACTAAAGTGTGATTGCGATTAAGTCAACATTACATAAGACGGTCAACAATCATCAGCACTAGTGGTTCAGATGATAAAATGTGTGTAGTACTCAATTTGACGCAACAGACCCAGGTTCGAATACGCCTTTTGGCAAACTTGTTTTTCCCCTTTTCAAATTACACCAGAAAAGCATTTATTTTCAGAAATATAATAAAAAAGTAGAAAAAAAAGTAATGGGGTAGGGCTGGGAGGGCTTTATTATCCCAATAAGGTGCATCCATTTAATAATTTTAATTAAAATGCACACTCAATTTATAGTATTGAGCATACTGCTTCATAATATACTACAATACTGAGGTGCAGACAATTGCCACTATTTGCAATTAGTATAAATAGCATAAAATCATATTTTAACAGTGTAAATAGAATCTAGCTGTTTGCACTTAGTGTAAATAGTGTATCATAAAAAAAATGCTGCTATTTTCACTTAGTGTGTACTTAGAGGCTGACATTTTTTCGGGAATCCCACGGGTCACGGGAATCCCGCGGGATGGGAAACAAAATCGCTACGAATCACGTGATTGGGATGGGAGAGGAAAAAATTTTATCGGGAGTGGGCGGGACAGGGAATTGTAATGATACCCAACTTTACACACAAATATACCTTTTATATAAATAAACTATAAACTGTATATTTTAATTCTGAACTCAATTCTAGTTGCCCTGTCTCTTTATGCTCTCCTGTTTGCTTTGGTGTGGCTGGTTAAGTGAATGACGCAGTCCGTGATGGACAGATTGTTAACGGCTGGTCTATGTGGTAATACACTCGGGCAGGACATCCAAACGCGCACCTATCATTCATCAACCTCAAATATGGCTTTTCATCTGAAAGATGTATGTAGTAGCAACTTTACATGGCCGCTCAATGTGATGTTAACCTAGAGAAATGTGCGCTATTGAAGTGTTTGTGTGGAGAGTGGAAGCGCGTTTGCTGCAGGACAGGCAGCGCTCACTTGCTCTTAAAATCTCCGTAATTTTTGGTCATACAGATAAAAGTAGCCTAATACATCTTTCGAATCTGTAAAGACTCTACGTTTATTTGTGTGCACTCAAAATAACAACGAAACGTTGCGCTTTTAAGCAAACAGGATGCGCTTTAGGTCTCATGTGAACTTGAGCGAGAAAATTCAAAACTCCGTCTTTGAAAAATATATCTATTTGTAACACCCCCTCCAAAGTCCACACCACCACAACTCGTTCTTGCTCCGAGCGGGTCTCGAACCCGGGATTCCGGCGCGGGAAGCAGGCGCTCTAACAAGGAACGACAAAGGTTACAGATGCTAGAGTGCCTATTTTTGAGGTCAGGGGAGTGAGGTTTACACACAGCCCTTACTGGCATACATCCGTTACATATAGAGAGTGAAAAAAAACCAAAAAAAACAATAGAAGACGTGTGTGTTAGCATGGATGATTTACATGAAATTTAATCTGTGCAACACTGCATAAGATGGCTTTCAGTTCAATATAATAACAAAAAACTAAATTTTGGGTTTTTATTCAACTAATAAGGTGGGCACGCTGTGATCTGTACTATATTTTTACTGTAACTGACAGATTTCGGCAAAAAAAAAAAACAACAACACGGAAGTAGGAGGGAATGGGAGTCATTCTTCCAGGAGTGGAACGGGAAGGGATTTTCCCCAGTTTTTTCGTGGGATTGGGATGGGAAGAGATTAATTTTTGTGGGAGTGGGACAGGAGAGGTTTGAGAACTCACTCCCGTGTCACCCTCTAGTGTGTACATACCATCTAATTGCTATTTACACATTGCAAATAGTCGCTGCCCTAATACTTACTTGTATGGAAATTATACAAGTTATAAATAGAATTTTCACCTTCATGACCATGTTAAGCTGGTAAACGTGATAATATTATGATGTATTTTATGTGCAGGGATACCAGAAATAGACGTGATATAACTACCTGCAAAGTAGGCTATAGTTGAAACTCTGCATAATGCTTTCATTTCAGTTGGTCTTAATGCTTGAACCATTTGCTGTTTTTATTCCTGCTTATGATACACAAGCTGAATGCATTAAAAGGGTATTTTGCATTCAATCTAACCATCATTCTTGAAATGATTTATGAGTAAACATTATGTGCTGAACTGTGCGATTCACCAGCGTGGCTAATGTGTTTCCATCTGTGGTTTCAGCTATCTGTGTTTAATGGATCACAAAACCTCTGTAATGACTTTATAATCGTTTCAATAAAGCATGACAAGACTAACCCTAGAGTAAAGAAAAATACAACTGTGGGCTGGGTCCTCATGTTGTTTCCAAGGAGACACAGGCCGTTCCAAAAAAACACAAAGATCGGGAAAAAACCTGTCGCCATGGAAACAGGGCCGCACCACGACTATGTTTTGGAAGTTGTGGTATGGAATGTATGGGGCTCGGTGATGGGGGATGGGACACTCTCTGCTCCACACGTCTCCTTCTCCAAAGCAGCTGCCTCAGGATCACACTGAGATTATCTAACAACCAGCGGAGGTCCCTTCCAGGCAAGCATGCTTCGAGTAATGCAGAGCATTGCGTTTTAACTGTAACCCCCCAAAAAATAAAACCTGAGCACAAGGCGGTCTTGTCTGAAGATCTTCGGAAATGTCAGGAATCTAAATCGTATACGTCAATAGTTTCGACTCTGGGTTAAACTTCACCTGACCTAAAAACACTTACAGCTGCGGTGTGCTGGAAGTTATGTGGACTGAAGTAATTACATTACACCAGATTTAGCACTTGTAAATGTCCTTCTGTCTTAGTGAGAGTGTCTAAAATACTGCGCTGGCTTGAGTGGAACTGCACTTCAGGAGCTCAGACCACATTCAACGGCTGCTCAAGGGCCCAGGTATCAATGAAGCACAGAACAACTCTTTATCAAGAGTAACCAAGAAGAGAAACCTACACAAAACTGTCAAAGCACAGCCTCACAGATAAAAAACTGCATCTTTCTCAGCTTGTGTTTGCATATTTACACCTTTACGGTCTAGTGCTATCATGAATGTTGGATAGAAGTCATAACATTTTGAAAGCACTGCCATTTTACCACATTTTCGGACTTTATCCTCAGTAATGATCACTTCAAACTTAAAACAGTACATGTAGTGTACAGTGATGGTGTCAGTTGGTAATACCGGCATTGACTGATTTCTGTATTCATACCATGTTATAGCTCTGAGGTGCTTCCAAAAATACTAGGTTTTTTCTCATGGGACACTCCTAAAAATAAAGCTTCTTTGTCACAGCAATGCCATTAAATAATCCTTTTGGGTTCCCCAAGGAACCATCCCTTGTTAGTGTGAAGAACTTTTAATCTTTTTTCCCCCCCACTATAAAGAACCTTGTGTGCAATGCAAAGGTGTTCAAGGTTCTTCATTATCCCATGAACGCCAGTGAAGAACCTTTATTTTTAAGAGTGTATATGGACTACAAACGTTTCTGGTAATGTCTGGAGTAGATAGAAGACATTAATTCTCCAGTGGGTCAATGTACTTACTCAAAGGCAAAGAAGAGGCCACTGGTCACCAAAATGAGAACCGTGGTAAGATAGAAGACCCCAGTCTGCTTTGCCATCATGATCCGGCCGTTGCAGTAAAACTTATTTCGGCCAGGAAAAACCTTCCACTTCCTTTTTATCTTCTTCTTCTTGGTGTGTGGAGTATCCATGGGTGAGGAGTTATGTGTGCAGATCTGATTATACTGGCACTCTCGGATGGGCTCCTCTACCCCAAGATGCATGTTGCCTGTCATCTACCCACCAGCAAATAAAACTAAACTTTAAAGCTACACAAGATAATCAGATTTCAAGCGTCCTCAAAGAACAAACGAGACCGCTGGATCTTGAAGAAACATCTCTGAACTGATGGAGGAAACATTACACCACCCAGTCAAAGAAAAGCGTGGAACCATTTTCTTATCTCCATGTTTAAGTGAAATCTTAAACGTTTGAATCGTTAAAAACGCCGATATTTGCACCCGAGACGATGGGAGAGAAATAAGACCCGCGTGTTTGGTTCACATGTTTGTTTGGAGAACTCCTTCATTGCAGATGTCTATCCTCAACACAACAGGACACAGAGGCATGTGGACAGCATGCCCAGAAACGTCGCGTTGTCTGCTGGCGTCTTAAAGCTTGTAACTCGATTAATTAATGCGGTTCAGAAGCGCGCTCCGATGAAACCAGATCCACTCAAAACATTTGGACTATAACGTTAAAAACGTGCGCCCGATATCCTCGTAATCCCGTTCACCGGGAGCTATCAATCCCGCTGAACATCTCGTACTGACGCTGCATGCACGATATTACAACAGCAAACAAACAGAGAAGGGTGTTTATCTTCTGTATCGATGATGATAAAGGAGAGAGAGATGTGGATGGAGAAGATCAGCGCGTGAACTGCATGAGCGCACAACACACGATGACCCTGTAAACAGCGGCGCCGTCTCAAATCACAGCCAGCGGTCTATGCAGGGAGCATATGTGGGTGTGCTCAAAACAAAGTGTGTTACGGTTTAAAACCTAGTGATCTGTCAAACACAGCATTTCGAGTATGTGCCTCAAATCCCAGTGAGCTACTAAATTCATCTAGACAACGTTTTTTTTGGAGGAGGTGGTGGTGGGGGGGGGGGTGTATTTCGAAACCTAGCGAGTATTTCGAAACCTAGCGAGCTTCCAATATAGACAACATTTTTGAGACAACATGTCTAAAAAAGTGTATTGCCTTTTAGAGGCATGCATTTCAAAACCACAATAGACCATTTTTTATGTAACTTACCTCAAGAAGACAGCAATTGTAGGCGCTTTATTTGTGCTTATTTTGTAGCATCACTAAAAACACTAACAAAATAAAATAAGAACATATTTTATAATGTGTTTAAATATTATAATAATAATAAAATATAACAATATAACCATTTTAAAAGACGATACTGAATATTAAGGACAGACAGCTCTTACTCTCTGTCTGTGATGTTGTCTAGGTAGGCAGCTCATTCGGTTTAAAACACAGCCGATCTGATCAGCGGAATCCCAGTCCTCCTCTCACCGATACATACATAGTTCCATATCATTTCACTTTATTATGAGTTTTAAGATATCGTTTTATCATGATGAAAATTAAACACAATACATAATACCTACAGAACTGCGGATATCCGCACAACACAAACCCTTACAGTCTTATTATTACTCTGACATTATTTGAATTTAATATGGATTTTATTCTTGTAATCATGTCTCAATTATAAATACACGTTATGAGTAATAATATAACAGCAGGCACGCTCATAATGCCATATATGCCCAGTAAAAGCTGTATTTCTCTCTGTAATATGAAAGGTTCCGCCTGACGTGTTCCGCCGGATGTCTGTGTCAGTCGGACCTGTTCAAGATGTCAGTGGAGCAGTGCGCGAGGGGGACGGTCAATGACACCAAAGACGACAAATCACACTTGATAAAAGGTTTGATGTAATTTAAAAGCATATTCGATAATTTGTGTTTATGAATTAATCTTTGTGAACTATCCGTCGATATCACTCATTTGGACAACTGACCTTATTCTGGTTAATCATACATTAAAGCAGAAACTTAGACATAAATGTTAAATGTCATACCACCAAACCAGTCATAAAGGTATTTTTCTTTAAATTGAGATTTATACATCATCTGAAAACTGAACAAATAAGCTTTACACTGTTGTATGGTTTGTTAGGATCGGACAATATTTGGCTGAGATACAACTGTTTGAAAATCGCCTTTAAAGTTATTCAAATGAAGTCCTTAGCTATGCATATTACTAATACAAAGTTAAATAAAAAATGTTTGATATATTTACGGTTGGAAATTTACAAAATATATTCATGCAACATGATTCTTAATTAATGTCCTAATTACGTTACTTTTTATGGAAAGTAATGCATTACATTACTTTCGCATTACTTTTTAAATATGAGCAGGGCTTGAATGTTTGTTTTTAATACAAGAAGTTCTATTCATAGCAAATGTAAAGCCTTTCACACCAAAAAGTGTAATGAATAAACCTCAGGCTGAAGGAAGAGTAAATCACGTCTGTACAGTAGAACACAGGAGAAGAAGGTTCAATACTCTTCAGCAATAAAAACAACAACAATGTTAGTTTATCTAAAGTAATTTTTGCTTATTAGTATGGTTGAACTGGATCATCAAATGTCAGCAGCAAAGACATTGTTTAATAAAATGGGATTAGATACATTTGTGTTGTTTAACATATTTAATTATTGCAGGTTTGCGTCATATTCTGAGTTTGCGTTTCACTGTTTTAATTCATTTTAAAGAATACTGAATCAGTTTTTTGCGAGTGGGATGAATTAATACACATTCACATTTAGTCTAGATTATAACTACAGTAACATGTTCACACAGCGCACTGTCAGTCAATAAATGGGAAAAAGTAACTCCGATATTTTCTAGTAAATTAAAAAGTAATGCGTTACTTTACTAGTTACTTGAAAAAAAGTAATATTATTACGTAACTCGCGTTACTTGTAATGCGTTACCCCCGACACTGCTTATGATGGGGTTTGTGTTCCAGTGTCACAGATAATGTATGGAGACGGTTAAGTCGATATTAGCGATGTTCAAATCTTTCTTGGAGTCGAATCTCTTTAACAACCAGAGGTCCCATGAGTCGAACTGAATCGGTCCGAGCAATTATTAACTCGAATCAACAACTCACCGATTATTGAACCGAGAATCGTATGTCCCGAACAGATATGCAAACGTTACAAATCCCAAATTTACTGAAAATAAGCTTGAGATCAGATAACAAATTAAACATTTTAAATCAAAGAAAAATATGTTTTGGTTAGTGTAATTTGTGTGTGTATGTATGTATGTATATATATATATATATATATATATATATATATATAAACAATTAGCATTTAGGTGTTGCATTCATGGGGGCATTTTTATCCATTTCAAATTGTGTATTATCAGTATCTATTTAATTTATTCTTACAATATTGTATTGTTTATATTGTCAAATTCTAGGTGAGATTTTGTGCAAATGTTTAGTTAATTTCTGATTGTAACATTTACTCTCTCTCGTCAAGATCATGAAAGTGTTTCTTATAATTCAGCAATTAGATTAGATTTTCATCAATTAAATGATAGATCACAGAAGCATCCCATCGATTAACATCCTTAAACCTCTTTATACAGTTCACTCAAACCCGTTTCTATTGTCCTCTGCTCTGTTTGCGCTCTATGCGTTTGTCATGCTGCTGTTACTTCATGTGGTCTGTAAAAGATGAACGCATGAATCTGGCTCTGGACCTGGGCTCTCTGCCAACAAACACAAAATGTGCTGCAGTCAGTGTTACTTAACAAAGCCTCAAAGTATTTCACTAAATATAATAGTGCAGTAGTACATGATTCCTTCTGTTTTAACTCTGGCTTTTGGAGCAGTGTTATTACTGTGGTGAATATAATTGTCTAGACAGTTATCGACAGCATGTTCATAACTATGATTGTTCCTTTAAAATGTTCACCTGAGTCTGTTGTGTCTTCTTCAGGAGGTGCTTTCCTCACTACTGTAGCCACAGCAGGAATGATTGCAGGGTTCGGTTCCACCCTTGCCATGGCTAAGAAGAAGAGTCCTGAGTGGTTCAATAAGGTATCAAGATGTTCTGCAATACATTACTGACGTTTAGTACTAACATGCATCAACTATACACTGAAAATCAACAGTCTTCTTTCGGGGCTTCGTGAAAATAAGGATTTAATACCAAATGAAAGTGAAGAAATTACAACAGCTGTTGTAAAATAATTTTGGTAACTCTTTACTTAAAGTCTTTGTGCATGATGCAAGGGTTACTAATTAGAGTAATGCATTATAAGGTACATTACAAGGCATAATTCATGCATTAAAACTACTTTTTATCATCAAAATTAATATTCAACTCAAGTGTTCCATAAAAAGTGGCCCTGACACAGTGTGCTATTATTATATCATTATAATTTTGGGAAAAAGAAATCCTATTATTGTATTATTATAATCATCATCAGCTATAATATTAAACTCGACTATGACTCACAATTAAGCAGAATAAAAAATAAACTGTATTTTTTTAGTCAACTCAACATTGTTCTAAAAATCCAAGTGAAATATGACAATCATAACGAAGTGGCATTTCAATGTAGGAAAAATCTAATAATTATCATTATTTTGAACAATAATATTAAATAATGCTACAAAAAAGTACATGTGAAATTAAAAGTGACCCTGCCATAATTAATAGGAGCAAAACAACAACAACTTTCATTTGCAGTGTGAATGCTTAGTTCAGAATGTGAGCAAATATGATTTTTTAAGTTTGTTTATTTTTCCAGTCCCATTTAGTGTTATATTAGTCCTAAATTATTAAAAAAATCATAGTGCTCCTCTGCTTACAGAAATCTTGTATTTCTTTCTTGGAAGCTGTGTTTTGCTCTGGTTATTCATCTAATCAGTAGAGCATGGCAGGCTGATGTCTGATAACTTCACAGAATTACTCTGAGTAAATACTGGCATCGATTCCATTTATGACTTGTTTTGAGCATAAACTCAGAAATGAACAGAGTCCTCTTTGTGTTTTTTTTTTTGCATTCCTATTTTTAGACCACCATCTCACATCAGTAAACACATGTCTTGCCAAAAATGCTTTTTAAGTGGCTAAATCCAATATGAGGTCAGTGACGCGACGGGTCATATGCCTTGCTTTCCATTAATGACACATCACTTGACTAGACCTGTTATGTCCTCTCCGGGCAGTGTCGCTTGGGCCCAGCATCAGCTTGTCCTGCGAAGTTTGTGATATGGACATGAACGATCTCTCAAAATGTGTAGCTTGTTGAGGATATATGTGATATAGATATTTTTCCCCTAAGTGATTAGATTGAGGCATACAGAAATGTCCCATAAGCTAACACTGATGGAGAACTCGTCATATATAGAGACCACCACACAATTAAATGATGCTGCTCTTCCCACTCTCAGATTCGTATGATATCTCTGCCTCTGTCCCCTGCCTTCATCAATGTAAGCTTATAAGAGCTTTTCTGTCTGCCTAAGCACTTCGGAATCAATACAACATTTATAAATCATAAATCATTTTGTTAAAATGATTATATTGGTTATAATGATTTTATCATTATATCACTGAAACATGTTTCTAGAGCATGTTCCTCGATGGCTGCACAATGCTAAGCTCTAATAACAGCAAATAGAGCACTAAAAACACTAAATTACATTAAATCCGTTAATGTCATTAGCAGTGGCTGCATCTGTTGGAGACTTGCGTAAACAAACTACTTAGTTGTTAAAGATAACATGAAATCAAAATTGTCCCTGTTAACTTTCTTAATAAACTATGTTCCTGATCTTATTTTGTGCAATTCATAAATACACTAATTTAAAGGGGAAAAAAACAAACTGATTTTTTTTCTCATCTGAAACATGCTGCTTCTTATATTCTAAAGTAACTTTAACAGTAGTGTGATTCTCCTTAAAAAAGTTTGGTATTTATAATTAATGTTGTTTGTTATGAATCTCAGTAATATGTTTATATACACGCTCTATAATTTCCTATATCTGTACTGAATACCGTTGCATTTAAATGATTTGTTGTGGAGATAAAATGTGTTTATATTGTTTATAATGTTATTAAAAGTTTTGCTGTTTACTGGTATTTTACTTTATTTCAGAATATAAGTAAATACATACCTGTATATTATACTTGTACACCAGTGCAACTTATGTGTTTTTCCCCACTAAAATATCATATTTTTTGTACCTTTTTATATTTTGAGGGGGGATATTAAGTGTGGTTTCAGATGTGTTCAATGCTTTTTACTCCTGAAATCTGAGAAATAATGGGGTTTTGTGAAGATCAATCCTTTGACAAGATTGAATTAAAAATTCTGAATTTACCCCATTTACTTTTTAATGTTGGTATGGTTGTGAAAATTTAAACAGTGTTATTGCTAAAAACAACTTAACAAAAATACATACATTTTATATATATTAAGTATTTATGCTCTGTTTCCAAAACAATGTCGTCTTCCTCTGAAATGACTTCCTCTTCGAATGTCGTTATGATTCAATTCATTCTCAATTTCCATGATCCTAACTAAAGTCTGACTGATCAAATCAATGTCCTCACGTTTTCCTGTGTCACTTTATAATGCATCAGACTACAGAAGTAAAATGGGTTCTGAGCAATGTTCACAGGACCCAAAGTAGTATTTAGTGATATAATATACACGTATCGCTTATAAGCGAAAGCATACTGAACAAAATACTTTAGTACGAGATCTACAGTAAATTACCCTTATTTTTCTCTTGATGTGTTCAGGGTGTGATAGGAACTGCTGTGGTGCCAGAAAGCGGTGCGTCTTTAGCATTGCGGGCGTTGGGATGGGGTTCACTTTACGCCTGGTGTGGAGTTGGTCTCCTGGGCTTCACCGTTTGGAAGGCCCTGGGCGTCCACAGCGTATGTACCTGCTTAAAGTGATGCTTTTAAATGCCATGTGCCCACTTTCATCTATTTCGCAATATAATCTGCAACTATTGTTTTATATAATATAATTTCTCTATGGCAGCTGAAGGAATTTCGTCAGAAAATGCAGTCCATTTTCCCCGCTATCCCCAAAAATGAAGAGGCTCAAGAGAATTCTGCTCCATTTGACTGGAATTCCATCTTCGAGTCAAAATGAGAAGAATTTACAAATCTATTATGAAAAACGGTCAGCCTTAACCGACTTGTCTGGGAAGAATATTTTTCAGATAGTCAGCTTGGTCAAGTTTGAGCCAAATTCAGCCATTTTAGATCCGGCAACAAGTATCAAGTTTGTGGTCCCAGCACTGGAGAATGCCTCAATGAAGGCCGGAAAGACTTAACTTGGTTGTCTGCCTTAATTTCTTGTGCCATACTGGAATTTACAATGCCTGAGCCCAAGAGACTTGCACCTGCAGTCACAAGTGTGGGAGTATTATTTTTGTACATACTGTACTATATCAGTTATTTAAATAGCTTTTATTTGGTAACCATAGCTTTTGGACATTTGTGTGGGCCTAGTAAATAATATCACTGGCCTTTGGCTGGTGGTGTTTATACATTAAATATCAAACTGAAGCAGCTATTGTGTTAAATTGCCATCATGTGATGACAAGGTCTAATAAAAGCATCTTGTAATACTCTGTGGAAGTTGTTTTCAAGCTGTCCCTGAAAAGCAGTTTACTAAAAAAAAAGGGACAGGGGATGAAAACATGTGACTAAAGAAAAGCTCCAGAACAACAGCCCTCCCTCAGTGTGCGTCAATGTGAGTGTTTTCTGTGCATTTAGGGTCACGTAATCTGGTTAAACTGTGGATGTGACAGAAGCACCACAGAGCACTGCATGGGTAGACAGGAAAACAAATGTACCAATCATCCTTAACTGCTAGTAAATTATGTTTTTTGCTTTTAAATATTACAATATTAAGGATATACATGGTTCGGTAACTTTTTTAGACAAAAGAATAACACAACACTGAAAAACAACGTTCACAGTGCTTGACCAAATTTCATGTACATTTACTTTTAACATGTGGAACATGTATAAAGACTTTATACTTAATAAACAATGGTCATCAAATCATATGGAGCAAAAAGAGCTTACATAAAGAGTTGTACATGTTAAAATCGTTAAGTAATTTTCGGGTAACTTTCACATTGAATTACATTTATGCCATCGGACGTCTTTCAATTAGCCTGTATTTTCCAAAATCGAAGGCCGTTAGAGGGAGCCATTGCTATCTCTGTCACACAGAACTCCATTATAGGACACACAGGAAAGTCTTTGGGGGGCGTTCACACAGGACACATTCTTGCATTAAAAACAGGAACTGAAAAGGTGCGTTTACACGTTCCCATGTACAGTTGCTAATATACATGCTCGATCCACTGGAGATGCTTTTTCAGCACCCGAATTCATCTGACTGGTTTCAACCGACATGTTTTCTACAGTGCAGCATTTCAAAATATGCATTTCAACTTCAAAGGCATCTTGAAAGACACTAAAAACAGCAAGGTGCATAACAACCACCAAACAATGTCTGTTGTGTACGTATGACCAACAATTAAATAAAAATAGCGCAGATCAAATGCAAGAACCCACCCTGTGTGAACGGCCCCTTACACGTTTCAAGACTATCCTCACCTGAAAACAATGACTTAATATTTATTTGCAAAATGTCAATAGCATGTAGCATAAACTACTCACTTTGTATAATACCACATCTCTTGGAGAGAAAAAAAACAAACAAGGGGCCCATTTAATGTACAGTTCCTATTTACAAATTGACCCGTGGATATAGAATAGAGAAAGAGGGGTAACCGAAGCACTTTTGAGTTCACCGTCAGAGAGAGGACCCTCTGTGGCTGCACTAATATGGAAGCAAGTCAGTTTAGAACCAACACTCGCTTGACCCTCAGATACTGGTGTGGTGAAACAGTGCAATACTGGTGGTCAGATCAGAACATTGCCTGTGGTCATTCACATTTCATTATCTCCCCTCTGAGCCAGCTAAATCTATTGCACAATGCTTTTTTCAGAGCTGTATACATGTATGTCTTAAAATCAGTGTTTTTTTTTATTTTTGTTCTTTTATCGCAACACATTGCAAGAGAAATTCTATCTACAACATGTCTCACAATTTAAATAAATCTGCATTCCCCGAATAAACAAAGTCCCACGAGAAAACAAACGAAACACTGCATCAAAACAATTAAAAACATTCTGAGAGCAAAAAACTCTTAAAAACTAACGGTATCAGATGCCAACTTTGGTTAAAACAAATAAAAGAAAATACACAGATGAAACGAATAAAAACAAAAAAAGACCAAGTATTAAATATCCGTATTAAAATCATTTAAAAATCCAAAATGAAAACTGGGAAATGGGGCAGAGGAGCTATATATATTCTCTATATATTCATTTGTATGTAAAAACGATTTTTGTTTGTGTTCATTTCCTTAAATAAAAATATAACACCGACAGTTCTGTGTGATCTCTGTGGCTCAGCTCAGCCGTTCCCATGATGGCACTCTAGGCTCCCGCTCCTTTGTGCCTGTCACGAGCGGCCGAGCTTAAACAGTACCTCACACAAGATGGCCGCCACGCCAGAGTTCAGCACGGAGGACAACGAGATATCAAGAAGCCTGCTCTCGTAGAGCACAAACTCAGGCCTGTTCTCCTCCACCTGGGCCATGGCCAGCAGGGCTTTGGCGGCCCGGCACATCATGTTAATGCTGGGCGACTCGGAATGGGTGGGGTGTCCCATGTGCAAGAGACTGTGAGGGCTCTGCTGATACTGTGCCATGGCAACACTGTCCTCTAGGAAGTTTATCAAGGCTCCCACGCTGCCCTTCTGCAGGGAAACTGCTCGGGCAGCTGTGGGGTCACCCTGTGCAAGATTAGAGAGAATGGCTACGGCCATCTCGCGGCACACCTGACTCTTTCGCTCACCGACGTGCCGCACTAATGTAGCAAAGAGGCGCTCCTGTCTGCTAAAAGGAGGCGTGGCCAGCAGAAGGTCAACGTTAGAGTCTTGGATGCTCAATTTGCACAGACACTCCAGCACCAGCCTCTGTGGTGTGAGCGAGGAGAAGCCATTTGCTGTGCAAAAGGGGTCCTGGGCCTCCGCCGAAGAGCACACTGTCCAGTGGAGCAGCCCGTCCAGAATTGGAAGGCAGATACTTTCCGGATAGATAGACAAGTCTAGCTGTCCTGAAATGTTGGCAAGGGTGACCAAAGTGTTCTCACGCAAGGCACCAAGGCAGTCCCACCACCACTCGTCCTTGTTGCAAGCCAGACCTCGCTCTTCTTCTCGCTGGTAGGTCGGCGGCATCCTTTTCCTTTTAGGGTGCTCATGGTGCAGAAGTACAAGTTTTCCAAGAATGAGCACTAAACCTGGGTGCCGAGCCATTTCACTGTCATTGCCCGGGACGAAGGAGAGTCCACGAATGATATTGGACACACAGATGCAGCGCTTGGCCAACTCATCCTGCCAGCCCTCGGCGACAGAAAGAGGTGCTTCATCCCAGCATCGGGGTTCATCTTCCAGCAAAGTAATGCTGCTCTGGTTCTCTCTGTTGCGGAAGGGGAATGACGTCTGAGTTTCACCTCCTGATAAGGACCCTGGACGAGAACTTAGCATGTCATCCACAGTGGCAGTCAAGTTCTCCTCTGAGGGCTCTGGAAGCTCTCTTTTCAGTATCTCTTCCCTCCCGTGCTTCTCTTCAACCGTTTCTTTTCCAGGTGCATGTGCACCTTCCTGATTCTCTGAGGGCTTCTGTTCTTCTTCTTCTTCTTCTTCTCCTCTACATCTATCAAAATGGGTCTGGATGTGGGCAGTAGAGTCCCCTCCGCCTGCCTTCCAATGCAGAAGCCCGCTGGTGAACTCCCCAGTCAGGCCTAGCAGCTCTGATCGATCCTCCACGCAATCAGCCACAGCCTCTCTCTCCTCAACTTTCACTGGGAGTTTGTCATGCTTACTAGCTTGCTTGGGTCTGGGCTCCACTGAAGGACATGGTTCTTTACCATTGTTGGGTTTATCCTCTGCAGAGTCTTCCCTTTTCTCCATATAAAGTGCTGCTGCTGAGTTGCTCGGCTGAGGTTTCTCAGGCTCCACATCTAATCTCTCCACCTGTTCTGTACTGGATTGGCTTTTTAAGTCTTGATTGGAAGGTTGCTCATTATCTGTGGGTTCCGAACATGGACCAAGAAGAGTTTTCTGACCCTCTGTTCCAACTTCATATTCTTCAAGGATCCCAAAGATCTCTATTAAGCACCTTCTAAAATATTCAACAATGATCTCCAAGAAACCAGGCATCTAAAAAATGAAAAAAGACACAAAACCTAATAGGTTCATTATCAAAGTATAAACACTTAACCTTTCTTATAAACTGCAATTAAATATGACCACAAAATTGCAAAAGCATTAAGAATTGTGCAATCATTTCCTACCCTCTGAACCTAAGCCTTGCAGCCCATTATTGCCTGGTACACACTTACCTGAGACAGACCAAAGGAAGACACTGTGTTGTCATCATAAAGCAGAATGTTTATTGTATCCAGGGCCCATGTGCTCTCAGCAAGCAAACCAGACTTCAGGGACATCATCACACGCCAAGCCTCTGGTGTGCCTTAAGATACACAAGCATGGTTAGAGCCTTGTCATAGCCATACCATTCAGAAGTTGTTTACTACTGGAAGAGAGTTTCTTACCAACTTCTTTGGATGTTAACCTTCGGCGAGGTTTAAGCTGAGGGTGCGTAGCCTCCACGGAGTCCAGAGGGTAAGTGACTTCCCGATGGATTGTCGGGAAGCCTTGCCCAGGAAGACCGCTACTTTGAGAGCTTGGCATCAACCCTGGGCCACACGGCTTCAGCATCTGCTTCATAGAGGCCATCATATGAGCCTTATTGGGTGACATAGAGCCACCCACAGACCGAGGGAATGGTGCAGGGCTTGGGACTCGAGAGATATGGTTTGGCATCGCTGGAGGAGACTGATAGGAAGAAGGTGGTTGCCGGTTAGCCATGGGGGGCATGGAGCTGGAAGAGGACGAAGAGTGTGGTGGGTAGGGGGATTGACGCTGACCAAGCCACTGACTGTCCTGACTGACCCTGACTTCTGGATCATCTCCACGGCTCATGGAGGGGTAGGGGGCCCCATGAGCCTGCCGGCTGGGGTAAGCATAACTCATGTCGTGTCTGGTGTGCCACATGTTCCCTTGAGGCCCACCGCTGGAGTTGGAGGATGGGGGTGGTCCACCACTCATCATGCTGTGCTGAGGAGGTCCCTGCCCACTTGGCTGCATGCGATCGCGTCCATATGGATAAGGGAATGGGCTTTGCATGGGTCTGCGCTCTGAGTAACCATATTGACTATACATGTCAGGCTGCTGCCCACCGTACTGCATACCATAGGCTTCGCTCTCATGGCGCTTTGCAGGAGGGCCATACATCCCTTCCCCAGGCCGCTTATAACCCTGTAAAATTAAATAAAGTGTGAAAATCAGGAGTAATCACAAATATGTACCACAGTGTTATCACAAAAGGGATGAAATTTGATCACATTTGATGACTGACCTGCTGTTGGGGATACATCCCATGTGCGCCATATGGCATACTGTGAGGGTACTGCTGCCCATAGCCATCATGTCCATGTCTATAGTAAAACAGAAATTACTATACTCGAAACTCCATACACCAAATATTTTCATATACACTAGTCAACCGTGATCACTTTATACCTCTGATGAGAGGCGTATCTATTGCCTGAGAACATGGTGGGATCACTATTGGAAGGCACCATGTTGTTCTGATTTCCAGGGGGAGCAATTCCCCCCTCTGGACCCATGACGTGGTCTGGCCTATGAACATAAACATTAAATAATGTTGACATGCTGATTTTGATTTCTGCCTTGTTTTTTCCAGTTCATGAACTGATGTTAAAGTGTTCTGGCCTACCTCCTCTCAAAACCAGGGTTGTAGGCGTACTGGGGTCGTGGGCCCATACCCATCCCTGAGGGCGGTCCACGTGGATACATATCCTGCATGCCACTGCCTGGCATCTGCCCTGGCATGAAGGGCTCAGAGACACCTGAAAACAAATTAACACTCTAAACGGCAAGGGAAAAAAATAGGCAGAACTAAAAACAACATGAAAGATCAGTCACAAACCATTGTAACATTTTATGTTTCTTTGAAATGTTCTTTGAATATTCAAAATTTTGAGCATAACTTTTTATTCACTGGGTATTTTGTACATTGATAAAAAAGGTTGTTCCATATCAGAATGGAGCTAGACCTTTATCCCAGTTTGTAGTTTATTGCAGTGTTATTATTGTTACCAAAAAACACTTTTTTTTGTTGTAAACTGAAATAAAAATGAAATCTAACACAGACTGGAAAATGAAACTATTTGCATGCCTTCATTACAAACTTAACAAAAGAAAAAGGATGTGAGACATGGTATAAAATGTATTAGTATTTTATAGTAGAACAGATTAAAAAGTAAATGCATTCATTTATTCAATTCAAACATTTAAGTGTATTAAATTACTAATGTATTAATGTTGGTCTTAAAATACAAACATTTTAATAAATATACAAAAAAAATGAAACGTGCTAAATAATTAATATTGAAAAGAAATGTAAAATAAAGCAGTAATAAAAACTAAATTAAATATTACAAATTTAATCCAGTTCGGTTTTGGAGGCGATACAAACTTTGACCAAAATCAGGTCATATTTATTCAAGCCCCTGTCCTATGAGAATCAAGATGATGACTGGGACATGCAAAAAGTCATTTCAGAGGACCAAAGTATTGTGTTTTAATTAAAAATAACATATGAAAATATAATAATTTTCTCTAGAATTAAGTGCACTGATTAATTCACAATAATTCTAGCAACATGCATTATAAAAAAAACTAGGCCGATTTAGGTTTTATGCTGACTTCAACCTGCAAGACTCTAGATGGCAGTAGTGTCCAATACAATTATTTATATGCACCTCTAAAAAAGGAAGACACAGGGAGGCAACAGTGAGCAGACAGAAGAACCGTGAAACCAGCCCCATATGTGGTAATTGCAATAGCAACACACCTTTCCTAGCAGCTCCATAGGGATCCTTACTGGTGTCAAACTGCATTCTAGAGGTGGCATCTCCACTGCCTCCTCCATGCATGGGACCTCGCTTTTGGAAGGCTGGGTCACTGCTTTCAGAGAACGGATCTTGCACACTAACACCACTGTTTCTAAAGATGTGGGGTAAAACAAGGACACAAAATTAATACATACACACACACATACATGAGTAACGAACACTAAAATATAATGCATCTTCTATATAATATAATGCAATTTAGCCCACCTGCCAGTTGGCTGAGGGGTCACTTGTCCATGGGGTGTGGTAGCTGGTGTTGGTGGCTTTAGGTCCCCTGGCATCTCTGTCATAGTACTGCTGCCAGTAGATTGAGGAGTCTGCGGCCCTTGAAGAGAGCCTGAGTTTGCTGTTGAAAAGAGCACAAACGGAAGGAATTAATATATGCAAAAAAATGAGGATTAACTTCTGGGGTGAAAAGTACGGCTTGGAAAAAAACATTAAGCATTTCGATGCTTTCTTAATGTTGCAATAATGCAATCAATTATATACTTTTTTTAATTAATTGAATAGTAAATTGAGATGCACTGAAAATAGTTTTAACCGCTTTGCAATTCCCTTAATCAAAACTGATTCTTAGTGATACAATGAACTGCATATTGTAAAAGCCTCATTAAAACATATAAAACAGCTTGTGTAATAATTTAAAATACCGTTTTTTTAAAGAAATAATATTCTGATTCTGCTTAAATGGTGTTTTATAAAGCTACAAGCAAATGACAATGTCCTAATCACTTCTTGCAAGCTCGAGGGAAAGAAACTAAAATCTTACAATCCCCAGACTGCATTTCCATAATCCAATAACATTTGAATACACTAGTTATTAATTTCCATAGAAATGCAAAGGCATAAAAGGACACCATCCTAATAACGTCTGAAATTTCTACAGCTCAGTTAATGCAAAGTAATAAAGCTAATTTGCATTTTCCTCTGCAGCTCAGAGCAGTAAAAGGTACTTCAAAAGATTTCAGCGCAGGGAACAAAAAGAATCGGGGCAGAATGAAAGAATGAAAGAGTGTCTGCTTTACATGTCCTTGATCTGCTGCCAGCCACAAAATCGTCTTTCAGCACTGAAAGTAAACAATACACTGTGCTATGCTGTAACGTAACACTTCCAGTCTGTGTGGCCGCCAATGACCTTACGCATATTTAGAGAGTCGGAGAGGGCTGTAGAGAGACAGGGGGGCTTGGGTGCTGGCTCACTGGCCTGCATTGAGCGAGGGGTCATGCTGAGGTCACTTTTGTTTTTATCCCATACTCCTACCCCATTAATCTTCTCAGGGGGAATCCCTCCCCTGCTGTTTGACAGCGCTCTCTCTCTCTCTCTCTCTCTCTCTTTTCCTGTGACATCATCAGTCATTAGCCTTGGGAAGAGAGGGGACGGAAATCCTTAAGCCAGCAGCCTGACAGCTATCTTTCTCACCCCTTCCCCCCATCTGTCTCAGTTTGACTCCTTCACCTGTCAGATATTTATAGCTCTGGCTAGAGATGCTCTGCATTCATTATAGGGCATTCATCAAGAATGGCATAAACATTAGTTTCCATCACTTAATTTTATTGCTGTCAAACGATTAATCGCATTCAAAATAAAAGTTTTTGTTTACATAATATATGTGAGCATACTATGTATATGTATTATGTATATATAAAGACACACACATGCATGTATATATTTAGAAAATATAAATATCTACAGAAATATCCATGACTTTTCCAAATTTCCACAACTTAGTAATAATTTGCTCAGCTTTTAAGGCCTTTAAAATAGGTTAAAGAATTAAGGTCCCATTAGTTAAAGCTGCAGTCCGTAGGTTTTGCCTCTTTGTTGCCATCTCTGTTTGAAAACTTGGAATTGCAGCTTTTTCTTGAGGAGTATGTGTGTCTGTCAGTCACCGCAACGGTGTGGATGTTTACTGTACTTCGCAATCACAGATTCTAGCCTACGTCTTGGAATATATGACAAAAATCGGAATTTTCATCGTATATTGTATTCTGAACAAGTAACAAGGTCTGCCATGTTTGCCAAGCATTAGCATAAATCGCGCTACCAATAGGGCTGCAACAAACGATTATTTTGATCGAATTGATTAATTGTTCAGCCAATTGGCAATAATTCCAGCTGCTGTGAGAAAAGGCAAAATGATCCGCAGGATCCTCACGTGCGATAGCCTACTAGCCGGGACAACTTCTTTATGTTTACAGACGTAGTGACGTAATGACGCAGTGCCATGCTCGAATTTCCTACCCGTACCACTCAAATTAGAAAACATTATTATAAGCTAACCATTGTGAATCGGGCTAAAATAAGGCGATAGTTTTGAACACTGGCTGTTATGTACTTGCTCAAAAATTGATTTCGGATCATTTTTAATGACTGGGGGAGCTCTGTATGATATTCTGTTCTCTAGAAACCAGCTCAGGTCTGTGAATGTAAGTCTATAGGATTTTTTCCTTGTTTTGTTGTCCGTAATAGTAATAATTGAACAAGTATCCTCTACAACCATGCAATTTGATGTATCACATTAAAAAGTTTGTCAAAGTTCAATACTAAAGCTAAAATAAAGTTGATTTCAGAGTGCTACAATAATAAACAGTTTATTATAATACACAGTTCTGCTCCTTGATTATGATTGGCTGAACCATGTTCGAAGCTTCTGAGAAATACTCTATAAACTCACCTGTGACCTAATTACATCAGTTAATCATCAATATATTTTCGTTGCTATGTGTTTATTTTATGAAACTTTGCCAAATATATAGTAGTTTCTTATAAAAGCAATTAACCCACTAAACCAGTGCTTTTACTATGATTTTGGAACAACTAAAGGGCTTTTAGCTCTGCTCTATGTCGTGCTTAGCTACTTTAAAATCACTGTGAACTATGACTTTGTGGGCTTTATTGCTTTGCTACATAAAACATGACGCCTATTTAACAGTCTTAACAGTTTGTTCTCTCATAGCAATTCTGTAAAGTTCTTCACCGGGTGAGGGTGGCTGGATCTTGGCCTGCTGTGGCTGCTTCTTGCTGTCTCCCATGGTGAACGCGTCGGGTGGGGGTTCCTCTCCACGCTCCACCTTGCACTCATAGGCGAACAGGTATTGGATGTACTGTTTCTTGAGGGAACTGGCAGAGCTGCTGGATGTCCCCACATTCAGGTGGGTGGACAGTTCTCTCCATTTCTTGTTCTTATTTACCTGTTCGAGGAGAGATTTTCAATCAAAACCATTTAAGATGCAATCAATTCACTAAGCCGTTCCGCCATCTAACCATGTGACTGATTAATGTGCCACCAGCAGTTTAACTTAAACAGGCGCTATATGCATCTTAAAATCAATTATTTTTTGGGATAAACATACCTCTTTGCTATGTAAATGAGACTCATTATTAGAATGCGCAGGATTCGCAAAACATCATCGCTGTTAGCAAGACATAATTAGCATTCCACTATTACCGCCCACAGAACGCTGGTGGTAAACAAAAGCTTTTTTTAAAAGTAGGGGTCTTTAACAGGGGTCTGTAGAAACTTCTACTTTATATCTGATCTCTTTGAAACATAGTTTGTTGCTAAAAAATGCATTCGTTAATCTTAAAGCTAGAGAAGCTAAAGTTTAGCTAAATGTTTCACTGCCCCCTAAATTAAAATGGAACAGTAAACAGTACATTTAAAATGAAAGATCGGTTTAATGCTTTTGTCAATTAAACATCATACATTATATAAATTAGCGATGCACAGATATTAGAATTATTTCCAAAACTGATAAGTAGATAATTATTTACAAGTTAACATTTTTTTAACTAATATTCATATTTAAGATTACATTTGAGTTTACATTTAACAGTGTTATAAAAATCTTAGCATCTTAATGTGTGTAAAAAACAGCAAAAAATACATCTAAGTATAAAAATAAAGGGAAACGAGCATGATTAATTCAATATTCAAAATCAGCAAATATAGTACTTTTACATTGTGCATCAATAATATAAATATGTTATGTGGTCGCATTTTATTTTAATGTGTCCTTGTCACAATGTAATTAAATTAATACTGAGTAATATTAATTAACATGTACTTAGTATTTCATCGAAAATGGGTAACACTTTAAGGTGTCCTTGTTACACGTTACATGTACGTACTATTATAATAACAATAAATTATGTGAAATGGTGGATGAAACACGGACAAATGCAACACAGTTTTGCGTAAGGCCCCTAGAAGTCTAGGATCGGCACTGAGTGTAACACAACTAGGTTGCAAACCCCTGATATAAAGGGAAGTTTGTATATTTTATGATCTTGGCAGCAGTCTCTGTATCCAGGCCATTTTTTTGTGTGTGTAGAATATTGTTCTTTCACAAACCTTGTGTGAGGTCCAGGGTGCTAAAACAATGCAGAAAGCATGTGCAAATAAATAACACCATCAGCAGGTGCAATGCATTCTCAGTTAACACCCCTTTGTTTCTTTGATGTCTGTGATTGATGGTTGAGGCAGATATGAGGAAGGACATGAGAGGTTTCGGCGTTCTTTAACATGCATTTCAAAGCTCTGCTCCTTTAAAACCCCAGCACGATCACACAGCATACTCTCACAGAGCCCAAAAGACTTCACTCACCATAGCCAAGCCTCCGATTTCTCGAACACAGAGATAGAGGCGGCACAGATCCAGCGGCTTCTTGCCCACTGAAGGCAGGTTGGGGACAGGTGTGCCCCTCTCCTCCATGTAGGCGATGTAGCGATCCACCCATGCCCTCCTCTCCGGCTCACAGCCCATGTCGTACAGTCGTGTTATCTTCTCGTTTGTCATGTTCCCCGAGCTGAGCTTCTAGAGTGGATGGGTACAGAAGAGAGTAAGATGTATCACCACCGACACACCCCGTACACATACTGTGAGCCCATCATTCTTTGTCCTAAGAGTAAATGCTATCCACATTGCTCAATATGTCCCATTTTGACAGCTACCTAGAGAGTACAGATTGTGTTACACTGAAACTGATTGTTTCAGACAGTCATGAGTATTTTACGTCATGGCACCGTTTGCTCGAACAATGCATGTCTGCTATTGGTCAATGGTATCTTGTGCTTAAGTACAAGTAAACAAGCAGGAGATTTCATTGATTTGGGATGTCTAGAGGCAGCTCTGATGGATATAGACTTCTGAAAACACAACTTGACTCATTTTTCTGAGATTCTCACTGGTTAACATATGCCTAAAATAGAGTGCATAATGACAAAAGTATTTTTTTTAAAGGTTTTGGTTGCATGATTGGAAGATCATCCCAAACTCTTTTCTTCTATGTCCTTGCGACGCACCATGTTCACTGAAATCAATGCATTTGCAGTGTTTGCTGCTGAAGCATAAAGTCTAGTATGTAGGCGCCATTATATTACTCAGCAGGGTCAAGTATCACTACATTAACCCCAACTCTGCAGCACTGTGACTAGAACTACTATTACTGTGAACACCTTGCAAAAAATGTTCAAAACTGTGAACGGATTTCAAGGGTTAGTTCACACGAAAATTTAAATTCTGACATAATTTACTCACCCTCATGGCATATAACAAGACTCATTCACTCATCTTTGAAACACAAATTAATATATTTGTTAAATTTCTGTCGCTAAATTGAAAGTCATTGAAAGTTGTTTTCACGCATCAAGCAAACACAGCTGAACTTCTGTTTACCATATGTGACCCTGGACCACAAAACCAGTCATAAGCGTCAATTTTTCAAAATTGAGATTTATACATCATCTGAAAGCTGAAT
The DNA here is from genome assembly GCA_003573665.1 of Oxygymnocypris stewartii. NCBI lineage: Eukaryota > Metazoa > Chordata > Actinopteri > Cypriniformes > Cyprinidae > Oxygymnocypris > Oxygymnocypris stewartii. The sequence goes on from QVTF01023105.1 coordinate 1,569,423, forward strand.
AAATAAGCTTTCAATTGATGTATGGCTTGTCCGAGATACAACTATTTGATAATCTGGAATCTGAGGGTGCAAGAAAATCGAAATATTGAGAAAATAGCCTTTAAAGTTGTCCAAATGAAGTTCTTAGCAATGTATTATAATATTACTAATCAAAAATTAAGTTTTGATATATGTACAGTAGGAAATTTACAAAATAACTTAATGGAACTCGATCTTTACTTAATATCCTAATGTTTTTTGGCATAAAAGAAAAATCTATAATTTTGACCCATACAATGTATTGTTGGCTATTGCTACAAATATACCTGTGCAACTTATGACTGGTTTTGTGGTCCATGGTCACATATATGTCCTCTATGTATATACACTGATCAATGTTTATATGTGAATAAACGCAGATTAATTAAATATGTTCACCATATAACATAATCATGTCTTAGATTAAACCCCTTAAATCATATGGATCACTTATATGTTTTCTTTATACACTTTTTTAAAGTGTTAATGAATTGGTTGAATGGACTGTCAACCGAGGGACAGAAATCTCTCAGGTTTAATTAAAATATCTTCCTTTGTGTTTTGAAAATGAACGAAAGTCTTATTTACGGGTTTGGAATGACATGACTAATGGATTCGTAATTTAGTAACAGAATTGTCATTTTTGGGAGAACTATCCTTTTAATATAACAAGAAGACACCGTTTAATGTGGACTGTACAAAGAATCCATGAAACAGTTTTTAAGGTGGCACTAGCCAAACATGCTATGCAAACTATCTAATAATCCCTGGCTGTGCTTTGAAAAGTCAATGGTGGACTGTGTCCAGATATAAAGTGCTTTAATTTTACATTACTCAGCTTGACTCATGCACACTTTGGCACAGAATGCAACACTCCAGCTTGCCATTAGTTCGAGTCACCACATTGCTGGACATTTCTATGATTTGGGGCTTAAATCCTCACAAAACAATAATAACTGATTTCTAATGATAACTTTCCTGAAAATCTGATTCACCCTGTACCAGTTATCTGTGAAGTCTTCCCTAATCGCAAAAGTTGAAAACACTGGCAGTAGTATTACAATAAATAAAATGTTACCAGCGCTAGAGAAAAACATTGATGTATCTCAGCTATTATCAAAGTCAATTAGCTGTTAGAGTGACTAGATATTTATTCATATTTTTTGTCATATTGTATTGTGCCCTCAGCTTAATAACTGATAATAACTCAACAATTAAATCAAGAGGTAATAAACTGTCATAATGTAGTATTGCAATATCTGATTCACTGTAGTGCTATATAGTTCGTATTGTATTTATTTGAACCAATTTATGGATTTTTTTATAAGGAAATTCTTATATTTAATTGTATTCTTATCCACCATACAGTATATTATTTACTGCATTTATTTATTTACATACATGTATTTTCTGTAAATGTATCTGTTCAAGTTTAATGCTGTAGCCCACAAATGATATAATTATATACATATACTGTAGTTATATATTTAAAAACATAATGCACTCTTTAGAAGCGTAGAAGTGTAGCCAACTACTTTTTTTTCTAGACTGTAGTTGAACTTATTATGAACCGTTTTAAAATAGCTTCCACAACACTGGATATTACTGAAAAGAAAGTGGGAGAAGGATAACAATCTTGAGGTATCCACTTGAGTGTCATAAAGAGAATGTCTCATTACGTCATATATGAGGTCAAAACAGCTCACAGCATCAAACCACAGAAGAAGGAGGGAATCCAGGAAAATGAAGAGAAGATAGAAAAGGTGCATGGGCACTTACAGGGCTGCTGGGGTTCTTTGGCCAGGCAGGGCTGCTAATGCTATCGCTGTCGTCCCCCTGATAAGAGGACAGACTAGCTGGGCTGGGGGACAGAGGGGACGGGGTGGGAGGCTGGGACACGCACTGAGATCCGTAGCTGTCCTGTGATGGAGAACACACAGGGGAAAACAAAAAGAAACCCACAGACACATTTAATGGAGGAACAGCTTTCAGATCACCTTTACTCCTTGACCAGATAATAGATGCGCAATATTCTTGCAGAACTAAGCCTATGTTTTTTTACTAAAAAGTAATTTTATTCAAGTTAAGTGCCATCACAAGATGCCTTTGATGTAATAAAATCGATAAAAATGTATGGCAGGAAATTTACCAACAGCATCATTGCGAGTGGGTTATTGCTTTTATAAAACAGCTCAAATAAATAAGTAATACTGAGTAACATACATTTCCACAATATTGTCTATTTTGCTTTGTTGCGTCTCCAAGCAAATAATGTAATAATAATTTGAACTATTATTTGCTATTATCAGTAGAGCTTCTGAAAACTGCACTCTGGGGATTTTTTTACTGCAGCTTCTAGCTCAGGACCAGCAGGTTTTTGGGGGCTGGTACAGAGCCAATTTTCCCAGCCCAGAAACATTTCATACTTTTCTCAGTGGATAGTGGAAATGTGCATCAGCATGAGTACTAACACCCTGTCAGTGAAAAAGGATAGCTTGATCCCTATAGGTTGAAAAACATTCTCCTGCCATTCACTGTCCTAAAAATACTGTCTGTAGCATGAGAAGCATGGAGAAAGTTTGGCGAAAGACTGGCAAACTTAGGGTATAACACTTCAAATCTTTTTCTGTCACACTCTTGTTTGCTCGGCTCTTGCTGAAGGTGGCACCACTCTGAGCTGTACAAAAGAAAGCTCAATTCATGCCTTCAAGCAGCTCTGTGTTATGTCAGGACTTGTTATGCTTGTTACAGAAGTGTACGCACACTTGTCACACACACACACACACACACACACACACACACACACACACACACACACACACACAAGAAATTCAGCAAAAATGGTAAAAACACAAAGCATGTAATGCAGCCAGCTGGACAGGACGTAAAGGTCATTGTTTGAAGGCACTTCTGTTTGTTGAGATGTTTTCTACATGTTTCATTAAAAGCCATGCTCTGCTCCCAAATGATGCCACGTTGTAAAAAAAAGTATAGAGATTAATGTAAACCAGGATGAAAACAGAGGGAATTCTTTGAGAAATGTTTAAAGTGACAGAACTACTTCCCTCTAATCAGTAAGGGGACAAAACATCACGTTGAATTACAGATAAAACAAAACCACAGAAAAAAAAGACACACAGAAGCGAGAACGGAGAGATGAGTTCAGAGAGAATGCTCTGCCAGTGTGCCATATTTCAACCAATCAAATGAAAGCTGAACTTGACACAATGAAATTCTGATGAAAGTAAGGGCAATGACTGAGAAAGAAGGAGTTACACAGAAGAACATTATGAAATAAGGTCTTCCAGAGCTTACATGAGCTCTCATTAGGACACATGAGAGAATTACATTCCTTTGCTCACTGAATAACACATTGAAAACGAACACTATTGAAGAACAACATACTTTCAGCCCTCATTTTATATAAATAACAAAATGATAAATCAGAAAAGCTATAAGCAGAAGAGTGTAAATATTTCCTCTCACAACATTCTTCAAAAATTATTATGAAATTTGGTCTCATTCTGAATCGGTTTCAATTTATATAAATGTAATTGATTTTTATTTTCTGCTTATGCTCCATAAAACATATTTGTGCTTAAAAATTGGGGATCTAAATTTAGTAGATTTTGGTAATGGGTATTATTATAGCAATTAGGCTATAACCAGTATAATTAAAGTGTTTAAATTCCAGCTGCAAGTAACTTGTCTGTTAACAATACTTCACAACTCTACACAATCACAGCCAATCAGAAGATAGTCGATATTTAATATACAAGTCTGTGAAGCAGGAGATTAGACCAACAAGATTTCAGATTTCATTTACATTTTATCACACCATTTCTTGGCAGGATGTCAGACTGATGCAGATTTTTACACCTTTACTAAGAAGATATTAACAAAGTCATGGGTAAAGCAGAGGTCAGAGGTTGTGTGTAGAATGCAACAAAGAAGGTTTAAGAGTAGTGTTATAATTCAGAGTTATCTTTGAGCATCTGGACATGCTCAGTGAGTAAGAGAGAGAAAGATCTGATGATACCTTTGGCTTAGGAGGCTCTGTGGTGGGTGTGCTGCCCTCCTCCTTGTGCTCAGCTCTCTGTTTGGGATCGGTGGGCATCATGCTGTCCCCTGAGCCTGTCATGGGCCCTAAAGGAGATTCTGACACTTAGACTGCAGAGATCTGATCAACACCCTCCAAACAAAGGTATAAGTACGCTGTAACAGCACATCTATAACTTGGTGCAAAGCAAATGCCTAGCATTATATGATATCTCTAAAAAACAGATTTATAGAATATGCTCGATGTACACTACAGTTTTTAAGAAATTAATACTTTTATTCAGAAAGAATGCATAATGCATTTATAATGCTATAACATATTCATATTTCAAATAAATGCTGTTCTTTTGAATTTTATACCACCAAATAATTCTGAACAAAAATGTATGTATACATTTTCCACAGAAATATTAGGTAGCACAACTGTTTTTAACATTGATAATACAAAAAAATAAAAAACATTTGAGCATCAAATTGCCATATTAGAATTTCTGAAGGGTCATGTGACACTGAAGACTGGGGTAATGGTGCTGAATAATTCATCAGCATCATTCATAAATTATGAATCATTCATAAATTATAATCATATTTAACAATAATAACATTTTACTATATTTTTAGTCAAATACATTTCTTATGCTTGGTGAGCATAATAGACAACAACATTTAAACATATCTTAGTGTAAAATAATAGTGTAAAACATCTATAGTGTAAAATAATTATTCATTATTCATTTTCTTTATTAAAGAAAAACTGTTTAAGCTTTTGACCTCTTGTCACATTTATATATCAGTGAAAACTCGAAACGCGCACCTGTGGGCATTGTGTTGTAGGACGGTCCTTGAGGGGTCATCCTGGCTGAGCTGTTGCTCGGTGGATGGTTGTAGGAACCCATTCCAGGACCCATTCCAAGCATGTGGGGGCCACCCTGATACCCGCCTGGCCTATGACAACAGCACACAAGCACAAGGACACCAACAAAGCTTAAGAGTCTGTTTAAGATGTGAAGAGTTCATTGGTAAGGTGTCTTTTCTTCTTTATTTTCTTTCAGCTGGCAAGCAACACATATGCAGGGACAGTATATAGGGTAAGACATTCAGAATTAATACACAAATGAAAAAGAAGTGATTTCAGTGTTGTCTATACACCATCTTACATTTGAAAAAAGACCTTAAGTGTTAAATAAGGAACAATCCACATGTCACATTCATGGATGACAACTTCCGACCGTCATCTGTGGATCACACCTGAACGCTAACTAAAAACTGCACTAGGTTTGCACAGTTATTCATTTTAATTACAGTGTGTGACCTTATGGAATCATTAAAATGAGTGTGACCCAAATCACATTTAGAGCTCATGGTACAGTGCTTTTACACTTTGTAACACTAGCGTATCATATGACCCGTTTAAATGGTATGATCATTACTGTACGGTGCTTTTTGCTTTTTTATGTCCATTTTGGAACGGGCCACATTTTTTTGTAATGGAAAATGGCTGTTTAAGATTTAGATTCCACTTTTGTGTTCAACAGGAAAAAATAACAGCATACAGCTTTAGAAAGACACAATCTACGAATTTCTTCCTCTTTCACTTTAACTCTTAGCGTTTTGCCATTCTCTCCAGAGGATGATTCTCCTGTCAGTGTAAAAAATATATGATTAAATTCCATAAATGCTCAGAGTAGAATGAATGAAGGAGAAAGGAGAGGCTTATGCAGAGCGCTTGGCTTGTGTGGTTTCTAGCAGATGCGAGCAGATTCAAGCAGAGTAAAGCCATCCAGCCGGGGGTCTGAATTTGAACCTACCCATACAGCTCAGCGTGAGGCTGCCCCTGGCCTTGCCCAGAACTGTAGTGAGGGTGATGGGGGTGAGGGATAGGGAAGGAGGCTGGCCGTCCCCCAAGCCCAGACAGGCCTGGGTATACAGGGGACCTGCCAGAGGAAGGCCTGAAGCAGGGGGAAGAGCATTAAAGTCTCCTTGGTGCTTGTTCACTTTCAACAGAAATGACAACTCAAAGGTGCACTGAGTAATTACATGTTTAGCCCTGTCCCAAATGCCGCCTTCAGCATTATTAGGAGACATACTGCCGAATAGACTGCTGAGTAGTAGCCAAAAAGTGAGGCATGAGCAAAATGACTTAATAAACATGCATAAAAGTTATGTTGACCGATGCTTCAAGAAGGTATGGTCAATATGACAACATAATAATAATGTGAGTTAAAAGGTGGTGCTTAATTCAAATGATTATTAAATATGAATCTAAATAAATGTAATTAAAGGGATAGTTCACCCAAAAAGGAACATTTTGTAATTATTTACTTAAGATTTTTTCCTGTTTGAATCATCATTGACCTCCATAGTATATATATTTTTTATCCAATAGAAATAAGTGGGAACCAGCAACTGTTTGGTTTCCCACATTCTTCAAAATATCTTCTTTTATGTTCCATAGAGTAGAGACACTCGTACAAGTTTGGAACAACTTCAGCGTGAGCAAATAATGACAACATTTTTCATTTTTAGGTGAACTATCCATTAACAGTGGGACCAAATCACTCTTGCCTCACATGAGAAGAGAACATGTTCCCCTCATTGAAACTCCAGGAAAACCAATCAATATTACCAATCTCCAATGAAAATGTGGGGATGCTATCATACATATTTTAATATGCGGTATTTAGACATTTAAATTAATTTTTTTAATAGAAATGTAATGAATAATAATAATTAAACATGACAAAATGATTATTAATACACAAAATGGTTATATTAATTTTGATTACACCTGTATTTTATTTGTTATGGTTGTCTTTAATATCTATTGCTTATTTGTTTTTATTAAAACATTTGTTTTGTGAATAAATAATATGCCCGTTTATCTGTTCATCAATTAACAAAGCTGAAGTATTTTTGTCAACAAAATCTAGATAACTGGAATTATTTTAATTCAATTAACAGTGACCGTGAGCAGAGAGTTTACTTAATTGGTTTTGATACAGCTCCTGAGAAAAGCTTAAATAAACAGAATTGGAATCAACCGATCATATGACAAGAAATCAATAAAAATAAAAATAAAAATGTACTCGTTGCAACGTTAAACTGAGACAGGACAGTTTTTTCATTAACACAGGATTTCCCCAAACGGAATTAATTTAATTAATATATATATATATATATATATTTTTTTTTTTTATCTTTACCTAAAGGGATAATTCACCAAAAAAATTATACCTGTATGACCTGTTTCTTTTGTGGAAAATAAAATAAGATATTTTGAAAAATGTCAGAGTTTTGTCCATACAACGAAGTCAAACCTGTTTGGTTACCAGCATTATTTTGTGTTTCACTGGAGAAAGAAAATCATAATCATACAGGTATGAAACGCCATTTAAATAATGCATGGCTATCCCTTTAACTATTTATGCAATCTAGACCAAACATGACATCTTGTTCTAGTTAAGCAGGAGACTTAATTAAGGCTCTGATTTACCTGGGCTGTCCAGAGGGGACTGGGTTCTGCTGGCCAGATGCAGGGCCACTCTCGTGGGGTTTGCGACTGACATTGGGAGGAGGTGGACCCATTCCTGGGCCAGCAGACTGAGGCATGTTGGGTGAGGTTGGAGCCAGACTGCTGGAGCCTGCTGGGTACGGCCGGCCACCGGCTGGATGCCCTGGTCCTCGAGCCATGGTCACAGACCCACATGGTTGCCCTGGACCCTGCCCGTGCATTGGACTGCTGGCATTCATGCCAATACTGTTGCCCATGCCTGAGCCGGGGCCACTGTAGTTGGCACCTGGTGATCCGCCATAGTTAGGAGGTGGTGGGTAGTTACCTAGAGATAAACAAGACTAATGTAAAAGCCCTAATAACATAAGTGCAACTCAAGAAACATTGTATGACCCATTTAAGAGTAAAAAACGTTTTGACAAAACATGTCAGGACCCCTGCATTCTGATCCATTCCATCATATATGATTCCGCTTGATGAAAAAATTTAAATAAAAAACTGTGTGTGTTTACAAACAATCATAAACACAACCCAGACAAAGCATTTACAATGTAATCAATGTTGCAATGTTACTCAGTTTTCAAATCTTGATTTTAGCCAATTTAAAGCTTGAATCCCTTAATTAATAGCCATTATATTTTATTAAATTTTATTCATTTTAATGCACAGGATGGTGCGAAAGGAGAACACACAAAAGCACTCACAATTTTTGTCAAAATTGCGTAAATATCTGACAACAAAAACTTTGTGAAATGATCAGTGGCCGATATGTAGTTTTATACTGACACTCTTGGGAGCCTCATTAAACTTTAAAGTAAGTCACAATTAAATGGATATTCATAAAATTACCTTGTTGTGTCTTCCACAGAAGGATGTAATACATGAAACAACAAGACGGTGTGTAAATAATAACTGAATGTTCAGTTTTGGAAAAAAAGCAAATAGGGTCCATTTTGATCTAAAAGCAAATTCTGCATACATCATTCTTTTCTTTTTGTTTCTTCTCAGGCAGTCAAATGATCAGATCTTTATGGGAGAGCATTGGAAGGCAGTGAAGTCTGGATGCATTTCAGCCAAATTGACATTCTTCAAAACTAGTTGTGGGACCAAAGCCCCAGCAGGCCATCAGAGAGCCAGTTGTTAATGAAGTATGTCTCCTCATGACATGTTTCAAGGGCAACCGTCTGAGGACATTCAGCCTGACACCCACTGGATGCCAAGTTTCTCTCGTCAAGTTTCTCAGGGGATGAGACATCATGTTCACCATGTGGAGTTCCGTCTAACGTGCTGATGTGCATAAATGGGCATAAATTTAATAGTGCCCAGATCGCTGCTTGGCAGGAAGAGTTTGCCAAGCAGCATTTCAGTCACAATTAGAACTGGGATTTCCACTCGTCGAGCTGTCCAAACATTGAGATCTCTAGCTCATTCAGGTTTCAAGAGTTCCCTGTGGAAATCAGAGAGTCTTGGCATGTTTTCCTCTTTCCCAGTGTAAAAAATGACTAAAATTGTATTCCAAATTCACATGAAGCAGGTTGGGGGATGCTGGCTTTTTGCCCCCGTTCTGTAGTTACACTGAATCGAGACCCTTAACAAGCTCCTTCACGGTGGGGAGGATGGGAACTCCAGCCTGCAAGGATGTGGACATGGACCTGGTGCAATGCCAATTACACAGAAATGCCTTACTGCTGTCAGACACTCTGTGGTGACTTTCCTCCAGCCCTGTTAATCTCAGCATTCCCTCAGGTGAGAAAGAGGGAAAGGTGACATGAATGTGAAGGATGCAGCCGGCTGCCCTTCTGACAGTGCTGTGAGCGATGCAGAGATGACAGAGGGTTTGGGACATGGGAACACAATTTGATGCCTACTGTGAGCTAAAAAGATGTGTATCTCACCTTGTTTCAGTGATCCCATGTTTCTGGAATTCAGCTACACAAAATGCCAAAGCTTATTCTGACACAGCAGGACTCAAAGGCTTCCCACTTCCCCTGGCTTCAACTCAATTCACATCAACAACTAAGCTTTGAGCACAATTCTCTGCTTAAAGGGAATATATCCTAAAAGAAAGAGAATTTACCTTGCTCGTTTGGAGATCAAAAACACTTTAAATTAATCATAAGCCCAGTCTTATGGTGAAATGCTTATTTAATCCACAATATTTCACCCTTAATGATAAGGAAATACATAGATTTGTGCTAACTTTGCAGATTTCATTAAAAAAATACAACCGAAATATCACACTGACAAAACTATTCAGACCATTCCCATTTCTCTGGATTATCGTTGAGATGTTCCCTCACTATTGGATTCCACCTGTGGCAATATTCAATCGATTGGACCTAATATATCTGCATAAATTAGTCCAACAGCTTAAAAATACATAGGTATTTAAAAACTAAAATCAAGCCATGAGGTCCAAGGATCTACCTGCAGAGCTCAAAGACAAAAATGTGTTGAGGCACAGATCTGGAGAATGTTACAAAAACATTCTTCTGAACTGAAGGGTTCCCACTAGCACAGTGGCCTCCATAATTCGTAAATGGAAGACATTTGGAAGTCTTCCTAGAGCTGGCTATCCAGCCAAAATAAATCAGGGGAGAAGGGTCTTAGTGACCAAGCTCCAGAGATCCTGGGTGGACCATATGACGACAGATGGGCCGAAGGTTCACTCTCAAACAGGACAATGACACTAAGCACACAGGCACTCTGTGAATGTCCCTAAGTTGCACAGCAAGAGCTGGACATGAACCATATAGAACATCTCTCATGAAACTAGAAAATGGATGTTCATAAATGGTCTTCATCCAACCTGAGAGAGCTTGAGAGGATCTTCAGCGAAGAATGGCAGAAAACCCCAAATCTAGATGTGAAAAACTTGTTGCCTCATAACCAAAAAGACATGAGGATGTAATCGCTACCAAATGTGCTTTAACTAAGTACTGCGTACATATGCAATGTGACAATCTTAGTTTTTTTCGTTGTAATAATTTTGCATTTGAATTATCACAAAAATCCTTCTCATTGTCATTATTTGGGGTTTGGAGTGTAGATTGAAATGGGAAAAAAGAAAAAAATACTTTCTGAGTGCACTGCATTACGGTCAATGTTTATGCCGGCTGATTTTTCAGCAGATTTTCAATCATAATCCTCATTTACATAGTTGATGGAGAATCCGATCTCAGCAGGGGAGCCTTAACAGCTGCAATGACTCAACTCCCTGCTGAGTTAATAGCCATACTGACTAGAAATCAACTTCCGTCTCGTTCAAAATTAATGTTTATTTGGTGGGACGATCATTTGGCTGCCTGTGGCAGTAACCTTCTGAAGAAGCAACAAGCCATTGTTCTGCTTGAAACTCAAAGACTTTCATCCCTCTGCCGTTCTTGATTGCCAAATCTAACACACCTTTAACAAAAGACTGTGAGATTTCATCAAAAACAGTTGTCAGGAAAGACTCTTTCTGATCAAAATAACTATTTTGGGTTGACTAGGGAGACATTTTTTTACATATAAACCCTCACTAAAACCTCTAGTAAAATAGGTAACCCCTAGTAAAACTGGTGGCCCTGATGAATAACAGTGTAATTTACAATGGTCAGATTCATATGCAAACAGGTTAGCCAATTCAAAAAGGTATTCTACATAAATTGTCTTAAAGGTACATTAGATAAACCATTGTGTAACATGGATAGCCGAAGTATACTTTGGGCTTAATGCACAGCAAAACAAGTCCATTCACCAAAACTCTGTTTGCAGTGCTACTTATGTTATGCAGCAGCACTCAACTGATGTGTGACCCGTTACCTGTTAATATGGGCACCAAAATGAATGAAATGTAAAACAAGATGTATGAGACAAGCCTATGAATCGGAGAGTGTGGAAAAGTGTAAAAAAAAAACACGTAATTATTAATGTCTGTACTGTAAGTAGACTTCAGGAAACAATAAAATGCTACATGTTATGATGTTCCAAACTATAAATTGACTGAGGCGTCTATTCATGGATCCTATCAATCTGTGTATACAATTCTGTGGTCGACTGCTGCTATAGCTCAGTCAGTGTCAGGCCTGCGACGGCGGCTGTCCCCTGTTGTCTTGAGTTGGCTGTCAGTCATTTAAATAAGAGTACAGGATAACGGGGAATATCAATCAGGCTGTCAGGGATGGGGTGAATGGATGAGGCGAGGACTCAAATGCAGGTTATGGGCAACTTATTTAATAAAAATAAAACAAACAAACAAAAACTACCCCGTAGGGGAAAGACAAGCTGGCTGGCTAGCAGGCTGGACAAGGCTGGACAGGACACAGACGACATCTAACATAAGGTAACGAACCCACACGGAACTGCAAACACAAGGAGATTATAAAGGGAGCAAATGAGGAGGGTAACGAGGGAAAACAGCTGGGGAAAATAATCAATAAACAGGTAACAAGATGGGTGGGGTCAAGACAAATTGACATGAGAGCACATGGCACACAGAAAACTAGGACAGAAGCCACGTGCTCACACAAAACAGAAACACAAGCACATGGCCAGCAAACAAATCACCAGCCATGTGCAAAACAGGACATGAACACGCAGCTAATGAGAAAACTCATAAGCCACGTGTTCACACAAGACATGACAACATGAAAGCACGCAGCCAATGAATATACAAGCTGCGTGCCACACAGCACAAGATATAACATAAATGCACGCAGCCGATAGAAACACGAACTGCGTGCAACACAACAAAACACACATAGACAAGAGTGCGCGGTGCCGAGCGAACTCGAGACCGCGCACTCACACAATGACAGAAAATGGAGCGCGAGTGTCTGAACCCCGACACGAACCGAAACTCAAGGCATGAGTGCCGGGATCCAAACACCACGCTCCACACAAAACAATGTACGCAGACGAGAGAGCGCGCGACTCGAGCACACTCGAAGCCGCGCGCTCACATAAAAACCCAGACATGATGGGAGTATCAGGGCTCTGTCACAAAACCATGAATAACACTAGACCGAAGTGACAGAACCCTGACATAGGCAGAGTGGAGGCCATGACATTTTAAAGGCATGCTTAGCAGCTATTCATTTATTACACCAGCACGCCATAACATGCATGATGAATTGCTGCTGAGCCCTGTTAATGGGGTCTCTTTCACAGACGCCCACAGCTGAAACAACAACGGACACTAAGTATTAATTCACCAAAAAATATAAACTCTGTCATTTACTCACACTTTTAAACTCAGATTACTTACTTTCTTCTGAGAACACGAAAGGAGATACATATATTTATATTCAGGGCCTAAAACTATTGCATTAGGCTTGACTGACATGATATGGTTTTTGCATGTGATCGGTTACAACACCTTTTATGTATGAATGTGCATGATGTTAAAGTAATGACAAAAATGAAATTTGAGAGGTATCGCAGAGGGCAACAATTTTGTATTCCTCACACAAAGCTATTGTATGACTTCAGAAAAATTTAAATATAGTG